>OW679203.1:63689515-63892511 GCA_940337035.1 Agriotes lineatus
TATTGTGTATGTCCTATTTAAATTCGACAGTAACTAAGAGGTAAAGAGTCGAACTATTAATTTTGTTACAATTGCATGCTCAAGCTGTGGACAGAAAGGCAAGATTTAGAATCAAATGTGATAAAATACTGAAAATAATAATACATTTATATAAAATTAAAATAAAATCATAAGGACCGTAACAATATATACATTTCGTCTGTTTTCAAAACCACCTCACACCTTTTCCAATTTTTTCCTTGTGCCATGTGTGTATTCGTCATTACGTGAATCAGGCTAAGTACCCCCTACATGGCAGGTGTACACCTAAGAATACGCGTACCCCCTTTGAAAAACTCTGCTTTAATAAGTTGCCTTTTTAAGAACAAGGTGGCCTTGCCGTAGGTGTAGCCACGCAGAATACATTAATAGATACAAAAACATCACAATTATAGCGCCTACGATGTAAAAATAGTAACTGCATTCTTCCTGGGTGATGGGACGATAGTGTTGTATGGCCGAAGCCAGAAGATTTCCGTTGCACTATATCCAAATCTATTTGAATCAATTCACACTCTTGATCTTTGGCAACTTCTACTCAAGATAGAGGATGTTCGCCCACTGTAAGAAGAGCTGATCTTCAAGAGCGAACAGTGACTTACATGGAAGATAATTATGATGATAGCACAAGTAGTGCTATTAGTGTCGTCTTTTAGCTGACATTAAGGGATTACCAAAAGTCAATATCTATCAGTAATATTAAGATATGTACATAATTACAGTAACTTAGCGATAGGGTGTCAGTTATGTCGGTAGGTATCACTAATTCTACCATACAAAGTATTTTTTTATAAAAATGCCAATCCGTTCTTGTCGTGCCTACGATTTGATGTTTCTCAGCCTGATAGCACAGGAACTGGGACAATTTTATTTGGCAATACTACTTGAGTGTTGTAGCACGTCTTATAACTAAGCTCTGCTAATCCCAAAACATACCACCTGAAGTTAAACAATTGTACATTTTGATACTATAAAATGACTTTAAAGATATAAAAAGGCGGCATAGATACGTAATTTTAGGTGCACAAACCAAATTTAATATTATATTAAGCCTAGAGAAAGTTCTACAATAAAAATTTTGACATAATCATGTTTTTCAACTGTCATGTAGGTCAAGTACATTTTATCAGACTTGAATTGGGAAGCCAATATAAAATTTCTCAAAGCTTGTACATAGAGTATTTTATATTACTATAATTTACAACATGTTCGTACATATCGCAAGCAAGGTATGAAAACGTTCGCCATGTTTCATACAAAATGATGCCACAGTTTACTTTTAATCAAGTAGCATTAAGTTAATTACTCGTGACAATTAGCTTTACGTTCATTTCGATACTTGTTGCAATTATTTGATCGATTGAGAACAATTATGTCACTTTCTGTACTCCCAATTAGAGGTCATTGTTATACACAAAACTTGGCTCAAGCTTAACTTTGAGAGTAAATTTGTAAAATTACTCTTGCTAAGTTATCTGAAAAAGTGTGGGTTCAACAATAACCATCGCAAGTTGTATAACAGCTGCCTACCTATTGTTTTGATCCAAGTGACAGTTCTTCGTATCAAATAAAGGGTTTATATCTTGTTAAGGGCGTTACATGTTATCGACTGAAAGATCCACAAGCGATTAATTTACCTCTTGCATCTGTCAACTAGGCTGTGGCTGCATCAACGTGAACGTAATTGCCGGGAACGTAAACATGGTCTAAATTGTTTTTCCTTGATTAAGAGGAGTACATCAGGCTCAATATCGTTAAGTAATATTATTGCCTGACTTGTATTGGCGAGGCCACAATAAATTCAGACTTGGAATCCTTGAGACAAAATCCGAAATTCATTTAATTTTTTTTAGTAAAAGAGCAGCCGTGTGCATGCATTTGTGTTTAATATTCAATAAAAGCTTTCAAAATATTTACACTTTTTGAGGGAGTTTCCTATATGGGAATATTTTATAAAATTTAAATTACTCACAAAGTACCGTTCTCCATAATATATATAATATAGGTATACAATTCGAACAGTAGTAGAGAAAGCAATAGATCTTAAATCTGCGTCTGATCAAGTTTCACAGAAAATACATCTCTAAAGAACTTGTACAACTACAAATGAATAGAAAATTAAGCAGAATTATAAAAAATTGCGACCGAAACATAATAGGAACAGTACCGTTTATCGGACAAAATTCGTTCGAATTTAACATAATTAAGAACATGACAAGAGGCGGAAGAAGCAATACTAAGTTACCGTAACCTAAATCCAATATACGCGCATTGACCTTTTATACCGACGACATACTAGTGGTAGCTACAACTGCAAGGCAAAATTGCAAAATAAAATATATATTTGCACCAAGAATTTAAAGGAAAAGGATAGAATATCAATATAGACAAAAAGATAAAATAATATACTTAAACAAAGAAGAAAGAATATCAAACGATTTAATTATAATAGGCACAGAGTTAGGAATATTTAGAAACAGTGATAAATCAATATGAAAGAATGGACGAAGAAATTAAGATCAAACTATAAAACTAATAAAAATTATTAGAATATAGCTGCTATTATACCTTTTTGCGTCTATTCTATAACAACCAGCTTAATACCTGTAGTTGTAACGTCTAAACGTGATAAATAGTGTTACAGACAAAAACGAGAATTAATACTTGGCAACAAATGGAAAAAGCTAGTTCAATTGGACACGTCTATTCTGACAAGCGCAAGTAACTCGGTCTAATTTAATTCAGGAGGGATATACGAGGAATATTTTTTCAACTTCCGATTCAGTAGAAATTAATATGAAACATTGTAATGTTCCTGGTGTATTTATAGTAGATTAGCATTAATTAATTTTTGCCTTCAATAAGGAGGTAGCTCTTATTGGATCCAGGTTCGATTTACTTATACCTTTACTGATTTAAAGAATACCAAATAACAGAAATTACATTTATTCAACACTATGTAGATATCAAACTGTTATAATATGTATAATATTATGTTATTGCAAAGTTAACCATTGGTATGATCCTATTCAGTCAATGATTAGGTTGTACACAGGACGAATACAATACCCACAAATAAGCGTTTATTAACGTCTGCCTGACTGTCACACTGACAGGTCATACATGCTAGATTCATGTTACAGCTTATATCATAACATCCTCCCTTTTTCAAATATAACAATCAATTATAAATTTCAAATATAATTAAATTAGAACGTTGTTATTTACCTCCACGGGGTCGGGGAATATCGCTCTGGACCTCGCTTCTTCCTTGTAGACTTTCTGATAACTACTGGAGTAGAAACTGGGCTCTCTTGGATCTCTACAGGGTCATGAGATTTTGGAGATTGTTGCTGATCAGTAATCTGCTGCTCAGGGTCTGCTCCAATCTCATCCTGGTCAATCTCGAATTCTTGAATTTCATTCTTGGATGGAGGGGATTCTGGTGTCGTTCTGATGTCCTTCCTGTTACGTCTGTAGACACCACCCTTGGATTGTACATTGTATGATCTCTTACCGACTTTGGACAAAATCACACTTTTACTCCAAGTCTTGTCTCGAGGCAGCTTCATTCTAACTGTTTCTTCTTCGGACAAGTTCTGTTGTAGCTTTGTACCTGCACTATAGTACTTGGCTTGCTTTTCTCTCGATTTTTAAATTTTCTCCTTCACATCAGAATGGGTACTGGGCAGGAGAAACTCATCTCTGGTTGGTAGAAGTCCACAGGTTCTCTTTCCAAACATTCTTTGTGCTGGACTCAAACCTGGTACTGCTGAAGGGGTGTTTCTGTAATCCATCAATGACATCTGGAAATTTCCATTCGCATGTATTGCTTTCATCATTAGGTCCTTACAAATTTTCACTGCACTCTCAGCTTTACCGTTTGATCTCGGATAGTGGGGGCTAGAAGTGATACTGTTAAACTCCCATTCACTGGCAAACTTCTTAAATTCTCGACTTGCATACTGTGGTCCATTGTCACTGTAAAGTCTTTCAGGCACTCCGTATCTCGAAAAACGCTCTTTAAGTTTCATAATCACAGTTTGAGTGTGAATTTGTTTAAGTTTGTCACATTCAATGAAATCTGAATAGTGGTCAACAACTACAAGAACATTCTCATTCCTCAGTTGAAAAATGTCACTACTCACAAATTTCCATGGTCTATCCGGAACTTCATGTGAAATCATAGGCTCTCTCGGCTGCTCTGACCTCATCGAATTACAAGTCTTGCACTTTGAGATAAAGTTTTTCACATCTTTGTTCATACCTGGCCAATATACATGTTCGCGTGCCCTTCTCAAACAGTTTTCAATTCCAATATGACTGGCATGCGTACTTTTCAAAGAACCAAGTCTCAAATTCTCTGGAATAACTATTCCGGTATAGTTTGTTCAAATTGAGGTGGCGCAGTCCAGGTATACGGATTAACCGGGGTTTCCTGTAAGTGATACTTTGTTTACATGTAATCCCTGGTTGTACATGCTACTTACCAGTTGAGACGACTTCTAAAAACCTGCATGTATTTAGGTAAATTATTGAGCCCCAGTTTTTAGTACTAAAATAATACACTGCTATGGTATCTAATTTTTAATTAAGAGCACATAAAAACACTACATTTTCGTTATTAGATATTAACAGGAAGTCCTCTAACTTGCAAATGTTTTATCAACGGCGTCCTTTCTGATTAAACAAAATTTACATTTTCTTTTTCCTATAGCCAATCAGAAAAGAGCGTACCACATTCAAATTTCAAATAAATCATAATGTGCAAGTATAGATTTTTAAAACTAAACCAATTTGTAATTATAATGTAACATAAGTTTAGATATCAGTTGCTTTTGTTTGATTCCTTGATTTTCAACATATCAATTGTGCGAAAAACCACTGCTAACTAAATGAGGACATGTTCTGCAGGTAAAGGGGTTTCGTAATCTCAAATGACTAGGGTAAGCTCCGAAGCCAATTAACTACGGCAAATCCCTCATATAATCCGTATACCTGGACTGAGCCACTTCAATTTGGACAAACTGTACACTTAAACAAAATTCCTTCTTCTTCCACAAGTTCATCTTGAATCGGAAAATATGGTTTCACTGCCACAAATTTGATCACTTGTTGCAAAGTTTCGTCCACATTTGTGCCTTGCCGAATTTCCTTGATTTGTTTTTTACACATATTTCATAGTCTGAATACGTTCAATTTGAGCACAAATCTCTTCCTCCTCAACTGACATAATATCACTACACTCTGCTGAACCAGTCTTCTTCAGATAAACTCTGCACAGAGTATAAGCAATGTACATTTCTTTTCCACTTTTGTAATTGACCTCGACTTGATATTATTTCAAAAACAACAACATTCTCTGGAGTCGTTTCGGTGACGCTGATATGGGCTTGCGGAAAATTCTCACTAATGGCTTATGATCAGTGTCCACCTTTACATCAGGTCTTCCATAAATATATTGGTCAAATTTTACACAAGAATGTACTATAGCCAACATTTCTTTCTCAATTTGGGCATAACGTCGTTCTGTTGGGGTCATTGCTCTGAACGAAAAAACCACTGGTTTTCCCTCTTGCAACAAAACTGTTCCAGTTCCAGTACTACTAGCATCACATTGAACCACAACAGGCATCTTACTGTCATAGTATGCTAATACTGGTGATTCCGTCAACAACTTTTTCACTACATCAAATGCTCTGTTATGAACTTCTGTCCATGTCCACTCTGCACCCTTGTCAGTCAATCTTCTCAAAGGTTCTGTGACATCCGACAATTCTGGTAGAAATTTAGCAAGATATTGTACCATATCTAGGAATCTCATCATATCCGCATCTTGTGGAGTTGTCATATTTTTAATTGCTTCTACTTTCTTCGGGTCGATTTTCAATCCCTTATCGGTAAGTAAATGCCCAATAAAGGGCAATTCTTTCCACTTAATCTTCATCTTATCCGGATTCAATTTCAAATCATCAAGTTGAGCTTTCTTTAACGACTCTAACAGAGATCTGTCATGGTCAGCTACTGCATCTGCATAGGTTTCACCTTGACCAAACACCAAGAAATCATCTGCTATCACTTCAACTCCTGTCAAGTTCTCAGAAAATTCATGCATTTTCCTTTGCCACACTTCTGTTGCTGAACTAATTCCAAAAGGCATTCGCAACCAACGAAATCTTCCAAACGGAGTGTTGAATGTTGTAAGATAGGTGCTTTCTTCCTCTAACTCAACTTGCCAAAAACCATTATTTGCATCAAATGTACTAAATACCTTCGCATTAGCCATTCTAGTAGCCACTTCTTCAATACATGGTAATGGGTAATGTTCTCTTTTAATCGCTTTATTCAAGTCTTTAGGATCCAAACCAATTATCCAGTCTTTGCCTTTCTTACGAGTCAACAGTACACTTGAACCCCAATCAGTTGGTCTTCTAAGAACCGTCACGTAACTGTCAATTGACCCCTCCTGGCGTCTACATCCAAATCTGTATGTTTCGAACAGTACATTTGCTCTCGGAATGCAAAATTTCTCAAATTGATCCAACACTTTACTTATCTTTGTCTCATGACCCGCAACAGTTCAGACAAAGGTTTCGTAAGTGTCCATTGCTTCTTCACCAATTACTGACAGCGGAGCGGCAACACGAATACTATAATCTTTCGGCTGGAAACCCGCTGCAAGTTCATAATTGTTCCAAGCTGCTTTAAACTTTCTCCAATTCTCAGCTACATTGCCATCATGAAGACCAAGTTCTTTCGGCACTGGAATGTTCACTGACATCGTAAATCTACTGAATAGCTCTGGTTTATTTCAAATCAATTCTTAAAAACTGACTGTTTTATAATAAGAATTTCACATCTGACACCATGTTATAATATGTATAATATTATGTTATTACAAAGTTAACCGGTGGTATGTTCCTATTCAGTCAATGATCAGGTTGTACACGGGACGAATACAATACTCACAAATAAGCGTTTATTAACGTCTGCCTGACTCTCACAGTGACAGGTCATACATGCTAGATTCATGTTACAGCTTATACAATAACACAAACCTTAATTGTAAAAATAAATCAAAATATAAACTATTACAAATCGTAGGCATCAAATAAAATTCAATTCGGTTCCGGTTGTGGTTAGGCCACCCAAATGGCGGGAGCGCTCTCGGCTCTCAACTGTTTGACAGTTGCTGGAACTTTTCAGGATGATGGGCAGAGGTTGGCAGTACTGCGAATGTAAACAAATGTCAGTGCGAGCACATAGGCGGTGTGAGGTTGTCAGTTCCTTTAGCTAATGAAAGCACGATGTTATCAGTTACCTTATTTAATGAAAGCAAATACATTTTCAAATACCACCTGGATGGACTTTCTCTGTTTCCCACTTGCGCGACCACGGAAAGTGACTTGGTGATAACAGTGGGTGATGAAAAGCTATCTATGTTGATAACGGATAGATAGCGCGTGCCTAGGTCGTATAATCACGAGGCTTGAGGTATGTGAATTTTGACCTGGGGGAATTAACTATTATGCGGAAAGTTTTACTGTGACGCCGTGTACCGGGCACCAGCTTGTAGCAGCGGCGAAGCTATGGAAGAGTTTCGAGACTTCGAATTGTTTACAATAATGCAGCCTGATCTTAGGTTTGTTCTGTCTCGGATTATTACATTAGGGAAGCTTTGGGAATGGAAATCATTTAAAGCAGCACAACCCGATCTCAGGTTTGCGCTATTTCAAATTAGTAAATTATTAGTAAATTGAGAACACTTATGGACTTTGAATTATTTCAAACTGAATTATTTCAAATCACGCAGCTCGATCTAAGGTGTGCGCTATTTGAAGCAAATAAGCTATGGAACTTTGAATTATTACCAAGTATCGCAGTCCGATCTCAGGTTTGCGCTGTTTAAAATTAATAACGTGGTGCAGCTTCGTGAATATGAACTAGCCAGTCTTGAAGCGTCGCGAATCCCAGGTGAGCGCCATTTCAAATTAATAATTTATTAGAGTTTTGTGAATATGAATTGCCTATTATTGACGCGCCCCGAATCCCAGGTATGCGTCACAATAAATTAATAAATTATGAACTTAATAGAGCGGGTCCGGGATGTCGTTCGGTGAGCTGTATCTGAATTTTCTAGAAGAATTCTGGTATAATTCTGGTGCGGGATTGGGTCGGAATAATTTCTTGGAATAATTCTCCTCGAGTTCGCGGAAAAATGTTGGTTTGTATCTAACTGCCGCGTCCCTTCTCTCGACAAACTTAAAAATGGAACTTGAGCGGCCGACATTTCCTCGTTGCATTCGCGCACTTATCATACCGTGGCACAAGGTTTTGTATGCCCTCCTCAAAGAAGGTAGCTGTTAGGTCACTCAACCAACTGTTCACGGTGGTTTTTAACTTATTTAAACTTTCTCCATCGTTCTCGCAAACAGCTGTCGCTCATAAATTGCACTCGTCTCACGACAAATTTTGGCTGAATTTAGTGCTGTTAAGTCCTGTAGGAACTAGTCAGCAGTACAGTAATTTAAGATAAAGAATCAACGTGCGGCATAAAAGCGGAATGTGCATTTCCAGCTATGCAAAGCGGTTTCGGAACGGACTCTTGCTTCCCTAGAAATTCTGTTAGTGGCCTAGTGAGGCCTTTCTCGAAACATGGTGCACGAGCGACTACGGAGGCAACCAATGGCGGAATGCAGTTAGCTTTTAGGTCATAGTGAGGAGCAATAGCGAAATATAGATCGTTTTTAATTTCTAGCCGTGGTACGGCGAGGTTTAATCCGACGAACGTCGACTACGATATTTCCGCTCAACGAGGTTTACGACACCCTTTGCAAGAGAAAATAGGTGCAGCTCACTGTACTTAATCCGGTAATTTTACCGATTTGGGTAACCACGGCAGCTGTACGTAATAAGGCAAACTCCCGGCCGCTTTCACCTGGCGACTTTCTTGCTTTACAATTCGGAACATTCTCAAAAAGTCTAAAAGCACAGTAGGATCCGCCCTCGGGGAGATCCGGGAGGGCTGCCAAACAGTTGGTTTCCAAGATGTTATGCCCGATTGCGGAACGAAACCGCCTGTGTCGAGCAATTTCAAGATGCGATTACCCGCTAAACTAAAATTTCGCGGTAAATGTTCAAATTTAAAATATTTTCAACTTTAGAAATTTTTTTAAACTAAGCCCTGTGTCATTGATTTTTATATCAGTTCAGAATTCAAAATACTACTTAAAAACTGTAAGGTGTTTTTTAAGAGCTTTATATAAGCTTTTCTTCATGGAATTGTTAAAGAAATAATATTCCAAATCTTCAAACGTTCTTATAAATTATTGAAAATATTAATTACGCTGTTTTAATAGATATCAAACCATCAAGCGGAAGTCTATTTAACTGATTAAGTCAATATATTTAACTAAAACGAATTATTTCAGGACAATGCTTCGACGTGTTGCTACTTTAACGGCACTTCTGGCAGCACTAGCTTTACTTTTTGGGGAGCATTATGCGGTAAGGGAGTTTTCTTTACGTTGTTATTTAAAATCACTGTATTACAGCAGCAGCCTCAATTACTTAATTAAAATTCTGTTTTAGTTTAAGCAAAGCGAATATCGTTTGATCGTGGAGAGGAGCGAAGTAGTTCGTTATAATAATGAATGTTTATCTAACGTTACCTTTGCTTACTCGGTATACAATAGAACAACCAGAGCTTTCAACTTTAAGGCACTGATACTCAAAGATGTATTTTCGGGCTTACAGGTAAGAGTTTTTAGTTAATTGTATTTTATAGATCAATGTCAAAGCCCTGCTCCAATGTTGCCTTCGAGTACACTATGTGATTCAATCTGTTGTCAGTATCGCTTTCATTGTATCTTTCCTCTCTCCACTCATGACCAACAGTTGCGGTATATACAGAGTGATATAAAAAGGTGCATCTAGTGGCATTTGATTTTTTTACGTATATGTTTATATACCGCTATATTCTCTATTGTTACCGAACTAACCAGAGCTGTCAACTGGTATTGTATATTGACAGGTGAGGTTAGTTCAAGCACAATAAAGCATGTAGCGCCTCCTAAACGTTTACGTTAAGAAAATTCAAAGGCAAGTAGATGTATCTCCTTTGTTTGTAAGTTTGTTATGGACAATATCTAGGCATGCGCAGTACCAGGTACCTTAAACACCAAACTATGGTCAAATTCTCGCACCTTCTCTTCAACAAACTTCTCTATCTCTCCAATCTTCATTTCCCAACTCTGTTTTTGCATGTTTTTGGAAATTTGTTCCAACCAATCTTCTGATGGTCTTTCCTTTTTACTGCTTGAGGGTGGTTGCCGTTGTAATATTGTTATGGGTCATCGATAATGATTAAACAATGTTCTCACCTTTAAAATTTCTTACAACGTATTAGGTGTAATGCCTTCTACTTCGAATTAGATTCTGGCTTTTAAATCTTCTTATCTGCTTGGGCGATTTCTGTAAACTACACGTGTAGGGTAACCCCATAAGAAGCCAAAAGGATTCATGCGTTGGAACCCAGATACTATCTTAATTTCTAAAACTTCTTAAAGTACCCTCTAAGGTCCAATGAAATGACGCCCGATAATTCCTAACTCGACATTTACCTTCTGAGGTCGCTGTGTGTGCAATTTTACCATTCAATGAAAAATGTTGCGTGATCAATAGGAACAATTATGCAAAATGTTGCTTCATCTGAAAAAATTAAAAATAAAATCTTTCCATGTTAGTACATTTTTTCCATAATTTCTTCATAGAACTGGGATATTCTATCGAAGAGATCTTCATGAAGTTCTTGAACTAATAAAACTGTTAAGAGACGACAATTTTCTTTTCTAAATATATTTTTAATAGATTTTTGATCAATGTTATTGTCAAAGGCACGTTTCCTTGTAGAAACTTTGGGATTTTTCTCAAGAGATACTAGCACGTCTAATGCCTCCATTTTAGCAGTTTTAAGTCTTATTGATTTTTGCCAATCTTTAACTCTACCTGTATTTTGAAAATGTTTAAGGAGGCAACAAAGTGTAGACTGAGTCAGAGGAGTGTGATTGAGGTAAGTTTCGTTAAAAAGAATACAAACTCGCTCATAAGTTCGTTTTCTTTTTCCCCCTCCTAACATCATCAGAATTTCTATTCTTTCTTTTTCAGTACACCGCACCATAGCAAGGTGAAAAATTAAGAAAATGCGGATTTTTAAAATGCAATTGTTGTAAAGTTTCTATGTAAGCAAAAATGTCTAGCGAGTGTAAAAATGTAATAAAATATCATAGGTTGCCGATTGGAAAATGAAAGTCGCATGACGTGAAAAACTCAAGGTCACGGATATGAAGTGCTTTCTGTCTAGTAACTTTTGTTTAAAACTCTTTTTTGGAAAATCGATAATAAAACATTTTCTTCGCCCTATCTATGTATTGGAGATTGACGGAAGAACATCCACCGGTTGAAGTAATTCCCAAATAAAGTATTATCATTATTATTATTATTATTATAAAACATGCTAGATTTAATTCTTTTGGCCGATCTTCTTCTATTATTAAGAATTTGTGTAAAATTTCAATCAGCACTATTAGCGGCACATGCTTCAACGACTCTACTGAAACTCCTCCAAGATTTCTATTTTAGCATCTTAATTCGCTAATGGTTTCCCAAGCCAAATTAGTCTTTGTCCGTCGTATAAATCGATCGATTTCTTGGCATTTATTTTTCCAATCTTCACTTTCTGGTCTGTTCACCATCTTCTTTACTTCCTATCTTATCCTTGCAGATGCTACACCGTTATATACTTTTATTAGATTCCTTATGGATGCAATTTGATACGCGATCTTACTCTCCAAGAATTAATCTTTCCATGAGTCGTTAAGCTTTAACTAACTTGTCCAATCTATTTATTACTTTTTCATTCTTCTGTCTTATGTCTTCTCGCATTGTTCTTCAAATCGCTGCACTCTGATGAGTTTCTTCTTTTCCTGATGAGCATATCTTATATATTTGCTACCATTTGTCTCGTTCCCTCACTGATTTTGCTCTTTGTAAGTCATGCTTTCTTTACTGTTGAAGACTGGCTTCTTTAAAGGTAGATATCAAAATCTCATTTACCGCAATAAAACTTTTCCCAGAGATGTTCCTCTATTTGTCCAATATTTCTGGTATTTTGTTTTGATATTTTACCTTTCTGTGTTTCAGCTGTTCCTTTTCTAGAGATATCGTCTTATTTTTACTTACTTTTTGTCTTACTCCTTTTGTTTAAATCCCGCACTTGGAATTCAAATACCGGAGCTTCTCGCTCGTTCTAGTATAGTACAGTTTCGATTGCTTACACGTGTGCGACGTGGTACAGGTGTTCTATCACGCCACGTCGTAAAAATTAGTCTGGTGATTTATGTCGCGCCCTACAACAAACCCGTCGTTATATGTTTATCACGGGATACCGCTTGTTGGCTCGAGAAAGCGGTTGTAATATCGTGTTAGAGCGAATCGGTTGCATGAGTGTAACATTGAAAACAAGTAAAAGCACCTCATGCCTTGTCTCGACACTCAACGTCTGAAGCTAGTAGCGTACGGTGTGGGTGGTTGAGCTTCCCTTGCCAGATATGTGTATGTATGTGTGTGTATTATGGCCGAATCAATCTTCTCCGTTGTATTGTAGCACTGATTGTGCAATTAACGCTTTGGACGAATATCTACGAGAGAGGTTTTCCCACGTGCCAAATCTGGGGAACAGTGATAATTAGATGTTGTTTTGCCCTCTTCCCAATGCTTATCATTACGAGGATTGGGGATTTGTTTTATAACGTCGTTTCGACAGCCAGCAATCTAGGCTGTCCTTTAACCACATGTAGAGAAGGCGACGAGACGGAGGGTTCTTCAGCTGCAGGAATCAGCAACTTCACCGGACATTATTCAGGTACTGTGAGCTACTGTTTTTATTGCTGGGTACTCCAAAGTGTATGTGCGACGATCTTGTATTGTCTCTAATGTGACGTAGTTTTATGCGTGGCAACAACCATATTTGGAGCCGACGCTTCTTAGGTTTTAAAGTTACTAATCCCTTTTTACGAGTAGCCATGTGCCGGCGTACTTAAATGTTAATAGCTTTGCATTCGTTTTTAACTTCTTGGACTTTTACTTAAGATACTTGCAGGTGTTAATCTATATGTATGTGTTATGCTCTTTTATGTCTATTGATTGTGGCCGGCGAAGCTAACATGCCAGCAAAGGTAAGTTCCTAAGCAGCAGGACATCCCACCCGACCGTCAAAGTAAAGCATCGGTCCTCTGACTTCGAACTTCTACGAGGGCCGATCAAATATGTTCTTTCCCATTCTATTAATGAAATTCGTGGCGCTCATTTTTCGCCTTATTTTGATTACAGTCAGCCCCTATTGTGACAATATCTCGCTCCAAATTATGTCGTGTTGATCCAAACCCACCCTTCTCCCTGATTAAATAGCTGGACAACCGTCTGTTATAGCAAGTTGAGGCGTGATTAAAGTAAGCTTTACATTTTAAAGCGTGTCCTAACGATCCATTTAAAGTATCCCCAGTGTTTTGAGGCTGTAAATGTCGTTTTGTGTTATAGCAAACTTAACCGGGCTCATATTAAATTAAAGGTCACTATTTTTATAACTGTTACATCTTGTATTAGAATACATGATATAGTTAATATAATTTATATCTACACCATCTGGCTGTAGCAATATCCACCATTTGCTGAAGAACGTGTTCGGTGCGTACAGTTTTTGCTTATCTAGCTTCTTCTCCTTCTTCCTGTTCCTACGGCTGTACAGTATCCTGTTTGATTAACTTTTTACCTCGTTAATCTACATGCTTATTGAGATTCCGACTCCTCATCTTGAATTAGGCGTGTGTGCTGTGACTCATTTTGCCATCCTGTTTTCACACATTCTATTTATATGGACTCGCCAGCTGCCTCCTTGCACTTTGGCCCACCCACCATGTCCTGAACTTTTCTACTGTTAAATTGTTGTCTGCCCTTATTTGTGTTTTATTGTTAGTCTTTAATTCGCTTATTATTTTTATAGTATTTTTATTAGCGTTGCCTTTCTGTATTAAATGTGTTCAACTTAATTATGTCGAATACTTGTGTTAGATCGATCAAGTAAAGGAATTGAAGATTATTAAATTCAATATCTTCTCCTTTATCATTTTCACTCGTTTTTCACTTCGTTGCTTACGTTGATTTTGTAAGGTTTCACGATCATTGTGGTTATGAACGGCTTTCGAGATTGGACCGTATCATTGTTGAGATATAGGAACTCAAAGTTTCACCCACTTTGATAATGGGCTTTATCTAGACTCTCGAGGTACTGTAACTTAATGTGTCAACCATGCCAGAGACAAAACTCTTCTACCGATTAGAAATAAAACAGCGAAATCTATATTTAATAGTCGTCGGGGTTGTGTGAAGAGGGGAAGTCGCAGGATATACAAATAAGCGCTTTCGACATAAAAAACTGTTCAACGTTCGTATAGATTGAGACTATTGGCGTGATTGTAATTCTCACAATATTTGTGAGTCTTTCTGCCAAAGAAGAATGGGGATTTAACATAATAGAAGCTTATTCTAAATAGATCTTATGGCCAGCATCGCTTAGGTATTCGGCGATTGCTGCTGATGATGATATGAAGTCTGTTCTGAAATAATTCTGATGCTCAGGTATGCGGATTTTTACTGAACGCTTTCCAAATAGATTCAGTTTAGCGTGCACGTGATAAGGTTGAGATATGGAAAGAAACCAAGACGTTATAACGGAAGGTGTCTGTTTGATGATGATGACAATCAGCATGGAGATACCGATCATTGTAAGTGGGTGTAGGAGATACAGTAAGGTTGATTTCGTTACTATGTGGTCAAATGATAAAGATATTGCAACTAGACTTGGGTCTCAATTCTGGAGATTTCAAAACCACGATTTTGAAAGCTAACATGAAGATATTGGCGACGACCGGTGAAAGAGAGGAAGTCGTAGCCTCACGAGGGATTAGTTTAAAGAACTTTCTATTAAATAAGAGAAACATAGAAGAGGGGCATTTTACTACGAGGGTAAGTGACTTAAAGACATCTCACCATGCTCTGATAACTGGATTGTAACTATACGATCCGGAATAGAAACTCTAGTGAAGAGGGGGTGACATCAAATCTTCAGGTTCAGCATTTATAGTGGATATGTATAAGTTTCAGCGAAGTCGGTAAAAGAGTTTCGACTCTAGCGTAGTTGACATTGACACGTTGAATTGCGTTGTCTTTTGCTTCGCTTAAAATGAGGTCTCTTATAAGGGTGGTCGAAATCTTGAGTTCTTTAATCTCAGCAATAACACGGTCCAATCCCGGAAGTTGTTTGTTACGGTACTTATTTGTAATATAACATACGTGTACCATACAATAATGTTATTCAAACTGAAATAACAATGGAAAAGTATGCCTCTTCGATCGTGAGTGGCAAAAAGTCATTTAAAAACTCTAATCCCTACTCGATTATAATAGCTGTATATTATTTACTTTATAGGTAGTTTGTGACACCTTTAAATTCCTAAGTAACGAATACAGACCCTTTCCAATGAGGATTCCGATCGATTTATGTCGCGAAATGGAATCCCCTCGGTTTGGATTAGACGACATTAAAAAGTACTCTAACTTGAATGGCTGCCCCATTAAAAAGGTAATGTTCTGTATCAAGTAATAATCCAAGTGAAATTTCATGTTTGCATAACACACAGGGCTGGTACTACATAAGCAACTTTTCCGTTGATTACACAAAGTTTCCGCCGCATATCCCGTTTGGACGCTACAAACTCGAAGCGAACTTTTCCCATCACTCCAAATTTATTTTAGAGTTGCATGTCTACGGTAAAATTGAGCAAATCATTAAATGGTAGCAAAATTCCTTTGTGTTGCAAACTTGGTCTGCCATTAAACTCTAATTTATTCAAGTTGTGTTTTATTTTAGTTTTATGTGACTTTTACCATAGAGTTTTAGCTACAACTTTGCTCGAAGCCATACCTAGACCAAATGACGCCTGTGCTAAGGTCTGATTGTTCTCATTACACCACTATATTGAGCTGGTATCGAGTCTTCCAGAAAGAAGATTTCAGTCTTGGGGGTGACATGCTCCCAAGAAGGCATCTTTTCGCATTCACTGACAAAACCATTAAAACCGTGCGAGGAATGCTGTAGCAAGCGAAACATTAGAAATACTAATAAATAGAGAAAAGTTTGGATATACCTGCATCTGCAGTGGATCCAATTCTTCATGACTAGCTGAAGGTTTGTTACCTATGGAAATACCCCATTCATTGCCTGAAGAGCAAATGGAGCACCGTGCTGAAGATGCTTCTTCTCGTCAAAAGTCAATTGCACCATGACAGGCGATGAAACATGACTTTATTATTACGTTGTTCCCACGAAACCAAAGACCAAGATGTGGGTGTTCGAAGATGATACAGCTCCAGTCATAACCAGGACATCAGGATTAGTGACAAAGAAAATTATAGTTGTGCCCCTCACAGCAGTCCGTGATGTTGGAGACTCAAACGATGGTCACTGTTAAATGGTACTCAGTTATATCAACGTCCACTTTGCGTTCTGCCCAAAGTCATGACACAGCACATGGTTTCTGCACTACAACAACCTCTGCACATTGGGCCAACGCGTATCGTCTATTTGGAAATGACTAGATGAAATTTGCTTGTACGCCCTAACTATAGCTATGATCTTGTACTTTTTCCGTATGTGACGAATTGATTTGAGCAGAGATGCCTTTGAACTAATGAAGAGGTGTGGAAGGAATGCGATGAACAATGTATCTAGTTCCCAGAGGAAACATGGAATGATTGAGTCAACGATTGATTTTAAAGAATAGAAGAATACAGAGATACATTTAATATAAAGAAAAGATCGTAAGTAAATAAAATCATTTTGCAAAACTTTTCTAGTGTCCTTCGTATTAGACGCTGTTTGCAATTAACTAAGAAGATGTAATTAAGCTTCTTTTGTAGATGTGTCAAATTAAGACATGAACAGGTAATACGCTACATTTTTCCAAGTTTCTACCGATTGAAGTGGAATCGACGCCTATTTTGAAACATAACGTTTATGACTTTTTATCTAAAACTTTTGAATTTACAACTAAAGTTGTTCAGTACTTTATCTAGTTCTTTTCCTTTCTTATCTTTCGGTGTGAAGAACTTTTTAATAAATTTTCGTTTCTCTTGGTTGTGTAATCTTGTTAAATTGTAAGATCAATTTCCCGAATCTGGTGCTTTCAGCATTTTTAGCTCAAAACTATAGTTCATACGATCTTTCTTTGCACTCATTTTAAATATTAACGCTCCACAGTTTATATTAGGACATTTGATTCAATTCTCCGTACGCTGGTTTTATAAAGTAGGCTTTGTTATCGCAGGCAAAGGGATGCATTTTGCCTTATCGCTTTCTCAGAATTTCGTCGTTCAGGCAGCCCAAAACTTCTCCCTAGTTTTCTTGCAAACTGCTGAGTCGAAAGTTGCATCATCTTGTAACTTTTCCGAGCGGTCCACTTAAGCTAGAAAGAGAACGTGCGCCTTCCATTTAGTCACGGCATCGCTGCACTGAGCAATTCACTTCCGCTCCGACTACCGGCTCTGAGTTACAAGTCACGTGTGTCGAGTTCGCGCCTCCGCTGCCTCGCTTTACGCAGCCAGGGGTGCTATTTGAAGAAATTGTATTTTCGCTTCCGCTTTAAGAATTATCTGTGTGCTTTCGTTAATTTTTTGTGCTTTCTGAAGGAGTGTTGAACCTACCGGTGTGCTTTTGCGTCGATCAGAGTTCGTAAAGTGAATGTTTTGAATAATAGTGACTTTTCCCCGCCTTGTGTGTTTGGAAATGCACGTGTTGGAACTGCCGTTTCTGGGGTTGTGGCTGAGTGTCGTTGAGTACCGCATTTAACCTTTATAATCCTGGAAATTCTCATTTTTCGTGAAGTGGCAGCTTCAAATACTACCACCTACAGCTCTGCCGGACGTCGAACGCAGACAACTAATTTCCTTCAGGTACCATTTTTATGTATTATATTTATTGCGCATAGCTTAGAGTGCACGTAACGTCTCGCTAAAGGTGTTGAACAATTTTGCGTAATTTTGCCGCAATCGCAGAATTTAGTGTTACAACCATGGCAGTTGCTAATTTGACAAATTTGGTTAATTGCCGTCATATTTTTTGTTACTGCTTCACTTAACGTTGTGGCAGTATAGCTTTTGAACCACAGTATGTACTCACTGTCAAGTATCCTTGTTATTGAGTCAGTATTTTGGATTATTTAATTTGTAATACCGTTTGTGTGCCGTTCAGTGGTAGTCAAGTTTACTACTTTTAGCTAATTTAGGACGTTACGTAATATAACCCAACCCTCACTAACTTATGTCGTCTTTATTTTTGTTCTAAACCCTTGCTCATTCACATATTATTGTTAATATAGTCAATTTTTATTTAACGATGTTGGCATGCGTTTTGAGTGTATTTTGTTCTGTTGTAAAAGGAGTATAGCAGCTGCATCAATGAGTTTCCCGCAAGGTAAGTTAGTGTTGTACGTGGATCGTCGACTAATCTCTGCCAAGCTAAAAGTAGAGGAGCACTTACTTCCACATTCCGAGTTCGTTCGCCTGTGTTGCTGATTTTGTTTTCCAAATTTAGTCCGAATGTGGTGGCTCTTTATTATTGAACATCTCTTTACCAGAGCGCAGCCCTCATTCAAAGGTCGTCAAAAACCCGCCCTCTTGACTGAGTTCTAGCTGGAGCAACATTTTGTTACCGTACATCGTAACGGCGTTAGGGCCGCGTACTCTAGATATATATCCCATTTATGTCGTTTTCGTACGGTAACAACCTTTCAATTCTTATTCTGCCCCTTCGAGTATTTTCCACTATTTTCCTCAGAAAGCTCCCCTCCATGCCGTCTGCTGTTATGCTTTTTCATTGTTACCAACTTTCTTATAAACTTTTACTTTTATTTTTGTAGCTCGGTAGAAAATAAATAACTCAAATTAGGGTTGGTTTTAACACTTGGACAAAGTAATCAATTTTTTTTTAGTTTCTATTAGTTCTAATGCAAACTTGGTTAAATGATATACTCGCATTGGTTCTAGTGATGCTGTTTTTATGCTTTGAAATAACCTACTTGCACTTAATACTGAAAACAACCAATTGCCATCTGTTTAATCAAGTAACTCTTACGTCTTTGTATTTATTAATTTGCATGTGATACAACTCTGCTCATTTCAAGTACCTTTGTATTCGTTCACTGCATCAACGCCGTATCAGATGTCCTCTTTTCAAGAAGCTACTTCCAATTTTACCGCTTGTATGGTAGTCTGAAAACGAACGGCCGCAACTAACTCCAACTTAGGATTACCTGCTAACTCTAGTTGACTGCAACAGCAATACCTTTACCTGTACAGCTTCTTCTCTTGTCGTATAGTTACTTTCATTGATCCAGGAACCAGCAAACGCCTGTACCTAATCATGTACCCTCTTTATTACTAATGGTTTATCTATTAATTTATATTCCTTGATATAACCTTTACAAGCCTAAATTTAACTTTTTTTTAACTTAATCACTGGGTTTTATGAAGTTACATATGAAAAACTCTATTTATATTATCTACAGCAGCTGCGCGAGCTGTACGTGTTCCAAATAGCATAACTTGGGATTTGGAAGGGTTTATGGTAAGACAATGCTTTTCAGCGGTGCCGATTAAATGTTGTAAATCAGCATTAACTCAATTACTGGCATTCCCAATTCCTTTGATTCGAAACAGTAGAAGAATTGTGTACCGTATGCGTAAAAGTGATACTTACATGAATATGTATTTATTATAGTTGAGATTTGATGAATGTAAGTATCGATCTCTGAGGTACACCAGTTGTCACACTATGTACCTACATCAGAAATTGGGTTACCTAACTGCGATCTTCCCGACAAATAATTTTTGAAAAAAGCAATCTCACCTTCTCCAAGACCAGTAAAATGTAAAATGGCTAACAGCATTTCATTGTTTAACGTATCAAGCGCTTTAGAGAAGTCCAACAACACAAGAACTGCCAATTACTGTTCTACGACGGAGAAATGTGAACTCTGGGAGTGTTGTTCATAAACTCCTTTGAAGCCGTATTACTCAGGAGAGCGCTTACAATTGGATGGACAGAGGATGTCACAAAGGAGTGGATTTTGAGACGCATGGGCAAAGATCGAACATAGCTCACATCACAAAATGCGAAAGACCTTAGTCATACGGGGGAGACTAATTAAACTCCTCAAGATCATTATGAAGATGAAACTAGAAAGAAGAGATGATTAGAACGAAAAAATGCGCTTGGCTGAAGAACGTGAGGGACTCGATAGGTATGTACACGCACATTCTCTTAAGATCAGCTTAGAACAAAAAGTAATTTGCTATGGTTCTAACCAATAAGCTGTAGTGGAGACGGTACTTCGAGTAGCGAAGAAAGCATTGCTAGTTCTGCTTTAGTTATCTTATTCTTGTTCGAGTATAATAGCTTCTACCCTTATTTTGGTTATGTTGTTGCATCTACACGCTAGATTCCTGAGAAACCTAGTGCGTCTACAGGTTGCTATCATCTTCAGTTCAAGAGATTTTACAGCGTTTGTTTATCTCCACTCGAAACTTTGCGAAAATTTAGGAAACCAATTTTCATTTGATGGGATCCGTTGTGATACTTTCTGAAGGCTTCGAAAGAATATAAACTAGCTCCTGCTTGACCTCTATCATCCTTATCTCTTCCTATATAAATAAGGATATCGTTTTTTCATTTCATATTACCTTTCATTTTCCTTCTAATTTTCGAAAGGGAGCATATATCTCTCTTATGCTTGTTCAAGTTGTTGCCGGTCCCAGCCCAGATAGATAAAAATGGTTCGTGAGACAGAGTAGCAACCTAGGCATGGAAAAACTAATCGTGCTCAAAGAATCAATAGAATCTTAGACAGATACGGCGGGACAATGGCAAATGTTTATGGTCGACTGATGGAATATATAGCTATAGGCAAAAATAATTACTGAATCGGTATGGGTGCAATGTCTAGAATTTAATTTTGAATTTTAGGACTGCCACAGCTTCTACGTGGTTACAAGTGATTAGGAAAGCCATTGTCCCAAAATTTGCCTATAAAGAGGTTATGGTTTTCCTTTTAGTTAAATTGAATTGTCTCTGAAACTCAGCATTGAAGTTTAAATCTAATTGAAGAATACTTGGATACCCAGAAGCTTTTGTTTCAATAATCATCTTCCTTATTTTTATGCATTGTTTCGTGCTACGGTTCATTATTCTACGTCACCCCATCGTTTTCTCGGTCTGCCGGAATTACAGAAACAACCAATTCAACGTCGTTCGTAAAAAAAAATCCTAATCGAAGTTGGTTTCCAACAAGCAGAATCTGCTAAATGTTTGTCCTGATTATGTTACAGATGAGCATCGGGGCAAATAATTGTTCGCTAAGCACCAATACGTCATTATAATGACTTGTAATTAGTGTCAGTAATCAGACTTATTTTGTTTTTGCTGTCTATTTCTGTGTGTAATAACGAGTAAACAAGTACAACTCGGCCAATATTTTCAGTTTTCGTCGAATCGAAAGGTATGTAATAATGTTTTATGATATTTAGATAGACCAGTCTCTAGTGACTTTATTTAACTGTTCAAGCTTTCAATTGTTTCTTCCATTGCTTTTGTAGATTATGTATGTTATCGAAGGATGTAACTGGTATTAGGTATTGGTACGAGTAGTATTGAAATGAGCTATTTGAAATGGCTGCATTTACTTAACCCTTCTCTAAGGAGCATTGCCATAATTATTGAAAGCTGCACTCTTGGCATTAGTGAACAGATATACATTTGCACCATGACGTGTTTGCACTTGTCGTTTATTCTTTTTAAGGAGAGAGAATATCGAGCTAGGCCCTTGGATGTGCATTCCATTCTTCATGTTTTCCCTGCTATTTCTTGAACGTTCCAGGTGGATAAGTTCACACTGTATGCGTGTGATTTATGTATTCACTTCTTTTTTTCCAAAGCCTACAGTTAGAATTTATAGTATACTGAAAAATAAAGATTAAAGGTAACACACATGCAATAGAAGACTACACAATAAAACATAGAAAAAGCCTCCCTGATAGCTCAGCCAAAGATATGTAGTATTAGAAACTAGAGTAAGGGAAGCTTTCTGAGGCTTTCACGGCCATTGTCATTAAGTAACAAACGACTTCCGGGATACCGTGTCATGATTGAGATTGAAGAACTCAAGGTTTCGCCCACTTTCGTAAGGGGCTTAATCAGGATGAAAAAGCAAAAAAGCACGGTAACTCAACGTGTTAACCACGCCAGAGGCGAAACTCTTTGCAAGGGAAGGGATTGAAGAGCACGGTAACTCAACGTGTGAACCACTTCAGAGGCGAAACTCGACTAACTAACGAAAGGAGAAAGGCGAGAATTTATAGGCAAGCGCCGTCGCGGTTCAGCAAATGCCGCCGCGGTTCAGTGGCGGTGGGGGTTTACAAATAACTTTCCACATAGAAGGAAAGGGAAAGCCTTCGTCCCGATTGAGATTGTTAGGGTGTTTGTAAATCTCAATGGCTTCGCGAATCTTTCTGCTAAAGAAGAATGGAGATTTGCAGATGAGGAAAGTATTATCAAAAAGGATCTTATGACCAGTATCGCGTTGGTGTTCGGCGATGGCTGATAATGAAACGAGAACCGACTTGAGACAGCGCTGGTGCTCAGAGATGCGAGTTTTTACTGAACGACCTGTTTTACCAATGTATACAGCATTACAAGAGCAAGGGACTCTATAAACATCTTTAGATGACACAGTGTTCAATTTATCTTTAGATGAAGGAAGAACCTGTGAGATTTTGCTAAACAAGATATTCCTCTCAGGCACATTGTCAGTACCATAGCTGCTGGAAAGTTTATAAGTGAAGAACTAGCAATAGAACACGCACATACAGGTATACACACTTCGTATTTTGTGGGATTGCTACATTTCTAATGATATGCAGCTTGAAGTTGCCCTGCATTTCTATCTACTTGCATATGTCCGCAAATGTTGCAGTTGTAAATTAATTATAATGATCCTACCTTTATTACTGTCATTATAAATATATTTGACAAGTTTTTCCTGTCTGTGTCTTGTAATGTGTGTATCATTGACACTATATTATAATATGTTATTCTGTATGTTTCATCAACCTCCAAATATAAATATCTATATCTATACTATTCAGGATATCTTTCAATACGAAAGTTGCTTTTATCTGAAGAAAACATATGTGTAATGATAGAATGATTGCTATTGACTGTAACAATTTGCTTCCATAGCGTTCCTGCTCCTTCAGCATTAAATACCGTATCAGTGGATGGAATAAATATTAAATTGTGTAGCTTACTTTGATAACATAACTTTAATTCTTATTAATGTAGTATGAAGTCCATAGATATTACAGTTGGCAGTACCCCATATACAGGCTGCTTAAAATTATACGGAATATGGCAGGTTGATGATTTGAAAAGGTTTATAATGCTTTAAAAAAGTTAAAAAAATTGAAAAAGGTTCACATACTATTTGGCAGAAAAGGGACCTAGTTGTTACCTAGCTACCAAGGTAGTTGTTTGTTTGTTTGGTTGTTATGGAAAAGATCTAGACATGCGGAGTACCAGGTACGTTAGACACCGACTGTTTTGGCCATATGATCAATTTTGCCGAGACAAGGAAGTCCAACCCTAGCAAGGGTTCTTTTACATGCTACACATCGTAGTAACATGGGATCCATAGCTCTACATCACTTCCGAATAATGGCATTCTGTAAAGGAGCATTTTTTTATTCTTAAAAACTCGCCGGGACTGGGAATCGAACTCGCGACCTTTAGATCTGTAGCAAGGATGGTTACCACTTACCACTGAGTTGCCAGCCCCGACTACCAAGATAATTACTACATTTTCTACTTCCGCTACTCGTATGGCAAATAATATTTTAGTCTTTTCCAACTAATGGAATTGTCATGTTCCGTACAATTTTAGGCAACGTGTATATACACATATATTGAAATGATTTTAAGCCTACAATTTGGCTCTGTTTGGAGTGCGAAATATTTAACAAAGTCAATAAAGCACAGAGTTAAGATATTTTATATAATTGCAATTTTAAACAATAATAAAGGTATTATATGTATTGGTAATGAGATGCGAGAAGCAGTAATTAGTGGGATAAAGGCAAGCAAAAGCAAAACATATCTCAGAGGGTTTGAATTTGAAGAGTCAGTAAAATAATACAATCATAATGATAGGTTTGGGCATATTTAAAGCCAGACCAAACGAAATTAATTGACACAAAAGGTTTGTTATGTGCATACTAAATGAGCGTAGTTATCAATAAAAGCAAAGGCCAGTGAAAAAGCGAGTAATCTGAAAGATAGATGAAAGCAAGATAAGAATAAAATAGAAAATTGCAAAGAACAATCCAGAATTAGGCAACGAAGAGAAGAAAAGGAAGTGACGTGTAAAAACGGTAAACTCAAATACCAGTGCTTTAATAAAAAAGACAAAGTGCAAAAAGCAGAGCAGTGATTTTAAAAAACGTTTGTATGTGTAACGAGACGGAACAATACTAGTTATAAGCAAAAGACAATATTTAGATTAAAGAAAATGTTAAATTTTAAGATTCATGTAATCAAATTTTACTCAGTTTATGAATGTTTATTATCAAAACTAATTTCTAATTAATAGTAGAAGATTACGGTAACATAGAAACGTAATGCTTTTTTGTTGTTAATAAAAAACAATTGGAATTAAATTACTTGAAGAGTGGGCAAATCTGTGCTCCATTTTAATTAAAGTTTTTACAATAATGAAAGTGGTTTACCTATATAAATAGTGACCTATTTTATTGTACAAATGTTCGGCCAGTTGTGGGAGCGTTTGTGTAAAGTTCTACGTCGATAAATTTACATTTTCCCAAAATCGCCTCCGAGTGTGATTGGCAGCCGAGCATCTGAAATTTCCGATCTTCGACTACAAGTCAACTAAGCATCGGAACCCAGAGGTCAGCAATCCAGGACATCAGCGGAGTCTGCAAGAACGCCCGAATCAACATTTGCGGCCAGGAAAACGTTTACAGGCTGAAAAATTCCAGCAGCGTCGGCTACGACCATCTCCGAGCCAAGTTGCGGCAAGTATTACAAAGTAGAAACTAACTGCAATTCAAGTGTCAGAAGTCGGGAAAACTATTTAAATACAAGAATAAACCTTGCTGAAGAAGGCCAGAGCATTTCTAAGAATCCAAATACCCCGTGGGCTTCCCAAATTGAACAGCGTCAGTAAATTCTGCGATTTAGCGAAAGTGTTCAAATAGCATAAACAAATGAGAGTTGGCGTGGGTCCTACGTCATCCCTATAACAATCAAGTCGAGGTTGGTTTGTTACGTGTCAAAAGCATTTGATATTAATACTAGTGTTGAATGAGGAATCTAGTGAGAGTGACGCGATAAAAATTTATATCAGATTGGCTTTGTTCGTTGCTAGAGGAGATATAAAAACAAGGTTGGTTTTGTTTGAGAGAAAATTTGTATATTAGCTTTTAAAAAAGGCAAGAGTTTTCGTGGGGTGTAAATGACAATCTCGCCATTTATTCTGGTTTGGTGATAGTAAAGAATTGGGTTACTGGCCAGCCGTTCCTGTAGGAGATCTTTAAGCAGGGGGGGTACGCTGTGGGGATTTGGAGTGATTTTGTGGGGTTCATGGGGGTGGAGCTTCGTCACGACAGGTTGTTACAGGGTTGTTCACCGGCGCAGCATTTACATCCAGCAGCGACGAACAATCTTGATCCTTGTCGTGGGGTTGATCTGGTCCTGGGTTCCTCCTGGGGTCATCACCGTCTCTACAGTGTAGTTGCTTGTTTGTGGTGTGGGTATTGGGGTTTTTTTTTTTAGGTTAATTGTTAGAGACGTCTTATGACAGACGGTTTACTGACTCTCTAGCGTATATGTATGTATCCTTTTAGGATAAAGTTTTTATTTAGTTAAAAATTTCGTTGAAATTTTTCCTTTTTGGTAAGGGGGGAGTTTGTTACGTGTCAAAAGCATTTGATATTAATACTAGTGTTGAATGAGGAATCTAGTGAGAGTGACGCGATAAAAATTAATATCAGATTGGCTTTGTTCGTTGCTAGAGGAGATATAAAAACAAGGTTGGTTTTGTTGAGAGAAAATTTATATATTAGCTTTTAAAAAGGCAAGAGTTTTCGTGGGTGTAAATGACAATCTCGCCATTTATTATGGTTTGGTGATAGTATAGAATTGGGTTACTAGCCAGCCGTTCCTGTAAGGGAGTTCATTAAGCAGATGTCATTTTTCCAATGAATATTTATATTCAAGCTGTAAAGCGATCTGGGAAACACGAATACAACGATTGCGAAGTTTATTGCCTGTGAACAGGGTATGTAGTTTAATGTGGAATTTGCCTTTTGTTACCTGGAAATTCGATTTATAGCAACAACTATTAGGCGGAAAATCTTGGAAAGCTAATCTACCGCAGTATTGGGGGTCGCGGTATAGCGAATGACAGCTGAGGTTGGAACCTGTCAAGCTGACATGTGTTAGGAGTAACGGGACGTATTAAATGTCTGCGAGTATATCGGCACAAAGATAAGTGTTGTAGCTAGAATCTGATGATATTTTTGCATATAAAAACTGTGTAACAATTAAACTTACGATCGGTTTAAGTTAAACTATTTGGGGTACCTGCGTGAGGTAGTAATAGTAAAGATGCTAATTGTCTGATCGATAGTAGTAATGTTCGAGTAGTAATAAAACCAGCTACACGCATTGCTTTCTTTCATTTTGGATAGGGAGTTCAATAATCGTATTGTTATTAGTTGATAGAAAGTGAAGTTACAAGTTTCTTGGCTTATATCAGTATATTTGAGTTTAACTTGTTGGCGCCATTTATAACATCATAAACTAGAATCCGCGACGTCTTCACTGATGCTAGAGACGGGCCTCAAATATACTTTTATAGTGATCGATTGTTAACTAAGAGATATAGCGATGACCTAAAGGTAGGTAAAGGAATTTAGAGATAAATATAGCTAACAAGTTTGGCACCAAACGGGGCTTTAATAAGATTTTTGAAGAGCTAACGAGCGGCTATAGTTTGGAACATATACCTTTAGGTCGTACTATAATAGAAAGGAGCAATGCTGACAATAGTTATACATAACTTTCTGTACTCGTTTATGTAAGTGGAAAAATATCGTCAGAACGTGACAAACCAAAGAATTACTTTGAGAATAATACATAAAACGGTATACTTGGCAAAATTTTGAGTAGTTTGTTTTGGCTAATCAGATTGAAATTAAACTTTAGGGATTGTGTTTAATACGGGATTGTTTTGGATTAATGTGGATTGTTTATTTGTGGTTTTAACAAGTATAGTACTCGTACTAGTACTAAGCTTATGTAAGTAGTACCTTGGGGTAGATGAAATAAGCGAGCGAGCCTTGTCGATTTTTGATTGATTTGTGGAAGTAGTATCTTATTTGGATATTTTATAATTGGACATTTAATCCTTGCTGGTTTTATTTTTATTTGATTGAGTGGGTGTGTTGCGTGTTAGATTTAGGAGCTCTGTGTGTATGTTTATAAAAGCTGGTTTTATTTTTATTTGAGTGAATGGTGAAGACATCATGCTATTCAGGTATCATGATGAATTATCTTTTAGAGTTTTTCATTGAATGATTGCGATTTTCATTGACGGAACCTCGAGGATATACTGGCCAAATGTGCTTGAGTTTTTCTTCATTGAATGTTAGAGTCCTGGTGGTTTGATGTGCTTGATTTTTTTTATTGAATGTATGTCTGAAAGGTTTAGTGTGTTTGAGATTTTCTTTGTGTCTTCTTAGTTTGGTGTTAACTCTGTTATGGGTGTGATGGTGATGTGTTTGGAGCAGTTTGCTCTTGCGGGATTTATAAGCCTCCTTCTAATTAGGTTGGCGTGGGTTAGTTGATTGCTTCTTTTCCTTTTCTATTTGGAGTGTTGATTGTGATGTGGGTTCGATGTTGGTGTGTCTGAGGGATTCGCTCTGCGGTTTTCTTTTAATCCTTGATGATTTTTAGGTCTCTCAGGACATCTTCTTAGTTTGGGTTGGCATACAGTTCTTCGATTGGCTCTTTCATCTTCTTCTGGTTTGTTGGTAAGATAACGTGGGTTGGTGTTGGTGTGTTTGGGAGATTTTGCTTATGCAGATATCACGTCTCTCAAACCATCTTCCTAGTTTTGGTTATGGTAGTTATTATTTGTTGGATCTTTCAATTTTATTTTCCTTTGTTTCTGATGAGGTTCGAGTACGCCCGTTGGGTAAGATAAGTTGTTCATTATGATTTCTGAATCGTCGATTAGCTCTTTAGTTATCGAGATTAGGTTTGTGGTGGTTCCTTCGGTGGCTGTTTTTGTGTCCCCGAATTGAGTGGTATCTATTTTTCCTGGGGGTGATTCTCATTCCTTGTTGTGTAACGATGTTAGACATGTTTGGGAAAACGGTTTGGTGATGTAATGGCGGCAGCATACCTTTGAATTGTGTATACCATTATCCCTTAGCTTCAGAGATTGGTGAATTGTTAATTGGACCTGATAAAGCTCCGTTGGTATGCGGATTTTTGGGTCTTGGGTACTGTTATGGGACGATTTCCCGGAGATTTTGTGACTGGTTATTTGTCATTGGGTTGCTGGCTGGCTTGGTAAATTGGAACTTAATTCTTTTCTCAATACATTGTCCCTTCCTTCGACTAATGTAATCTGTTCTTTTTCTGTTACTTCTTCCGCTTTCGATCTGCTGGTGGTTTCTGTGTGTGATGATAGAATTTGTTTCTTTGTTTTTTTTTGTGGTCGTTTTGTGGTGTCGAGCTCTAGCAGTGCATTGGTGTGTGGTTCCTTTGGTGTCGGTCAGCTTTCAGCTGGATCGTTGGTGTGATTGTGGTTTTGTGTGAACTTGCGGTTGTGGAATATTCTCTCCTTTCTTTTGATTGGGTTTATATTTCATATAGGGTGGTTGGATGGGCATTGTAGGGAAGGTTACTTTAGGGAGCATTTTTATCTTGCTTTCCTTCCTGTAAGGTATAGGGTGGTTGGAAGGGCACAGTAGGGTAGGTCACTCTTTGGGGAACTTTAATATCTTGTCCTTTCCCCATTTTAAGGTATAGGGTGGTTGGTTGGGCATTGCAGGGAAGGTCACTGTAGGGAGCTATTTCATCTAGTTCTTCCTATAATAACACTGGAGTAGCTTGCAGATAGCTGTTGGGTTCATTGTGTGGTTTGACTTGCATTCGTGTCGAGTGAAGTTCATCTTTCGCTTTAGCGTAGGTTTGAGTTAGCTTGTTGGGTTTTGTTGGATACCTTTTTGGGATTTTGGTGGCGTAGCTGTTGTTGTATGGTTACCTTCAGCTATGTGTATTATGTGAGTTTTTTTTTTGTCGGTATCCATTTCGCTTACGCGGATTTAGATCCACAAGTGAGTCTCGAATCCTTGTTTTGGTTTCGCTTTTGGTCATGCTTGGAGTTGGAGAACGGTTTCGTTTACTCATTTAGAGTATCGGCTTGTTCCGGATTTATGGGACCTGCCTCTGTCCCCGAGTTAATGTCCTTTAGTTTCCTTTTGAGCCGTTGTTGCCGAATGAAGTCTTTGGTATGATCTGCTGCTGTGATTGGTTATTTCAGCTGTTATTGAATTTCGTGTAAAGTATAGGGTGGTTGGAAGGGCACAGTCGGGAAGGACACTATTTGGGAATCTTTAATATCTTGTTCTTTTCCCTCTTTTGGGTATAACGTATACGGAGTTCTCTGTTGGGAAATGTTAATGGATGGTTTTCTTTTTGATTGTATTGGAAGAGCGTTACGTTATCCTGTTTTTCCTAAGGAAGGGTAACGAGATTAATCGTTAAAGAAGTACAACTTCTTCGTTTCTTTTAGATATCCCTTGGGGTTTGGGGATATAGGGTGGTTCCCTACAATACAAAATTTTTAAGATGACCAGTCCTTCATTCTTCGCCTTCTTTTCTTCTTAAAGCTTTGTCTATATTTCTCTCTTGTAATGTAGTGAATGTCGATTTTGTTTTGAATGAACTGTTTACTTAGATGAATGACAATTTGTTTTCTTTTATTTCTCTTTGATCTGGTGCGGATGAAATCTCTGGTGATGAGTGATTGTTGGATGTAAGATGAAGATTGGTGGGGATTTCTTCAGGCCGTTCGGGGCACTGAAGGATCCCTCCGTCGGAGCGTAGGAGAGTTGTGTGGATGTTGGCTTCTGCCTCTCACTTTTCTGGTTTCTTTAACCCTCTGTCACTGGGGTTACTTCCTCCCCAGGCGTGTCAAAAGGAAAACCCTGGTTATTCTTCGTTTTGGCTTAACTATTTTCGGTCTGACAGTACCTGAAACTGTGTGGAGGTGTGCTTCCGCCTCGGGGGTTTATTGGAAGTTGTCAGGGGGGGTACGCTGTGGGGATTTGGAGTGATTTTGTGGGGTTCATGGGGGTGGAGCTTCGTCACGACAGGTTGTTACAGGGTTGTTCACCGGCGCAGCATTTACATCCAGCAGCGACGAACAATCTTGATCCTTGTCGTGGGGTTGTTCTGGTCCTGGGTTCCTCCTGGGGTCATCACCGTCTCTACAGTGTAGTTGCTTGTTTGTGGTGTGGGTATTGGGGTTTTTTTTTTTAGGTGAATTGTTAGAGACGTCTTATGACAGACGGTTTACTGACTCTCTAGCGTATATGTATGTATCCTTTTAGGATAAAGTTTTTATTTAGTTAAAAATTTCGTTGAAATTTTTCCTTTTTGGTAAGGGGGGAGTTTGTTACGTGTCAAAAGCATTTGATATTAATACTAGTGTTGAATGAGGAATCTAGTGAGAGTGACGCGATAAAAATTAATATCAGATTGGCTTTGTTCGTTGCTAGAGGAGATATAAAAACAAGGTTGGTTTTGTTTGAGAGAAAATTTGTATATTAGCTTTTAAAAAAGGCAAGAGTTTTCGTGGGGTGTAAATGACAATCTCGCCATTTATTATGGTTTGGTGATAGTATAGAATTGGGTTACTAGCCAGCCGTTCCTGTAAGGGAGTTCATTAAGCAGATGTCATTTTTCCAATGAATATTTATATTCAAGCTGTAAAGCGATCTGGGAAACACGAATACAACGATTGCGAAGTTTATTGCCTGTGAACAGGGTATGTAGTTTAATGTGGAATTTGCCTTTTGTTACCTGGAAATTCGATTTATAGCAACAACTATTAGGCGGAAAATCTTGGAAAGCTAATCTACCGCAGTATTGGGGGTCGAGGTATAGCGAATGACAGCTGAGGTTGGAACCTGTCAAGCTGACATGTGTTAGGAGTAACGGGACGTATTAAATGTCTGCGAGTATATCGGCACAAAGATAAGTGTTGTAGCTAGAATCTGATGATATTTTTGCATATAAAAACTGTGTAACAATTAAACTTACGATCGGTTTAAGTTAAACTATTTGGGGTACCCTGCGTGAGGTAGTAATAGTAAAGATGCTAATTGTCTGATCGATAGTAGTAATGTTCGAGTAGTAATAAAACCAGCTACACGTATTGCTTTCTTTCATTTTGGATAGGGAGTTCAATAATCGTATTGTTATTAGTTGATAGAAAGTGAAGTTACAAGTTTCTTGGTTTATATCAGTATATTTGAGTTTAACTTGTTGGCGCCATTTATAACATCATAAACTAGAATCCGCGACGTCTTCACTGATGCTAGAGACGGGCCTCAAATATACTTTTATAGTGATCGATTGTTAACTAAGAGATATAGCGATGACCTAAAGGTAGGTAAAGGAATTTAGAGATAAATATAGCTAACAGGTTGCCAAGCAGAATATTGAATCAATTTACCTGACGCTTCCTCGCCTATTTTCACTACTAAAACCTTGAAATTCACGCTGTACGCACAAACCATTTTATGTGTTCAACTGACAGGTTACAAATTATTATCTACTAAAAGCGAGCATATGAGCTACTTTGAGACAAATAGCCTAAAATTTTGAATATAGTCAAATTCTGAACTCACTGAGAAAAGGGCTTGTGGGTTCTGCCGGGAGTTAGTATAAAATACTGCAGTTAAATAAAATATTAAGAAAGGGGCATTTAACCATTTATTTAAACATTAACTAATACATCTCATTTTAAGTAGCCTTAAATTTACTGAGAGGCAAAGTGAGCACAATGTAATAAATTAACCTGAGAATTTTGTGGTGATTTGCCCTAAAATTAAATATTCTAATTAAAAATAACCTTTATAAATCAAGGCACTCATAACAAACAGGCACCGCAGCGTGGAGCCTTTACAGTCAATCATTTCATTACAATATATCTCAAGGTGTGACTATTACTGTGGCCTTGCTGTTTATGATAGAGATCTGAAGTATCTTCGTGACACTGTACCAATATCAGTGGAGATGATGATTGTTAATAAAACTCCAGTAACTAAAAGCAACAATTTTTAAATAACAAACAGGTAAAACAAGTTGTAGGATGGAAATAACCCTCTGCGATAAGCAAGTCGACTTCAAGATCTAATGCAGGATTGGTAAAACGTTACTCACCGCCAATCTTATTATAGACAGTGGAAACGTGGAGATGTACCAAATGTGCTCCATTTTATAGATTGTAAGATTCAGAAGAATAACAAAGATATAAGAATTATTATTCGTATAAGCGACGTAAAGTGGATTATTTCTAAAATATAGTAAGAAGTGACAAAGAAGTACTAAATGAGAGAGATGAGCGTGTAAGTGAGTATTCACTCACGTTCACGCACGCTTACGTTCACGTTCACGGCGTGATTCTCCACTCACGACATGACCCGCAGCTTTTATTTGAAAGTTCAGATTTCGATAGACCAGAATCTTCAAATTTAAAACCAATAAAGGACACGCAACAGAACTAAAAACTCTAAAATAGAATATGCTTTGCACTTGAAATATTTTTACGTGATCTGTTGCAATCCGAATAGTAGACACAAAACAAATATATAAAATTTGACTACAATAGCTTACAACAATGGATAAATACTGACTTCTCGCTAAAACATTACTTGCAACTGATTTCAAAGACATTACTTTTAATACCAAAAACTGTCATTGGAATTAACGTTTCCCTTACTGATACATGTACAGGAAAGTATATTTTCCTAGGCAACACTTTTAATTCCTAGGTTTAAAAGCACTTTTACGTCCGAAAAATTCAAAGTAAGTTCTACTGGTCGCCTAGAGACGCAGACACGCGATTGGCTGTAGACCCAACATTCACAACACAACACAGGTGCGAAACTTCGTCGCTGCAGGCTGCCACACAGAAGTAAAATGACCTCCCGTTCCAGCTCTAGATCTTCCACATAGACGAGCAGCGGGGTAGTGTGGCAGTGGCCGTGAGTCTTTTATTGGTTACTAAATATTTTACGTGCAATTACGGTGAAGCATGAATGCTGCCTTAGACATTTTCACTCACGTTCATGGCCGGATATTCAAATACTTTAGGAGTAAAAGAATTAGTTTGAAGAGAAAATAATGGTAGTTGTTATAAAAACACCAGAAGAAAAAAATATGTAAGTGAGATAAGATTGAAGTACCTGATAGAACGCTCTAGGTAGTTTAAGTTTGTACAGTAAATCTTGGATGCAGCCTACATAAAAAACTTAATTAAAATTTAAGAAGCAGCCGAAGTGCAATTTCTGATTTGGAATGTTTTACTTACGAAATCCAAACTGACGTTCCGGAACGATATTACGTTCATCTAGCAAAATATAATTTTTACCGAAATTATACTTGGTGTCGTCTAATGACTACATATTGGTTTTTTGTCTTTTGCAGTGTTTTGCAGGTAAAACTCGTTTTTTTCCTAGTTAACGGAATACGCTTGATAATCCACCTACCTGGGTTAACAATCAAACGATCGTATATGAGATTAAATACTCAATTTCCGTATTACATGATCAATGTCTGCCTTCCTTATTTCGAATTCCTCCTTTGAGTGCCTATCCTCTGTAGATGTTGGCTATTACGTTGATTCAGATGATTTTGTTTATCGCTGATGTGAATAAACTTGTGGACTTCATACTCATACCCTGAAATTTCGCAGTCATTATATGCAAGGCCATCCGAAACTCCCTCAGATTTGAAGGGGTTGTAGTTTTAATTGGAGGAGGCGATATTTTTCATTAGGCAAATACGCATGACGGGACAGACATATTCAAGTATCCTGCGTTTGATTGCAGTCAGTACTTCTTTGGTTTTGGCCATCCGTTGCAGTGTCATGTCGTTTGCTACATAGTTAACAATAAAATCTATAGTATGCAACGATAATCCCACATTTCGAAATCTTCCCATTTCCATGTATCATCAAAGGTAAACTTTCATTTCTCCATGAATCTACTCACCGGGAGCCTTATTGCTTTTACGGGACTAACTGGCTGGTTCGTACCACCTTGGTATTTAGCCATTATTCTGACAGGTATAGGACTAAACTGTATTTCTTACATTGTAGTAATTATATTAAAACGTATTGCGTACAGTGAATATTTCGCGCGCTTGAATAGGGTGCAAGCCAGCGGAATACTGACCTCGTGTGCAGTTATTAGAACTGCATGCGACAGAGTGACGTAGCGATTTGATGCAACTTCATGCTTTGGAGGCAGCAGGAGACAGTCGTGCAGTAATAAGCGACCTGTGAATAGGTTCAAGCAAAAAGGGACTCCAAGCAAAATACTATAAAGTGTCAACTTGAGAGAGCATCCCCGAGCTACAGCATCTCATAGTAAGGCTGCTATTCCGGCTGCCAGTTGAGCTTCAAGGAAGCCAGTCGAATTTGCCAACACACGAAGTCTCTGTGGGAGCAGCTACCGAAGCCACGGAGATGAACTCTTGGTCACCTTGCTACGAAGTAAAGGCAAGTTTCGTTACTATAATTACATTTACGAGTGAATGTACGGTCCAAGAAAATTGTAGAAATCGAAGCCGCAATAAGGAATTAACTGCTATTGCAACGCATTGTGCAGAGTTTTAAAGAGCATTACACGCCCAACGGCCACGTGCGCGTAATCGCTGAATTAGCACGTCAGAACCAGGCGCTTGCATCATTATGTGGAAATATTGCGTCAGTTAATTACAAGCTACTGAAGCCAGGGCCGCATTAAGCAAACTTTTGTGCAGAAGTTAAACATTATTATCATTGTGGGTTTTTTAAATTTGGCGTTGATAATAATTAATAAGTCATACCTACACTTATGGAGTGTATTCAAGCATGTAGATTCAGCATTACGTTTGTGGACTGTTCCCTGTTACTATGAATAGCGCGTATATGTTATATGTTACCATTGTGTACTCTTGTTATGTATTTCCATGCACGTATTTTCTTTTACAGAGTATATGTATATTTATGTAAACTGTTTGGTTTTTATTCCTGCATGCATACCTACATATTGACATTCCCTTAGCTGCAGTTAGGTAACAGCGGGTCTTGTGCTTCTACGACTGAGTTAACTAGCAAAAAAAGGGCAATCTAAATTCACAGTAGAGTATAGGGCTCAGAAAAAGCCACATTACACTGGGACTTCGTGTCATATTTACCTCCTCTATTCTTATTTCCGGACTGGATTTGTTTTTTTTATTTTCCTCGGTATTTACAATCGGTTACATTTTAAACAATAAGTAAATGTTTTGTTTATAATAATAATGAAGACACGCAGAAAAATACCTAGTGGTATTTTGCTTTCTAGTTATAATTATTTTAACCCTACAACTTTCAAATCTAAAAGGTAGATCATAATGGTGAGTTGTTGAGGAATAAGATTTTGCGCAACTCTGTTTGGATGAAACCCAAGTCTAACAGCACAGTTAATACAATACTTTTTATTTCTTCTTTAACCGTTGTGGTCTTTAGGTCAGTTGCGATAACGTTGTTGAGAACAAAGCAGGGAGCATTGACATAATCTCGAGTATATTGCACTGGAACCTTTCCAGTATTTGAATATTTGAGCTGGAAACGGATTCCCATAGTATGATTCCGTAGGTTCATACTGTTTCAGGAATTGCTTTGTTGACTAACAACTTGTTGTTAATGGGCAGCTGTGATTTGCGACCGATGAGGCAGTACAGATTACATAGTTTGAGGACTACTTGCTTTCTTTTGATAAAAATGTTCTTTCTCTACGTCAATCTTTGATTCAAGTTCATTCTGAGGTATCGGGATTCATCCCGTTATGGTGTGAGTTGGTTGTTGAAACTAACAGGGGCAGTTGCCTCTTCGCTTTGTAAACGTAATATGGACAGATTTAAGTTCATTTGCTTTAACACGGCACTTCTTAAACCAGATTTGAATACTATTAAGATTAATTTGAAATTGTGATGCGATATGTGGATTAGTGGGAGGTAGGCACAGCTGTATCGTCGGTTAAGGTGGCGGTAGTGGCAGTTGCATTTGTAGGTAAATCAGCGCTATAAAAAAGGTACAAAAGAAGGACCAAGACACTGCTCTGGAAAACTGAGTTAATAGGATGGAGTACTGCTTGTTTATCATGGAATTTAATAGAGAAATGATGATCCCGGATGTAAAATTTAAAAATAATCCATAGAATATGGGAATAATTATATCTTCGTTATCGAAGAGCTCTTCCGTGTACTCCTTCCATCTAAGAATTTTCTCGCACGTTTCAGTGATCTCTTTGTTGTGATAGTCCAGTACTCTGTTCATTCTTCTCCATTTATGTATTCTTGTTATATATTTTAATTTTTGAATGTCTAATTTTCCTTCTTTCCATGAACTTTTTTCAAGCGCAATTTTGATTGCGCTAGTCGAAGATCGTATTCCTAGGGAACATCTTTACCCCTCCCGTGACCAAGGGGGGTAACTGAGTTACCCCAAATTTCTTTTTTTCAGCACTATTTAGTAATACTTTTTTTTTACGATATCATGTTTTAGCTAATCCTCGAAGATACCTAGATAAACATATTTTTCTTGGAATTTTATATTTATCTAATTTACATTTGTAGTAATTAAGAATTTTGTGCGTGGGGTAACCTAGTTACCCCGCTTGGCCATCTACGTATTATAGATGCAACCGGGTAAAACGAGTCGTAACTTGCAGAAATCGGTTGTGTTTTAATCGCTGCTGCATAAAATTGCTTTAGTTCAGTCGGTAACTTCATACAGTCACCATGGCGCGTAAATATTTGACGGACGATGAACTTCGTATTAGAAGATAGTGACAGTGATTACGAATATGAAATTAGCGATGAAGATGAAAGTGATACAGAAGACAACGTAGAAGAACAAATAGAGATTCCTGATGAATTTGATGTGGAAAATAATTCCGAAATTGAAACACCTGCAGAGCCTGAAACATTTTATACGTCAAAATCGGGTTTTCAGTGGCAATCTCATCCAACTCCTGCAACCAGAAGACGTGCGCATAACTTTGTAAATGCATCTGTTGGTCTGAAAAATGCAAGGTAATTACTTTTCAAAAACGCTGCACATTATTACATAACGGTTTATTATTTTCTTGTATAACTAATCCTGCTGCCTTGATCACTGTTTCGCACAGATCATTTGCTATTATAAATGAGTTATGTCGTCACGACGTTGCCTTGAAACGTAAAACCTCAAATTTTGAGTCGGTGTTAATTTTTTTTCATGGTTGATTTCAAAGGTTCATTATTGAAAATAATAAACCAAAATCTCTGAAATAAAATTTACATATTACATTTTAGTTTACAGATTACTTCAGTACTAGAAGCATTTCAGCTTTATATTACTGACAACATGCTGAGCCACATATGTGGATACACAAATATGTGGGGAAAGGCATATACGGATAAAAAAATGAAGGAAATCCAAATCCAAGTCAGTGGATCAATATAACTGTAGAGGAGTTGCAAGCATTTATTGGTGTCAGTGGCAGAAACCGTGGAAGGAAACTACACATTACAGAAATGTGGACTGAAAATGCTATGTTCAAGCAGCCATATTTTACTGCAGTGCTTTCTAGAAATAGATTCAAACAGATTTTTAGATGTATTCGCTTTGATGATCCCGAGACTAGGCAGCAAAGAAAGGAAGTAAGTAACGACCCATTAGAAGCTATCCGCACTATTTATGACGAGTTTGTGAAGAATTGCCTAGACAATTATTCACCTAGTACAAATGTCACTGTTGATGAACGTTTGGCAACATTTCGTGGAAAGTGTCCTTTCCGAGTATATATAAAAAGCAAACCAGGACGTTATGGGATAAAAATATGGGTTTGTGCGGATTCCGACACAGCGTACATTTTGAACAGCCAAGTTTACTCGGGCATGATAAACAACAAACGGGAAGTAAATCAGGGACAAAGAGTAGTACTAGATATGGTCAAACCTTACTTTGGAACATGGAAGGGAGTTACTACTGACAATTTTTTTACTTCCATTCCTCTAGCAGAAAAACTCTTTGAAAAGAAACTGACGATAACCGGAACGCTGCGAATGAATAAGCGAGAGATTCCACAAGAATTTCTTGCAAACACTAGGCGTGAAGAACACTCCTATGTATTTGGTTTTACCGATAAGATGACACTCGTTTCACATGTTTCCCGAAAAAATAAAGCAGTTATTTTGTTATCAACGCAGTTCAACGATGCAGAAACGGCCAACGAAACAGAGAAGAAAAAGCCAATCATAAATTTGCACTACACTACCACTAAAGGTGCTGTGGATACTGGGGACAAAATGACGCGGGAGTACTCTTGTGTTCGAGCTACAAGACGGTGGCCCCTAAGAATTTTTTTTGAAATCATAGACATGGCAGCACTAAATGCCTTTATAATATTTTCCCAAAAATTTCCTGACTGATGTAGAAATAAAGGAAAACGCAGAAAATTCCTTCAGATACTAAGTCAACAACTTGCACTTCCGAACGTGAAAACTAGAAAGCGGAATTGTCGAGGCATGCAAAAATCTATTCTGGATGCAATTCGATTATTTCTGACAGAAAATGGAGAAAGGGTCGAAGCTCCTCACAGAAACGCCGTACCTGTTGGCAGAAGCACTCGATGTCAGTTTTGTCCGCGAAGAGAAGATAGAAAGTCAAGGATTAAATGTTCCGAATGTAGGGCGACCGTGTGCAACACACACAGAAAAGAAGTGAAAAAGTTTTTCTGCATTGACTGTCAAAATGATGCCCAGTGAGTCCAGAATAGAAGGTTAAGTTTTCTAAAATAAAAACCATTTTTTATTACCTACACCTTTTTGTTATGTCAGAATACATTTAAATTTTTTAAACTTTATTCCTTGCTTGCAATAGTTATTTAAGCATCAAGGGAAGTAAGTAGCTTTTACCAGTCGAGAACGAGTTTGCCAGCCGGAGCGAGCGAGGGCTGGCAAAGTTCGAGACTGGTTATAGATAGTTACCTACTTCCCGAGCATGCTTATAACATTTTTCTCCATGCCCAACAAAAATTTGAATAAAATATCCTATTCAATTTACCACCATCTTTAGGCCTATTACGTTGGGCCATTCTGTTCTGTTACACAACCCGCACCGGCCTTCCCCTGCCGCCGCCTAACCAAAGAAGGGGGCCCTCGGGGCTCCGCCCCTCTCTAAGCTCTGCCCTGGGGCTCCGCCCCTCTCGAAGGGGTCCCTCGGTGCTCCTCCCCTCTCCAAGGGGGCTCTGGGGGCTCCGCCTTTCTAAAAGGGGGCCATCGGAACTCCGCCCCTCTCCAAGGGGACCATCAGGGCTCCGCCCCTCTCTGAGGGGGCCTCGGGGCTCCGCCCCTCTCCAAGGGGCCCTTGGGGCACCGCCCTCTCCAAGGTGGCCCTCGGGGCTCCGTCTCTCCACCAAAGGGGCCCTCGGGGCTCCGCCCCCTCCAAGGAGGCTTTGGGGCTCTGTCCCTCTCCAAGGGGGCCCTCGGGGCTCCGTCTCGCTCCAAGTCGTAGAAGCACAAGACCCGCCCTTACCTCAGTATGGCTAAGAGTAACGTCAATATAGCGTGCTCCGGCTTGCTTGTTATCACTTATAATTCTGTAATCATACATGCAAATCCTACCAGAAATAAAAACCAAACAGTTTACATGAAAATACTCTGGAAAAGAACACACATGGATGAAAATACATTAAAAAATACACAATGGTAATAGAGAAATGTTATATACTCTATCAACAATAGCTAAGAAATGTCCACGGGCTTAATGCTAAGTCTCCATGTTTGAATACACCTTTTAAGTGGAAGTGTGATTGTCAATGCGCAACGCTAAGTAAAAAAAAACCAACTGTGCTCTAGCGCACAAATTCACTTAATCCGGCTCTACGTCCGGTCGCTTGAAATCGGGCTGATGTTATGTGTCAGCAGTATGATGCAAGTGCTTCCTACTGGCGGGCATCAAGGATGATGTAACTTGGCGTAATTTAATAGTTACGCTTCTAGTTTCCCCAGTTTCCTGGACCGGGCATTCAATCGTAGTAGTTATCTATAGTAACTAACCTTGCGTTATAGTTGCTCTAAATGGTCTCGTACATTTACAGGATTTGCTGCTTCTTTGAAGCTAGAATAGCGGCTTCCGTACCTTGGTGTTGATTCCAAGGTAGTTATCTGATCTCGAGGCTGTATTTCGGCTCAAGAATAACGACTCGTCGACTGCTCTTAACGCAGGTCCATACATAAACTCTCAATCGCACTTTATAATACTTCGTTACTTTACGTAACCGTGACCTACTAATAAGCGACTGACTCCTCGCGCTTCCGTTCGCGCACTATTTGTTTTGATTCTATTAATAGCCGCACTCAACGGCTGCATCAGCTGGTTTTCGCGCACAATCTCACGCGCGAAACACTCGTTGCATGTTTTGAATGCATGATAATTATTAAAATGTAAGAAATACAGTTTGGCTTAAATCTAGCAAGGTGATTATTCAATACAGAGGTGACACAAGCTCTCCTGTTACAACTTGGCCGACATTTCGTGGCCAATTTCTCACACAACTGAGAACTTTAATTCTACTACGTGTTTTATGAACTTTATGATAAATTCTAATCCAGACCAGTAGGTCCAAGAATTCACCAGATCCCGGAAAATCATCAACCGGGCACTTTAGATCTTGTTTTAACAAACGATGAACAACTGTTAACAACGCCTGAAATTTGTTGACATATCAGACCACGTGGTTATACTTTTTCACATACAGTTTACATCACGTAGTCATGGAACGAATCCTAACCATGTTAGTTAGACTGTAATCGATTTTAACATATTTGGGAAGCTATCAGCCTATATATAATTGGGAAGAATTGTTGGAATTGGCCGGTTCAATTAATGTGGGAAATATTTTATGATATCGTTCGCAAGGCAATTGAATCAAACAGTACGATAAAAATCGTATTTGAAAACCATTTAAATTCCTGGATTGATGATGAGGTTCTGACTTTGATCAAAACACAAATCCTGCATATGGAAAAAGTTTAGACGCACCAAAAATATGAATGACTGTATCACTTATAATCGTTTTTCTAACAAGTTAGTTCTGCCATTAAAGCTGCCAAATTCAGAAAGCATTGCTATTGGTAATAACACTAAACACACAAGTACGTAACGACATGTATGAAATGTGAGATGTCAGTGACACTTTAAAAAGAATAATGCCAAATGAGTTTTAAAAACAATGAAGGTACGGCAGAAAGGTTAGCTGATTTTTTTCACAAGTATTTACTCGTGAGCCAGATGGAAATATCCCCGCAGTCCTTTCAAACTGGGTAAACTCTACCCTCAATGCCGTTGGCGTTTTACCCAAAATTGATGAAGAGCAGCTGCAGAAATTAAAACTTAATTCTGTACCAGGGCCTGATATTTTGTTTTTCTATTTTCTTAAAAAATTTTCCGCTGCAGTATTCCCTCCATTTTGTTATCATCCAATCCTCATTTGAGAGTCATTGCTTGCCTTCACGCACATTTTTAACTGTCATAAGACTGTCATAAGATGTAACTGCTTCTTTCTACCTTTTGTTACCAGAAATAGCAATTCGTTAAGTGACTTGTTACAATGAGACTAATAAATTTCCATTTCCAATCATTTGTGTATTATTTGAAGCAAATATTGTAGTAAATATGGGGATATGTGTCCAACCATGACTTCAACAATTGCAATGTTTGCTAGACCACAAATTCAAATGAGCTCCTGTTACTTAATTAAAAATTTTACTTCAGGACAATGCTCTTCTACGCTGGAGCTTTGGCAACATTCCTGCTTGCATTCTCTCTATGTTTTGAAGAACATCATGCGGTAAGTCAAAATTCCAGCAGCTTCAACTCACATGAAAAGCCAAATGTGTTTTAGTTCAACCAAAATGAATATCGTTTGGTTATTCAGAGGAGCGAACTTATTCACTACAATTCTGACTACTTGTCTAATGTCACTTATGTTTATTCGATATACAACAGGACAACTAGAGCCATTAATTACAAAGTACACTTACTCGTGGATATAAATACTGGTTTTCGGGTATGAGCTTCTAGATAATATATTCTGTGTTATGTGTACATGAATGTGTAAATTCTGTGAAGTTACAGAAATCGGTAGAGACGCATAGTTTTACGTATTATCAAATATCAAAAGTTTTCATTTATAGAATCAAATCTTTTCATGCCATTTTGAATATAATTCAGGATTTTGCAAATATCTTGGTTTACTTTGATCAGAAAGTGACAATGCTTAGTATTAATATTGTTAACCGCAAAATAAAAGCAAACATAACTGGACAAAAAAAATCATTCCGTAACTAACACGATCTTAATAACTAAACCCAAGAAATAGACTTACTCCTGTAGTTTTGGCTTGGTAGCTACAAGAAAAATCGTAAAAGCATCATTGGATTGTCGAATAAAGAAAGGACACCGGCCGTTCAAAGATTGGATACGAGCATTCGGTGTTGATCTACACGCTGACAACGAGATCTTTCGCCAGCGTTGAGTTGGGGTACAAGGGATTGATATACAGTGCCTCGGCGGGTCGATGCGAGGATTCCTTTAAATATATCTGCTCCTAGAAAGGAGATGAAATTCCACTGTAATCAAACGAGACGAGATCTGAATTTCACATTGGTGGGTTTCGAGGTCAGCTATATCCGACAAAAGTCTTAATTTGTACAATTGGCACGGTAGAGGCTTCACATACCGCTAAATTAACGTAAATGTATCACTCACATACCCACAATCTCTCTGTTCAACGATCGCTGACTCACTGAAAATCGGTTCCCAGTCTTGCGTTGCGATCTCCACGCCCCTTCGCCTCGCGAAAAATAAAGTGACGATGTTTATTTTTAACCTAACCTAAGAAAGCGATTCCGCGATTATAGAGGAATTACCGTATTATGTAAGAGCAGAATACTAGAAGGAAGACTTAGAAATAAATTCGAATCCAGAAAAGGATCATATTTCTGATCTAAGGTAACTAAGTGAAAATACCTTACTCAACGGAGGAGAAATTTATCTTTGCTTCGTAGGTCTGAAAAATATCTTTGGTATAATTGAACGCAAAAAGTGTCTAAATTCCCACGTCAGAAAAGTAAATCCCTCGTCAATTGCAGCTTTTAAGTTTTCTACGATGATAACAAGCAAAATGACAAAAATGCGTAAACATCTCCAATTCAACATAAATTTCCATGACAGATTGAAGTACAAAAACTACGATGGTGACGACAAAAACCAAACAGGAAGGGAACACGTTTAAATATATAGAATGATGAAATAGACGAACGAGTTGGTGTAGTGCGTAGACTGTCTTAACACCATAAAAGTAGGTTTTTAGACATTAGGGAAGTATTTAAGCAAGTGAAAACTGAAGTATTTAGGAGCTTGTCAATAACGAAGAACAACAGGAAACGATAGAAGTAGAATTGAAAGCATCAAAATAACCGAATTAGAAAGATTATATACAGAGGAAATTATAACGTTACATGAACGGACAGAAGGAGTATTTTAAGTAAAACTACTAAGAAAGGACAAAAGATACATACCAAGTGTTACAATCTGAAATGGATTTACGGCCGTAATAAAACCAAAAGTGCCCCCAGCTAACTACCGGGTGTCTTAAAATGAATTACATCTAGTATGCTTTGAATTTCCCATAATGCAATCTAAAATTTTACTTGAAATTGGCAAGACTGTAAGTCTATGTCAAATTCGTGGTTAGCAGGTTATGTTTTGCTTCAATTTGTGTCAAAACTAACGTAAAACCTAACCTGCTAACCTCAAATTTGACATAGACTTGCAGTCTTGCCAATTTTAAGTAAAGTTTTGGATTGCATTATGGGATATTCAAAGCATACTAGATGTAATTCAGTTTAAGACACCTGGTACAAGGCAATACGGACGTGGAGCTACTCTGAAAGAGTAGGTGTTTCGATTTGTATACGTCGCAAGTAGGTAATTGTTATTTTTCGAGCTGCACCTGAGGAGATCCTTGTCGACAGAGGTAATTGACATTCCTTAATTCAGTAGGGAACGACTTTGAAAAATATGGGGTCCTTCAAGTTAAAAAAGCTGCGTAGTTACCTTGGATCTCCACCTGTTAATGTTAATCTTACTCATACAATCACCTGCATGCAAAAGTACAGAGTACGGAAAAACACATTGTGCAAACAATAATTTTCAAAATAGCTTCATAAGCGTACGCGCAAAATTTCTACAGAAGCGGAATTAACATGACACGAGGAAAAGAGTAGACAGCAGCTATAGAAAGCGTTCAGATCTTTGCCTAAGCAATTATATCCATAGTGCAATTCGTCATCTAGACATTTTTTGCTTTTAAAAATTTTCAAAGTGTGTTCTACACTTTCGTAGCTTTTATTTTAACTGATTTTGTGATTGTGCTGTCCTTTTCGTCCTCATATTGTTGATATACGATTTTGATATATGTTGATGCACTACCATATATGTTGCTATAGTTGAATAAATTAAAGCAGAGTTGATTTTAAAGTTTTATAATATATATAAATAGCACTTAAGAGTGACGTCTGCATTGTAGGATGGTTAACATGATTGTGCTTAAAAACTTAAGTTCCAATTTTTGTATGTTACGGCAAGTCCAGTGAGGGTGCGTAAATAGCCAATGAGATCGTCCGGTAAATTTTCTCATGGAAACTAAAATTTTGCGGTTTCTTACAGACAACCGCAATGTCGGCAAAGGTTTATTGGGGGTGCAAATGCGATGGCCCATTTGGATAATAACGTTAGAAACTTAAGAAATGCATTGAACCTGCTTGTGAATAATTTAGGCGAAACCGCATAAAATCGTGAGAACAGTTCAAATTTAAAGGAAAAGGTGAAAACTAATCGCACAACGATATATCTATTTAATTAACTTAAAACTAGAGTTCAACAAGATGATTCACTCATTGGTTCGTATCTATACCTTTTATACTCGTGGCAATAGCTCTGTTTCCATTGATCGAAACTTTTGAGACCTTTGTTAGAACGTCGAACTGTAAGTCTCTATATATTTTGTGAACTCTTACAGTGTTGTATCCAAATTGTTTTAACAGCCCAATAGAGTATCTATATTTAATTGAATTTCATAGGTAGTAATTGATTCTTTCAAGTTTCTAAGTAATGAATACAGACCGTTTCCGATGAGGATACCGATTGATGCATGTCAGGAACTGGTATCACCACGCTTTGGTTTCGCCGATATTAAAAAGCACTCTAACGTGGATAAATGCCCCATTAAAAAGGTACTGTTTTGAATAAGGTAATAATTAGCTAATCCTTACGTTTCTTATTTTTTTTTTGAGCTACAGGGCTGGTATCACATAGATAACTACACCGTTGACTACACGAAGTTTCCTCCCCATATTCCTTTTGGAGAATATAAATTGGAAGTTAACTTTTTCCACAATTTCAATTTTCTTTTAGAGTTGCATTCGTATGTTAAATTTGAGAAAATCATAAGATGGTAAATGGTTGATTTAGTAATATTTAAGAAAATATGAAAGTATATTTTTCAAATTGTGTATTATGTTAGCTTTATTGTACAATAACCATATGGTTATAATTATTATAATATTAGCTGCTATTGTTGATATAATGATATATCAGTAGTAGCTGAAAATTCAAATTAATTGATTACAAAATAAGAGTAGCCTAATTCTGAAATGTAACGCGTTAAATTTGTGTCGATTCACATTAGAATTATAATTACAATTTAAACACTTATGTCAAGTTCTATGTAAATGTATGGGTACCTCATGTGCATTAAAAGTGGGTTAGTAGAGCTTTTATAAATCCAAAATCTTCCAAAAGATAACACAAACCCGATATTTTGAAGAACTAACCGCCAAAGTGAGTTCAGCATCAGTAGCGGCAATTTTCCAGAGGCGTATCATAAGGATGTAAAGTGCACGTCTTCTTTACGATATTCGCACGCGAAATTGTAAATGTTTGTTACAAATGTAGCTATGTAATCTGGTCCATGAAATATTCAAAATTTTGCTAAACGTAAGAATATTTTCTTTAGCCTTAACATAGCCGCTTGAACACACGATTAAAGTTTTAAATTGTCGTTTTTATGAAGTCCAATAATAATTGTTATAATATTCAAACCCTGGCGTAAAATTTTGGAATAGAGTTTTATGCTAGTGCATTAAAAGTTTATTTAAGCATAGCAATGGGAATTAATTTTAAAAGAATAAGGATTGGGAGTACCATAGCAATATATTGATATGATCATCAAATGACAACGCATTTTATAACTAAATAATAGTAAAGCAGCTTAACAATGATATTCATAAAAGGATATTGATTGGGATGACTTCGTTTTATCATTGGAATTTCTATTTTCTACAATTCATTTGTAAATAGTCCAGTTATGGTTGCAATTGTAATTCAAATTAATTGGAAGTTATTCTGTGAGTCAAGATTTATCTGAAAGAAATAATTATTATCATAAAATGTAACACAAACGTTTAATTCTTGCATAATTGGTTTATAAAAGGGTTAATGCAGTCATGTAGTTGGAGACCGACACAATTGAGAACTGTTAAAAATTATGATAATGACAACTAGAAAAGTCATAAAGATTAAAAATATAGAAACCTGTATTATTGGTTGAGAATAACTACGGCTTTGGAGGGTAGTTTGAAAATAACAAGAACAAATGGGATGCAAAAAATTTATAAAATTAGATTGACACAAGTCCAAGTTAAAAGTGAATTTAATAGTCAATTTAATTAATAATATACTGGTATGTAAAGTAACATATTGTCATACACATAAATAGTGCTATACGAAGGAATTAGAAAAAAAATAAGTGAGTGCATAATCTTACACTACAAAGGAATTGCTGCCAACCACGAAAAGGATAGCTGATGCAGAGATCAAGTGAACTAGAAAACACAGAAGATGAAAGAGCTCGAAGAAAGAAGATTACCAAGCAAGTGTGTTAAACAAGTATAAAAAGAACAGCAGTAATAAGAACAATTTATATGCTACCTACAAACATAAAATTGAATTCAATTAAACAACAAATTGGATAATTGATCATTGTAAACATACAGTATAATTAGTCTAAAATTGATTTGAATGTAATTAAGTATTTTTCAAGTATTATAAACAAAGGTTATACACATATTCTAATGGCAAATATATTTTTATAAACACAATTGTCTCATATTATGCATTATAGATTTTCATTGTTTATGTCCTAATAACATTCAACAGTAACCCAGAAACATAAGAGTCTAATAACAAAAGTTATTACCATTGCACGCTCAAGCTGTGGATAGAAAAATAAGATTTAGAGCCCAATTTTTGATAAAATCCTGAGAACAATATTTATTTTAAACAAAATAAAATAAAAGCTATAAGACCACAGCAATATATTACCGTGAACGAGTCGGCTAGGCTTTATTTATTATTAATTACATTATTGTTAAATGGTTATTGACTCTAATCCTGTAATGGGATGCGTCTCTACATCCTGCCAAATTATTGTTTGGATTTGTACCTTTATTTTCTAATATAATGGCTTTTCCGTAAATTGTTCTCATTTTTATTATTAAAAGCAATAGTTCCTACTCTGCTTATTTAACTACTGGGCTTACTTTATACAGAAATTTCGATCCGATGGCAAATACCAACGTATGGCGATCTAACAGCACCTTTAACCAATCAAAACAAATCAAATTTGGATTTATTATTAACAATTACATCGGCTATTACATATGATGCGTTGTCAAGGTAATAAATAAACGGAATTAAACAGACGCCACTTTGAAACAAAACACTCAAGGGACGCTTCCGGAAATAGAATTCGCACAAAAGAACGCCACCGGCAATCCATTGACTTCAATGTTAAGATAAACGCTTTCCTGACCATACTTTATCTTCTGCGATGGATATTTAGAGCTATATCGGATCCATAGCAAGTCCCGCGACGAATGGAGACCCTAACTCTCCGTTTGCCTGCCGCGCAAGCCTGCTGATGCTTGCCAAGCAACGCCTGTAGTCCGATTGCTCCTCTCAGCTCCGACTCAGGTCCTTTACCTCACACCTGGCCTCCCCTGCAGCGCACCATTAATGCTTCTACTTCAGGCTTTCACGCCACGAACTCTTCCTAGGACCTCAAACAAATTAGCTACACCAGCTATACTCGAAGCACTTCAACACATTTACCCTCTGCAGAGGTGCCAAGAATTCATGCAAATCCTCTGCAGCCTATTCATGGTACAGTACTAAGTTGAAAACACCGTTTATAATTGAAAAAATTGTATTTATTAACTCTGAATTTGATTTTTGTGGGGAAGCAAAAACCACACCCGAGCTTGGCTTCGCTCCCCAATTGTTTTTGTTTACGTCGATCTTACTTTGTTATTATAAAGTCAAAGCTGGCTATCACTACAATTTCATATTCAAGTCAACGCTAACGCTATTTTTACTACATTTTAAATTCAAGGTATTTCAATACTACAAATTATCACATTTATGGAATATTTTTAAAATAGTATTTGGAATGCTGGAATTATTTTTAGCTCATAATTTTATTGGTTTAAATTGTGCTCACCGCTATATCTTCTTGAGAGCAGATGGCCGATCAAGCAACATGCTTGAGTGTGTCAGGCGGCCGGACAGGGTTCAATCCCCTGTGACTACACGGGTAACTTTAAAAATCGTACGCTTTCCAGCTATCACGTTAACACCTGTAGTTGTCGTTGACTCTAACAAGGAAAATCTGCCTCAGTTTCGAAAGGCAACGCTAGCCACCTACCGGCTCACGAGTAAAGAGAGTTCATAGAGCTCTGACTGTGGTTAAAACAGGCCACGGTGGTCTACTATAAGAGAAAGAAAATCTTTCTTGTTAACATTATATTGATGTAAAGTTCTTATAACATCGTTGAGTTTGAATTCTGTTGAAAGCTTGCGTTATGTCGACAAAACAAACAAACATGAGTTTTGGTTTTTCTATCAGCTGGTGTAATATAAAAGCCCTGTGGTTCTTCGGTCACTCGTCACTCGCATATGCTGTGCATTTTTTTTTCTAGATTTTTAAGAGTTTAGATATTGCACTGGACAAGTACGCATATACCTTTGTAATTTTTTAGATCCTTCTTCGTCTCTTTTTTATATATAGAAATGGCTATACTCGATCGCCACTGTTCAGATATTATTCAATCGCCTAGAATTTTTTGAAGCAAAGTTGTAATTTCTTCTGCCAGATTCTCACCTCCATATTGCATAACTTCGTTAGTGAGGAGATTTTCTGGTTTTGAGCTTAACTGTGGCAGCACATACGCCTTCATAGTAGATTTCTGGTATTAATCAACAGGTAGATTCTCATTCATCCAGTCCTGTGCTGCGTTTGAGTTTTGTTTGTATGATTTCTTAAAATGTGATACCCAGTGGTCTGATCAAATGACCGTGTTTTGTATGTTTTCGTTTATAGGTTTCTCTTTTGTTTCGCTTCATGTAGGTCATGTTCAAAGTTTTTTGTCCAATACAGTCTGTTTAGCTTTGTAATCTAACCATTTATTCTATTTCTGATAGGTTTCTAGATGTAATACTGTAACGGTGCACACCCTTTGTGGCTTTAATTTGTGTATGTTTTCTGGGTATTACGGCATGTTTCGGCTGAGTTGCAGATGATTACTCTAGACAGTGGTACTCAGGCTAACCTTACTCAGGTCGTATAGAGGCTGGAGATCTGCGCTTCTCACACCGAAAGAAAACAACGTCAAAGAGATCTAATATTATTTATTATAACCAAGTGTAAATGTTCTATATACTTCTACAATTACTACGGTGTTTTTAAAACTAAAATAACGTCAGACGGTTGTCGGTGGCTCGTCTAGCAGTAAGAAAAGAGCTTAGGGCGGTTTACAAAATGGCTAACAGCGAGATCACTGTGACACCGGACTGTGTACTGCTTAGAGAAGTACAGTGAGACAAATAGTCGGTGGACACACAGTCTTACTAACAAGTTTTCCTGCGGTGTCAGATTGTATTACACCTAGTGAAGGTAAAGAGAGACAAAGAGCACTCACAGTCAAAATAACGGTCTCGTACTATGTTATACCTAGTGAATCAAGGGTTAAACAGTTGTGATTTGCCACAGTAATTCTCCGTATTACGCGTAAAACTACCATATGCACCACACTTGGCTTTCTTCGCTCTGCAGTTCTATTAAGATGTGTTTTATACAAATTACTAAGACCCCTCCATTCCGAGTCGCGGAGTATCCTACCAAGAACAAAAAATCTAAATTTCGTGGCCAGAGCGGCGCTGCGCTAATTGGTGGTTGCCTTTTCAAACCCCACGACTGCTTAATCTTTTTCCAATCAAGTTTTGAATTGCAGTTTCTCACGGCGTATTTGAAACTGCCTCAACAGTCAACACCTTTGATTGAAATAGCAATCTCATAAATTAGTTGGCGATTTTGGAGTTTGTATTTTGTCCGCCGGCGTTCCAATTCCACCTAATCCCCTGTCATAAATTTCAATTCTCGTTATGTCATGCGCCAGGATATTTTATTACGTCCCGCTGCATTCCTAACAACTGCATGAGATATCGGCTTACATCCTATTCAAATCAAATGAAGGCTTTCGTTTAAGATCCATAATTGTTTACCTATCATTACCTACATCTAGTTACAAAAATACGAGTTTTTTATTTTCTTTCCTGGAGCTAACCTAAAAAAAATGTTCGTGCATACGCGACCCTCACAATACGTCTCAACTGTTTTCTTGCTTCTGTATTCCTATGTATGTTTACCTTTCTTCTGCTGCTAATAACTTAACTTATTTTGCAGGCCAGAGTTTGCTGTTATGTTTTCCACTGCTATTAACTTTTCTGGTTTCGACTACTTCTGTGGTACTAGTTTTTATACTATTTTAATCGTTTCCAAGCTTGTACGACGCTGTCGTTTTCCCACTTCATTAAAGGTGCTTTTCTCTGCTAGCCTTTGTTCAAATATATGTTTAGTTCTATCATTGAGAAATTATTCTGTGTTAAACTTTTGTGACATATTCTGGTGGTTACCTTTTCTTTGTCTTTATGTTGCTGCGGTATTTACATATCAGCCGACTGTGATCGGTGTCTGATGTAGCTGAGTCCAGTGTTTTGATATCTAAAATCTGGCGAGAGGAAATACTCCTGTTTGTGATGATATAATCATCATTCCGTGTTACCCCTGGGGTAACATCATTGCCAATTCTCGTATTAAGGTTCCCCATAATTAATATCTTTTTTTGATGGAATCGGTTGTATTAGTTCCTGAAGGCTTCCAAAGAATGGTAGTCTATTTTCTTTAAGTTTACTTATATTGATCGCGTATGCACTTAGCATGTGTATTTTATTTGTATCAATAACTAATGTTGTTTGTAACAGCTTTTAGCTTGCATATTTTATTTGCTCAATGTGTTGCTCATATTTTTCATGTAAAGTAGATCAACTCCTGCTTGAGCTCTATCATCCCCATCTCTTCCATGATAAATGTATGCTTTTGGTATTTTATGATACCTTTCATTTTCCTTTTAGTTTCGGAAAGGGGGCATATATTGCTATGGTTCAGATCTTTGTTTATTTAATTTAATTAATTAATTGTTGATTAGAGCCACCACGCAAAATTTTGTTTGCACTATAAAATTTTAGGAAGATTAAAAGTGAGTTGTATTTACTTGACTTGTCAAAATAAATTGTTATATGCCCTTTATCATATTCTATTTACCTGCAAATATTGATAAATAAACGCTAGCTCATTCGTAAAGCAATCACTCCTCTCAGTTGGGTTAGTGGTTGAATGTGTAATTTTTCAAATTATTAGTAGCTTCAGCGTACTTATGCGAACGTTTTGTCCGTCCGTCCGTCTGTCTGTCTGTCTGTCTGTCTGGATCGCCTGTAACTTTCGAACGGCTACAGATATCGAAATGTTGAAAGGGAGAAAAGTTGTTGCTAAGGTCCCGAGCACCTTCATGCGCTATTTGGTTTTGGCGAAAGGTGGCGATTTTCCACTTTGCAAAATTTCCAAGCATTTTAGCACAGTGGCGGCTTGTCCACTTGGCGCCATCTACAGAAGTTCGGTGGTCACGTTTTGAACTACACATTCTGGGTGCACTATAATACTTAATGTTTTCGCAGTGCTGAAGCTACTCTTTAGACCTGTACTTGAGCAGTTTATTTGAATACGGATATGTTTTCCGTCTTAGCTGCAATGCGCATAAGCAAATTTTCGAAATTAGGTTAAATGCTAGACCAAAATGGATCCCGCTGGCAAGTTAGCGGTCAGTGACTTAAAAACAAAGTAAAATTTATCAAAGTTTCTACCGGTAATTATTTGAATACGGGTGTTTTGGCGGCATTAATTGTCATTTGTTTTCCAAGCACTTGATTGTCGATCCCGTCGAAGAGAAGCGGGCTAATTTTCATTTGTTTTTCGAAGCGTCGCTTGGGTTCAAACTTCGCCTAACCTCAAATTACGGACTCGGCCTTTATTGCGAGCTGCACTTACTTTACCTCCAAGGAAAATGCTTGCATTGTCTTAAGTATTGGCTCTTCTTACATACACATAAGTTTCAAGTGCCTAACATAGCTAGTTTTAGCCAAACACGGTACCTGTTCTCTACCGAACTTGAATCGGGAACTTGTAGGAGACGCTGATGCAATTCTTGGGGTGCTATGGGGCTGATCCTGATGAAACTCCTGGGACACGTTCTTAGAAGGCTGCTCTATGTCCTGGTACCTTCCCCTCTGGGCTGTGTTGACTCGCTTGGCTCCACGCAGAGATCGTAACTTGGGCTGCATCGGCTGCTAGGTTATCGTTTCGGAGTTTCGAAGAACTTTTTTCTTTTTTGTGGCGGAAATCTCTGCAAATACTACCACATCACCTTGGACATGCACTCAGTAAAACTGTATACTTTTTATGCTGATATCTGTTTAGTTATTATATGAAAAATTCGTTTAAAGTGGAGCACATTTCAACACAATAATTCTTAGAATTTATTCTTTTTTTCTCCTTGAAAATCCGTTATAAACAATTGCAAGTGGAATATTAATAAAAATCGGATATTGATCAAGTTCAAATTGATTACTTTTAACCCTAAATTTGCTTACAACCAAAACTATTTACAAAATTCTTATCCTTAATATAATTGTTTACATTTATAACTAATTAACCGTGTCTTAGCGCCACTACACGTTTGTATTAATTGCTTTCAATGGTTCACACGCGTCACTGCACTGATTATTTAAGTTAGAGTACTTCCTGCACCAAGGCTTCCTTCGAAATCACCTGTCTACTTTTACACACGATTTTCGGTCCATCTGTTGTCTGCTTTTCTTCGCTTTTTACCCTGTCTTGCTGATTCTTACAATTTCCTCAATTTGCCTTAATGCCTGCCTTCTTAGCTGCTCGTTGCAACGTTCATTGGTTTATCTAGCTTCTTATACCTTTTTTTTAAACTCTGACAAAATTTTACTGTCTAACTTTACTTGAATTCTACGCTTCATTTCATTGCCTTTGCAATCCTTTTTGTAATTAATAATCTCTTTTAGTTCGGCTATTACCTTTACACAGACCTCTTATTTTAAATTGATTTTACAGTCAACTTAGATCCCTGTGAGAATTGAGCTTTGCTTATTGCGTTCTCTATTTAAATATTCTGCTATTACTAGCATCTCTTTACAAGTGCATTCATCCTGTTAAATTCAAGTTTTAGCCTTGCAGTTATATAAAATACCTCACGCTGAGCTTTAGTGAAATGTCCATTAATTTGGCAATGCTATCCGAGTTGAGTTGTAGGGCCTAAGTTTGTTCAAGTGGTTGCGGTTGCATATCCGGAAAGAAAAAAAAAGGTTCGTAAGACAGATTAGCAACCTAAGCACGAGAAAACTAACCGTGCTCAAAGAATCAATAGAATCTCAGACAATTACGGCACGGCAATGGCAACAGTTTATGGTCGACTGATGGAATATAGAGTCATTGGCTAAAGTAATTACTAAATTGTTATGGGTACAATGTCTACAATTATATTTTAAATTTTAGGCCTGCCATGGCTTCTACGTAGTTAGTGATTTGAAAAACCATTCGTATTCGAAAATGTCCCAAAATTTACCTATACGAAGTCATGATTTTCGTTTTATTTAATTTGAGTTGTCTCTCAAACTCAGCATTGATATTTAAATCTAATTAAAAAATACTTGGATATCCAGAAGCTTCTGCTTCAATAATCATCAACTTCCTTATTTTTATGCATTGTTTCATGTTACGGTTCTTTATTCTACATCGACATATGTTTCTTATACTCTTATACCCTCTTTATGCGTTATTGTGATTTATGAATTCACGACCTTTTTCCCGAAGCGTACAGTTAGAATTTCTTGTAAATTTACTTTTTAACGGTAATTTGGGGTGAACAAAACAGAGATTGCTAAAAATGCACGTTATGGACAAAGAATGTAAGAAAATAAATAAAAATTAAATCCCGAAAACGAATCTGAAAAGTAGCAATTCACTCAATAGGCCACAAATGGAGACACACAGAAAATAATAAAAGAGGCTTCTTTTTAGACCAGTCAAACATATGTAATATTAGAAACTAGAATTAGGGAATATGAAAAGGAAGCGAAGATCGGAGAGTAATTAAGGAAGAATGGTTAAATGGGCAATAAGACCTAGCAGAAATATTTGTATGTAGCTACGTCGTAGTCGACATTACAACAGAGTGATAAAAAAGGTGCTATCGAAAAATATTAGGAGTACAAACAGATGCAGAAGATCAAAAATTATTATAAGAAGGTGCTATAAGGTGTATAAGTGAAGAACTAGGAATAGAACACCCGCATACAGGTATTCACACTTCGTATTTCGAGGAATTTTCACTTATCTGATGAATTGGAGCTTGAAGTTGCTCTGCATCTCTAACTACTATCAAATGCCGTGGAATATTATGGTTGTACATTATTTATAATGATCCAACCTTGATAAAAATTATTAAAAATGTAGTTGATGGGTTTTTCATGGCTGTGTCTTGTAATGTGCGTACCATTAACAATACATTATACGTTGTTCTGTATGTTTCATCAACATCCAAATGAAAGTATTTAACCATATCACCATTACTTGGTGCCACCACTAATTAACGATGAAGGGAAGTTCTACAGCTGCTACAGAATGAACCAGAATTGTTAAAATTTATTATTATCGAAGGTCAAACATTTATCTTAATCTTGACGTTTCAACCACGAAATATCTAGCTGTTTGGTAATAACAGTAGATCAAAAAATCCTAACTGTTACCTTGTGCTTACGCATCGCTAACCAATGGCGTCCAACAAAATTCCGGCGGGTTGGAAATTTCAAACTGGTTGATGGTCGTGGATAGCTAGCGGTGGCTCAGTGAGACCAGCCGCATGTCATTACTCATGCTGGAATTTTAGTTGATGGTCGTTGGTGATTACTAGTGGCTCAGTGTGACTGCCAATTCAAGCCATTTTTATTCATAAATAGTATATTACATACCGAGGTGGAAAGTGTTTTATTCCTGTCGAGAGATTAAGTAGTTAACCGAGACGCGTAGCGTCGAGGTGAACTTTATCTCGTGACAGGAATGAAACTTTTCACCGTGGTATGTATACTATTTTATTCGCAACCACTTCATTCTAAACAATAATTGGAAAAATTATTATATTATGATACGACAGGTTGTGACGCGCATGAATGGATCAACAAGATTCCCAGTGTCCCTATCTACTCAGCGGTCGGGAATGTACTTCCCGCACTCACTTCCCGCTCAAGTGCGGGAAATAGCAGGCGGAAATGTACGACTTCCCCCACTCAAATGAGATCAGTAATGTTAACATTACATATATGGTTGCAAATAAACTGTTTTTCATTTGAGACACATGTGTGAAACCACAGTGATTGCTATAGAGTGTAACGATTTGCACCCATGACGTGCTTGTTTATTCAACATTGAATACAAGTATAATTGGCACAAAGAAAAGTGAAATTGTGTTAACAGAGCTTGACAATATGACTTTAATTGTTATTAATGTAACATTAAGTTCAGCAAGATCTCGCTATTTATGATAGAGATCTGAAGTATCATCATGACAAATGCTAATTAAATTCCTGTAACTAAAAACGACTCGTTAACAAACTAATAAACCAATTTGAAACGTACAAGCCAATAAAAAATCGGATCCAGAACAAAGGCTTAACGTAATGTTAGAAATAATTCTCTGCGATAAGCAACTCGACATCAACATCCGATAGAGAATTGGTGACATGTTACGTACTATAAATAGTGGAAATGTGGATATGTGCCGAATGGGCTTATTTCTATGGACGACGAGATCGAGAAATGTGGGAAAGGAACGAGAATTATTTACTACTTAACATTCTTCTTTCCTTATTTCGTTTTTCTGCTCTATGGATGTTGCTATTTTGCCCGGTAGTATTAATTGAAGGAGGCGATATTTCTCACTACATTCATTATTCATTACGCTCCTCGGGATGGAAATATTCAACTTTTCTGCATTTTATTCCAGTCAATGCCTCATTTTGGACCACGCGTTGCAATTTCACATCATTTGTTACATAGTGAGCCCATGGGATTCTTAGCATTCAGTTATAGCACCACATTTTGAAATCTGCTTCTTCTCGTCTGCATGTATCATCGGTACTCTTTCTTACATTAGTGTCAGTGTCCGGTATTCTACTCGTGATCTTCTGCTTGATTTTCTAGTATATGGATTGAAATGGTTACATTTTGTCCACAGTGCATCGATCTCTATCAATCTATCTTGTAGTCATCCCGCTTTCGCGTCTTTCACTTTTTGCACGCTGATTGTACCGTCTTCTTCGATCTCTTTTTCTTTTTTTGGACATTCTTCAAGAGTAATTTTGTACGAGTCAGTAGAAAGTTGTGATCTGAGAGAACATCAGCACTTGTATAGTACGTCTTTGGTGACGTGATTATGTTCCCGAATTGCTTAATTATGGTTACATAACGAATTTGATTTCTAATATTTCTTGACGGATTATGGACTGGAGCTTACCAGCTATACAATCGTCGAGGTGACAACTGAAAGTATGTATTTATGATTGTGGTATTTTTTTGCTTACTGGCAAGATTCTATTAGGAAATTTTCCTCATCCTCTATTGTTCGCAGGCCAAAGTTGCCTATACCATTTGCGACTGCTCCGCTGCCAACGTTACCATTAAAGTCACCTAGGATTATATTGGCTTCTTTGTTCCTTGTGTTTCACCGTTCTTTCCAATTGTTTATAGAAAGAGTCTAGTTTACGTTCCGAGCTTTCCGATTTTAGGGCATTCATCTACAGTATGTTTTGCATGAATCATAAACACTGCGACCCTTTCTATGATATATACATGAATTCTCTTACTGCGTTACTTCTATCCTCGTTGACTATTTTAGCTGTGCCCCTCTAAAGTGTTATACATTCACTGTTCGTCCAAGGTGCCTTGCCCTGTGTTTGACCATCTTACTTCTCTGCATGGTTGTATTGACATGGTTTTAAGCTTACAACTTGGCAGTGCAAAATATTTAACCAAATCAATAAAGCACAGAGTTAATGTATTTTATGAAACTGAAACTTAAAACAATAATAATAGTATTAAATGCATTGGTAATGACATGCAAGAAGTAGTAATTAAACGGATAAAGGCACGCATAAGCAAAGCATATTTCAGAGGGTTGGGATTTGAAGTTGAATAAAGTAATATAATTAATAATAGGTTTGTGCATATTTAAAGCCAGACCACACAAAATTTAATTAACACAAAAGGTTTGTTATCGCAGACTAAATGAGCGAAAGTATTAATCAAAACAAAGGTCAGTGAATGGCAAGCAATCTGAAAGGTAAATGAGATTGGAATAGAGAAAAATAGAAAATTTACAAAGAGCAATCCCGAAATTAGGCAACAGAATAGAAGCAAAGCGAGCAACGTGTGAAAATTTTAACTCAATCTTCAGTGCATTAATAAAAGAAAGTGAAAAGCAGAGCAGTAAATTTTAAAACATCTGTGTGAGTGACGGAAGGAACAATGATAGTTTTAAGCAAAGGACAATTTTTTTTATATTTAAGAAAATATTAAGTTAAAATTTATGTAATCAAATTGTACTCCATTTGTGTAATTTTGCTGTCAAAACTAATTTCTAATTAACAAAAAACACCGTGGTAACATAGCAACGTGATGCTTTTTTGTTGTTAGAGAAGAACAATTGAACTAAATTATTTGAAAGCGTGTCGAATTTGTGGTCCATCTTTAATTGATGTTTTTGAATAATAAACAAGTTTTTTACGATATAAAAAGTGTACGGTTTTATTGCCCAAGTGTCCGTGCACCTGTGGGAGTGTTTGCTTAAAGTTCCGCAACCAAAAATGTACATTTTCCCAAATCCGAATCTGAGTGTGTGAACGGCAGCCGATCAGCTGAAATTTCCGAAGGTCGTTTCCAGCAAATTAAGCAGCTGAACCTAGAGGTATGTACTGCAATAGGTCGGCGGGGTCTGCAGGAACACCTAGAGCAACATGTGCACCCAGGGGAGCGACTCCAGCAGAGGAATCCGGCAGTGTCAAGTGGTGCCAGCATTGAAGTAACATCGACGAGAACTTTACAAGGCAATATTGATCTTTAAATTAAGGGTCAGCGTACGGGAAAGCAATTAAAACACAAGAGTAGACCTTGCTGAAGAAGCCTAGCGTTTTTCCAAAAGTCCAATAACTTCACGGGTTTTAAAAATCGAACGACGTCATCAGTTTTTGCGAAATTGGCGGTTCGTCAAGTACCAGAAACAAGTCAGCGGTCGGCGTGGGTCTTCGTCATCCTATTAATAACGAAGACGAGGTTTTTGTTGCCAAACTGAATAATCAAATTAATTACCTGATGCTTCCTTACAATAATCACTTTTAGAACGTTTAAATAATCGCTGTAGCACTGGCGACATTCTGTGTCGTTTGACGGATTGTAAATTTTATCTACCAGAACCGCGCGTATGAACTAAAAATAGCGCAGTGGAGCAACTGATTTAAAATATAGCCCATTTCAGAACCTAACCTGAGATAAGCAGTTTTGTGTTTGCCGAGAGCTAATTTAAATAATATTGCAGTTAAATAAAATATTAAGAAAGGAGCATTCAACCATTTTATTTGTGAAATTAATTAATACATTTTATTTTAACCAGCCTTAAATTACTGACCGGCAAAGTGAGAACAGTATAAAATTTAATTGTGTGTTTGCATTTGCCCTAATTAAATTTACAATTTGGTACAAACAAACAGACGGGCAGTTCATTGCATATTTACAGGCACTGCAACAAGGGAGCTTTTGCAGCATGTCTACATTCAGATTTTTCACCCTTTTGATATCATTTAATTGCTTTCCTGACTGGTGCATGGTTGGTACATTCTATGATCCGATTTCTTTTTTAAATGCATTTTTTGAATTGGTTTTTTATGGTTTTACATGGATTTTGCTAATCTTGGTTTAGAAGATCCCTGATCACTGATCAGTATGTATCAGTATCATATCCCATTTGTTGCTTTCTCGTTGCCTTCTCCATCGAAGCGTTATAGCTGTATAATGGAGCCGTTAGAGAAGTTATTTTTCAATAGCATAGCTGCTGCCCTATGCCATGTCCTCCACAGAAAAATTCATCTGGTAAAGAGAATATTGATACCTTTACTCATACCTGTTCTGCATACCTATAGGATATTCCCCTATCAACCATTGGAACACGTCATATCTAGGGCTCCTTATTCCAATCTATGATATATGTCATATGGTTGTTGATCGTACAATTAGTCCATAGCATATTTTATTTCTTTGATGGGACGGGTGTTTTGATAATTTGTTGTTCAAAGGTTGGTCTATATGGTGCATCGTTACATGTTCGTGTAACTTGAAACCGTTCGAAATTTTAACCCCGAGAAATTTGAAGAAGGGTTTGTAAAGAAGATGAAGATTATATGAACGGTCTTGAACAGGAAAACTCATGGTAGAGATAATATCGGTACCTTTATTTATACCTGTTTTGCATATCTATATAATCTTTCCTTACAAACTATTGGGACACGTCATATCTAGGACTCCTCATTCCAATCTATGATGTATGTTACATGGTTGTTGATCGATATTTAACAATTAGCCGATAGGATATTTTATTTCTTTGTTGGGAAATGTATTTTGATAATTTGCTTTTGATATGGTACATCGTTACATGCTTATGTAACTTGAAACCGTTCTAAACAGAGAACTTGGATGAAACGTTTGTAAAGAAGATGAAGATTATATGAACGTTCTGCCACAGGAACACTCATCTGGTTGAGATAATATCTATACCTTTATTCATACCTGTTTTGCATACCTATATGATCTGCCCCTACCAACTATTGGGATACGTCATATCTAGGACTCTTCATTTCAATCTATGATGTATGTCACATGGTTGTTGATCGATATTTTACAATTAGCCATTTTATTTCCTTGGTGAAAAATGTATTTTGATAATTTGCTTTTCAAAGGGTGGTCTATATGGTACATCGTTACATGGTTGTGTAACGTGAAACCGTTTGAAATTTTAACACAGAGAACTTTGAGGAAGATTTTGTGTTAATAATATTGAAGATCAAAGTAATGAACAACCTGTAGACGAACTTTATAATACAAAATGGTCAGATAAATGTGCTCAGCTCACAGTTCCGGACAACATACTGGGAATATAATTAAAATTCTACCAGAGCTTACTAATATGTTAATGAAGATATGTAAACTTCTGCTGAGTTTAACTAGCAATAGAAACAGCAATCATGGTTATCTAAGGTCTACTTGTAAATTAAAATAAAACGATGTAGAATTCCTGGTTAATGTCTATTATACAGCAAAGTATTTCTTCAATAAAATAGTAATATTTAGTTAGAAATGTTACTACAGGGCAATGTTGTTTCAAGCTGCTTTAGCAACATTCCTGCTTGTATTCGCTTTACGTTTTGAAGAACATTATGCGGTAAGCTAAAATTCCAGCAGCTTCAAATTACTACAAAAACCGAATGTATTTTAGTTCAGCCAAATGTATATCGTCTGGTTCTGCAGAGGGGCAAAGTTGTCCACTATAATCCTGACTACTTATCTAACTTTTGCTTACTCAATATACAACAGGACAACTAGAAACATTAATTTCAACGTGCGCTTACTGGTCGATATGAACACTGGTTTCCGGGTATGAGCTTTCAGTTGATATATTCTGTGTTGTGTGCACATAAATGTCTATGTTTGTAATGTTTTAAATACGTTACAGGTGCATAGTTTTACTTATGGTCATACATCAAAGCTTTCCATCGATAGAACAAGAGCCATTTTGAAGGTAAGTTAAAATTTTTCAAATATGTTGGTGTATTTTGATTGGAAGGTGACAACATATCAATATTGTAAACTGTAAAAGGTAGGCAAATAATGCTAGAATAAATAAAAACATTTAGCGATTAACCAAAACAAAAAAAAACATACCGAAATAATATATCTCAGAGACCTGTAATAAAGTTTACTCACGTACTTAGTGTAAGCCCTTTCCACTTTTGAGTTAATGGCTGAGCAACCAATCGGTTGTACTTTAGGTTTGCCTTTCTCTAAAGTTTTTCTTCAAGGTCGCTCTATCTATTGCTAGATTTTCAAAGCTCTTTCAGTTGATATTCCTTGCTTGGCAGCTACAAGAAGCCATGCAAATTCGTAAAAGCAACGTCACTTTGTCTTATAACGAATGTATACCCTCAGTTCCAAGATTGACTACGAGCAATCGACGTTAATCTACACGCTGACAATGAGATTTTTTAAGGCGCTAGTATACAGTGCGTCAGCAAAATACGATTTTTCCTTTAAAAGTATCCGATTGAGGACTCGAGATGAAATTCTACAGCACTCAAACGAGATGGAATAAAAATTTGAGAATGACAAGCTGCGTCTTAGGAGCTGGTATATCGGAAATGAGTCGTAATTTTCCATAATTTGCACGTAGAGGCTTCCAAAGCACTTATATTCTCGGAAATACGCACGAGTTTTCTAGTCGATTATCGCTGGCGCACTGAAGGTCGGTTCCCCACCTGTACTTGGGTCCAGACCAGTTCTGCTATCTTTGCCACATACATTATATGGTAGTGGCAGTGTTGAGCTTTAACCTGATCTAACTACAGAATGCCGCAATTATGGAGGAATTGTGTTATTGATTACAAATATATTTCTAGAAGCAAGAAACGAATTCGATAACAGAAGAGTTCAGGATCGCATATCTGCTCTAAGCTAACTTAGTGAAAATACCATGCTAAAAGGGGAAGCAGCTCATCATTGCTTCGTGGGTCTGAAAAGACCTTTGACATAATTAAACGACAAAATGTTAAAATTTGTAAATCAGAAGGAAATATAAATCGTTCGGAAACCGCAGCCATTCAATTACTCTACGGCAACAGCATACAACATTACTAGGATGCATGGACATTTCAAATTCAACAGAAATTTCCATAACGGCAGATTCAAAAACAAAAACGATGGTGATGGCACAAGGAAAAAGAAATAACAGTTAGATCTAGAAGCAAAAACAATAGAACAAGTGGACAAGTTTAAATATACTATAGGAGAATGCAGTAGATGAAGAGTTGCTGCTGCAGACAGACTATTTAACGTTACAAAGACAAGTTTCGCCGACATGAAGGGAGTATCAAAAACAGTGAAACATGACGTGTTTAGGGGCTTGGGGGTTTTGGAAAACGGCAAAGATAGATAAAAAGACCCATATCAAATTTTGAAGAAGAGTAGGTGGAAAGACAAGAATCGGCTGAATTACACACAACGGTGATAAAAGCAACAGAGTAAGAAAAGCAACTAAGATGGCTAAGAGAATATTTAATCCAAGCCTATTAGGAAAGAATGAATGCCAAGGGAAAAAGTTAAAAACAGCTCAAAGAAGGGTCCAGTCCTTTGTCAGACCAATATCTCAATACTTTAATCTTTCATTTGGGATTGCGTCATCACCTCGGTTTTGTGCTTTTAAGGATTTGCAACGTTTCTTGTACATTTTGGTAGATTTTATTAATGGTGTTTATTTCGGATTGCGCGATTGCGTTGTCCTTTTCGTTCTCATGTTGCTCATGTTTACTTTTCATATCCTTCACTCATTTCCTAATGTCTACACTTTTTATCCTGTGATGGCAGCGAGCGCTCTGCTTCTATCAACGGAGAGTCTTGATAGATATTAGAAAACTCTTACAGTGTTGCAGCCAAAAGATTACCTAAACGGCCCAATTCAATTCGTTTAATCTCATAGGTTACAGTAGATTCCTTCAAGTTTCATACCGACCCTTTCCAATGAGGATACCGATCGATTTATGCCACGAAATGGTATCATCAAGCTTCGGTTTCGCAAATGTTAAAAAGCACTCTAACGTAGATAAATGCCCATTTAAAAAGGTGCTGTTGTGTATTAGGTGCAGGTAATTCGTACGTTTTTGATCATTTGGCACATACAGGGTTGGTATCACGTAAACAACTACACGGTCGATTATACAAAGTTTCCTCCCCACATCCCCTTTGGAGATTATAAATTGGAAGGTAATTTTTTCCACAATAATAATTTTCTGTTGGAGTTGCATAGCTACGTTAAAGTTGAGAACATCATAAAATCGTAAATGGTTTATTTAGCAGTATCACCGGAAATATGAAAGTATATTTGTTTAAGTTGTGGGGTTCTTTACTCCAGTTGGTTGAATACAACGTGTACAACTACAGAATTATACCTTTATTTAACGAGATATTTTATTTACAATATGAATATATATATAATGTACAATTGTTATGCGGCCATGGCTTGGTTGCGGCGATAGTTCTGCCGCACAGCGAAACGACGTGGGTCCTGAAGGCTGAGGGTGGTTGGATTGACACCCTGGTATCGGAGGGCCTGCAGGTCCACCAGAGCTGGCGTGGTCCACGTGGTGGCCTCCAGGGGTGCTGCTACGTCCTCGGAGCGGGTGGTGCGCCGCCTCTTCGGAGGGGACGCTTTCAATGGCGATATGGGTGCTGGTAGGGCCGGCCGACACAGAAACTCCCTAAGCGTGTTTCTTTCTTGCTTCCGTTTCCGCCGTGGGGTGGAATGTGTTGGCTGTGGAGTGGAAGCCTTCTCCATGGACCGGGCTGTAATTATAGCGCCGGGTGTGTGAGCCGGGCTGTATAAATAGCGCCGGTGTGGGTGTGAGTCCGGGCTGCAGTTATAGCGCCGGGTGTGTGCCGGGCTGTATAAATAGCGCCGGTAAGAGACTCCCAGGCTGTTAAGAAGCGCCGGTGTGTCTGTCTTCTGCTCGTCGGAGCGCTGGCTTTTATAGCCGGGCAGCCGTCGCTTCGTGCCGGCTGCGTACGTTCGTGGCGTCTCGGGCTGGCTCGCTTCCGCGTGGTGGGAGCTTTCGTGTCGGACTGGCTCGTTTTCGCGTGGTGGGGGCTTTCCTGCTGCGTGGAGCTGCGCGAGCCCCCACAGACCCCCTTCCCAGTGATGGAGTCACGCTTGAAATCTTACGGTGGGTCGCGTTTCTCTGCTGGACCTCCTGGGTAGTATTGGGGTCTCTGATGCTGTCGGGATTGCTAAGAGGTCGGTGTCTAGGTGTTGTTCCACGAACGCTGGTTTGACTCGGTCTGCTGCTACCGTTACTTGTTTGCCGTGTCTCTGGATTACGAGATTCTTTTCAGTCCTTGAGATGACGGGAAATGGGCCGTCGTACGTTTGCTGCAGTGGCTTCCTTACAGCATCGTGTCTTACGAAGACGTGAGTAGCTGTGGGTAGCTCCTTGAATTGAAAAATTTTGGGCGTGGTGTGACTGGTTGTTGCGGTGGGTTTGATGTTGCTCATGTGCCTTCTGAGTTGTGTGACGTAGTTTTCTGGTTCTATGGCTGTAGGTTGTGTTTGGGCGGTGAGGAATTCTCCGGGTAGTCGGATTGTTTCCCCATAAACCATTTCTGCAGCTGTGGCGGCGATGTCCGTCTTCCATGCTGTTCGGATTCCCAACAATACCAATGGTAGGGCTTGGGTCCAATTGGTAGCTTCTTGGCACCTAAGTGAGGTTTTCAGTTGCCTATGGAATCGTTCTACCAGGCCGTTAGCTTGCGGGTGATATGCTGTTGTACGAGTTCTGGTAAAACCGATTATTTCTTCCAGTTTTTTGAATAGCTGTGCTTCGAATTGCCGTCCTTGATCGGTTGTGACCTGGAGTGGTGTGCCGAACCGCGAAATCCAACCGTCGACGAAGGCTTGGGCTATTGTTGCTGTTTCTATGTTTGGCAGCGGGATTGCTTCCGGCCACCGCGTGAATCGATCTACGCATGTTAGTAGGTATTTGAAATTCTGAGATTCTGGCAGGGGTCCTACTAAGTCTATATGTACGTTGGTGAATCTGCTGGATGGAAGTTGGAATGGTGCTGGCGGCGGTGTATTGTGTCTTGTCACTTTGTTTTGCTGGCATTGTAAACACTCTCGTGTCCACTGTTTGCAATTTGCGTGGATCTTTGGCCATATGAATTTTTCGCTTATCAGCCTGGCAGTAGCTTTTATGCCTGGATGTGATAATTGATGAAGGCTGTTGAACGCTTGTTTGCGGAATTTGCTTGTGATGAATGGTCTTGCGGTGTGCGTAGAGATGTCGCATGTCACTTTAGTGCCGTCGGGCATTTCGATTTGTCTCAGTTGCATTCCAGTAGTTTTGCTGCCCAGGAATTGTTGTAGCTCTTGATCCGATTGCTGATCCTCGCTGAGTGCTTTGAAGTTGATTCCTGCCTGGATTTGTTCTATGCGTGACATGGTGTCTGCCACCACGTTCTCTTTGCCTTTGATGTGCCGTACATCTGTTGAGAATTGCCCAATGTAATCGAGGTAGCGGAATTGCCTTGGTGAACATTTGGATGGTTTTTGTGCAAAGGCGAAGATGATCGGTTTGTGATCGGTGTAGATTGTGAAGTGTCGTCCTTCCAGTAGATGTTGGAAATGTTTGATCGTTGCGTATATAGCGAGTAGTTCTCTATCATATGCTGCGTACTTGGATTCGGCTGGTGATAGTTTTCTAGAATAAAATGCCAAGGGTTGCTGCTGGTTGTTTTGCGATTGGTGAATTACTCCTCCGATGGCGAAATTTGATGCGTCTGTTGTTATGGAAATTTCTGAGTCCTGGATGGGGTGTGCTAAGAGCGCGGTGTCTGCGATTTGTTTTTTGCATGTGTCAAACGCGTTCTTGGCTTCCGTTGTCCATGCTATGGGCTGGTTTCCTTTAATTTTTCCTCTTAACAGTTCGTTGAGCGGTGCTTGCGTACTGGCGGCGTCTGGGATGAATCTTCGGTAGTAATTTATCATGCCGAGCGTTTGGCGTAGTTTCCTAGCTGTGTCTGGTGCTGGTAGTTCTAGGATTGCCTTGACTTTGTCTGGTGAGGGTTTTGTTCCCTCTCCTGAGACTAGGTAACCCAAGAATTTTACCTGTTTTACGCCGAATACGCTTTTTGCCTGGTTGATTACTATGCCGTTGTCTCGTAGTCTCTGGAATAGCTGGCGTAGATGTTGCTGATGTTCTGCTTCTGTCTTGGATGCTACGAGAATATCGTCGATGTAGACGTAGCAGAAGGTCATGTCTCGTAGAATGCCGTCCATAAATCTTTGGAACGTTTGTGCCGCGTTCCTGAGGCCGAATGTCATAAATGGAAACTCAAAAAGTCCGAACGGTGTTGTGATCGCTGTTTTCGGGATGTCTGCCTCAGCCACTGGGATTTGATGGTAGGCGCGAACTAGATCAATAGTTGAGAAGACTTGTTTTCCGTGGAGTTGCTGTGCGAAATCCTCAATATGGGGTACTGGATACATGTCTGGGATGGTCCGTGCGTTGAGGTTTCTATAATCTCCACATGGTCTCCAGTCTGCGTTCTTTTTAGCGACCAAATGTAACGGGGATGACCATGAGCTGTCTGAGGGTCTGGCGATTCCTTGCTGCACCATCGTTCGGAATTCTGCCTGTGCTATTTTTAATTTTTCGGGGGCGAGTCTTCTGGGCCTGGAGCTTACTGGGGGTCCCTCGGTTGTATGGATGTGGTGTGTTGTGGTATGCTTAGGGATCGTGTGAATTCCTGCAGGTCTGGTGATGCTGGGAAATTCTTCTAGGATGCTAGCATAGTCTGAAGATTTTTTAATTGAGGTGATGAGTTTGCTCGTGTTTGCCTGCCTTCCTTGGGTTGCAAGGCTGGTGTTTTGGTCCAGTAGCTTCTTGTTCCTCATGTCCACAAGGAGGTTGTAGTAAGAGAGGAAATCTGCCCCTATGATAGGTTTTTGTGTGTTGGCGACTATGAATCTCCACGGGAAATTTCTCCTGAGTTGCAGATTGATGTTAAGATTGATTGTGCCATATGTGTCAATTTCTGAACCGTTGGCTGCATACAGCTTGTAAGTGGAAACTGGTCTGCGTTGTCTGCACAGGTGGTATGGGTAGATGCATACGTCTGCTCCTGTGTCAATGAGAAATTCTGTTTTGGAGGCTTTGTCTGTGACAAAAAGTCGGCGGGCTGTGTGGGTGAGCGCGTCGTTAGCCGCCTTTATCGACCGCTCTGTGCGTTTTCCTGGTCCCTTGCTTTGGTGCAGGGCGGTTTGCAGTTTCGAGCTTGGTCGCCGAATTTATAATGGTACCAGCAAGTATCGTATGTGCGGGACCTGGACTGGCTGCGTCCCCTGCGATGCTGGCTGTGTTGCCTGCGGCGTGAGCCATGTTCCCATTTGGCAGGCTGGTTGTGTAATTGCTCCTTGAGATTCGCTACCTCTTGCACCAGCGTTTGTAAAATTTCATCGCTAGGTGCTTTGGTGGATGTCTGTATCTCTTGGGCTTGTACTGGCGTGGTTCCCATTATGGCATCTGCTAAGTCTACTATTTCGTTTAATGCCGTGTTTTTCTGTGTTGCCAGAATTGCTTGGATGGTGTATGGGAGTCGTCCGAGCCAGATAGATTTTAGGAGGTCGTTGGGCACGACGTCTCCTGCCAGGTTTTGTAAGTGCCGCAGAAATTGTGATGGCTTTCGGTCCCCTAATTCCTCTTTTTCGAGCAGTTGTTTCGTTTTCTGCTCCTGGCTGATGCTGAGCCGGCGGATGAGCTCTTTTTTAAGTTTGTCATATTTTTCCGTATCTGGTGGTGCAGTTAGTATATCACGAACTTCGCTGGCGTAGCGGGCCTCCAGGTGTCCAGCTACATACCCATATTTCGTGTTGTCGTTGGTGATGCCGCTAATTAGAAATTGGCTTTCTATCTGAGCGAACCATAACTGTGGATCGTTGGGCCAAAACGGGGGAATGCGTACTTGGACGCGGTGTACTTCTGTTGATGGCTCGGGGTCAGGCATTTTTCTCGGTTTTTTTTTTGTTTTTTTTTTCTGAGCCTCACTTCGTCGCGAGAGGTATTATTGTAGCTGTACACGGTACTCGCGTCGGGGTCACCAATTGTGGGGTTCTTTACTCCAGTTGGTTGAATACAACGTGTACAACTACAGAATTATACCTTTATTTAACGAGATATTTTATTTACAATATGAATATATATATAATGTACAATTGTTATGCGGCCATGGCTTGGTTGCGGCGATAGTTCTGCCGCACAGCGAAACGACGTGGGTCCTGAAGGCTGAGGGTGGTTGGATTGACACCCTGGTATCGGAGGGCCTGCAGGTCCACCAGAGCTGGCGTGGTCCACGTGGTGGCCTCCAGGGGTGCTGCTACGTCCTCGGAGCGGGTGGTGCGCCGCCTCTTCGGAGGGGACGCTTTCAATGGCGATATGGGTGCTGGTAGGGCCGGCCGACACAGAAACTCCCTAAGCGTGTTTCTTTCTTGCTTCCGTTTCCGCCGTGGGGTGGAATGTGTTGGCTGTGGAGTGGAAGCCTTCTCCATGGACCGGGCTGTAATTATAGCGCCGGGTGTGTGAGCCGGGCTGTATAAATAGCGCCGGTGTGGGTGTGAGTCCGGGCTGCAGTTATAGCGCCGGGTGTGTGCCGGGCTGTATAAATAGCGCCGGTAAGAGACTCCCAGGCTGTTAAGAAGCGCCGGTGTGTCTGTCTTCTGCTCGTCGGAGCGCTGGCTTTTATAGCCGGGCAGCCGTCGCTTCGTGCCGGCTGCGTACGTTCGTGGCGTCTCGGGCTGGCTCGCTTCCGCGTGGTGGGAGCTTTCGTGTCGGACTGGCTCGTTTTCGCGTGGTGGGGGCTTTCCTGCTGCGTGGAGCTGCGCGAGCCCCCACAAAGTTGAAGAACTCTATTTTAGCTTTATTGTAAAGTCACTATATGATTACACTCTGTACATGTTATTTTTTTCTGTTATTGCTGATGCTTTATATATTATATAAATACTGAATTCCTTTGGGAATCTATTAAATCTTTTATGACCTACAAACAACCAACCCTATACTTGTTTTATCTACTGAAATTGTTTATTACAAACGACAAATAAACTTGTTCAACCTGGATATTAATGTTGAGAGTGCAGCTAAATGTATTTTTAACATATGGTTATAGGTAGAATATAACGCAGGAAAATGCTCGAAGAAAATGGTTCTTGCTTATGTAAATTGTAACGGGCTTGATTCGTCTGAGCAGAGCTTTTGACTATATAGACCCGCTAGCATAAAGCTGATCTGTAAATTTTGTGCTGTATTAATAAGGCTACGGAAGCATTCTGCATTTAACATCGTGCCCCTTGTGAATACCCTCTCTTTTCGGTGGTGTATTGGGAACCGGCACCAATCAACGTCAGAGGTAAAAATAAAACGGTAGGACGCCGTTTCGTGGTGCTTTGTGGAAAGGTGAAGACATTAGTGATTTGAGGGTGCCAGCAAGCGGGTGCAATCTAAGTGTATCTGCCAGCGCTTCGTTCTTGGGGCGATATCCAAGCCCAGAGAAGTGTTGCACGCCCTTGGGAAGTATCTCCCAGGCTTATATAGCTAACAGTTTGAAGCTCCTATAGCGATTTCCAGGTGAAATCGTCCTCCTTCTATACTGAGCGTGATAGGTGCAAATCTGAACAGCGGTGAGAGGTGAGAACAGTGAGTCAGGATCAGCAACTTACGTCTTTAATGTCCATAAATATTGTTGTAGGCGTTTTTGAAGATAACAGGTCTTTTAGACTTAAATTCAGGTTTCAATTTATTTAGGACGTCATCAATTTGGTAGCTAAATGACGATTTATACTTTATTTTTTTATGTTTAGAAATGTTTATTGCTGATGTTGGCCGTAAATTAATACCATCAGACCTAAAATCAACTTTGAAAAATGTAGACAGAAAGATAAAATGTATAGTGGTGGATTTTTAGCTTCGTTATTTGTAGGTTTAGAAGCTTTAGGTGCTTTAATTGGTGGTAGTGCGGCAGTTGCAGATTCTGTTATAAATAAAAATTCCAAAGATAAAGAATTAAAAGAACAAACAAGACACAATAAAGTGATGCAAGGAAAAGAATTAAAAGAAGCAAAAAAGTCGAAGCGTTAACTAATTATTATTTAGAAAAATACTTTAAAATTATGAAAATTTCAAATTTTAGAGGAATATTTATGTAAGAAGAATTACCCTACGAAATCAAAATCCAAAAAATTGTGGAATTATAAATTTACAAAATTTATTTAACCAAGATACTATTTTTAAATTCTTAATAGATTTTTTTCTAATAAATGACCCATCAAATATTCAACCACTCCTCAAATGAGCGGAATATAGATATGTTCGACCTACATAAAAATTTAATTTAAATTTACCAAATAAAAAGCCTACTTTTTTAATCGATTTTAATGATAATTTCACAACTAGTAATTTTCAATTTTATATTGCTGGAAAACATGTTGGCACTGATAATAATCATGATTATGATTAACATACAACTGTTAAAATTATAGATATTTGTTCCAAATATGTACAGTTATATAGAAATTAAGAATCATAATAAATTGCTTAATGAAGTCCATTACCCTGGAATTACTAGTTCCATCAAACAAACTCCCATTTTCTTATCTTGACAATTATGGATCAACCATTGTTTCTGGATTAAAATCAAGATTTAGTGGAGGTGGAAAATTTTATGCTTTAGAAACAATATATGATCTTGGGTTTTTTGAAAATGTTAATATTCCAATCTTTAAATGAGGTTTTGAAATAAATTTCTTGAGAAATACTGATAGTGGTGTAATATACAGGGTGTCTCAAAGATAATGGGACACAGATTGATCATAGATTCCCTAGGCTGCAATAAACCGATTAAACCTAATATACCTTAGTACAAAGTCCACCAGCAGAAAGTTATAGGGCCTTAAAGTTCAATTTTGATTTTTTTCTTTTTACGCTAATTCCCACAAAGGTTAAGATAGCGATTTGAATTTTGGTGCAGACGCTTACTATTATCTACTACTATACTGATTACAAATTTTCATAAACCAAACTTGACTGTAAGACGCCCTTTACCTACCTTTCAAAATTTTTTTCCTGTAACTATGTTATCTGTAACATTTTTTAAAATGTTAGGTTATTATCTAAAAGAGAATTGAAAATAGGAAAAATAATGTACTTTTAGTTCATAAGCGTAAAAGCAGCCGTTTATCCTAAAATGACTATCAGTGGTTTTTGGTGGTCATTAAACAACAATTATAAAACAATCAGTGACGCCGGTGACATGAAAATATTTTTCTTTTGTACTTACAAAATTGTCGCGACATAATAATTATTTATGTACCAACGGCGTAAAACAGGCGTTTTTGGCCAACGGCGTAAAGGTTATACAACGTGGTGCGGAGCACCGAGGAGTATAACACGACAAGGGTCAAAGACGCTGGTTACCCCTGAGCAATTTTAAAAAGGCAGATTCAGATTATATAAAATGTTGTCAAATGAAAACAGAGCAATTCTTACAATTATTTTAATTGAATAATATGGTTTCCATTAATACGTGTTTAAAAATAATAATTAAAATGACGTCAGTAGGCGATAAAATTCTATTTCTCTTAAATCGATCTTTACAGAAACAGTCAATTCAACGTCGTTTGTTAAAAAAAATCACAACCGAAGTTGGTCTCCAGCAAATAAAATTTGCTAGATATTTGTCCTGATTATGTTACAGATGAGCATCGGCGCAGATAATTATTCGCTAAGCACCAATACGTCATTATAATGACTTGTGCTAAGTGTGAGGGTAATCAGACTTGTTTTGGTTTTGCTGTCTATTTCTGTCTGTAATAATAACGAGTAAACAAGTACGACTCGGCCAATATTTTCAGTTTTCGTCAGATCGAAAGGTATGTAATAATTGTTTATGTAGAGAACCATATATTTAGATAGATCAGTCCCTAGTGACTTTATTTAACTGTTCAAGCTTTCAATTGTTGCTTCCTATTGCTTTTGCGGTTTATGTTTGTTATCGAATAATCTGTCACTATAATTGTTTTTAAATTTAAAGGATGTGACTCGTATTAGGTATTGGTAGCATTGAAGTGTATGTTACAAGAGCTGAAATGGCGGCATTTATTTAACCCCTTTTCTAAGAAACATTGCCAGAGTTATTGAAAGCTGCACTCTGCACATTAGTGAACAGATATAGCATTTACACCATGACGTGTTCATACGTTTCCACTTGCCGTCTATTTTTTATGAGGATATGGAAGACCAAGCTGGGCCTTGGCTGTGCGTTCCATTCCCTTCGAAAATCTTAGGATTTGTTATTTTTACAAGGATACCGACATCTATTTCTTCTATTTGTAAATTCCTTTAGGAAATTCCTAAATTTTTGCTGCTATTTCTTGTACGTTCTAGGTGAAGATCTTCACAATCTATATCTTTATGCGTTAGTGTGATTTATAAATTCACTCCCTTTTCTCCGAAGCGTGTTAGAATTTATTGTAAATTAAACTTTTTTCGGTCATTTGCGGTAATGAGTTGGTAAGCAAAACAAAGTTTGCTAAAAATGCATCTCATGGACAAAGAATGTGACAGAAGAATCAAAAATTAAATTCTGAAGAGTAGATAAATGTATTTATAAAAAAATAAACCACTAGACCACAAATTGAGACTAATCTTAACACACGTGCAAAAGACTAAACAAAAAAAATATAGAAAAATGCTTATTGATATCCCAGCCAAAATTATGTAATCTTAGAAACTAGAATATGAGAATATGAAAAGGAAGCGAAGATCGGAGACTAACTAAAGAAGAGTGGATAACTGGGCAATAAAAACTAGTAGAAAAATGTCTATCTAGCTACGTCGTAGTAGACACTGGAATTGCAAGGGCGTGAGAAAAGGGGGTCTGTATAATAATATCAGGGGTACAAACCGACGCGAAAACCAAAAATTACTATAAGAAGCTCGTGAAAGTTTATAAGTGAAAAACTAAGAATAGAATACCCGCACACAGGCATACCAACTTCGTATTTTGTGCGAGTGTCACTTTTCTGATGAATTGGAGCTTGAAGTTGCCCCGCATCTCTATCTACTTTCAAATGTTCGCGAATGTGTCAGTTGTAAATTAACTATAATGATCCAGCCATGATTACAGTTATTAAAAATATATTTGATGGGTTTTTCATGTGTGTGTATTGTAATGTGCATACCATTAACAATATACTGGGTGCGGCAGAACAAATTAAGCGGTTTGGAAGGCTGAATACTCGAGCGGTGGTGGGAGTAGGCTGGTGCGTGTGGTGTCGTGCAGTTCCGTCAGTCACCCCATTTCAGTAACCAACATTGTTTGGACCGGTGTAAATCGTGGCTTTTCTGTGCGCGCGTATTTCGAAAACAACCGATCTATGGTCACAACACAGAGGACCATTTCGGCGAGACTTCAACATTCTTCGAAACAATGCTGGTCCTGGAATAGACAGTTAGAGAAATCTGGTAGAACGCTAAGAATATGCACACGTGCCCGGCGTAGGTTTATCAGAACACCTGAAGATGTTCAGCTGATGAGAGCAGCGATCGAGCAATCGCCAAAACGAGCTCTTATCAGGCCAACTAATTGGACCGCCTCTGCCAATCCAACCTTCTAAGTAGGTATAATTAATGTATTCTCGTACATTTAACGCAAAATAAGGACCTGCTCCATCATACATACATACCATATTTTGACGAACATTTAAAGCAAAGTATTTTGATAACTCGGGAAGATCTTGTTTAAACGATCTGGCAGAAAGTTAATAAACTAAAAGGAAAAATGAGATTGATATGAGTAATAACAGGATAAGAAGTTTGTACTGAAGTGTCTTACCAGATGATTATGCGACAATCCACCCCATACATTTAAGCTAAAACGTTGCTGGTGATTTCTTATTCTAACTGCACGAGGATTTGCATGATTCAATTGGTATTCATTGTGCACGTTAAAAACACCATCACGTTTGAAAAGGCATTCGTGTCTCCAGAGAATTTAATCTTTCAAATCGGTGTTTGGCAGATGTTGTACCTGCGTATAGTGGTATGGATGTTGCTTATCACGGTCTAGAGCACGCACACGCGGGTGGACTTAGATCCCAATTCCCTGGCCACAGATCTAGTGCTTCGTTAGGGATTATTTTTTATTAATTTAAGAACAGCATCATCATGAAGACGCTGACGACCAGAATTTACACGTAGCGGCGCAGCAGCATTACTACTTCCAATCTTCTAAAAACGTTAATGCTTGGTCGTCGCCGCAAAAAAATCTCTCTTCGTATAATTATACGGACTGCTTGCTCTGCCTGATTATTAGAAGCTCTAAGAGCCATTAGCATGTCATAATATTCTCGATTAGAAAAATTAGCAACCATTTTTCGAAAATAAACACACGACAATATGAACACAACAAAGCTTCTGTCACTAAATTATTCTAAACAATCATTTGTTTCTCGACACCTGACATTTATTAAGGTCACTTGATACAACATTAAAAATCGCTGTAGTTACAAAAGTAAAGGTTTTATCGAAAAATGGTAAAGACATCTTTTGTTCAGTTTTTAATGTAGAATAACGCAGTATAGTCCGTATCCGCGAATTTCGTAACACCCTGTATAAGTGGCTCAAAGCGAAGTAAAATTGTGTTAACATATTGCTATGATAGCTCCATATTAGGCGCCATTCTTGTAATGATGACTCTACCACGTTGCAACGTCTTTGTTACGTTATAATTGACTTAAACCTTACTTTATTTTATTCTCAATCAATTATTTTTAAAATTGAATTTTAATTAACTCATTTGCCTTTTTTAATTCTGGATAATCAAGATTATTAAACTGCTAGCTTAGGGAGAAAACACTTGACTGAAACGCAGGTCGGATTCTTTATAGTCTTGACTGCTTATATTATGAAATTTGATTTTCTTATTTTATGACAACTCTTACGTCCGTCACCTAACACTTCAAATTAGTTTTGTGCAAAATTAATTTACAAATACCTTCTCGTTACATTTTTGTCATTCAACAATATCAAATGGTAAGTACTCCCTTCATTAAAATTACCTCACTTCACTCTTTCTATAAGATAATCTCTGAAACTTCTTTGTGAATCTATAATTCATATTCTTATTTGTGTATTTCGCCACTCTGCAAACTAAAATTATTAAATAACGTAAATAACGAACGTTTCGAAACGCAGAGTGGTGAAATACCCAAATAAGAATATGAATCACTCTTTCTGTATTTTCTTTCAGTTTTTATTTAAATACTTGTATTCTGTTACCTCTTATTGGACTCGACACTCTCCTCTACCAAGCCCATTGCATCCAGCAACCTCACCAAGAGCTCCCAACTTCCAATAACAATGTTTGCATGAACTCCGTCAATAACACACCTGGATCCTCAAAAACTTCCTTGCTCAAACACACGACAAGACACCTATCAACCCTCTTTAGCAGCAATGCCAGCAGCAATCACCATCTACGTCGTTCTACCAAAACCCTCCTACCGACAACCTAGTATCACGAATCTCGACTAGATGCAAGTTATAAAATGTCACTTCAATAACAAGCTTGTCGAATTAGAACTCCTTCAGATGGAAATCTCCTATCCACCCAATAAAACGCTCACTCTGCTAATTATCCCGATGTAAACCACTTCCAGTAAAAACCATTCCTTGGTATCCAATTCAGATGATGCAATGTAATTTGACAATAAAATCAGTTCAGCATCCCCTTCCAGAAATTTGCTTTTGTAGATTATAATTGTATTATTTGATATTCTCGCCACATCCGTTATCTTCATCCATATAGTCTGGACATCGTTTATCCTTTGAACATTTTAGTTTTTATTTTTACACCGCGCCAATTTTAATTCAATTTTTAACCCTTTTATACATCAAACAGCTTTTTAATACTTTTATAAAGGGTTTATTTTTATAATTTCAACCGCTACAAATGGTATTACATCTTTTTGTATCAAATTTTTACATACTAATCAATAAATATCTCCTTAGTGATCTAGTTTAGCATCTAGTTTACAGTCCAACACACTATAGAAGCTTTATTATATTTGTCTAATATGTTATATAGCATATCTCAGAAAATTATTTGCCATTAATTCCTTTTTTCATTTCATATAAATTAAATTATGTTAAAATCCTACTGTATCTTATGTATCTTCATTTAATTGAATTTTAAATTCTATTTCCTTTCTTTACCAAATACATTTTTATAATTTTGATATCCATTTCATACCTAAATTCATCTCTGTAATTTTTAATACTGCATTCTTTTAACCTTATCAATCTGATTTTAAACCCCTGTACCAATACCATAACAATATCTTAACAATATCATTTTAATTGTTATTAATGTAGCATGAACTCCAGCAAAACCTCGCTATTTATGATAGAGTTCTGAAGCATCTTTGTGACATTTTACCAAGAAGTATATGTAAGTGGTGATGATGAATGTTAATTAAAATCTTGTAAATAAAGACGATTCGTTTTTAATAACAAACAGATAAAACAATTTCAAACGTACAAGCCAATGAAAAACCAGATCCAGAACAAAGGCTTAACCCTTAACGTAAAGTTAGAAATAATTCTCTGGGATGAGCCACTCGACATCAACATTCGATAGCGAATCGGTTCGTACTCTCAGTCTTATTATAAACAGTGAAATTGTGGATATGCGCCGAATAGGCTTCATTTTATGGACGTGGAGTTTTAGAAAAGTCAGAAAGGAACGAGAATTATTTAATACCTAACATTGAGAGACGTAAAGTGGACTATTTCGGGCATATGATGTGAGATAAAAAGTGCCGAACACTAAAACTAATTCTAGTCGGCAATACGGAAGGAAGAAGAAAAATAAGATGTCTTACTCCAAAAACCTTAAGCAATAAACCGCTTTGGCAGTAGAAGAATTAGTTTATACAGATGTAAGCCAGATAAAACTATGGTGATGCTGTTTCGAAGAGCACCTAAAGAAGAAGAAAATATATACGTGACATAAGATTCTAGTACCTGATAGAAAGCTGTAGGTGGTTTAAGCATGTAGAGCAAAACTTGGTGGCAGCTTCCATCAAAAGCTTAACAAAGATCCAAAAAGCAGCTGAAAGATGCTTTTTTAGTTAGAGTGTTTTAGTTAAGAAATCCAAACTCACTTTCCGGAATGATATCGAGTCGATCTGGCAATAGTTTTAGTTTATTTGGGAAAGTATTTTTTTAAGGAATTTTAATTGGTGTCGTATAATCATCACATGTGCGTTTTTAACTTAGGGAGTGTCTTGTAGGTACGATAAAACTCGTTTGCTTCTTCTTGTCTGCATGTATCATCGGTACTCTTTCTTCCATGTACTCTTTCCATCTAAGAAGTTTCTTGTCCGTTGCAGTGATCTCTTGGTTGTCAGTGTCTGGTATTCTACTCGTGCTCTTCTGCTTAATTGCGTGAATTGAAATGATTGCATTTTGGCTACAGTGTCTCGATCTCTATCAATCTGTCTTGTAGCCATTCGTATTTCGCATCTTTGATTTCTTTAACTTCTATGGAGTTTATTGTATTTTTGTAGATACTTATTTGTTGTTCATATATACCATTCTATTTCACATCAGCCAGTGGTCTCATTTGTTATCCATTTGCCCTTGATCTTATTTCACAACTCATCGATATTATTGTTGTTACTGCCTTGTTCAAAGATTTCGTTGTTCTTATTGTACGGTCTTCTTCGATCTCTTATACCTTTTTGTGTTTCACTTTCTGAATGTCCATTGTTTGAGTTTTCTCTTTCTGAACTTTCTTAAAGTGTAATTTAGTTTGCGTCGGTAGAAGGTTGTGATCAGAAAAAACGTCGGCGCTTGTATACGTCCTTGCTGATGTAATTATGTTCCCGAATCGCTTATTTATGCTCACACAATGCTATACAATCGTCTGGGTGCAACTGAAAGGATGTATTTATGATTGTAATATTTTTTTGTTTGCTGGCAAGATTCTATTTGGAAATTGTTCTCATCCTCTATTGTTCCTAGACCATTTGCGGCAGATCCGCTGCCAACGTTACCATTCAAGTCACCTAGGATTATACTGACTTCTTCTTTCCTTGTGTTTCGCAATTGTTTTCAATTGTTTATAGTATTATTCTAGTTTCTGTTCCTAGCTTTCCGATTTTGGGGCATTCACATATAGTCTGTTTTGCATGAATCATAAACACTGCGACTCTTTCTATGATATATACATGAATCTTCTTACTGCGTTACTTGTTTCTTCGTTGACTATTTTAGCTGTGCCTCTCCAAAGTGCTATGCATCTACTGTTCGTCTATGGTACCTTGCACTGTGGTTGACCATCTTACCTCTCTGCATGGTTCTATATCTACATTCGGGTGTTTCACTCCTTTGATACAATTTAATTGTTTTCCTGGCTGGTGCATAGTTGGTACATTCTATGATCCGATTTCTTTTTCAAATGCATTTTCGAATTGGTTTTGTTACGGTTTTACATGAATTTTGCTGATCTTGATTTGCAATGTCCTTGATCACTGATCAGTATGTGTCAGTATCGTATTATCGTATCGCATTGGTTGCTTTTCCGTTGCCTTCGCCATCGAAGCATTAAAGCTTATAGCCGTTAGAGAAGTCATTTTTCAATAGCATAGCTGCTGTCCCATGCCATGTCCTCCCTTAATTTGTGGGTGCTTATTTGGCAGAACCTTAGCCATCTCTGTCTTGCATATCAGTACGATTTTCCCTTATCAGACATTGGGAAATGCCGTGTCGAGCAGTTACAGTATCAAACTGTTTTAACGACACTCACAAGTGAGTGAGTGCTAAATACTTAAACAACCAAACCAAACCAAACGGGGTAGAATACTTAAGTACTAACTGTGGAGACAACAGTATAGCGACAAGCGGGTCGACCTACCTGCAACACTTATGAACCGCTCCCAGGCATCACCTTACATCGATCTTGACATAGAGACGGAATCACCCTGTAAACAAGCATGTACACACACCATCATAAGTCAAATACAGTAAACAGATCTATTAGACCAAATTCATGGCCGAAATGTACAGTAGCGCCGACGTGGTCGGCGAATACAACAAACTTACAGTTATACATGGGTTAAACCCAAAAGGAAATAACTAAAACCCAGCTGGGAACGCCTTATCTAACAAAAGCCCCAAAACATTTACAGGTAAATTTAGGAATAAGCGCCCAATGCTTGAGAAAGCTTTGAGAAAATGCTACTAGCAATTATATTTAATTTGATAATATAAAGGTAAAACGCAGAAATTAACGCACAGTGATTTGATTAAATGTTATTAGTAAATATGTTTAATTAGTTACATCAAAGTGAAATGCAGCAATGAACGCACAATGCATTGATTAAATGTTATTAGCAAATATGTTTAATTAGTTACATCAAAGTGAAATGCAGCAATAAACGCACAGTGCTTCGATTAAATGTTATTAGCAAATATGTTTAATTAGTTACACAAAAGTGAAATGCAGCAATGAACGCACAATGCATTGATTAAATGTTATTAGCAAATATGTTTAATTGGTTACACAAATTGGCCAACTGGCGGCATCACATGAACGATTAGCGTACAAATAGAAGAGCAAAAAATACCTTGATTTTACGGTCTGGCCTCGGTGCGTAGGCGTTAATTGCGGCAGGCAGACGGCTAGTATCGCTACAGCTGTCGCTTGACGTGGCGTGGGTGGAACTCGGCGACGTCCAAAGAATTCCCTTACTCGGGAAAGTGTGTAACGCCCCCTTGGCGATCACAGAAAACTACGATGCGGTTATGTGGCCCACTCGGGAGAATGGGTTCCAACCAGAAGTCGGAGTGTAAAGCCTAAAAGGTCTCCTGAATTTCTTAAAGAGCGGTACACTCCATCGATACCGACCTCACGAACGAAACAAAACACCCAGCCGCACAAAACACTAACTCGCACAGGTCGCCAAGCAACGTCTGTCTCAACACAGAAATCATAAGGAAGCTGTAACAGCACGAACACCGGACGCCGTGCCCGAAGGCACGGCAGCCCTTGAGAGCAAGACGCTCGCAGAGACGCGCTTATAACCCCGGCTGAAAACTGACTAATCGTAAACAAACTTTAAAACGAGATTCGCGCCCAAACGCGCTATCTACTACATGCAGATGTAACCATTCAAAACGCAGCTCGCAACAGCTTGACAACAAGCTATATCGGTAGACTGCACAGAAGTTAAAATTATTTAAGAAGATATCCTTCTTGCTCTCATTGACTGTGTTTTCGAAAATGCTGAAAGCAAGCGTTCTTACACGCGATGGGGCAAACAGCTACACAAACAGCGGCTTTAAATAAAACCAAAAGCTACGTGCGTTTTAGGATTTTTGAGATCCAAATAGCTGAAGAGTTATGCAATAAAATATGACTGAAACTGAACCGATATACAGGCAAACTCGACAACTTTGTACCAAAACGGCTCTAAGTGGTCACGGAACCATTGTAATTAAAAAAAATGGCCAGACAACTTTTTAATATGTTTTGCATGGCATACTGAAGCAACCTTGCTCAGTTCAGAGCCCTCTTTCGTGGAAACTAGGACCTGTCGAAATATTTACATTATATAGTAGCTGGTCATCACACTAAAGTTAGTGGATATGGTATTTTATTTCTTTTGTTGGAAGGGTGTTGTGATAATTTGGTGTCCAAAGGCTGTGCTATATGGTGGATCGTTACTTGCTCGTACAACTCGAAACTGTTTGAAATTTTAACTCAGATGACTTTGAAGAAGGGTTTGTAAAGAAGATGAAGATTATATTAATGGTCTTCCACAGCAAAATTCATGCAGTAGAAGGAATATCAATATTTTCATTCATACCTGTTCTGCATATACTAACAAATCATAACAAAACATTAACGTGCAATAGATAGAAGAGACAAATAAGACATTTCACATTTCTGAAAATTAATAGAATTGTAGAAATGGATCATATCGTAAAGCTAAACAGTAGTATACAAGACCAAATGTGGTTATTGAAACAAGTAGATGAAGATAACTTAAGAAAATATTAAGGAGCATAAAAAAAGTGGTATGGATATAAGACAAGAGAAATATCAGACCGTAAGAAAACTCAACCCGGAAATGGCTATTTTTGTGTCTACAATGCGAAATGCTACTTTTGCGTTCGAGAATGGAAGTTATTTTGCCGAGCTTTAGCGAGGCAAAATACCCATTCGAGAACGCAAAAGCATTTCGCATTCGAGATGCAAACAATGATTTTTCGAAAACTGCAATAAAACTAAGTAGTATGAGAATAAAAAAATTAAATAAGGTAACTGTCAACGTTAATTGACAATTTTATATTACATAAACAATGAATTTTTGAACCACGGCCTGCTGAATTGTTTAACAAACGTCAAAGTGATGTATAAATTTAACTCACTGCAATATCGGCACCTTCCATTTACATGTAGTACAACATAAATTAGTCATGTTTATAATAGTTTATAATAGTTATTAGTATCTATTGAAATTTTAAATTACTTAATATAAAACTAATGTGGGTTACTTAATTAATAAAATCACAAATAAGTTCCTAAAAAATTACAAATTTTTTGACATTTATTTTATGTTCTAGAACGCAAAAGAGTTTTGCGTTCTAGAACATAAAAGTGTTTCGCTGTTAAGTGACAAAAAAGAATCACTTTGCTTACTGAGAATTTAACGAAAATGTCAACATTTGATGACAGTTTTCGAAAAATGTTTTTTAAAGCGAGAAGCTACGAATTAGTTCTGCTAGACATTCGAGAGTTAAGTATTGCCGCAGCCCATCAACTCTTGGTTTGCAAAAATATGCTTGAACCGTACAAGTCGTTTTATACTTTGAGTGAAACCAATTGAAGTGGCATTTTCAAACAGTAATTAACAACAGTGTGAATAATTTTCCTACAGTTGAATACATTATTTTCGTTTGTCATATATAAATCGTACAGAGATATTCTAAACCAAAGAACATAAAGAATCAGGCGCTTTTAGATTTTCAATTATTGTTGGGCATAGAGCATTATTTTTTATGAGTGCCTCACTTTCAACAATGCCTTGTTGATGATCGCACCCGTGTGTCAAATTAATTTATAGTTTGTTGGTATGAAGTGATACTTATTCATTAAGTGTCTTTTTATTACATTTTCTTTAACCTATCGCTTTAAGATTAATCCATTACATATTACTCATCTCACCTTTCTTATGCATTCAATATTATCCCATAACTTCTAAATCTTTCCAGGGGTGGTACTACATAAAGAAATTGCACTTGTATGTAAAGTTTGTAGAAATCACTAGGTGGACTTAATTCATAAATGCTTATCAAAAAATATTAAAAAGAATTGGCTTTACAAAGCACAAAGGATGTTGGTATTGGCCATTACCGTTTTCTCTTAAACTCATGCTTTCTGAATAATAACACTAATGAGTATGCCATATAGCAGCTTTACAAAATGTCCGAGTTTCAGTAAAATATCAAATATCAAGGTTTAAAAACAAAGTTTTGTTATTATCTCATAATGATGGTCGTAAAATTTTGTCATAACCTCAATTTAAATATTATAGAAATAAAAACTTTTATGTGTGTATATTCATTTATTCCCCACCGATCTCGGATGGAAAAATGCATGGCCTTTTTGGTGGGCGGAATGTTTGGTATTTAGCTTTTAATCATATTAGTTTAGTTTATTTCATTAGTCATTCTTAATACAAGTAAATAGCTGTACAGGGTTATTCATTATAAATTACCCACCCCTTATCATCGTTATTATTGCCTATAGAAAAAAAAGTTTTAAATAAAAGTTATGTGGTTATAACTGAATTTTGTTAAAATGCTATCAAAAGTACAGTGGCGTGCATAATTAAGGGGATACAAAAAAGTAATATATTTTTTTAAATGGAACACCCTGTATATTATTAAATTTTTGGAATGATATTTCTTTCCTGATTTCAAAAATATACCATATGTTACCCTTACCTTATACCGTTTTTGAGTTATTAAACGTCAAATATCTTAGTTAAACTAGTTAACATTATTAAATATAACAAAGTTGTATTCAGGAAATTTAAATATAAATAAATGATAACTAATTTTTATTATTTCATTAAAGAAATGTCACTTATCAAACAAAATAGTTGCATTTTCATAGCTTACTTTAATAATTCCTATTTACAGTAACTAGTTTAACTAAGATATTCAACGTTTAATAACTCAAAAACGGTATAAGGTAAGGGTAACATATGGTATATTTTTGAAATCAGGAAAAAAAGGTCGTTCCAAAAATTTTATAATATACAGGGTGTTCCATTTAAAAAAATATATTACTTTTTTGTATCCCCTTAATTATGCACGCCACTGTACTTTTGATAGCATTTTAACAAAATTCAGTTATAACCACATAACTTTTTTTTCTATAGGCAATAATAACGATGATAAGGGGTGGGTAATTTATAATGAATAACCCTGTACATAAATTTAGTGTAGTTTATAATTCTAGCTAGCGGTAAGTTTACCCACTATTGGTGGAACGTCGGGTTATGGGGCTTGGTGTCCCCTCTCCTGCCACCGCTAAGTGTTGGGTCGGTGGCTCACATTGTAAAGAGATGAAGTTAAGACGAGTTAATAAACTGTCGGTTAACTGATCCCGTTTTTTTTTGTTTATTTGTGTAATCGCTCGTGTTTATCGTGTTGTGCTCCTGGAGTCACGGGTCAATCGACTTGCCACCCCATATATAAGCCATCCTGTATGTCCCTCCCACAAGGTAAGTCCCTATACGAACTTCTACTTTGCGTGGGTATTATCGAGTCTTACGCTCTCCGTTTAGGTTCTTTTCCTTACAGCTAAATTTGAGTTGCTGGTTGTTTAACCGGTGCATTGGTATCTATTTTCTGAAAATTGTCGGTCTATAAAGGGAGTGATTTTCAGCTTCTATTTTAGAAAGACTGATTCTCGATATTAGTTCTCATCAGGTAGAATCCATTTTTGAAGGTGCTTCAGTGCTTCACTTTGATAGTAAATTTCCTTCTTTAACGTGGACCATAATTACATTCAGGATTTGTGTATTAATTTCATAATTTGTTGATATCTGATTAGTTAAGCAAGGATTTAACGGTGCTTAAAAAATAGCTTATCTATGACCAAGGCTTTCTTCAATTTGGCCTGTTACCATCAAGTGGAGTTTTCAGTCAATTTTCAAATTTGGTCATGTTAATCTGCAGGTCATAAGTCGCATACAAGTGATCCATCCAGTTACGAGTTACAAGTCGTTATTCTCACCTGGAGAAAAGCCTTTACTACATTGAGTCGAATACAATCTACTGGCCTGCAGCTTCCTTAATTGAATAGCGCTACAGCTTCCTGATGTGCAAGATCTGATATAATTACTTTTTTTTCGCTCAATCACTAGCTAACAAATTTATTACACACTACAGCAATCTCAAACCAGAGTGTAGATGTTCTTAGGTCTATTTACATTATTTCCAGGTATAGCAAGACAGATAGAGTTTTAAGATACCAAGAAGAGATGGCATAAATTATATAATATTGTAACGATTCGGCTGACGGTTATTTGCCCCGATGCCTCGATTATACTAGAAATTCCAGAGACGGCTGCCGGCGCGTGAATCATAGGCCGCCGACGGGCGGCCTTGAACGCAGGTGTAAGCGAATGACTCATTTTCCAGTCGATGCTAGAGCGGCCCTGACGCGACACGTCACCGTTTCCGAGATTAACTGGAGGCTTCTGGAAGAATTTACTGGCGCGATATATAAGCTGGCGGAGTTCACCCACAGAGCAGTTCTGAACTAATTCTTCGACAGAGCAGTTCGAATTCAGCATCCGAGCGCCGAGCTCCCAGATAAATAAAACGCGTGAACATAAATAATAGAAATAAACAACCATATATAATCGTTAGTGTTTAAGAGTCATATAAATAAATAAATGTATCGATAGTTCTTTAGTGCCTGCATTAATTTGTAATCTGCGTGATAATTCTCGTGTACTTGTAAATAACAATAATCGTAATAATTCATTCTTGTAAATAAATGTTTGAACCGATGTTTGTCGTATAATTTTAAATAGCCCGAACGTTAAGAACGTAACAGTGGTGTCAGGTGCGAGGTTTTGAACCGGGGGCTATAAGAAAATTATTGAACAAACATTAAATAAATAAATTGTTAACAAGTGCCTATAAAACGACGGTCAGATAAATAAATTTAAGTGTATAGTGTGGATGCCTTTGACGAGATCTCAAAGCAGCAAAATGGAAGCCCAATTAAGCCAACTTTTGCAACTGATGCAAATTAGCCAGGACAAGGCGGAAAAAGCACAGGAGGAACTTAAGAAAGAGATCCAAGTTGGCCAGGAAGAATTGAAAGCCGGCCAAAAGAAGGCAGAGGAAGCCGCGAAAGCACTTAAGGAATGGCTGAAGGCCGAGCAAGAGAAAGCAGTCCAAAAATTTAAGGAATGGAAAGCCGGCCGAAAGAAGGCAGAAAAACTTGAGGAAAAATTGAAAGCCACTCAAGAAAACCTCAAGGATGAGCTTAGGGAAGAATTGCGATCCGGTCGAAAGAAGGCAGAAAAAGCACAAGAGGATCTTAGGGAACAGCTGGAAGCCGGGCAGAAAGCACGAGAAGAGCTGGAAACCGCAGAAGAGAAAGTAGTCTAAAAGCTTGATGGGAAAATAAATGGAAGAGTTCGGTCTCTGCTGTTGGATACTGGAGCGACGAAGTCCATCGCCAGGTCCGACGTAGTAAGGGACGAGGGTCAGCTGCTGCACAACGAGACACGCCTTCGCACTGCCACGGGGGGCGCGGTGACCACACATGGGGAAACTGATTTGAAGATTGGGAATCAAACCCTCAAGCATCGGGACCTGATGGCTGACAGTGCGGACGAGTACATCCTGGGAGTGGATGTTATGGATAAGTGTGAGTGCGTTTTGGACCTGAGACGCGGCGAGTTGCACGTGGGTGGGGAGGAGCTTTCTCGACACCCAGGAGGAGAGATCGCGGCACAAGTGGTATGGGCGGAAGATGTTATTCTGCAGGGACGAACCGAGAGGGTCGTGGATGCATACCTGGATGGCGATCTCCGGAGCAACGTGGTGCGCGTGGTTGAGCCCGATTATGCTGACATTGCGGACGAGTGCATCCCGGGAATGGATGTTGTGGATAAGTGTGAGTGCGCTTTGGACCTGAGACGCGGCGAGTTGCACGTGGGTGGGGAGGAGCTTTCCCGACACCCAAGAGGAGAGATCGCGGCACAAGTGGTATGGGCGGAAGATGTTACTCTGCAAGGACGAACCGAGAGGGTCGTGGATGCATACCTGGATGGCGATCTCCGGGGCAACGTGGTGCGCGTGGTCGAGCCTGATGGTGGCAAGAAGCTCACTCATGGTATCCTGGTAGGGAAGACGTTGATGAAGACTGGGCTTGGGGTCCCAGTAAGGATCATGAACGTCAGCAGGGAATTGGCAACCGTCAAGAGGAACCCAATACTGGGAGGGGGCATGAGCCAACGAAAACGGAAGAAGATAGAAGATTTGGTGGCCCGGTACCAAGACATCGTCGAGTGCGGAGATCATCCCAGCGGCCGTACTGATATAGGAAAGTATAAATCAGTTGAGTTTGGCAAAAGAGTCTTGCTGAGGACCGACCATCCTGCTCTGAGATGGCTGCTGCAGTGCAAGAACCCTGAAGGGCAGGTGGCTGAGTGGATCGAGCGCCTAGAAGAGTTCGACTTGGGTAAAATTATCGACCTGGCACAGTCCACCGCAACGCCGATGCGTTATCCAAGAGGCCTTGCCCTGCGGACTGCGGCCACTGTTCGAGATTGGAGAGTCGTGCGGTACCCATTAATCGTACCACTGTGGTCGACGACTCGTGGGAACCAGACGAGTTACAGAGTAGCCAGGAGAATGACCCCGACTTAGGCGCGGTTATAGCCTGGAAGCAAGATGGCCATCGACCTACCTGGCAGGAGGTCCCCGCCACCAACGCAACAGTGGAGACTTATTGGGCGCAATGGGACTCCTTGCAGCTGGACAACAACGTCCTGACCAGAATATTGGAAGATGAGGACAGTAGGGCAACGAGATCACGATCGATGGTTCCAAGAAGTAGAGTGGCCGAGGTTCTGCGCTACCTGCATGATTGCTCCTCTGGAGGACACTTCAGATTGAAGAAGACGTTGCAGAAGGTCCAAGAAAGGTTCTACGGGGCGAGCTGCAAAGGTGACGTCCGAGAGTGGTGCCGGAGGTGCGAAGCATGCGCTACGGGAAACGGACCTGTTGGAAGACGTAGAGCTCCGAGGTGGCAGTACAACGTCGGTGGTCCGTTCGAGGGTATAGCCATTGACATCGCCGGACCATGCCCCGAAACCGAAGCGGGAAATAAATACATCTTGGTGTGCATGGGCCACTTCACCAAATGGCCCGAAGCGTACGCCGTTCCGAAGAAAGAGACCGGTACTGTCGCTGATGTTCTGGTGAAGGAGTGCTTCAGCCGTTTTGGAGTCCCCCTGGAGTTACATTCCGACCAGGGCCGGAATTTCGAGTTTGGACCGTTCCAGAACGTCTGTAAGCTACTGGGGATACGCAAGACCCGGACCACTGCCCTCCATACTCAATCGGACGGCATGGTGGAAAGGATGAACGGAACCATGGAGAAGCATCTGTCCAAGGGCGTTTCCGAGCATCCGCGTTACTGGGGCCAGTACATGCACCTGTTCCTGATGGCCTACCGATCGGCAGTACAAGAGACAACCGGCGTCCAGATCGAGGTGTGCTGTTGCGAAGCCTGGAGACCACGGTGGGCTGCTGCTTCTTCAGCCAGTCCATGTGCAAGAAGGGCACCGCCTGCAAGTACCGCCATCGGACCCCCACAAGCGCGAGAAGACAGGCACCCGACGCAACTCGTTCTGGGACAGAACGATCTAAGGCGGGGGCAGTGTAACGATTCGGCTGACGGTTATTTGCCCCGATGCCTCGATTATACTAGAAATTCCAGAGACGGCTGCCGGCGCGTGAATCATAGGCCGCCGACGGGCGGCCTTGAACGCAGGTGTACGCGAATGACTCATTTTCCAGTCGATGCTAGAGCGGCCCTGACGCGACACGTCACCGTTTCCGAGATTAACTGGAGGCTTCTGGAAGAATTTACTGGCGCGATATATAAGCTGGCGGAGTTCACCCACAGAGCAGTTCTGAAATAATTCTTCGACAGAGCAGTTCGAATTCAGCATCCGAGCGCCGAGCTCCCAGATAAATAAAACGCGTGAACATAAATAATAGAAATAAACAACCATATATAATCGTTAGTGTTTAAGAGTGATATAAATAAATAAATGTATCGATAGTTCTTTAGTGCCTGCATTAATTTGTAATCTGCTTGATAATTCTCGTGTACTTGTAAATAACAATAATCGTAATAATTCATTCTTGTAAATAAATGTTTGAACCCATGTTTGTCGTATAATTTTAAATAGCCCAAACGTTAAAAACGTAACAATATTCATAATTGTGTTTAAAGTAAAAATTGTTTATATTCTGATCACTATCAGTACCGCAGGATATACTTAACTTACAATATTATCTACTGTTTCAAGTTTTACAGTGATGTAGCACAGTATTTGTTCCTTTTTCATTTTTAAGTTCAAATTAGTCTACACCGGTAGTCACAGTTAGGTTGCTACGTGTCAAAAGCGTTATTAACTTGAAAATTATTAGGTGTGTAATACATGGCTGTGTAAAAGCTCCTTCATTGGAACACGGTCGCGGTGTAAACACAGTATTAGCGTTTGGGATGCAATCTGTTTTACCACCTGGTGAAACAGCTGGAAAAATAACAAGGTTTTGTGTTGGATTGTTTGGCGGAAAAATATAGCGTTCCTTCTGACTGCAGGATGTGTACATTTTGTCCTCCAAGTTTATCTCGTGGCTTCATAATTCTGTAAATTATTAATTGAGGAAGCTTGCTTGTATGCAGGTTAGAGAATTGGACACATTGTTGAGACTTTGGTAAGCATCTTAAGATGGTTTAAGAACACAGAATTTTCTTGTCGTATTGGCTTCACCTGTGGTTATACAGGTGTCATCTTAGGGGTGAAACATTATCGTACTACTGGTACTACTACTACTACTACTACTACTACTACTACTACTACTACTACTACTACTAGTAGTAGTACTACTACTACTACTACCCGAGGCTTTAGGGGTTTCGGCGATCAAACCCGTAAAGGAAGATCCCAGTTTACGTTTGGAGCATCATCCCCGAAGGTCTTCCTGAATGACGTTGGCTGGCGTTGACTGCCTACAGCGGCTGTTGTAAGCTGGTCGGTTTACATCTTGAAACTGCTTCTTGGATCTCATTTGGAACAGATAAGTAATGCCATCTTGTGAATGATGTTTAATAATTTACGTGCCACTAACTCGATAAAACAAACTGTAACTGTATCTAATAGGAAACGACACCTTTTATAGGTTCGATATTTATTTGTGTAAATGTAGCATACTAATTATTGCTATGATAACCTTAATTTGGGGTGCCCCTTTTGAGTAGGCAAGGCATGTTAACAGTTTATAATATTTATGTATTGGCTGTTATGTGCAACTTTGTTTAATAAATCTAATGCACAGACTTTGTCACTGTTACCTTCTATATTTCAGATGTTGCGTTATTGAGTGCTGTGATTTACTCTGAATTTATAAGTTCTTAGCCTATTTAAGTATAGTTGTTGTAATTGGAAAAACTTGTTGGCGCTCATAGTAGTGGAAAATTGCATTATTTAAAGAACCGTACTTCGTCTCCTCTGCAGCTAGCCGGAGAGCCCTCAAACATGCTCTCGTAGCGTTACAATATTTGAATATAATTAGGGAAACTAGAGTGAACAACTATGAATGCTAACAAGGTCAAAAAGCAAGGCTTATCACAATGCCAATGTATTCATTACACTATACGAGCAATGGTCAAGGTAGTCCAACTACTAAACAATATAAATTTAATGCTGATGTATCGGAGGACATCAGATTTGTAATTGGTAATAGCACAATCAGCATGTAATTTGGTAACAATTTTGTTTTCCATCAAAAATGAGACCCAGAAGATATGTTGAAAAATAAATTGTAAAATCGAAAAATACGCATGCTATACGAATTAAATAATAATTTATATATCATAAAGTTAAATGAATGCACATTTTACAACTAGAGAGCTCTAAATACAGTTACCGAACGATTTTGTGAGTGAAATAGCACTTTAGCTAAGGCAAACTATTGAGTCTGTTAATAGTAATTTATTATACAAGACGATAAAGTTGAATTTTATCTACGAGTGAATCGTTTAACGTCGAGACGAAGTCGAGACGTTAATGACTCAAGAGTGGATAGAAATAACTTTATCGTCGTGTATAATACAATATTTTTTTCTATAGCAAGAACTTTAACAATTTAATAGGAAAATAAGGTCAGTCATTCACATTTCAAAATGTCAGTAGCTAGATTGGGTTGCTACGATAATACGAAAATGTCATATTTAATTTAAACAAAAGTTGGAAAATTAAATTACTTTATCTATCCTTGATGTTAAAGTGCTACTTTATCTACCCTTGCTGTTAAAGTAAAACTTGACCTTTTGTTTTGAATTGATAAAAGCACACTTTAACATGTGCTATAGAAACAAAGCTTTTAATGGCACTGAATTTACTCAATAGATAATTACATAAACATGTAATCTTTTTTGGCATAAGGAAAAATAAGTAACTGTTATTGATTTATCAATTTAAGGCGGTATTTCAAATTTAAAAAAACATTCTAATGTATAAAATAGAATATTTATAAAGATTTGGCAGTTGTCCATAATTCCAAATGAAATTTCTCTAAATGTTGAAAAGCGGTGATATTCTTGTTTACTTGGTCTCGCCCAGAACTATACTCAATAAGTTGCTATCACAGAGGGCATTCTGATAAATAGCAGATATAATTATTTAGCTTTCTAAGCCGCTGGCAGTAGTAGTAGTAGTAGTATCAGTTTTGGGGAGACTAATGTCAGGCAAGTAGGCCTTCATAGGCCATTTTTTCCAACCCCATGGATAAGGTCTAGGCATGCAGAGTACCAGGTACCTTAGTCCGACTTAGAATTTTGCCGAGACTAAGGAATTCCAACCCTAGCAAGCTACACATCGCAGTAACATGGGACCCACGGCTTTAGATCACTTCCGAATGATAACATTCTGTAAAAGTTTTCATCCGCATTTTTAATTTTTTTAAACCTCATCGGCATCAGGGATTGAACTGTCGACCCTTAGATTAGTTAGGCAGAATGCTTAACCTCTGAGCTATGGAGCCCGGTGCTGGCAGTAGTAAAAGATATTTTACTGTTTTTAGTATAAATATTGGAAGACATAATACTATCCTCATTTTTAGTGAGAAAAAAGCAACTTCAACAGCTTTAACAACATTTTTAGCAAAAATCGCAAAAATCTTTAAACAAATTCAAAAAGGTATTCTATCGTAAGACTAGCTGTTACCCGCGACTTCGTTCGTGCGAGGTTCGTTAATTGTGTATTAAATAATGACTAATTATTTTCTGTCATGCCATCACATCCCATCCCATCCTATGCCCGTCCCCGTCCCCGTCCCAGTCCCTCTCTCAGTCCCCGTCTCCGTACCGTCCCATCCTGCCCGGTCCCGTTCCCACCCCTTCCCTTTTCGTCCCGTCCCGTCCCGTCCCGTCCCGTTCCGTCCCGCCCCGTCTCGTCGCTTTTCGTCCCGTCCCATCCCGTCCCTTCCCGTTCCGTCCTGTCCCCTTCCATCCCTTCCCTTCCCTTCCCTTTCCGCCCCGTCTCGTTCCGTCCCGTCCCGTCTCTTCCCGTCCAGTCCCGTCCGTATTTTATCTTCATCAATAAATGCTGGTTTAATGTATTTTTGTATATAAAAAGGGCAATGAAGCACTTAATGACACTAAAATTAATTTGGCTAATAGTCTACAACAACACCGCTGAAGATAAAGGCATTAAAGCAGAAATACACATCAATAGAAAAAAATCAGAAGGGGTCACACTAAATAAAGTAGTCAAATAACTGTTATTCAGGATAATCATTGATCGCACCATCAAAACTACCAAGGAATCAAAGAGATTAGTATAAACGTTAATTTTAATACAACAACTTCATCCCTTTTAACTATGATAGAAAGCTTGGTGTACGCAGCTGACGTAGTACTAATAGTAGATACCCACAATAAAATGGAAGAGCTGCTGAATATATTGTTATGATACAATTACAATTTGAAAACGAATGACAGATACTTAATTTGAAATAAAATAAAAATTTAGTAGGTTTAACTCAAATAGATAAAACTAGAGTGTATAAAAAGGAATATGATATCGTTAAGTAAATTTGTTTTTATGTATTAAGAATAACAACTTTTAAAAAATGTAGAAAAACTATTTTGATATGATTAAAAATATTTAATATAACCCTGTTTTTATTAAGAAATGTTTGACTAATATAAAAAGGGTATAATACAAATCTACGTGGTGAAATAAAATGGAATTTTCATAAATAACAAGAAGAAGTGAAGACTTAACTAATGAAGATTATTGGTATGTGGTAAAAACTAATGTATAGCAGAATTGTTCTATACAAGTGAATCATTGAGGAAATGTGCTGGGTTAACTTCATTGGAAAAAATACATTTGACATATTATATAAATTGGATCACGTCAAATTGTTGGTTGCTGAGTAAGACTTCTAGAAGAGTAACATCGGAAAACATAAAAACATTCCAGGAAGGTGGCAGTTTGCTGTAGCAGGTGGATGTCTGCAGGTTATCTGTTTGTTGAGTACTGTAGGAAAATTGGAGTTTGCTGATCTTGGACGGTTGGGACGTATTGTATGTCTGTGAATAGTGCATTGCAGAAAGGTGCTTGAAAGGGTCGATTCGCAAATTAAATGGAGATTGCCATCTGTGAACCAAATAAAATGTGAGTGATTTCTTATTAAAACTCATAACTAGAAATGAAATAAAAACAATAAGAAGGTGAACTAATTAAGAAATAATTACTTACTGTGTTTTTAATATTGTTGTGTACCATTGAAAAGATTGGGCATTTGTCAATTCAATTTCAAATTCGTTTTGACAGTTGCTTGACAAAGTAGTGAATTATGCGAATGAGATTTAAAATATTAGAACATCAATCTTTCATAAATCAAGTAACTAGATAAAAGAATCCACCTCTGATTTTCAGGAGCAATTTATAATTTAAAAAAACAGATTAATAGCAATATACTTGAAGGTTCAGTTCAATATGTATCAATTCGAGAAATTGAAAAACCAGAAATGGAAATCAACACTGTGAGAAGCAGGATATGGGTAATTAATAAACGAAACAGAACGCAATAATACAATAAATTTCAAAAGATAGATATTACATAAAGTTACAACATAAGAATATCCAGAAAGTATAACAACAAATGAGGGAGGAATTTAATCAAAAATAGCAAATAGAGTAGAAAATGTAACATATTTATTTTGTGTTGTACAAAACAGTATTAAAGAGGCTTGAGCTAAAAATGTGACGCAATCAGCATATCAACTATACGTAAGTGAAGCGGAGGCAATACACCAGAAACATAAAAGTAGAGTAAAAAATATTGTCGAAAAATAATAAGGAAAATAAAGTGGGAGAAGGTTAGAATTAAACAAATGAGGGCGACGGTATAAACAAGAATAATACAGAAACTGGAAAAGAATCTGTTAGAATGGAATTGCCATAGTACACTGAGACTAGGTGCAACTCAGTGGTGGCTGCTCCTTAGGGACTCATGGGTTCGAACCCCGCAGCCGTCAATAGCCCCTCTGTCATTAGAAAAAAGTAACTACTCTATAATTCAAAATACGTCTCTCATAAACGAAGATCCGAACTTGTATGGGAATTATGAACAAAAACACTATCGCTGAAAAATCGGTGATATGGCAGTTTCAATGTGGCACGAGGGCTCACGATGTTGCAGCCGCCACAGCTGCAGACTTTCGGGCTTATCCTAATATTTACAAATATTGGACTCCCGCAAATGTAATGCATTCCGAGAGTTTAAAAAATTGCGGAGGATAGCATAACTAATATTCTCAAAATTTATTTATCAGCCTAACCGTTAGCTGAAAAAATTAAAATAAAAACAACACTTGGACGGCTTATACCGGTATTAAATTTCAACCTTCAAAGTAAAGTTGGAACCCATAATTTTTACAAGGGGTTTTTTCTGTGGGCAATTACAAGAAAAACAAATTGATTTGTGGATGTGATGCATTAACTGGACTGTTTTATTTTCTATTATTACTACACTATTATGGTGTTTCGTTTTTAGTACTTATGTACATTTTGTGTTGTATTTGAATTTTATTGTGTTTATTGTGTTCTGTGCATATGACGTTTCCTGTTGGACTGTTAAAATAAAAAGGCATTGCTATATTAATATCAAAACACTGACGTAATGTACTCGATAGGTTAGTCATTCATTAAGGTTGTCTGCTTAGTTATTTTTAAGAATTACGAGCCCCCAGAATACAATTATCAGAAGCCACCACTGGTGCAAATAGATGAGCAAATTCACAAAATGTCAATAGCAGACAAAATGTTATATCATCTTCTTCTTATAATTCTTATTTTCTCATAAGTCGTTTTAATATGGATTCATTTATGTACCATATAATAATGAAAAAACAACAAAGAAAACTAGTAAACAAATTTTAGAAAAATACAGATTGTAAAGATAACCCCAAGCTCCTGACAAACGATAATCATAGCAGTGGTGATGCTGTCAGCAAAAAAAGAGTGTCAAAATCTAAAGATCTTGAAAGTAAAGCACAAACGTGTGGAAAAAGTATTAGCAATTTCGTTTACAGCAATAACAGAATGTAAGCAGAGAAAGAAAAGAGACTGCAGTTTGTTATTTCACCCACACGTAAATTACTAAAAAACAAATTAATGTAATGCTCACACGTATATAGGTAAGTACAACATTTTCGAAACTTGCTTTCCCAGACAATAAGCAGTCCGGAATGTCAAAATTGTTCGTAGGATTCCGATGTTCATGAGCCGTTGTAAGGCCTTCGCTACAAAACTACGAGGAACAGGTTGAAAAAGAAGAATGAAAGACTAGAACAACTTTCGTCAGACAAGAAACAGAAGGCAAATTGTAACAAATATTAATGACTAAGAAACCTTTGACAAAAATATCCAGAATATTTGATACTAAATATGGACTTGGATTATAGAATATAAGATATAAAAAATGAAGAATATACAGGGTGGATCGCAGCAACTTGCGTTTTTGAAAAGGACGGCGTGAAGTCTCAGAGGGTCATGGAGGGTAGTGGATGATCTCAGTGGAAGGGGGCAGATGGGAAATTTATGTTCCACTTATTTTAGTCACGGAAATGCTGTCGTCAGTGGAGGAGAGCGTTTTTGCCGTTGAGGCGGCAACTTGCTATTTTCAAAATTAAATTAACAACTGCACAGGTTTCAAAATACTTCATTTTTATTTCTTAATTGTAACATAACATGGTAAGTTTAATATTAAATGGTTTTAAAAAGAATGTCTTGCAAATGTCGTCCTCCATTGTCAATACACTGGTTAAGACGAATTCGGAAGTTTCTTTCCACATTTTCGATCATGGCGATCGGTATGTTGGCAATTTCCACTCGAATATTTTTGCAGGCTCTGGGGGCGATCGCTATAAACCAGGAATTTGAGATAACCCCAAAGAAAGTAATCGCAGAGGGACAAATCAGGCGAGCGCGCCGATCTGTTGATGACCCCTCTCTTTGCTCTTCTTCTTATCCTGGACACATTGTCTGAACCCTTATATGCATCCACCCACGATAAAATTGATTGCCGGGCAGGTGTACGACCTCGCGGGGGGATTTCGAACAGTAAACCAAAAAGACGTTCCACCGCGATGATCGAGCGATTGTTGGAAAAATAAGCCTCAACGGCAAAAGCACGCTCCTCCACTGACGCCAGCATTTTCGTGATTAAAATGGGTGGTAACATAAATTTCCCACCTGCCCCCTTCCACTGAGACCATCGCTCACCCTCCATGACCCTCTGAGACTTCACGCCGTCCTTTTCAAAAACGCAAGTTGCTGCGCTTTACCCTGTATAATTGGCTCAGTAACTGTAAAATCCCAAATGACTCATCAAGGACTAGACGTGGTGGAAAATTATAAATAGTTACTCACATCCGTAATGGAAGCTTTATCATTAAATAAAGAAGTATAGGAATATCATTTTAAATTAGGGGAAATAAGAAGGACTAATGTGTTGCGTGGAAAGTATAGTTCCGCCTCAAATATGCCAAAGAGAGATAAAGTAAATGGGATAAATTACTTATTAAAGACATAAGAGTAGAATAGGTACAGCTATCCCCTCCACTTTTTATTTGATTCGCGGATTCGCGGTTTAATTCGCGGATTTCGCGGTTTTATTCGCGGATTGACCTAATTAATTTCACGGATTGACCTAATTAATTTCGCGGATTGACCTAATTAATTTCGCGGTTTGATCTAATTAATTTCGCGGTTTGATCTAATTAATTTACATATGTGCTACTGATTAAATTACGCATTAGATTTTTTAATTTGCTTCTGGAATTACGCGTCGGACTTCGGCGGCCATCTTGGATTTCTGGCGGGAATATTTGAAATTTGAATTTTTTTCCGATTTTTTTCTAAGTTTAATTTTTTGAATTTGAATTTCCCGGGGGTGTCGGCCATCTTGGTGCGCGCGCACTTCTCACGGCGGTTGTTTTTAAATTTGAATTTTCGCGGAAATATTTGAAATTCAAACTGGTGGATCTATTTCGCTCTTCGAAGCTGCTGTCTCTCTCTTGCATTCACTCGTGGAAATATTTAAATTTAAAAAATCTATTTGTGGCGGACCCGAGTGGGAATCGAACCCTAGTTTTCTGGTTAACAGTCTTAGCACCTTACCGTTGTGCTATCGAGGCGACTTGGAAATATAGGATTTGAACAAGACGTCATTTCGCAGCTGTGCCGTCACACCGTTCGAGTTGAAACAAACTATTTTTCAAAAATTTATATTATGAGAATAGGGAATGTTTAACATATTGTGTTTACAGGCAGACACAATTTTTAAAAAAATTATATATGTAACAGCTTTGCTACTAATAATAATTTTATAATTTGCAATATAGTCGTTGTCCCAAGTTTCTGGTTAATTTCCATTCGACCGCGCATAATTTGAAAAGCTATATGAAATAATTACTTTATTTTTATAATTAAAACAGCGAAATCCGTGAATAAATCAGCGAACTTATTTTATATAGCGAAATCACTGCATTACTTTATTCAAAACGCATTATAAAACCGGTCGCATATTTGAGTTCGCTAGATGGCACAACGCGGACCTGGAATGCCGGGCTCTGATTGGTCGCCAACTTCGTGTCCTTCTTGAATGACGTTTGAATTTGAACCGATGATTCTTATTAGTTTTAATTTTATTGTAATCTTTTTTTACTTACGTAAGTGCACTTGTTGCATATTAGCACCAATAAATATCTATCTATCTATAGATAAACAGACAAGATTTACCCTGTTTTGGTGTTAAGAAATCATCCGATTCAGAAACTACTTAAGCTGAATTGTATGAAACAATAAATAAGTAGTTATACTTATTTATTATTTTGAATTTCGTTGTCTTTTAATACGTGTTGGAGTCGCTGCTTATATTATTTTCTTGCAAAGCTACTGCAGTTTGTGTTGATGTACTTTAAAAGATCTATGAAAATTTATTTTTGTTATAACCTAAATTTTGTTTTCAATTGTATTATGTTCATATTATTTTTGGAATGTTTTAGCGCTAATATATGAGTGACTTAACAAATATTTGTCCGTTATTTTAATTTTAAAAAAAAAGCTTCCTGCGATGTCCCATGGCTGGAGTCGAACCAGCGATCACAGCAAAAAATTTCCATTAAACGATGCTAGTTACAGTTTAAAAAGGACAGACCAGATCTAAAAGAACACGAGTTGATGTCGAGACTAGAGAGAGAGATCCGGCAACAATGTACCTATTCAGAAAATATAACCTTAAACTGAAAACAACCTAACCTAGCAGAAAAAGTGTCAGTTTGCATTAGGGGAGTTTAGTTGCCGCAGAGGTGCTGCCAACAAAATTACTAGATGGTCATACAGCATCTCACATAAATTTTCACAAAAATCGACATCATGTCATATAAATTATACAAAAACTGTCATCATGTCACTTGAAATTATATAAAAACGACATTTTTACTAAACACACGACGAAAATTGAACAAAAATCACACAATTACAAGCCATCTCACATAAATTTTCACAAAAATCGACATCATGTCATATAAATTATACAAAAACTGTCATCATGTCACTTGAAATTATACAAAAAACGACATTTTTACTAAACACACCACGAAAATTGAACAAAAATCACGCAATTACACGCCATCTCACATAAATTTTTACAAAAATCGACATCATGTTACATAAACTATGCATAATTTTGCAAATGTTTTACACTTTTTATAAAATGCATCGCTCAAAATTAAAAGAAATAGCAATTTCATTGAAAAAATCTACTACCACAATCATTTCGATAAACAAAATTCAAAAAATCTTATACTTTTGACGGGGATATATGTATGTTGACCACAAATTAACATAATTTTTAAATAAAAACGCGCAATTCGTTGAAAAAAATATTCTGACACCACCAAAACACGCAATTTCATTGAAAAATATATATATGTTGTCCACAAATTTACATAAATTTGAATAAAAACACGTAATTTTGTTGAAAAAATGTTCTGGCTGTAAATAATTTTGCAAATGTTTTACACTTTTTATAAAATGCACCGCTCAAAATTAAAAGAAATAGCAATTTCATTGAAAAAATCTACTAACACAATCATTTCGATAAACAAAATTCAAAAAATCTTATACTTTTGACGGAAATATATGTATGTTGACCACAAATTAACATAATTTTTAAATAAAAACGCGCAATTCGTTGAAAAAAATATTCTGACACCACCAAAACACGCAATTTCATTGAAAAATATATATATGTTGTCCACAAATTAACATAAATTTGAATAAAAACACGTAATTTTGTTGAAAAAATGTTCTGGCCCCGTCATTTCACTTAAAATTTTACAAAACTGCCATCATAACACTTGAAATTATACAAAATATATGTATGTTTATCACAAATTAACATAAACCTGAATAAAACACACAATTTCGTTGAAAAATTTGCAAATGTTTTACACTTTTTATAAAATGTGTCGCTCAAAATTAAAAGAAATCACAATTTTTAAATTATATCACGCCATTATGAAATCGTAGATTGATTTTTTTTGAAATTTTACACTTTGTAACTGTAAAATAACTTCAAATACTAATATTTTAGCTTTAGATTTTGTAATTATTGCAGATTCGTGAAAAACAAAAGCAGAGTAGAAATAAAAAACACAAACACTTTGTAATAAACAAATATATTGTTCTTATTTCGTATAATACTTAATAATATAAATATAAATGTACAGCAGAATGTCTTATTTCTAAAAATTCGCTAGCAATTTACAAAACTGTAGTTTGAGGTGCACGACATTTCAAATTAAAAAGACTGCAAGTAATAAAATCAGAATTTCATTGTGTAATTTTAAAGTTTAAGATGCACCCAATCTAGAATTCCCTTCGTTTTTGGTGATGATGACATCTGCCTTAGAGGCGTTTTTCTAACGGCCCTTTTTTGGAGGCGTTTCCTTATCGATGTTCTTCTGACTGAACCTTTTTGATGTGGACTTGGATGAGTAGCTGGTGTTTTTAATTTATATTCTAAATCAGACTCGCAGTTATCAGTTTCCATTCCGGTTTTTCCTATAGTACCAGTCGGGGTTGGCTTCTTTTGCTGTTTAGGTTTAGCTAGCAGCACATTAGGAACGTTAAGGTCTTTGATGTAATCAGCAAACTGTAGGCGTCCGGGTGGATTAATAGTTTTTCGAGGCCGCAGAATGTCGTGAATTAAATCGACTATGTTAGACGCCGGTAAAATTTCACCCTTTATAGTAACGGTGCCCTTGTGATCCCAGTTCACATCGCTTGAGGTACTCAAAATGCGTAGGAAAACTTCAGCTTTTTTCTTAAAAGTTTTGGGAAGTGTAGATAAAATAACGGCATTTGATAGGCTGTCACTGGTTGTTTCAATAGGTATTTTGATTGGCTGCCGCGCCTGGTTTGTGAAATGAAGGAATCGTTGTAAAACCTGATTGTACTGGATCCATTTATCGTGATCAGTTAATTTGGACTTTAAAACTTTTTGCATTTCGTCATCAAGCTGTGATAATATATTTTTCTCCGCATCATCGCCAGACTTAAGACGTTGGACAAATTCCGGCGATACAATCAACATCTTCCGCTCTTTGTCCATTTTAGTCGAAAAGGAGCTCAGTCGTTTGTTCTGGTAGAGCCGTCGTGAATAAACTAGCTTAAAATCAAGACTTTCATAATAAATATATAAAAAAATATGACAGGTACGGGAATCGAACCCGTATTCTCTCTCGAGATCAGAACTTGAATCTGACGCCTTAACCATTCGGCCAACCTGCCTCCCTATATAAACGAGCACTCTCTGCATAATTAAGAAAACATATAGTTTAAAAAGCCTTCTGCATGCAATTTCAAACAATATTTCATATAAATTAAGCCATGTACAAATTTCTTAATCAGGTTTTGATATATATTTTATCGAAAGACTTGACCCTCAGCTGCCGTTTTATTATTTGTCGTGATGCGTCATCGCTGAATTTTACAAGTGCCATCCTGCCTGCGATGTGACGCACGCAATGTTTCCATACCTTTTTATTTTAAAATTCTATAAAATCAGAGGTCCAAACTGCTGCCGCATCAGGTAACAGAGTACAATGGTTTAAAACGTGTTAGTGCGGCATCAGTCGGGCCTCTGTTTTTATAGAATTTTAAAATAAAAAGGGGTGGATACATTACGTGCGTCACACAGCAGACAGGCTGGCACTTGTAAAATTCATCGATGACGAATCACGACAAATAATAAAACGGTAGCTGAGGGTCAAGTCTTTCGATAAAATATATATCAAAACCGATTTAGAAATTTGTACATGGCTTAATTTATATGAAATATTTATTTGAAATTGCATGCAGAAGGCTTTTTAAACTATATGTTTTCTTAATTATGCAGAGAGTGCTCGTTTATATAGGGAGGCAGGTTGGCCGAATGGTTAAGGCGTCAGATTCAAGTTCTGATCTCGAGAGAGAATACGGGTTCGATTCCCGTACCTGTCATATTTTTTTATATATTTATTATGAAAGTCTTGATTTTAAGCTAGTTTATTCACGACGGCTCTACCAGAACAAACGACTGAGCTCCTTTTCGACTAAAATGGACAAAGAGCGGAAGATGTTGATTGTATCGCCGGAATTTGTCCAACGTCTTAAGTCTGGCGATGATGCGGAGAAAAATATATTATCACAGCTTGATGACGAAATGCAAAAAGTTTTAAAGTCCAAATTAACTGATCACGATAAATGGATCCAGTACAATCAGGTTTTACAACGATTCCTTCATTTCACAAACCAGGCGCGGCAGCCAATCAAAATACCTATTGAAACAACCAGTGACAGCCTATCAAATGCCGTTATTTTATCTACACTTCCCAAAACTTTTAAGAAAAAAGCTGAAGTTTTCCTACGCATTTTGAGTACCTCAAGCGATGTGAACTGGGATCACAAGGGCACCGTTACTATAAAGGGTGAAATTTTACCGGCGTCTAACATAGTCGATTTAATTCACGACATTCTGCGGCCTCGAAAAACTATTAATCCACCCGGACGCCTACAGTTTGCTGATTACATCAAAGACCTTAACGTTCCTAATGTGCTGCTAGCTAAACCTAAACAGCAAAAGAAGCCAACCCCGACTGGTACTATAGGAAAAACCGGAATGGAAACTGATAACTGCGAGTCTGATTTAGAATATAAATTAAAAACACCAGCTACTCATCCAAGTCCACATCAAAAAGGTTCAGTCAGAAGAACATCGATAAGGAAACGCCTCCAAAAAAGGGCCGTTAGAAAAACGCCTCTAAGGCAGATGTCATCATCACCAAAAACGAAGGGAATTCTAGATTGGGTGCATCTTAAACTTTAAAATTACACAATGAAATTCTGATTTTATTACTTGCAGTCTTTTTAATTTGAAATGTCGTGCACCTCAAACTACAGTTTTGTAAATTGCTAGCGAATTTTTAGAAATAAGACATTCTGCTGTACATTTATATTTATATTATTAAGTATTATACGAAATAAGAACAATATATTTGTTTATTACAAAGTGTTTGTGTTTTTTATTTCTACTCTGCTTTTGTTTTTCACGAATCTGCAATAATTACAAAATCTAAAGCTAAAATATTAGTATTTGAAGTTATTTTACAGTTACAAAGTGTAAAATTTCAAAAAAATCAATCTACGATTTCATAATGGCGTGATATAATTTAAAAATTGTGATTTCTTTTAATTTTGAGCGACACATTTTATAAAAAGTGTAAAACATTTGCAAATTTTTCAACGAAATTGTGTGTTTTATTCAGGTTTATGTTAATTTGTGATAAACATACATATATTTTGTATAATTTCAAGTGTTATGATGGCAGTTTTGTAAAATTTTAAGTGAAATGACGGGGCCAGAACATTTTTTCAACAAAATTACGTGTTTTTATTCAAATTTATGTTAATTTGTGGACAACATATATATATTTTTCAATGAAATTGCGTGTTTTGGTGGTGTCAGAATATTTTTTTTCAACGAATTGCGCGTTTTTATTTAAAAATTATGTTAATTTGTGGTCAACATACATATATTTCCGTCAAAAGTATAAGATTTTTTGAATTTTGTTTATCGAAATGATTGTGTTAGTAGATTTTTTCAATGAAATTGCTATTTCTTTTAATTTTGAGCGGTGCATTTTATAAAAAGTGTAAAACATTTGCAAAATTATTTACAGCCAGAACATTTTTTCAACAAAATTACGTGTTTTTATTCAAATTTATGTAAATTTGTGGACAACATATATATATTTTTCAATGAAATTGCGTGTTTTGGTGGTGTCAGAATATTTTTTTCAACGAATTGCGCGTTTTTATTTAAAAATTATGTTAATTTGTGGTCAACATACATATATCCCCGTCAAAAGTATAAGATTTTTTGAATTTTGTTTATCGAAATGATTGTGGTAGTAGGTTTTTTCAATGAAATTGCTATTTCTTTTAATTTTGAGCGATGCATTTTATAAAAAGTGTAAAACATTTGCAAAATTATGCATAGTTTATGTAACATGATGTCGATTTTTGTAAAAATTTATGTGAGATGGCGTGTAATTGCGTGATTTTTGTTCAATTTTCGTGGTGTGTTTAGTAAAAATGTCGTTTTTTGTATAATTTCAAGTGACATGATGACAGTTTTTGTATAATTTATATGACATGATGTCGATTTTTGTGAAAATTTATGTGAGATGGCTTGTAATTGTGTGATTTTTGTTCAATTTTCGTCGTGTGTTTAGTAAAAATGTCGTTTTTATATAATTTCAAGTGACATGATGACAGTTTTTGTATAATTTATATGACATGATGTCGATTTTTGTGAAAATTTATGTGAGATGCTGTATGACCATCTAGTAATTTTGTTGGCAGCACCTCTGCGGCAACTAAACTCCCCTAATGCAAACTGACACTTTTTCTGCTAGGTTAGGTTGTTTTCAGTTTAAGGTTATATTTTCTGAATAGGTACATTGTTGCCGGATCTCTCTCTCTAGTCTCGACATCAACTCGTGTTCTTTTAGATCTGGTCTGTCCTTTTTAAACTGTAACTAGCATCGTTTAATGGAAATTTTTTGCTGTGATCGCTGGTTCGACTCCAGCCATGGGACATCGCAGGAAGCTTTTTTTTTAAAATTAAAATAACGGACAAATATTTGTTAAGTCACTCATATATTAGCGCTAAAACATTCCAAAAATAATATGAACATAATACAATTGAAAACAAAATTTAGGTTATAACAAAAATAAATTTTCATAGATCTTTTAAAGTACATCAACACAAACTGCAGTAGCTTTGCAAGAAAATAATATAAGCAGCGACTCCAACACGTATTAAAAGACAACGAAATTCAAAATAATAAATAAGTATAACTACTTATTTATTGTTTCATACAATTCAGCTTAAGTAGTTTCTGAATCGGATGATTTCTTAACACCAAAACAGGGTAAATCTTGTCTGTTTATCTATAGATAGATAGATATTTATTGGTGCTAATATGCAACAAGTGCACTTACGTAAGTAAAAAAAGATTACAATAAAATTAAAACTAATAAGAATCATCGGTTCAAATTCAAACGTCATTCAAGAAGGACACGAAGTTGGCGACCAATCAGAGCCCGGCATTCCAGGTCCGCGTTGTGCCATCTAGCGAACTCAAATATGCGACCGGTTTTATAATGCGTTTTGAATAAAGTAATGCAGTGATTTCGCTATATAAAATAAGTTCGCTGATTTATTCACGGATTTCGCTGTTTTAATTATAAAAATAAAGTAATTATTTCATATAGCTTTTCAAATTATGCGCGGTCGAATGGAAATTAACCAGAAACTTGGGACAACGACTATATTGCAAATTATAAAATTATTATTAGTAGCAAAGCTGTTACATATATAATTTTTTTAAAAATTGTGTCTGCCTGTAAACACAATATGTTAAACATTCCCTATTCTCATAATATAAATTTTTGAAAAATAGTTTGTTTCAACTCGAACGGTGTGACGGCACAGCTGCGAAATGACGTCTTGTTCAAATCCTATATTTCCAAGTCGCCTCGATAGCACAACGGTAAGGTGCTAAGACTGTTAACCAGAAAACTAGGGTTCGATTCCCACTCGGGTCCGCCACAAATAGATTTTTTAAATTTAAATATTTCCACGAGTGAATGCAAGAGAGAGACAGCAGCTTCGAAGAGCGAAATAGATCCACCAGTTTGAATTTCAAATATTTCCGCTAAAATTCAAATTTAAAAACAACCGCCGTGAGAAGTGCGCGCGCACCAAGATGGCCGACACCCCCGGGAAATTCAAATTAAAAAAATTAAACTTAGAAAAAAATCGGAAAAAATTCAAATTTCAAATATTCCCGCCAGAAATCCAAGATGGCCGCCGAAGTCCGACGCGTAATTCCAGAAGCAAATTAAAAAATCTAATGCGTAATTTAATCAGTAGCACATATGTAAATTAATTAGATCAAACCGCGAAATTAATTAGATCAAACCGCGAAATTAATTAGGTCAATCCGCGAAATTAATTAGGTCAATCCGTGAAATTAATTAGGTCAATCCGCGAATAAAACCGCGAAATCCGCGAATTAAACCGCGAATCCGCGAATCAAATAAAAAGTGGAGGGGATAGCTGTACCTATTCTACTCATAAGCAGGATAAGGCGAAGTAAAAGCACAACAGCAGAAGGCTTCCTATGAACTCAGCTGCAATTCTAGTCGAATTTCATCAAAACGTCATGAGACCAGCTTCGATTTGCTACATAATATTTTTAATGGAGAATATGGAAAATAACAAAAACTAAAAAACTAATCCCTGAAATACATGTACCAAAAAAGAAAGGCAAATATAGGTTTTGCCAACTGCTGGATATAGTGAATGAATACAAAGAGATAATATTCCTATAGACGAATAAAATGAGGAATGTCAGAAATACGATTCAGTTTAAATCGAAGTTGGTTATGATTATGAGTATGACCATTCATTTATTTCATGGCATTTATATTTATTTACTAGCTCGATATCCCTTCACTTGGTATTAGATTGTCATGAATTGTGTTTTGGAGAAGTCGATTTTCATGTCAACCTTGCTACTGCCTCGTTGAGGTCCTGTATAATCTCTTTTAACCCTCCCCGCAAAGCGGATATGAGTTTATTTTTCGGTACTGCTTGACATTGTGCATATGAATAAGGTCTCAGCCTGAAGGGTGTTTCGAATATTAACACCCTTGTACTAATAAGATCGAATGAAGATTTGTTGTATGACTTTGGCCCGTGTGCCAGCTTGGAGTGGCGGTATTCTAACTTTGAAAGTGTGAAAATTGACATTTAGAAATTTAACATTATAGTTTATGGAGATAAATTATGTCAATAAAATTTTGAAAATATGTGTTATATTATTAATGCATGATTTTCACTATTGGAATAATAATTTTTAAAAGTTTTAAGATATTAAACATGTTACGACTTATTGATTTTTTATTATTCCAATAGTGAAAAGCATGCATTAATAATATAACACATATTTTCAAAATTTTATTGACATAATTTATCTGCATACACTATAACGTTAAATTTCTAAATGTCAATTTTCACAACTTAAATTAATAAAACGAATCTGCATTGGAGACAAAGATTCACCCACCTGGAGAAGGAACACCTCCATTTCAACCTCAATCAAGATCTTGCCTGAATTCTACAACTAAATCACCACATGAGTCAACCCTGTGAGCCGTACCTCGACCGCATCAAAATGGACACCCCTATACCACAACACGGCTTCTACAAATTTATCCAAACAAATTATGGTGCCCAACAGGAAGAGTCCGTAATTTCAGCAAAATCAATAATTCAATTGTAAAGGTAAGCGAACGCATTTATTTCCTTAAAACCTGTAAAAAACTGTTTAATACCAAAGTTTCTACTTTTGAAAAATTCACATATTGCTATTCAAAATCATAAAGATAAAAATCAATTTTTAGAGATTCAAAATAGAACTACAATGAAAAATTTAACTTTAATAATAAAAGACAATTATAGCTATTTAAACACTTTAAAACAAAAACTTAAAAAAGTGCAGGATTTTTTCAATAATTTTACTAATAAAAATGTAGTCATAAATTTCCCAGCAACTAAAATAAAGCAGAATTTAAATTTGAGATCTGTATTACACACAAAGTTAAATAAAAAAATAGACCTATTCTTTAGAAACAACCAATCGTATTCCAGTAAAGACAATCAAACAAACTCAAATGTTTTAAAATTACATCATCCTTTGAACACCAATTTATCAAATAATGAAAACCCAAATAATTTAATTCATAACTTAAGTGACATAAAAATTCCTGAAATTGTTAACAATATTTTATTATAATCCTAAAAACAAATTACCGATCTAAAATGTAATTTGTAATATTGAAAACGGAATTCGTGATTTAACACAAACTGAACAAAATTCTATTCGCGCTAACATTTGCAATATTTTAACTAATTTTAAACATACTTACTCGTAAGAAAAATAACCAACAAACTCTTACTTTCGCACAATTGCAATATAACAAGAAACTCACTAAAAATATAAATGAAACAAGAAACTTTTTAAACAATAATAAAGAGCTAATTGTAACTTCTGCAGACAAAACACAAAAGACAGTTATAATGACTAAATCTGATTACCATGAAAAAATGACTGTTTTATTGAGCGATGAAAATACATATAAAAAAGAACTTAAAGATCCTACCCTAATCATTCAAAATAAAAACCACAAAATAACTAAAAATTTATTTGACAAAAAATTCATTGATAATATTACATATAATACTTTAATTTCACATAATGGTATTCCACCTAAATTACCAAAATTACATAAAGACAATATACCATTAAGACCTATTGTGGCATCTTATATGAGTCCAACCTACAATCTATCGAAATTTTAACTAATGTAACATAGCTTAATAGATTCAGCATTCAAGACTTATGGAAATTCAAAGAACATATAAACCATACCAAACTTAACCATAACCATACTCTTTTTTCATTAGATGTAATCTCTCTGTATACAAACATACCGATCGATCTTGTCTTAAATACTATAAAAAATAACTGGAATAAAATTAAAAACATACTAACAATCCACTAAATGAGTTTATTCAAGCTGTAGAAGTTGTCTTAAATACCACTTATTTTACATACAATAGCACAATTTATTCTCAAACTTTTGGTTGTGCATGGTGTTCACCTATATCTTCAACAATTGCTAATCTCGTATTAGAAGATATAGAGAAAAACTTCTTAGTCCAAATTCCAATTTTTCTCTTTATTTAAGATACGTAGACGACATCATAATGGCAACCAACCCCCAAAACAAACAAAATGTTTTCAATCTCTTTAATAAAGTACACCCCAGACTAAAATTTACAATTGAAAATGAGGATTCCAATGCCTCCTTAAACTTTTTAGACCTTACGTTACTCAGACAACCAAATGGGTTAATTTTAACAAATTGGTTCCGCAAAGGAATACAAACAAATAGATACTTACTATTTTAATTCTAATACAACAATCAAAAATAAACAATTCAGTTGACAGAGCAATTCAATTAACCTCTAAACAGTTTCATAATAATAATTTAGAATTAATTACTAATATTTTAGTTAAAAATTATTATCCTATTGATTTTATTAAAAAACAAATTAACTACCGAATAAATAAAATTAAAAACCAAAACAGACTTAATCAATCTATAGCTTTACAACCTATCTGCCTGAGCAACGAATTTAATATTGCCAACACATCATCACAAAACAAACATGTACCAATTCAATATATTGCTAAACTTGCTGAAAAAAAAAATCTGAACTTAAAAAATATAATATGAAAACTGCATTTAACAACAATAATACTTTAGGCAAATTATTTTTCACTAATTTAAAAGATAAAACTGAAACTAGTGTGCAATCTCAAGTAGTTTACCAAATTAATTGCAACAGCTGTAACTCCACTTATATAGGTCAAACTAAGCAATTATTAAAAAACAGAAATAGACAACATAAATATTCTGTTGAAATTAACAACATATCACCCTCTTCCAGTAAAACTGCGTTAACCGATCATGCAATAGAACACCAACATAAATTTAACTTTAATACACCTACTATCTTACATAAAGAGAGCAATTTAAAAAAACGCCTTTACCTAGAAATGATTGAAATACAAAGGCGCCCTACAACTATTAATTATAAAACAGATATAGACGATCTAAGTTAAATTTACCATAACATTTTTAAATAAATATCTCTTGCAATTACATTTCAAAAATTTTTGACAAGTTTAATAACCCATAATTTTTCATAATTTCAGTCATTAAAAATTTTAAAATTGATGTTAATACAACCCTGCGTAAATTAATAGCAAGATACATATTCTCATACCGACTGTGCAGGATGATAACAAATTTGCATTTTCTATCATTTATTAAAGTAAATTAAATTAATCACCATGTTACCCATATAAAATTTTTCAATTTTAAAATAAAAACAAAAATTAATACTTCATAATTAGAAAAAAAGTCGTAGTTAATTCAGCACAATGTCAAATTTCAACTATATAATATCGTTATGTAAGTATGCAGGTTTTATTGAGGTGAATGTATTCGCTAATCTGTGTTTTTCCTTTCATAAATGTAAAACCAATTTTTAAACTATACAGGGTGCTAGGTAAACATACGGCAAAAATTCAAAGGGTTATTCCTTGGCCTAATTTAAGAATATTTTGTCCAATGATGATTTCTGAAAAACCCCTTTGTTTCGAAGATACAGGGTGACGAAAATTTGCGACAACCATATTCGATATTTTTTGAAATCATTAATGTAAATAAAAGTTTGGCGTACGGCAATGAGCTTATCAAGTATCCAGGCTGGAGGAAGTCATTTCGAACATTTATTGTAGATTGAGCAACTTTACATGTACTTTTTGATAATAAAATGTTGTTACTGTCGCAAACTTTGTTCACCCTGTATCTTCGAAACAAAGGGCTTTTTCAGAAATCATCATAGGACAAAATATTCTTAGAATAGACCACGCAATAACCCCTTGAATTTTTGCCGCATGCTTACCTAACACCCTGTATATTCTTAATAACAATGATGATGCAACCATGAGCTGTGAAACGTCTTGCAATTTTTAAGTTTAAGTTTTAAAATATTAAACATGTTACGACTTATTGATTTTTTATTATTTCAATAGTGAAAATCATGCATTAATAATACGTATAACACATATTTTCAAAATTTTATTGACATAATATCTCCGTAAACTATAAAGTACATTAGTTCAGTGAATGGTATTCTGATACAAACTTATCATTTTAATTGCGCTATTTTTTAGTAGTTATGGTCTGTGCTTACAGATTGTTGAGATAATCTGATACACATTAATTATGGCGAAGGAGGGGGGCTTTTACTATGGTCCGCAGACCAACAGAGTCCAGTAAACATTTCTGTTCTATGTGTGGTGATAGAAGGTCTTTGGAATTTCTGCAGTATGGTTCTAAATTAAGGTGGTTGATTGCTTCTTACGATTAGGATATGTTAACATTTGAATTATTTCCTACATTTTGGAAGTAGTTTCAGAATCTTAACGTCAGTCTATTAGTAGTGGAAACTCAATTTAACAGAAATATTATGTTAAAATAGGTTAAGCACAACTATGAATTTTTCTCTGTACGAGTGACATGCTTGTTGTCTTACCGCTAAAACTAGAAGCTGTGCAGGATAGTTTTCAACAAACTAATAATTGCAACTCTGCAAGTCGTCTATGTTTTAATACTTACTTATCAGGTTCCTTATTTGTAAACATAAATTATTTTGGAGTAGTTTTAAGCGCCTTTACGTAAAAAAATGGCTTCCAACTTTAAGCAAAATTTTGCGATTAAGTTTTTGTTCGTCGTTATGCCGTTCAGACCCAAGCGGAGCTGAAACACATTTTATTCTTAATTTTTCTGATTATGTTAGTGTTTTCGCCAATAGAAACGTAAAATGTATTCACTTTGTCAATATTTGCTAGTTTAGATCATTCTTCTTCTTCTTCTCTATTCAGTCTCTGGCGATCCACAGTTGGGCTCCCTTCTGCTTTGCCACTTTTTATTGTGGGCGTCATCTTAGTCCAATCCTAGGTCTTTATTGGATTTATCTTTTTTTTAACCTATCTTCTTTAATTTTTGCGACATGTCATAGCTTTTTCGCGTACCCACATATTATTGTTCTGATCTGTCATTATTTTTCTTAGTACCCATGTTTCTATTGCGTATGCGAGCCCAGGGATGACGCACTGAATGGACACCTGTGCGTTTTTGGTAGTTCTCAAACCTTTGTTTAAATATATAACTCAATTTACCAAATTGACTCCATCCATGCTTTATTCTCCTCTCCACGTCTATTTCCTTTCTTTTATTTTAACCCTGCATTCTTTTGTTTATCATTTAACTCGTTTATCATTTCTGGAACCTCTTTTATAATGTTAGCGATCAAAACCACATAGTCGGCATATCTTACATAATTAAGTCTTTCTCCATTTATAATAGTGCATTTTCATTTCCATTAAAGTTTCTTAAAAACAACCTCAATGGCAGCGATCAAGAGTTTAAGGGAGATGTGATCTACTTATCGAATCCCTCTGTCAGACCATTTTTAATTAGAATACGTCCGTAACCATTTGAAGCGGTTTTGGTACAAAATTGGTGAGTGTGCCTGTATATCGGGTCCGTTCCGGTCATATTTCATCATATAATACTTCAGCTTTTCGCATCTAGCCGTTTCCCTTGCAGCTGCAGTCTGCGTCATCCTGTTTATTTCAATTTAAAACGAAGCCCTGCGAGTGCGACAGAGAAGCATTAGTTCCTTCACACTCTTTTGTATTCTCGCGGCCTGCTTCATCATCGTCATGCAAAACTTACAGCGTTCCTATTGGCCACATCTGGCGGCGTGACAGAGCGCCGAGCGCGAAGCTTGGATGGCTTCTGTTTTTGGGATTCAATTCAGTCTGGGCCGCGCGTGCGGGAGCGGCCGTGTTGTTGTGCTTTGTTTATTGAGTCAGACGGTTCTCGGCAAGTGCTGAAGGCAGCCGTGTGTGCTCGTGGTTTGTGTTGATGTCCTAAGTATGCCGATGCCGCTCATTCAGTAAATTCCGACTGCTTGTTAGCCAATATTTCCGTCATCTGGGGATGGGATCAATTTTCTCGAGCAGGCTAAATATCGGCTCCGGAGGTTTGTGGTCGCTAGGAGAGCGTTACGCAACCGTCCCGTAGATATAAAGGGATCTTCCGGACGTCATCGAATTCCGCCACCCTTCAGGCTAATTTGACCGCTGTGCGATAGCCGCCGTCTGTTGGCTGCAGTCAGAGCCTCGCCGATGGGCCGAACCAAATAAGAAACAAGGCATTTAGTGTTCTTTAATTCATGTGCCAATTGCTGTGTGTTGCCGTCGATTCGGCTAACGTGCGCCCCTAAATGACACACGCGTGCTAGATCAAAACTGCACGTTCATGATTACATTCCAGCTTGTGTAACTAAATGACTCACGCTTGCTAGCAACCTTCAATCAAAGCGCTACGCGTTCCTGTTTACATTCTAGCGTGTGTAACCAAATTAATCGCACTTGCTAAAAATCTTCCAATCGCAGCTGTGTACGCCCATGTCGGCGTTCTAGCGTGTGTAACTAAATCAAATAAAATCGCCAGTGGCGTTTCCTAAAGCAGTGCGAGTTCGTCATTGTAGCGCATTCTTGTGTAACTAATCAGGCATCTTTGATAGTGGCATTTTCTTAGAATATTGAGCATGCTTTGTTGTGTTTCAGTCTGTTCTGCTTATTTAAATATTTGTGTTAGTAGAATTTAACTCGAGCTTGGCGCGTTCAGTGCTGTACTTCATTCTTTTGTACTCAATTAGATCTATACTGGCTAGCTGCATTTGACCAAAGCTGTGTGCGATCAGCGCTGCAGTTCACATTTATATACGGAATTAAATATATGCATTTGCCAAGTGTCTTTTGCCAAAGCTATTACGTTCACTACGGCACTTCGCTTTCGTGTACTTAATTAAAGTTATTTGTTGGTAGCTTTTTCTCATGCACTGGGCGCTCCTTTCTTGAGTATTCTTTGTACTTATGTAAGTGTCGATAAAAGATAAGGCGCTCCCAGCTAGGCTTAATTAATATTCGTGTGGAGTAGGCCTTGTACACTATTGTATGCGCCGATCTCGGTCAGCCCAGATGTTATTTTCGGCCAAGGGTTTGGCCCAATAGATTTGTTTCCTAGACTGGACTTATGATTATCCCTGGTATGTGTATATGCTTAATTACAAGGTGATCCCACGTTTATGTCAAGATCGATCTGAGGTGAGGCCTGGAAGCGCGGTACGATTGTTGCAGGTAGGTCGACGTGCTATCGCTACAGTGTTGCTCCCAGAATCAATATTTAAGTATTTTTACCCCGTTTTGGCTTTCAAGATTCGGTTAAGCGTGGGTTTTCCCTAGTGGATCTTGTGGCGCCCATTTATTTTGAAACATCCTATACATACCGACACGCTTGCCCTGTGGCGTATTGTTTTTAGGACCACGCCTATCCCCCTGAGCGTATTCGAGCCGTGGCCTTTAGCATGTTTTGTAGTGATTTCCAGGGTAAGTGTGGACGTTTCCCGGACAGAATTAGTATTCGGCACTCGCTCATTCGTGAGTGTCGCTAAAGCAGTTTGATACTGTAACACCTCTTATAGTACAGCTAGTAGTCGAGATAATTAATTTCTTCTATAGGAAGGTTATTTTGATGATTTGTTCTCCAAAGGCTGTTTTATATAATTATATGACGAATTGTTCCCTGACTATTCAACTTGACACTATTTCATCTGGTAGAGGTGATATAGAATTGCTACATAACGTTGTTCATACAGTACAGTAATGTATTTCCTTTGCGAAATAAAAATATTTAACTATAAATGTTACTTCAGAACAATGCTGTCCCACGCTGCTGCTTTAACAACATTCTTACTTGCATTATCTCTACATTTTGAACAACATTGTATGGTAAGCCAAAATTTCAACTGTTTCAACTCTCATGAATATCCAAACGTGTTTTAGTTCACCCAAAATGAATATCGTGTGGTTATTGAGAGGAGCGAACTTATCGACTACAATTCTGACTGCCTATCCAATGTCACATTAGCCTATTCGATATACAACAGGACAACAAGAGCCTTCAATTTCAACGTGCGTTTACTAGTGGATATGGATGCTGGTTTCCGAGTACGAGCTTTTCGTTAATATACCTTATTTCGTGTGGTGTACAGAGCTGGGCAAATTACTTTTAGAAAGTAATTAATTAGTACCAATTACTAATTTCCACCCAATAAAATAATTTATTTATCAGATTTTCAATTACTTAAATGAAGTGGTAATTCAATTAACAAGTAATTGTAACTGCACAACATAAACTACTTTTCCAAGAAACTGTTGTTGCATATTTGTATTTAGTAGTTTTTAGAGAGCGATGTGCTAGTACATCGCTTTAAAGAAACAAATTAAAATTAATAATTAGTTATTATGAACCAATATTGTATAATGAAGGTATTTACTGTAAATTTTTATGGAAAATACTAAATATTTTTACGGTACTTCACCTTGTAATCTGTACTTACCGCAGATATATGTTTTACTTCTTATACAATTTGGTATTAGCAAGCTACAATGCTACATCCTGAACAGCCTACATTACACAAGAAACAACACATGCATATCCTATCTACAAACATTGTTCCTACCAAATTGTTCGTGCCCAAAACTAGCTGTTATTCAACTAGTCATAAAAATTCATAATAGTTATTTATGTACCAAGGGCATTATAAACATGTTTATGCCCGCTCGAGAGTGACAGGTTTGGAAGTCGCACGAGCGTATAAACATCAAGTAATGCCCGTGGTACATACAAATTTTTGTCTTACTAGTATTTCTTAATCACCTAAATAATGTGGATTAGAAAGATTATATTGGATGATCAACTATTGCTGGGAACCCATCGACGCATCAATGTACATGATTGGTCAGAAATTTTAAGCTTGTCATTTGTAACTATTCACATACCATAGTAACTCATAATGATCGCCAGGGTATTACGCACCCCATAATATGCCTTGTCTCCCAGTTATTAAAAAACATTAATGTAGTAGTAAGTCATAAATTACACTTATATCGCTCCAAGAATTGCAATTTGCTTAACGTGTAACGTAATGAGGTCTTATCTTCTTCTTAGCGTTTTGGAGATTTAATTCCCAATCAAGGTCAGCAACTTAGTAATTGAATTATCAGAGAGTAATTCAATTACTGCAAGTAATTTCAGTGCCACAAGTAATTCAATTACTTTTCACGTAATTTAATTAAACAAAAGTAATTGAGTAATTGAATGTAGTGATTAATTACTTTCAAAAGGTAATTGTCAAGAACTATTTAACAAACAAGGCATTTGCGAATTACAATGACCGTATTTTGAAAAGTAATTTAATTAGACAAATCACCAAAAAGAAATTGTATTAGTAATCTAATTACTGCCCAGCTCTCGTTGTGTGCACATTAACGTGTCAGTGTGTAAGGATTTATAAATATGTAGAGGTGCTTAATTTCACACTATCAAAAAGAACTGTATTATTTACTCTTTGATAGTATCAAACATCAAAACTTTCCATCGGTAGAAACAGAGCATTATCTGCCATTTTCTAAAGAAATCAGGTTTCTAGAAATATGTTAGTCTTCTTTTATGGGAAAACGGCAATACCTAGTACTAATATTGTTAACCGAAAAAAGAAAGTAAATATTTATGCAATAAATAAAATAGATGATAGTTAACTTAATCAGCGCGAAGCAAAATATCCCATATCCCTTATGATCAAATTTACTTACGTACTTAGTCAAGGGCCCTTCCACCTTTCAGTGTAAGGCTTTTTGGGTTCAATTGTAGACAATTGGTTGTATATTAGGTACATTAAGTTTGACTTTCTTTACATTTTTCCTTCCACGTCTTCCTATTTATTGCTAGTTTTTTAACTTACTTTCACTGAACGGCTACAATAGGCCTTGCAAATACTCAAAAACGTAAAATCTCGATATGATGAACTATGCCAAATGAAATATTGAAATATGAAAAAAAATCCCAGTCAGAGATCTGTAAAGACCAGTACAACAAAGTAGTAATCTCTGGGCAGCTTAGAGATGCGATATGGGGACACAAATTGTTACGGTCTGAAACGGTCTTTACGACACCGCACCGGCTCATACAACAACTAAACGGCCGGCGCGGTCGATATTTGGCAAAATCGGTACAAAGATTCACCTAGGCCGCTGCCCATGCCACAACAAGATAATGCCGGCTAAGCATTCAGTGGAGCAAGGGCGGGTTCTTTACGAGATTACATAAGGGCAACGGCTAGAGAGGCGGTAAATAACAATAAAATTAAATTGGACGCCACCCGATTTGATAAACATAAGAAAACATAAGGATAGACCCAGAGAAAAACCGGGAAATCAGGTGGGCCTACCTTCTAACGGACACTTGGCAGTAGTCTGGACAGCAGGCCGGTTCAGCAACAATGGACCTACCTTTTTGAAAATCCACTTGGCAACTGACCAAACTCCTCTTACAACTGTAACACAAAACCACACAGAGCGCATGCACAATAACAAGGAAACCACATTTAAAATGACATGACATGTATTGACACAAAATATTAGAAACTGTATACAAAAAGGCACATGTAAATCTAAAGTGTAAATACGGCAGTTTGATGGTTGCGCAACGTCTTAAACTAATATCAGAAAGTGACCTAAAAACTGCACAGCAACAATAATTTCGTGAAGCGGTATGAACAATACGTTCTATGCAAATAATCTATCTTAACTGACACTAAAAGAACACAACTGTTCGCTAAACAACAATAATTTCGTGAAGCGGTATGAATAATACGTTCTATGCAAACAAGCTATCTTAACTGACAGTAAAAGAGCACAACTGTACGCTAATTCGACGCAACACACCGTATCAATATCAAACTGCACGAACAAGCGTTATTAAGTAATACAGACCATACCTGACAGAGCTTGGCTGTGCGGTACTGACGTCCTTTGCAGCTGTAGCGACCACCGCCCCAAATACTGCATATTTGGACGAGACGGGAAGCAAATACTGTGACAACTTGGCGGGAGGCTGTGAGCCGGATGCATGGAGATTTATCCTTACAGCGACATGTAATGCGAAGTGCGAACGGGAGGCAGAACGACATGACATCTTCGCCGGTACAAAACACTTCTAAATGAGTCCCCCTAACGAGAAGAATCCGCCTAAAAGGTGCTTAATCGAGGTCTGCGGCGCCGCGGCAAATTGGAGACTCAAAGGCTTGCGTTCCAACGAACACTCACGCCCCCCACACTAAACAATGTGAAAACGTACGGCTGGACAACGTCTCAATAAACAAAGTCACAAAAATTCACAATAGCAACAATCGCTGTAACAGCACAAGAATCACGGCCTAATTAATGGAACCGATCTTTCTGCGAAACCAAAACCACGCCACGCGGTACCAGTCCACTCAAAACATAAGCCGCGCCGCCACCCGACGACTCCCAAGGGCCGAAGGGGGCGGCGGAGCCGCTCCCGCAAAACCTTCTAGCAGAAAACTGCACGTTCAAAACTGTAGCTCGCTCCTAACTAACTGCCAAAACGACGCCCAGCCGACCGACGCCTCGTTCCAACCGCCAAAAGCCGTCAGCCAATCAGAGCGTAAGAAGCCAGCCGGGTAAAACAAAATAATGCCTGCCAAGAACGAAAGCGTCACCAAGCGCTTCGGCGGCCAATCGGAAGGCGGCATTGTTCACCGGACAACAACAAATTAAAGCCGGTGCAACAAGAAAGACATAAAGGGTGGCCCAAATCGATGTAACCGCGCTAACTACAGGGTGTTCGAATTCAAAATTGCTGGGATACGTGATGAAAGGTTAAAAAGCTGGAAACTGGTTTGAAATATAAATAAGCTGCCCTAAAGGCTTAAATGGTAAATTAAATGACTGAAGAATGCAAAATGGCTTAACAAAATATTGTTAGAACAGGTAACAAGCTTAAAAGGGTTCCAGTAGCTCAGCCAAGTAGTAGTATTTGTGGGAAGACTCGCATCAAGCAAGTAGGCCTTCGTAGGCCCTTTTTGCCAACCCCTTGGACAAGGTCAAGGCATGCAGAGTACCAGGCACCTTAGTCCTACTAAGAATTTTGCCGAGTTCCAACCTTAGCAAGGGATCCTTTACATGCTACACAACGTAGTAACATGGAATTACTTCCGAATGATGGCATTCTGTAGAGGTTTTCATCCACATTTAATTTTATTTTTAAAAAGCCTCACCGGGATGCTTATCCATATCGGACGTCGCGTATCGCAATGTCGGAAGCTACCGGATTGAGCCGATTGAAGGCGTGTAAAAGACGTGCAAAATCGTATTTGTGGGTGCGTTATCTCACCTGTAACTGAAAGTTAGGTTAGAATTTAGCCGTAGTTTTTTTAAGGCGGATGCAGACAGTGCGCGATACTAATTCCTAGTGGTTAGTTTACGTTATTTTTTGCTGGTGAAAGAAAACCAATAGTAATTTCAATATTTACGTGGTACTTTTTACACGTAAAACCTGGTTCCAAGAATTTCTCTTCTTTTCACATATGTTTAGCCCGAGATGGCATGTGTCATTTTAGTCCAGGAAAATAAGGAGAAAATGAGCGAAATTTTTAACTCTAAGACTTATAGAAAAGTGTAGGTTTTGAGGTCAGAAAGCATATGCCACACACGCAACCACCAGCAACATACAGCGTTTTTCGAAAAAAAGTTTCAAAAAAAAGTTGTTCAGAATTAAATTTCCTACAAAATTGATTCTAAGAAAAATTTTGATTTTCCCAATAGTTTTCCCGTAAAAGAGAAAAAACCGCATGTATATATATATATATTTTTAAATGAACAACAGATTATATGAAAATTAATGTTTTGAAGCCAAAATAATGGTCAATTCATTTTTAACTAACAAAAGTGAATTAGAGAAGAGAAAATTGCTGAAAATTCTTGAAAAATCTTATATAGTTTTCCGAGGTTTGAGTATTTATGAGCATCAAACGTATCTATTTATAGGTTTTCGAGGGTGTACATTACGAATTAATTATGCGCTTTTTAATGGTTTATAGAAGAATATGTTTTCGTTGATTTTTTTTAGAATATTAAAAAATAAAAATTTGTAATATAATGAAAGTGAGAATTTAAATGTTATGATAATAGTACAGGAATTTTGTGGAGCTGCAAATGTATAATAAAAAAAATTATATCAATATTTTTTAATATGATAAAATGGCTTATTTATTAATTATAATTTTTTTATCTATTTAGGAATAGATAAAAAACAACTTTTTTAATTTATTATTTTTAACAATTTTTACGGGCTTCCATATCTAGGTTTCTTATGTAAAACTGCTTCATCGCTGACGCACTCTTCGTCTTTTATTTTTTTAACCATGAGGACAGGTATCACTTTTATATTAAACAGAAAAAAAATAGGCCTATAATTTTCCAAGAATTTTACGCAATTTTCTTTTCTTTAATTCACTTTTGTTATTTAAAAATAAATTGACCATTATTTTGGCTCCAAAACGTTAATTTTAACATGTTTGTTTAAAAAATATATATTTATATTTATTCGTTTTTTTCGCTTTTACGAGAAAACTTGGAAAAATCGAAATTTTTCATAGATGCAATTTTGTAGGAAATTTAATTTTGAACAACTTTTATTTAAAACTTTTCTTCTAGAAAATGCATCTTTGTTGGCAGTTTTTGGTCAAAAAACGCGAACAATCATATATACGTTCCACAAATGAACTGGACCACCCATAAAAGTTGTATTTGTTACATTACGTCATAAAATATAGATATAAAAGTTTTTGTTTTATAGTATACTCATATTAAGCATATTTAATTGCACTATCATCAAATATCAAATAAAGAATTAAAAAAATTATATTAATAAAATTAAAAAATAATAAAATTATAAAAAACTATATTTCACAGAAATAAGAGGAAGAACAAAAATGAGGAAATTAATAGTTCTTTGAGTCTCCTCGAAACGTTTAAAACATTTTGGCAACGATTTGGCATACATGTGCTATCAATATTTGGGCAAAATTCACAATTTTCAAATGATAATATTTTATTAATGGACATGGTTTTATTTAAACCAAATTACGAAAAAAATGCTTTTTATAGTGACACAATCCTGAAAGGTTACCAAAAACGCCACGACTTTCTTTTTGGAAAATATTTTTAAAAATTGCACCAATATATGCAAATGGTCCAGTTCATTTGTGGAGCAGTAGATACATATATAGGGTGTCCCAGAAATAGGTACATTAAATTTAACCAGTAACAAAACTCGTCGGGGAACTATAACTCACTGCACGGTAACCGCTCCCAACAAACTACCACACAGCGCCCCGTTAAACTAGGAGCCAGGAGCTCACGGTCGCCCTGGGCGTTTTAAGAAGGCCGAAGGCAGCTTTGGAAGGACAACGTCGCCTGCTAATTTTGAAAACATCGATCACGAGGTGCTCGGAAAGAGTGGTTAACCCCACTTGACGACGTTGAATGAATTAGCGCCCCCTCCGAGAGTACGTGCATGTATGAGTGCATGCGGCATAGATGTTTGGACCGCGAATCGAAATCCTCAGGAGCCAGTTGCGCGTAGATCCGTCTCAAGTGACAAGGAAAACCTTCCTTAAAATTCGCCTTTTAGCCCAAAATACATAAAAAAATCTGTAAAAGGCTTTACCCAGAACTTCACTCGCCCGAATTACATCAATTTGCAAATAACCCGCCGCACCTGCATAGCGATTGTAACCGCATCTCCGCAGCGGATGTAACTGCATCGAAATTCCAACTGCGCCATCAAGCCTTATTTATTTATTTATAACGCACTCAGCCAACAGCCGTTAGGCCAATTATAGGCGTCACTGTGCATTTATGGGGACTTCCAACCCCACTAACGACTGTCATGATGTTGTTATGACCGCCGGGACCAACTATTTCCGTGACAGCCGTATCACGAGCCGCCGAGAGATGCAGCCGTGGAACTCCCACCCAAGTTCTGACGAGAGAGAGCGTTGCTTAACTCTGCGGCGCGTGCTTCTCTTGAACAGAACTGTCTTTTTGTTGAAACGTCTTTCAGACGACGAAAGTATACGTGCAGGTCCCAACTCAGCATATGGTGAAATATAAAGCACGAAGTCAGCGCAGCGACCTAGCGCGTTCGTCGGCAGATATACAAAAAGAACGTTTTTGCAAGCAAAACAGCCCACGAATGCCACGAAATAGCCATGATCAGAATAGTTACGGGACAAATGATCTACCGTAAATTCGAATCTTCCGCGTGAAGGGTAAATCAATTCATTTAAGATTCCGTCATCATTTGGAGACGTTTTGCTTTTAACGATTTGCAAGTGTCTCTTACAGATCTGTAGCTTGTATGTTAATGTTGTTTAATTCTGACTATGTGATTGTGCTGTCCTTTTCGTTTTCATATTGTTCATATATATATACTTTTGATAAATCTCACTCATTAATTCGTATCTACACCTATTATTCTGGCGGCGAAAGCTCTCTTTCTATTAATGAAAACTTTTGCAATCTTTGTTGCAACCCCGAAATGTAAATCTCTAGATATTGTGAGAACTCTTACTGTGTTGAACCTAAAAAACTGTCTAAACTGTCGAATATAATATAAACGTTTCATTTATCGCATAGGTAGTAGTCGAATCTTTCAAGTTTCTAAGTAATGAATACAGACCCTTTCCAATGAGGGTACCGATCGATTTATGCCACGAACTGGTATCACCACGCTTCGGTTTGGCCGATGTTAAAAGGTACTCTAACGTGGATAAATGCCCTTTTAAAAAGGTAGTATTGTAAATTAGATAATAAACAGCCAATCCAAATATTTTGTATCTTTTTATGGCACACAGGGCTGGTATTACATAAACAACTTCACCTTTGACTACACGAAGTGGCCTCCCCACATCCCGTTTGGAGGCTATAAATTGGAAGCCACTTTTTACCACAATGCCAATTTTCTTTTGGAGTTACATATCTACGGTAAAGTTGAGGAAATCATAAGATGGTAAATGTTTTATTTAGTCATATTTAAGCAAATATGAAAGTTTATTTGTTCAAGTTGTGTTTTACTTTAGCTTTACTGTACAATAACCATATGATTAACATTTCTATATTTACATTTTAGCTGTTATTATAGATATAAATTGCTGTGATATTCGCTTGTACGTTGAAGATCTTTACACGTTAATGTAATGAGAAACTAACAAAGTTACATTTGCAAAATAAAAATGGCCGACACAAACAGATGTCCTTGTCGTAGAATTCATTCGACCGTTTGTAAATAGTCACATGTAGGGTAAACGTTTGTTTCAAAAGTAGACTTTCGGAGATTCTTGTACATAGTAGCCACATAACTCTTAGATAATTTAAGTTAAGCACACATGATAGGTGAATTTCAGACAACACCAAGCACGTTCTGGATTCTTTCTTGGTTTTCCGGAAGAATGTGGGGTTATGTTTCGGCAAAACCAAGCTAAAATACGTTTGGAGATCTCGTGTTTAGCCACACAAAGAGCCCGCGGCCTTATAAGGCCCGATGTTAGCTTTAGTGAGCACAGAATAAAACATTTTGGACACATTTTTGTGCGATAAATTCCCGTTTCCAACTGAGCCTATAAGAAACTAAAATACAATGCATAAGATTAAAGTGAGTGTAAAACCGGGCTCGAACACCAGGAGTCACACCCCCAGGTGGGACCGTTGCTGTACGATGGAGCTACTACGGGAACTGGTCTGAGGTCCATTGGAGGCCGAGGTCGCCGATAACACAAAATTGGGGCCGCAGCTGCGGAATTCAAGAGCCGTAGCTGAGGAGCATGTAGTAGCATCGGGGAGGCTGCAAGCAGAAAAAATGAATATTGTGCACATGAAAGCTACGAACTAACGTGCTAGTGAAATTAGAGCTGTTACACGCCAATTATTGCATAAAATATGTTCCATGAGGAGTCCGTGCAACCTATAAAGTAAGCACATACTTGGAGGAGGTATTTTTGGACACATTTGAGCCTTGATCCACTGGAAGAGCTGTTGGAATTTTTAATTTCGTGCGGAATTGCAGGATGCAAGGGTCACGTCAGCCAATGTGCGCAGTTTTCCGTTAATAAAATGTTCTCCCTTACATTTAAACACGCGCAGAAAGTCTGTGAAACCACCTTTCCAGCAGCACATCTGGGGTTTGTGTGGGGCGAAGCCCTATCCATGCTAAAAACACGTCGACACGGCACCAGCTCGAATAGATGTCAGATTCCGTACATTGTGCTTCGAAATGCGCGAAAGACAATAGTGCAATTCGTTTTGTGTTTAGACCGAAGGTTTTTGTGTAATTAGTTCTATTATTTTTTGAAATTAATGTTTGGCTTTTGTTCATCTGTTTCAACAGTCCCCTTCCAATTGTTCTTAAACTGATGTAAATTTCAGTCAATTAATCGTTTTAGAATCTTTTGTTTTTCCGAGGGTACACAAAGAAAGCACGCGAAACTTCTGGGAAATTTGATAATTTATTTTGACGGAGAAACGTCGCTCCGTCTGAGACCATTTTTAGATGCTAAACGGATTGTTGTGACTTGACGTTTGTTGTCATTTGTTTGTGAACCGGTTACTTACATGCAAATAAATAGATGCTGTTTGTGTGCGGAGTTTTCATCCAAACTTAGTGCTGGGTTATCCTGTTTTGGTGAAATTTACACAATTTCTTCGAAGGAAGTTGAATTTGTTCGAGGTTCCCGCAGCGGACATCTTGGGGACATCTGAGCGTCAGCGACGCGCGGTTACAGTTTGCAAAACCTTAGTGAAGAGTGGCGTAGATAAAAAAGATTAGCGAAATTAGTCTGTGCTAAGTGTTCAATTAGCTTGCGTAATTTTTGCTCTATAGTAATAATTAAGCTGGTAAAAATGAGAGTTTAAAAGAGTCAGTAATTAAAATTTCGATCCTCATATAATATTATTATATATTAAATAAATTGTAAGGCAAATGGTATCTGTTCGCAGCAATCGATTATTAAATTCAACCGGGTGTCTTAAAATTAATTACATCTAGTATGCTTTGAATTTCCCATATTGCAATACCAATAACAAGGCACATAAAATTTACATGCAAACAAAATTCAAAACCTACTAGATGTAATTCTTTTTAAGACACCCGATATTTTTATTAGCGAGTATCATAGCAATATACATCTTAAACCCAGATGCAAAATTCGCTCACTACGAAAACGGCGTAAAACCTAAATTTGGCCATTGCCGAGTTAATTTGCTCGATTTTAGCATTGGTTAAATGCGTTTGGACGATTGAGCAAATTCGGCATCTGAGTCTAGCATATATCATTAAATGGCTTTCGCACGTAACTAAACAAATAGTTAAATTTTAATCACACCTTGATTTATTCGTTTGCTATTCTTAATTATTATTTTCTTGAATATTTCGAATATTTAAACTTAAGATTGTTTAATATTAATAATAATTCTGGATATAAACAACTTTTACTTGTCCTTTCCTTTTGTTATTTTTTTGAAACATAATGTAGTTTGAAGCTTACGACTGCGTCTGTAGATCCTCTGGGCGTTTCTGGGACCTCCCCCTCCCCCACACTACAGAAATCGGCGGTCTAGAAGTTTTTTACATTTATTTTATCGCAAATATTATTTGCCTACATTATTTCCAGGTGTAGCAAGAATGATAGAGTTTGGGGATATCAAGAAGGGTTCACCATCAGTACATATATAAAAAAAGATACCAAGATATTATTTTTGCATTAGATCAAGGTAGTCAAGGTAGCCCAATGACTAAACAATATAAATTTAATGTTGGTATATGGAGGGCATCAGACCTATTATTGGTAACATCACGATGGACATGTAATTTACCAAAGCTATAGTTTTTCATCAGAAATGAGGCCCAAAAGTTATTTAAAAAAATAGATTGTAAAAACGCAAAAGACATATGCTATACGATTTAAACATAATTGATAACACAGAGAGTTAAATTAATTTTATAGTTCAATACCGTTATTTAGAACTTGACGTGTGAGCGCGATACCTGGAATGCCCCATGGTTACATGGTTAGGTAACTTAAAAGTTGTGCATTGAAATACTAATCATTCTAATGTGAAATTATACGAGTCTAACGTCCACCGTTTCAGAGATATTAACGATTTTATACAAACATATCTGAAAATCACCAAAAAATTGTTTTTCGTGAATTGCCTTTCCAGTGCAAAATGGTGGCGCTGGGAATTAATGCTATACAGGAAGCTCAACATTTGCAAATCTTATTTGTTCGATGTGTTTTTAATGTAACGCCTTGTATATTTCTGTACTTTTGAAAAGCCCTGTGACGAAGGATTAAGGGTCGGCCTTACCTGGTGGCGAAAGTTATATTTGGTGTTTTGCCGGCAGGTAATTATCGGTCTGAATTGACTAACTCATCGGGAAGGGTCGGAAGCTGCAAAAAAACTATGGGAGAGGGCGCCAGGTCCTCGACGTCGACAAATCCTTGGGCCGGACCCCCTAGAGGGAAGAGATAAACCCAGCAAACCAAATAATAGCAAAACCAGTAACTAGTAACAGTATTTATTTATACAACTGGTTCTATAGTGCAAACATGAGTTAAAATAGACAAGTAAATCGATATAAATAGGCGATAATAAATATGAGCACAAACAATCCAATAACTAGCCTAGACACATTAAAAAACATATCCGCTGCATAAGCAAATATAAAAGGGGCGAACTGCATAAATACAATTAATTTTACAATATATGCATGAATAAAATAATGAATAGGTGAAGTTAGTTTTAAGCAACAGCAATCAAGCTGATGCCCAAATTATGAGATTGCCCACTGAGGGATTAAATCAATTGACGAAAAGCTCCGTAAAGCGGAGGTTCATACAAATCTGACCGGGTCGGAATAATTCCGTCGAACAAATAACTATAAATTCGCAGGTACAATTTAGCACGCACCCTGTGAGGCAAGGTGCCACAGAACAGAGCAATTCAAACGATAAGCTAACCTTAACCCCGGTTGTTAGCTCGATATGGCATTATGACAGTACCTAAAATTTAGAAGGGGCGAAAAATCTTCAGATTGCTTGGCCATGCAGGGTTTCTAAGACATTTGTATGATAATCTTATTAGGATTGTTATGACAGTTCAAGTAAAGGCTTGAATGAGCTCCTAACAGCGATAACTAATAATTCCGGATCACGATTACTTAAACTTTGGTAAATAAGTGACCGCGGGCGGTTCAATATGCACAACCTAGTAGTGAGATGCATATAACCTAAAAGGTGAACTCGAGCAGAAGTGGCCCAAAACACAGCGGTTCCTGCCAAAAACCACACCTAAAACGCGTCATAGGTGAGTACAAACGTCCTACAATAGCTTTATGGTCTATCCGAGGCCCCAAAATACTATATTAATAATTCTTTGTAGGATCCAAATCCCGTAACAACGTTAGGGCTGTCGTAAAGCAGGGGGTGTGTAACTAAGCTCATAGGAGCGCGGCCAGCATAATAAGCAAATGCCGCATTAAAAATAAACCCAGGGGCATGCACTATAATTACATCTAATGCCCTACGTGAAACGTAACCATCAAAATGCTCTAAACTACCAAACAGTTATGCGGCTACTGTAGCTGTTGCCAGAACAAAGGGAGCTATGACCTAAACTGATAAGCACAATAATGCAGCTAGCGCTAAAAATGCAGCTACCACTAAATCTATATTAAAATACACAAGGCGAGACGATTCGCATGAAATGCCCTATTATTATCTATACGATTAACTGCAGACACATTTACACACCCCAATAACCAATTCGTGTGATCCTCGCAGGCTCGGATGGCATGTGACGAGCTAAAATCTGCAGGCGTTTTCGTGGCGTACCTGGGGAAGCGACATCAAGGGCACAAGGAGCAGCAATCACCAGCTCCCGTCTGCGGGACGACTATCGCAGGGGCCTTGCCTCGAGGCCAGCGGACAAGCAAACAGACTGCAGGTAGGCGACGCTTCCAAGGGGTGTGGCGCAAAGTGATTTCCAATGCCCTTGCGAAATCCAGAGGAAAGTTGGCTAAAAGCGTACAAATTCTAGGTAAGCTCCGAGAAGGATGTAGGAGCTATCGTAAACTAACCTGGTGTTAAAAGGCAGCCAAATGTGGACGCGCAGGTGGCAAAAGCTGGCCCAAATAATTCCGCAGAGGCGTTACACGTGAGAATTCTAACATTAAACCAATAATTCGAACGTCAAAAAGGCATTTGTGCTTCCAGATCCTCCACAACCAATAGAGCCTAGCCAAACCAATTGGCTTTTTGAAGCACTACACCATGGGACACCCAACTTGCATGTACGAATTTTCAATGGAAAAAGAACCACAAGATCCAGCCACGTGCCTTCCAAATCAGGTAATCAAAAACTTCCCAAAGTTTTAGCAAGGGGACCCACAAAAAATCACTGAAAAGTTGGAGTGTACTCAAATGATAACAACACTGTAATTGTTAAGCTAGAAATTTATTAACAGCTGAAGAACATAGGGTTGCCTTCCCCTTTAGGCAGGATGTGTATTGAATATTTGGGGAAAATAAATGCGAGTAGTAAAATTTAGTTAATTATTGGAAGTATTGCCTAAGAAGCCACCAATTAATCGTAACAAAATGCTTAAAAATAAAATACAACTGGTTAATTTTCACTAATGCATGCGAAACTACAAATTATCAGTAACAGACCCTTTAATGAGTTGTCTCTTGGTGCATTTTACTTCATCCCTTAACTTCAACTGTTTTTTAGATATTCGAGTTTGAACATAAAAAACGATAAAAGCCCGTTAAGACATTTTATTTCAAGAGACAACAGACAACATCGCAAAAAACATAACAAATTTCGATTTTCACCGTTTCATTAATATTGTTGTGGTGTTGATAGCTTGTTGTGTGGTTATTTGAGTTTATTTGATACTGATTTAAATTTTTATTTAAATAAATGACCATATCATCTCAAAGCGTAGGGTATGTACATCCTAGCAAATATGATTTATAATTATAAGCAATACATTTGTTATTCAGATAATTATCTTGCTTTTATGATTTTTAAAGGTAATCGCCTTAGCCACCGCTTGTTTATCCAATGGGACCGCTACAAAATCAGATATTTCAACTGATGGGAATAACTTTGCAAACATGGTGCTTCAACCTCACAATTTTTAAAAACAAGTTTTCTTCGTATTAGAAATTACATCAATGATTACGTAATAGTTCGGTATCTAAGTTATTTATCAAACGTAAGTAAATAGAAGCCACCACAAATCACTCACGACACGCTTTTTCCGAAAATGTGCAAAATCCGACACCACCTTAAAATTTCACCAAATTCTATTTTTAGGATAACTTTCTGACTTTGTTTGTCTTTCTTGATAGGACCGCAGGCGGCCCCACAGCAAATCCCACGACGAACCGTACTATTCTTTCTCTCCGTTGGCGTGCTGTAACAAGCCCGATACCTTCTCGCACGCGGCCTACACCACTCCAAAACTACCTACAACTCCGTCTTTGCCCCACTTCCTAGGGCTCCGCACTGCTCAGCACAACGGTCGCTGCCTCCTATCCTCCTACCTCATCTTAGTCGCTTTTAAATGGATTATTTGTGGGGAAGCCAAAATAACACACCTCACAGCTTCTGAAGCTTCACATTCCCTCTTTCTTTGTTTTACATTCATCTTGCATTGTTGTTCATTATTTCTAAGCCTGCTGTGACTACATTTTATGTTTCAATCAAAGCTAATACTATTTTTAATACCGTTTTCGCAAATTAGTAACTCAAAGTCAATGTTCCTCATACTATTTGCGAAAATGAAACCAGCGCATTTATAGAATATTTTGTAAAATAATATTTGGCTATCATAATTTTAAAGGTTTTAAAAGTGTTCATTGCAATATATTTGCTACGAACACATTTCAAGCCTTTGTAATATTTCAAGCATATCAAATAATATTTTTTATAAAATCGTGGCAAAACGAAAACTTGTTGCACAGTTTCTAGTATCAAAAGTGACGTTTGTAGCACTCTTAATATTAGCGCCCAAATTAGGTCTTTTTAGCACGTTGACATTGGCGGCGTGTTTTAGTACTATATTAAAACATGGCTTGCCATAAATTTGAATGTCAACATAACGTAGAATATCTAACACAATGTGACGGAAAAAGTGTCACCGAACTAAGTTTTTATATTTCTGTTACGATCGTAGAAAAATAGCGTATGATACACGTTTATAAGCGACGTTAAAAGCACTCCGCTGTGCGTCGTGCTTTTAAACTCGTCGCGCGTGCTTTAAAGGCGTACTTATACACTAGTATCATAATATACTATTATAACATGTTCCAAAAATGTGCTAATTTAATTTTTGGAAATTTTATAAAAAATAGCCTTGATAATAATATGCAAAACGATATTAAAAATAGTGTAGGAATTGATTTGAACAACAAAATCTAATCAGAGCTGGCTTGGAAGTAATGTAAAACAATGTAAGATCGAAGACAAACAATTGGGAAAGGAAGCCAAGCTGTGAAGTGGTGCTAATTTTGGCGTCCCCAATAAATATTTGTTAATACGTGAATAAATACCTTTTTCCCAATTCAGTGTGTTTGAAAACTAATTCTAAAACCTTTGGTGGTACTGTAGTAGGTTGCAATGGTTCGTGTACATTCTGCAGATGTTTAAAAAAGTGTTTAATTTGTGCATCAAGTGTAGGCTGATTTTTCCGAGATTTTGTACGAGGTAGAATTGAAAATCCAAAAATTCGGTTTTTTAAGATAACTCAAAAATGAAAAACCATACTGAGGATTTCTAGACTTTTTTTGTTAGTTATTTAACTACGTAACTTTTTTCTTATTTAACCAAATGTGTATCTCTTGCTGTTAACGAGATCGCCATAATGGCTCTCCTAATTTTGGACGCACTGTATACATATAAGTATCCAGCTTCAAACATAACATGAGCTTCCAGAAACCATCTAATTTGATAAGTACTTTGCTTTGGATATCATATCTGACGATTTCTATTATTTACCAGTACCCTAAATGGGCCATAACGTTGCCCTTTTACATAAGGTTTTATCAAAGTCCAGTAAAGGAATGGCAGGGAATTTTAATACAATAAGTTTTTTATATGAAACAACTTCATAATTATGAAATGTTTGTAATGTACATTTTAAAACGTCAATCTAGGGTTTTTGAACCTTGTTAACATCATAATCTCACAATGGCAAGTGCAACAAAGTTAATGAGGCTTTGATGTCGTGGTTGTTGATGTAAACTATTGTCGTCAATGCTAAAAATTAGCTTTGCTAAGCCGAATGTGTAGTCCATTGCCAAACACTATTAGCATTGGCTATTTTCGTTTTTGTCTAAACTTATAGTTTCATAATAACAACTAAAACCTCAAACGTCACCGTCAAGCTTTGAAAACAAAGTTTATCAGACGTGCGTTCATCAAAAACATTATTTTTTTTATTTTGTACTCAGCCAACAGCCGTTAGGACAATTATAGGCGTCGCTGTACATTTTATGGGGACTTTCAACCCCACTAACGACTGTCATGATGTTATTGTGACATCCGGGACTAACTATTTCCGTGGCAGCCGTACCACGAGGCGCCGAGAGAAGCAGCCGTGAAACTCCCATCCAAGTTCTGGCCACTTTATAATAGAACCACTCGAGCATTTAATTTCCGTGCTCATTTACGGATGGATTTTGGTACTAACTTAAAGGTACCTTATCATTAGTATATTTTTTATTATGACTTATTTCGTGCTAGTTCTCATATATTTTTATTTGTTTGATTGCCGGCAGTTAGTAGACCAATTTTATAAATTAGTACTGAGTAACGAGTACAGATTATTTCCTGCTACTATAAGAAATAATATATGCAAATTACTGGAGGATGCGGAATTTGGACTGGGCGATATCAAAAAATGTTCTAATATAGTTGGCTGCCCTTTTAAGAATGTAAGTCTATGCTTATATTCTTGAATTCCTAAGAACTTCGATAACACCATTAACCTTGCTTGTTTAACCTTTTCTTCTGTATCTTTCCAAACAAGGCAAAATTGAAAAATATTTTGTTACTGAAGCTTCATTTATGAGTCACACCTCTTTCGTGTAATTTAGTTTTGAATGCACTTTTTTGCTTGCGTATCAGCTTGCTTAATATTCGTCTCACTTTACAATCTTTTCAGGGTTGGTACTATATAAATAACTTCATTCCTGACTACACGAAGTATCCTCCACACGTTTCTCCAGGAAAATATAAAGCTGAAATGAAACTCTACGATAACTCGGAATTTATTATGGAAATGCACTGGTATGCTAAGTTTGAAAAAATTATAAAGTGGAATTAACTAAAAAATGCTTATAGAATGATTCTCTCCCGCAATAGCTTTACTAATGTCAAAAATAGTGTTTTACAATGTATCTTTGACTATCTACTGCACATTTAACTTGTAACTGCACCTACGCGTACATAAATAAAATTTCAAGTAAATTAACAACACTAATTTAATATATCAAGCGTATGTAAATAAAAATTCGCAACAACAACCGCAGTGTTATACAGTGCTGCCCATTATATATTACTTCGGAAATTGTTAAACTTTTAACTGCTTGGTTTCCCAGACTTCCCAGATAATGAGCAGTCACGGATGTCGACATTCTTCCAGATACTGAGCTGTCTGTAAAGCCATAGAGGTCCGGATGTCGAAATTCTTCCATGTTTTACGAATTCCAATATAATTGAACGAAATTGTGCACATCCTGTGTTCATTTGCGTCGACAATAAAGAAAAGGTACTGTCGTCGATCTGGTATGCTTAAGAACAGAAGTGCTAATTATGAAAGACACGTGGTTCCGGGGGATGTAAAGTCGTCAAGACTTCCAATTCTTTACATTGACAACTTAAAACCACACGACTCTTTCAAACGTATATCAGGCTTTACATCATATTCAACTCCTAACACTAGTTTAACGTTCATAACCGTACCCGATCTTTTCTCGGAGCTATAAAGGGTTTCAATAAATGAATGTTAAAATAAATAAGAAGCAGCAAATTGGGAGAAGGGTTGAGATGATGATCATCGTCTCTTGCATTGGTGTTAATAGAATAATTTCATATTCTGAAATATATGGTGAAAATAATCGGCATGCTTCACCTCTAACAGAGTAAAGTGAAAAAAATTACCAACAAAGGTGTTGTTAGCCTTGGGAAAAATCCCCTAAAGTATTTAGTATTAGATCATGTTGATTCTTCAAATGACAACCTAAATATTGATTGTTAGCATACAAATGATTCGTCGGCTAATTCTCTCAGAACAAACCAAACTTTATGGCTATTTGGATACAATTGCCGACCGCGCTAGCCCAGGAAGACGGCGTGCCATTCTTTAAGTTCTTACAACGGTAATTCAAACAAAGCCAGGTGAGTGCCAACGAATTTTGACAATTACGATAAATGTATCCAGGCATTCAACGAGAATTCGTAAACTTAAGTAGCACAAAATTTCTGAAATAAAAGCTCTAGGTAAACCCAGATAGCAGTAACAAAAGAAACAAATATTCCACACAACTGCCCGGCTACAATAATCCGCCACTTCTGTGGTGGCCACAAACCAAAACAACTATATTCTGTAAGCACGTAAAACCGCAGGACAATTTAGAAGGCGCTACAACCAAGTCACCATCACGGCGTTCCAGGAAAAAGAGAAGCGTCCAAACAAAAGCCAACCTTCGACTCGCTTCGCTGCGCAGAAAAGAAGAAAGACCGTGAATGCGCGAGCATACCAAAACCTGCACAGCAGACGTTAAAAATATAGACGGCGCACACACTGAGCTGTGAAAATAGTACAAGAGCCATCTAAACGTCACATGATGAATTAGAAAATATATTAATGGAGCTTGATAAGGCATAGAAGTAAAACACATTTTTGGTTAACCATAACAATATGATCCACGAATATTTCGGGGATCTCCTTAGATTATCAAGATACAACTCTACATTTTAATCTTTCACTAAACTTAAAATGATGAGTTTGATGAAAACTGAGAAATATTAAAATAACACAAAACTGGAAGTAAAATCACGCGGTGGTATTTCATACGGTGGTGTTTAATACAATTGTCAAAGAGTCGGAAGAAATCCAAATCGGTAGTACTGTATAAAACCCCTTATTGCTTCCCTGATACCTACATAAATTAATTATGAAATAAATCGCAAACACCAATTTAATAGCAATCAAACGTATACAAGTAGAGAAACAACCAAACACGCTACGCGACTGTTGATTAATTGAGCTAGACTGAGGAACTTCTGCGTGGGATAGGTTGTGTAAGGCGTCGAATATCAGGCGTCGGACTTCAGCGGTGATGGAAGGACGGACGATGGAAGAATCTAGTAGATGTATTGCAGTACATATTCGTGTTCTGATATACAAAAAACAGCGTTTTCAAAGCAAACACAACATCCGGATTAATGGATTACTGCAGATCAGCATCCAGCGCCTGATAATCGATAGGACCAAATCAGAATGATATCGTTAGGTCTGAAACAGTGCTGGATAATATATCGACCGGGATATCGTCGTTTCAGGCAACATGACATATGTTCGTTGTGAATTGTTCGATGAAGTGCAAATAGCGAAGCTCTCTAAGCGACGAGCGATCATGCTTTTGCAGAAAACCGTGGATCTTTGGTTTGTGTTCGGTAAACTACCAGCAGTTCTCGGTCGTCTAAGCCCCGTAATTTCTATGCCATTGACCTATTTCGAAAAAAAATGTATCCACCATTGTTGAAATTGAAGCTGCAAGTGCTGCCAGAACTTCTTTGCAACGCGAAATCCTTTTTTCAAATAGCGGATTCCACTGGATTTCCGATTGTTTGTTTACTTTGCGACCTAGCAGGTGTCTTGCTAGCTAACACCAACACTAACAAACCGAAATTGTTTAAGTGTGCACCAGTAATCGGTTTGTCCACAACCGCCACCACGAATCTCACGAAAAATGTCTGTGTATCTTAAGTCTAAACTAAAAGACCATATAAGTGTTTGTGGGCGAATTGTCTACCACACACAATTGATATTCTGTCTGCGTACGAGGTCCTTTCACAAAGATTCTCGGGTACACGCACAAGTCTGCACCAGTGACCATTACAAATTGCACTTTACTTGCGGCAATTTGTGGGTAAGAAGTTATACGCCGCCGTTATGCACTCCCTTCGGCTTTTTCTTAAAACGGGCGGGTGCATTTGGTGATACCAGCAGATTCTTGATAGTGACGCGTACCTGCTACTTCAGCGTCATACTTGTCGCTTATTTTAATTGCACCATTTGCTACGACAATGCTGCTACTTGTTTGGTTTTCATTTCGTGTAGTTTGACAGGAGAATAATGCAGTTGCAGGCCCTTCCGTTTCTCTGGGCTGCTTGCATACGACGGTTTTGCACCTTCTCCAGCGATTAATTCGCTATTTGGGCAACCTCTAAGTATTCTGCATCTGTCTTATTAACCTGGAGAGACCGCATGCTTCGAGACGTGTTTAAGGCCACGGCACCGCTGTCCGTCCTGCAGCATTTGGATATCGCCAGGTCAGGTTTTCTGGGTTTTGCTGTTCTATCTCAAATAAAGTCGCTGTACTCTAGCTATAGGAATCCCACAAAACTCCGTGCGTGCGTCATCCAAGCCACCAGCCATTCAAAAATTCGAAGAAGAAACCCAGAAGTTCGCTGTTTCAATTCAGAGCTTAATAAGTTATTTAACATAATAATTAATCCGATGCATTTTATACATTTAAGTTGGCGTTTGCAATTTAGTTAATTTCATAATAATAACCGTCTGGGTTCATTTTGAATACAAAATACACCGCATAATTTTTATGTATTTATAATTTAACTTCTGGGTGATTTTGGAAGATGACAAACTCAGTATTATTTGTATTATGTCAATTTTGATGTAATATGTTTAGCTGTTATGTTTAATATGTACTTTGTTGCATGTTATCTCACTCTTATAGTGATATCTACCCGAATGTTATTCTCGCTTGGCTGTTGTTTCTATTAAATAAAGCTTTAGTATTTAAATTTTACTTCTAGTATTTTCTTTTATACGGTCTATGGATACCTTTTCCAGTGTTCTTAATAGGTTGATGTGAGATAAAGGCCTTCAACGATAAGTAAAGTTTGTTTAGCCTGCTGGTTAGTCTGAAGGTATCATTGTCGCTATACAGCAACTTGCACCAATGTTGTTCTTAATTAGTAGCTACGAGTGTAAGCTATAAGAGCCATTTATCATAATCACAGCCATATATTCGCCGATGATTCGAGTTTGCCTTTGCAGTTAGTCTATCTAGAGCTTTGTAGGAAAGGGCACAGTGTTTTGCGCTCATATTTTCATAGTAGAACTATTTTCTGGTTTCTACTTTTCAAAGACTTTCAGTTCTAACTTTACTTCCGTGCTTTATTGAGGCACCCTTTAATGACGTTTATAACAAAAAGCATCAGCAATTTTGTGTGATAATTGAATTACTGTGTCTGGCTGTTCGATACAGGATCTTCTCGGAAGTGAAGCCTTTCTTGTTCCGCCCTCGTTTCCCCAGTAACTCCAATATTCCGTATGTGAATTTTGAGGAACTCGTAATAATTTTCGAACGTCATAGAAGCCGTCCAATTTGCTCCTTGTCTAAAGCGGCACGTCGCACGCTGAAAAAAACACCCCACCTGGTGAATCTGCGCTGTTTCAGCGATTAACTTTCGACGGAAATGATCTCCGACTGAAGGACACGTTTTTTCATTCCACCTTTTGAGTGCGCAGTTACCTCCCTGCTGCCATTTGGAGCCGCGTATGTTACGGAGGTTATTTATTGTCAATTTTAAATGCATTATAATTATGTAAACTCGTAATTACTTTAATTCGTTTTGTGTATTTTCGTGTGCATACGTATTATTTTAACAAATATCTTCCTCTAAGCACCAGATAAAGATCATTTCATTCAGGGTTCACAGACTTCGCCCGAATCGATTCCAAGCGCCCTATCTAGTGAGATTTTTTATAATTTTAATTGTGAGTTCATCTTGAATCTCACGAACGTAGTGTTATTTATATGTTACCCATAATTTTGAATTTCTCCAGTTGAAGAACATATGTGTACCTTGACTGACAACAGTTTATTAAAGTTGTTTCTTTACAGTGTGGTAGCATTAATTTAATCTGGTGTTGTTGTTGAACGGCAACTGGCGCCCATATGTTGACAGTTATCAGCAACCATCTCATTAATCTAACTCGAAACCCAAAATCGCCGAGGTCAAACTAGCCGAGTCGTGCAATAAGTGAACTTAATTACTCTATGTTGCTAAATGAGATGTAAAACAACGAATATTGATTAATGTTTATAAACTACAAAAATGGAAAATAAACAGACACTAATAATAATAAATTTATTGGATACAACTGTAACACCCTCACCTTGTCGAATATCTGCAACTAACTCCATGGAATTATATAGGTTTCCCTAAGAACAGCCACATTAACTCCAGGTTATAATATCCTCAATTTTTTCCTAAAAGTACAAAATGGCCTCTGCATTGTTATAGAACTCGGACTTGTATCTTCCACTAGAAGCGTTGTGTAATCAAGATTGCAATTATTCACATCATTCTTCCCTATTATTTATAATTAACCCGACATCAAAATGCTCAATATTGTGCTGCATTTTCCTTCTTACTGGGACATTCAACAAAATCCGACCATTTTTAATATTGTCCATGCCAAATTCTCCTACTTCCTATATTTTGCATATATTAGATCTTATTGTCGCAGGAAACCGTCTATACTCAGTGCTTAAGAATTTATAATATTGCTTCACTATGTAGGACACATACGTTTAAATGTTCATAAAGCCAGACTATAATTCCAATTTATATACATAAAAAATTAAATAACGATATAACTTGTATACTCGCGTATGAGGGAGGTAAACAAGAAGGCGACCATGGACATTAACAGCTCTCGTTGTTCTGTAGTAAAGAGAAAGTCCAAAACTGACATGAAAAAAATCACTGTCACGCTGTATTCCTCTTGGCGCTACAAGAACATACTACATATTCTCAACTGAATATCTTCACCAACAATCATATCGAGGAAGAACAGTTTTCGCTGATACATGTTAATTTGCTCGAACAGTGGATCTTGAAATGTTATTATTTACAAAAATATGGTTTTTCGTGGTCATTAAAATCCCATAACTGTTCATCGTGGTTATAATTAAACAGATCGCTGTTTTTGCGACATTATTAATGGTTTAGTATTAATACGGATGTTGCCTAGAAAGAAAGATATCTTAGTGACTTTTCTCTTGATTCTTGGATTCACTTCACCATGGGATGGCAGACAGAAAGTTATACACATGATTATTTCAGTAACACCTCACTTACTTTTTCTGTTCTCACCTGTTTTTTCCTTCTGGTATAATTATATTTATGCTTTCTTTCGCGTAATTATTTCTTGAAAGATTATCTCAAACACTAAATATTATAACGTTTCAGGTAAATACAAAACTAAATCCTATCATCATCAAAATCTCATTTACCAATAGTAATTGTTACACTCAAAAATTAATTTACGACAAGCAATCAAAGCAAATGTACACGGAGCTAGGTACAGTACACAATAATAATTTGACGGGCGCCACTTGATTATAAATTTACACCCAGAAGCTTATTGGCGTCCCTAACCCATAAAGCAATTACCTCGTCGTAGTGATGTTGAAATCGATGCAGTCGTACTTACCTTACATCCACCTATTGACGTTTAATTCGCTCGTTAAATAATCTGTATGCATTTGCAGGGAGTAGAGGCAACGTGGTGCACATGTCTTGTACATTAAACGCACAAAACTACAGAGGGCAATATTCGGTAGCAGCTGGAACTGGCCGCATTTCAATTTTTATGTGACAAAATTATCCTTACGATGACGTCAAGGTTGCAAACTGGGATTTATGAAACCTATTAAGCTGGTCACAATCCAACCTGTATGTTGAAAATATTCACTATCCTCCTTGACGGGGAGTGGCTCACATTTGGTGTCCGTAAAGCGAAAACACGAATAGCACACGCATACAAAATAATACCAACCTTAATTCGAATTATAACAATAGTAAGCTCTTAGCTACTACAAGAAAGAGGTATAAAAGTACAGGATCCACAAGCTATAACGTAAGGCAGCATCAATAATACTGGAATAAAGGTTAAGCGCATCTACAGCTTGGAGGGAGCGAAGTTCAGAGAACTAAATACAGCCTCCCTGCGGATTCCTCTGGTGCAATGGGAGGGCTTTTTCCAGACCTGGGGCACGATTTGTCCACAAGGATCGTTATCTGGGCGGCAGATATACCGGAGTACAACGTGGAGAAACTTTTCGGCGAAATGACTCGTCGAACCAAATAGTTCAATTGCCGATTATGCTATCAGATTTTTCGCATCGCGAATCCTGCGTAAAAATGGAGTGCCTCCACCAACACGTCTGCCTTCGTTGCCTCTGCTACCTAAATTTGAATCAGCCAAAGTAACGAAACAACAACCTCCCTCAAGGAGGTAAACAGGTTAAGGTAAATAACTGCTTCGAGTCTAAACTGTAAAAACGAAAGGAACCATTTTCTGGCTTTTGTGCGAACATCCTCGCTTAAGGGGCGAAATTATAGGCGTGCGCGCCGAAATTCCCCGTAATGACTTAAAATCTAAAATAGGCTGACATAACTATGCAATTACAACACGGTTTTGTGGCGATTGCCAAAAATGACAAAATTTAAAGCCTATTTCAATAACCGCTCATTAGGGATGCGGTATATTTAATTTGCAATTCCTTTTAAACTCCCTTCATTTTGTGTTAATTCTCCATTCCATTTGCACAATTACAAAACGAACATCAGAAACGCCTCCCCTTTTTCCTTATAGTGTCTCTACAAGCTATTGCCTTGTCTTATGTTCTCACATTAGGTCTATATTGGTCGTAGTGCAATACGACTCTGTTCCTTTATATTACTTTTTCTTCAAACTTTACATTTGACTCAATTTTGAGAAATGATCAGGTGAAGTATGACCTAAACTATAACTTGTATAACTTGTTGCTAGGAAGTTCAGGGGAAATACACGGTGAATCAAAGCCGGACATCTCGGCGCCGCCATTTCGACGCCGCTACTTCGGCGCCGCCATCTCAGCCCGGGGCCAGCTCGGCGCCGGGACAACTCGGCGCGGAGCCATCTTGGCGCCAGCCAACTCGGCGCAAGGCCATCTCGGCGCCGAATTCAAATTCGCAAGTTACAGTGTGCACTACGTAAGAAAATTATTATAAACAAATAATAAATAAAGTGAACGCCAAAAAGCTGGCATCAAATGAAAAAAAATATTTAGAATTTCTTGGAAAATCAAACACTTGACGACCAGAGGTGGTTGCAAAGTGATTACAAATGGGCCAAACAAAGGTTGTCACGTGACTTCCGTTCAGTAAAATTTAAATTTTTTAAAAATAATTACGAAACATGCATTTACTAGTCAAGATAGGGACACATTTTACGAAAAAAGGTTTTCTGGCCTTGAGATTGTTCAATCAGCTAAAACTAACACACAATAAAAAATCTCATTCAAATCTTGCTTAATTTCCGAAAAATGGCACTTTTTGAATTTACACAATTTCGAAAAACGCCATTTTCTAACTAAGTAAACTGCCTCTTATGTGACAAATATTTCTTTAATGTTTATTTCGCAAATCAAAGAATTTTATTTTTAACGTTTTTTTATTATGAAATAAAAAACTTTGTTAAAAATATTTGTTTTTCCATAACAGTCTTTGTTAAAAGTAAAATTCTTTGATATGGGACCTAAACATAAAAGAAAATGTGAGAGATCAAAGTTGGCCGAGGATTTTGAAATTTGGTATAGGTGCCCGGATGTTGATTCTAAACAACTTCTCTTAATAACTTTTTGTGGTATTTGCTACATAAAGGGCACGCTACTCTACAGTAAAATAGGTTTTTTGAAAACTTCCAAAGCATACTTAATTTTTCAAAACTGAAATGCTGTTAGAAATTCGCCTTTAACCAAGCAGGGCTGAACCCCAAAAAATAGAAAATTTAAATCGAGGATGTTTTTTTACCTTTTACAAGAGTCGTTTCACCTATCCGGGGACACACTGTATATATACAGGTTGATTCTTTCCTTTTATCAGGATGTAAAGCTACAAAAAGTAAGCTTCTTTTTTCATTTACCACTTTTGCGAAATATCAAAACTAACGGAGGTACAAGGTGTTAAAGTTTCAAATTAAAACAAAAATTAAATCTAACTTAAATGATATGTTCAAAATTATCAGTATTCGCTTCTACACACACGTTCCGCGTATAAGAGCGATGCGGCAGCGGCATTTTGACGACACTCCCAGTAAATAATAAGCATATTCGCTCATTCATTATGTGCATAAACATGAGCCAACATTGTAGCAATAACATTAAGAAAATTACAATGGAAAACTAGTTGACAGGTCATTGCTTGACAACAAAGATAAACAACTTTGCGCCAAAGGTTAGCTTTTAATTTGAAACTTTGACACGCTGTATCTCCGTTAGTTTTGATATTTCAGAAAAGTGGTAAATAAAAAAAATGCTTAATTTTTTAGATTTATTTCCTGGTAAACGGAAAGAATCAACTTAAAAATCACCCTGTGTATAAATATCTATAAAAAAATACTGGTAATGTTTACATTTTACTTTATACAGGATGACAGCTTGTCCGAAAACCTATTTAGCCCGTATTATATATATTGGGTGATTTTTACTTATTTAAAAAATGGCGTTTTTCGAAGTTGTGTAAATCCAAAAAGTACAATTTTTCGGAAATTAAGCAAGATTTCCATACGATTTTTTATTGTGTGATAGTTTTAGCTAACTCAAAAATGTCAAGGCCAGAAAACCACTTTTTTTCGTAAATTTTGTCCCTATCTTGGCTAGTAAATGCATTTTTCGTAATTATTTTTAAAAATTGTTGAATTTTCTGATAACGGAAGTCACGTGACAATTTCTGTTTTGGCCCATTTGTAATCAGTTTTCAACCACTTCTGGTCGCCAGTGTTTGATTTTCCAAGAAATTCTAAATATTCTTTTTTCATTGATGCCAGCTTTTTGGCGATCACTTTATTTATTATTTATTTATAACAATTTTCTTACGTAGTGCACACTGTAGTTTGCAAATTTGAATTCGGCGCCGAGATGGCCTTGCGCCGAGTTGGCTGGCGTCGAGATGGCTCCGCGCCGAGTTATCCCGGCGCCGAGCTGGCCCCGCGCCGAGGTGAATAAGCATGGTTCTAATAAGAACCTTGAAAAACTTTCAGTCGATTTTACGTTAGTGAAAAAGTAGAATTTGATGATCCCTCCATGTTTCCATTGTAAATAACCTCATTACATCTTGACAGCCATGTGCGATTCATTTCTCAACATAAGCCTCCCCCATCATAGCCCACTTCGTTTGATTGTCTGCCTTTGTACCACCCTTAGACGAAGGGGTTGACAAGGCCTCGGCTAGCTCTTTTAACTCTCGGCTTGGGGCTTTTACTATTGAACAGTAGATTAATAAAAGAATTGGACGCCATGTCGTTATTCACAACAAATAAACAAACCTAGCTAGCAAAATAAATCAACACCTACCTTGTAAGCTTCGGCCCATCCCTCAATCTAAATGTAGTAATGCTAGCAACAACAAATACTAACAGTAACAGTAAAAAAATATTTAATATCCAGCACAAACAAATCAAGGTTGGCGTCACTCAACTTACACACACATGTAACTGTATGTCGGGACAAAACAGACTAAACAACATTTTAAGAAACTTCAAACCGAAGTAGCACTTCAGAATTCGCTAGTTAATCTTAAATTACAACTTCAGGCTAACACCTGTGCAATCGCAAATGACAAACATATAACGCCAACGGCGCTACCTGAGATATAGTATATGCGCTATTTCAGCAATTTCGAATTATTTAAATACTCGCACCTTTGCGGTAATAACAATTGCTCCAAAGATTGATTTGACACGCCCAGTTTCAGTTGCTAAGATCTTAGTAAGAACTGACATAAGTTTGCGGCATCATGCCTTTGTCGATAAAAAACAGAGCTGATAATGACATGTACTTACAGTTTAATTAATGATGAAGTCCAGTGAACGGCCGGGGAGTCCTGTTCGTTGCATTTTTCTATTAAGACTCGACGCCAACTGACTGTATAGTTCTCAGAACCACAAGCTCAAAGCTCGAAAAAATAACTAGCAACGAAAGGAAGGAAATCCCTGGCTACGTACAGGCGCGAATTCAGGAAACGGATTAGCTCAAGGAAGAGCCAAAACGTTAGCTCCGGGATGCTAAATTTAAGCCTTCGTGAGAGCCCAAATAGCTGCTTGATTTGTGAACCAATACTAGCGGTTTCTAGCCCAAACTAGTCCATAATAAACGGCCTAAATATTGGAGAATTAGAAAACGAAATTATGCACTCCACAGCATTCTTACCGATGATGTTCACGGCCTAATTTGAAGACGCATTGCAGCGATTTAGATGAGTGCAAGTGCAGAGTTTAGAAAAACAAGAACGCCTCTCGAAAAATCAGTACTATACTAGCTATTGCAGTTTTCACAGCCAACGCGGATCGAAAATCGACGACAAGTGCAGACGCGAAAATATGCAGGTGTTTATCGCTCCGCACACACGCCTGCTGCGATTAGCTTGAATTCTCTTGCTACAAAATATAGCTACAAAGTGGTCCGAAAATCGGTGTTAAATAATATTGAAACGGGGCATTACACTTCTCTAATCGATACGAAAACTGCAGATCATTTTATGTCATCTGGGGAGCATGTAACCTCTGGACAGCGAGTCTCCAGGTGGCGGATGGGGGAAAACGTCCTAGATAAAAAAGATAGGAAGAAAATCAAATATTTACTGCGGACTAAACACACACCAAGCAAGAGCTGATCCACAGTACACGGCTACAAACAGCATGCATACTCGTATATATACTACTTACATATTTAACTAACTAAATCGCTCTTACCTTTTTGTGGTATTAATGCTGATCCGTCGAACTATTTAGACACCTACGCTGCTTATTCTGGAGCTACATAAAATCAACTCTCTTGTAAAATATAAGTAGTTTCAGTAGCAGTTTGCTTAAATAAAATTTCAATTAGAAAATTCATCTAGCTGAGCCTGGTTTGAATTATATGGTTGATCAGCAAACTGCTCCCGCTAACCCACTTATTTCATAGCATGCTCCATCTCAGAAGCAAGATTTAATGAATAAATAGCAATATTTAGTTTTATCATAATATTTATTTCACATTTCTGCACGATGACTACGCTTCTTACAGTGATAAATCCAAGTGTAGTTCTAAGCTACAAATAATTATAAACAACGAATTTACCAGAAACTATGCAGGAAATGATAATAATAATAATAATAATAATAAGACACAGTCTAATATCTTCTACCACTTGATAGGTAGGTACTCTTTCTTCAACTATAATCTACATGTCGATTATTATATATAATAGTATAATTCCTCCCTATACAAAAAGTCTAAATAGTAAGTACAATTTATTACTGAATAAAAGCAGATACAGGTTAAATCCTCAGCGTTCTAAATTCAATTTTGATTTCATGTAAGGCATGATTTGCCTTTTCCATTTAAAAGTACGTAAAACAGGCGAGATGCATAAAGTACGAACCAAGATTACACAAGGGGCTACAATGTAACATAATTAAAAGAGAAATATCTATGTACACATGAGTAAGGTACACCGATGACAAAACAAAGCGTAAACCTAAATAACAGGTAACAGTACAACTGAATCAATATAAAACTAACCATAAAATATATTAATGTTAAAACCAAGTCTTGTGGAGAGGAACTTATAATAAACACATAAGTTTAAAAGTACCTTAGCATAAAGTTAATTCCTATACACATAATCAGACCTGTTTCCCTACCCTACTTAATATATTTTACTATATACACAAAAAAGGGGCATACACGAAACCTTGGTCGCAGTTCAGCTTTGAACCTTCTCAGCTACTATTACAAAATCACCAATGTGTATGCGCTTCAACTATATAGATAGTACATGCATGCAGTTATTTACAATTTATTTAAGAAAATCCCTGAACGAAATCTGATCCAGGCGAGCTTGGAGTTTTAATAGCAGACATGTTTACTTCCTTAATACAAGGTTACTGATATCTTTCTAAGGCTAACATTGAGGTGAGATCAGAACTCCTACAGTAGATAAGTTAAAAAGTCAACCCAGTACCATCACGTGGTATGTTCTTCTGATAGCAGCACAAGAGTATTATGAATAGCAAAATAACATGTTAGTAGTATCAAGATACATACACTGAAGTAGCTAATAGGTTGTATTCACTTTCTTTTCTTCTTTATAACATTCCAATAGTTGGAAAAATTATTTCAAATACCATAAATATATAAAGTACGGATTTCTAGTAATATAGCTATTTGAAGGACATTAAATACTAACAAAGCCATCAAAAGAACATACCTTCTAGCAAATAACTGCTACAATCATAATCTCCAAGAGTGTAAAATTCGATTCTAATCTATTCTATTGGTACTGACACCACATCTACAAAAATAAATGCAACTTAATCCACTTCATCATGTCTCTGAACATTTCAGAGCTATTACATTAGTCTGTGTCACTGTACTTCCAAGCTGAATACTACCCCACATGATTGGTAAAAACAATCCCAACGTTTCGAGAGTTCATCCTAATTAAAGCGTAGTGATATCAACCCAAAAAGAAACTAGTAACACTGAAATAAACACCTCTACGAATTGACCTTTACTTCACCATCACTCTGGGTTTGGGTTGTCCCCTCGCCGGCGACCTTCTCTTTCGTGTCGATTTTTAGCGAATTTGTACTATCAGTATTTGAGCTAGCCTGCTTTGCAGGCTGATCCTTGTTCTCCCCAGAGCTGCTCTGGTTGCAGTTGAGGGAGTTCAACCGGTTTTGATTTTGCTGGCGCACCAAAAGGCTAGGATTGGGGATGTTCCTGACGCTTTGGCTTTGATTGGGCCTCATGTTCCTCAGCTGAGGGTTCGGCATCCGAAACTGAGTCTTGCTGATTTCGTTCAGCTTCGGTAGCTTTGCGAGATTAGACTTCGGAGTGGAGTTTAGAGGCACTGGGATCTTGAGGGTTTGCAAATTCGGCATCGGCGGCCTTTTGTTGGCCCCTGATGGAGAATTCTTGATGTTTGGATGTTCCGTTGCCACCTTGGACAACATTTGCAAATTGGACAGTTGCATATTTCTGTCAGGTGTTCGAACCCTCTCGGGATTACGCCCAAGCAGACTCAACCCGTTCAGAATCTTGTTGTGAATTTCTGGATTTTTAGGCGTAATCTCCACGCCTTTATTCGGTTTAGACAAGTCTAAAGCCCCTGTATTGTCGCATCGTTCAGGCATTTTGGGGATTATACTAATACCAGACATCCGGTTAATTGATTTCTTAATCCTTTCGAGGGGAATGGTAGGAGGTGGAGGACGTTTGGCGGTGGGTTTAAATTCAGTAGTTGGATTGGGCTTCTCCACAGGTGGATTGATAAGGGTTATCTCCAAACTAGGACGTTTGTCATGAGAATTATGATCATCTTCCACTCTTCGCTTCACGCCAGCCTCCACTTTACTAACAGTAAATCCTGATGGATATTGAGAATTGAGGATTTGCGGTTTCTCGGTTACAAAATTAAACCGTTTTTCAATTTTTACAGAATTTGGCCTCACTATTGGCTTAGCTTCTACTGTCGTACACTGCTGGTGCAAGTTTGCAATCTTCTGTTCAAGTGACTTTGTGGTCTGGAGGTGTGTGCTTTGGGGATTTCTCCCCGGGTAGGTATTTTGTGCGGTGGGGCGGGCTTTGGGATTTTGCGAATTTCTATCTGCACTCTGAGTGAACTTTTCGGTATAAGATTGAAATGTCTTAAGAAATGTCTTTTGTGCTTGTCGTTCTGTCTGCTCATTGCGTTCCAGTTGTACGGTAGGATATTTTTGCATGCACAATTCCTTGGTTGCATTTGTTTTATTACTAAAGTCACTGCGTAAGGTTTTACCTGGCGTTACAGATTCCGCCGCTGCAGGCTTAGAGCTCTCTAAAGATTTATTAAAACTATGAGCTGCTTTAGGAGTTTCCGCCGTTTTAAGAGAACTCTGAATACTCTGAGTGGCTTTATTGACAGTTTCAGGAACATCGGATGGTTTCTTTTGAACCTCTGCAATCTTAATATTAATCTCTGCCTGTTTTGGGGGAGCTTTACTAATATTCTCCGATTTATTAGAACTTGACTTCATATCCTCCCTCTTGATAGTAACCTTTTCTTCTTCCGCATTGTGAGGCGAAGAAGAGTTGTTATTTTGATATAAAGCTCTCGTTTTGTCCTCCAACGAAATATGTTTATGCCGAACTTGTCGCATTTGCAACAGTTTTTCCTTTGAACTCATTTCTGGCATCTTCGGTGGTGGCTCCACGACTTGACTTTGAGAGCTTTTGTGATGCTTATGTTTGTACCCATTGTGCGGTGTCAACTTCACCTTCAGTTTCAGACTTTCCTCTTTTTGCAGCGATTCGCTCGAAGTGATCTCTGCATGGAGTTTTCGTTTCTTGTACAGTAGGTTGCCTTTCGAGTGTTTGCTCTTCTTGCGTTTCTTACTATTACGATGCTTCTCCTTCTCCTCGTCGAGCTGTTTTTGCAATGCCCATTCGCGATCTCTTTTCTCTGCAAACGCCCTAATCTCATCTTTATCCGGCTCCTCGTATTCTAATACACAGTCGGCCTCTTCCTCTGACTCATGAGACTTAATGCGCTCTTGTTTGTGGCCAAGTCGGTCTTCCTTATGACTAAGCCGCTCCTCTCTATGAATGAGGCGCTCTTCCCTGTGGCTAAGCCGCTCCTCTTTATGAGTGAGCCGCTCTTCTTTGTAACCGAGACGATCCTCTTTATGAGCGCCACGATCTTCCTTGTGACTCAGACGATCCTCCTTGTGACTGAGCCGGTCCTCCTTGTGAATGAGCCGATCTTCCCTGTGACTAAGACGCTCTTCTTTGTGACTGGAACGCTGCTCGTCTTTGTGGCTGCAGCGTTCTTCCTTCACTTCCTTCACCTTGTCGTGGTGCGGCGGCTTCTCCAACATTTTAGTCTTGCTCTGCAGCTGCAGGTTCGCCATCAGTCTCTCTTTGTTCCTGTAATTTTGAGCGTCCTGGTCTGCTTTTGTCAGAGCTTCTTTGGTTGCTTCTGGTTGGGGATCCGGCTGGAGCGTCTGCGTGGTGTTCGGTTTCGCGGGAACCACTTGCAGCTGCTTGCCACCAACCGACGACGTGCTGATGATCTTTATGGGTTGGATTTTGGCAGTCGTGAAGATTCGGTAGAAGAAGCGCATTGGCTTTATCTTTTGGAAGAAACGTTTTTGTCAAAATCAAGACCTGCATAAGGGAACTTTACAGTCACTGTGCTATGGTGATTGATATGTCTGTAAGTTTGACAAATAAAGGTAGTATTGTAATTCACAAGATGAAATACTGAGTAATTTAAATATTAGTAGTAATAAAGGTTTAATTTAGTAAACTTTAAGCTCCTTCAAATTGATTAGCAATATAAATAACTAACAATTTTTCAAGTACCTGACACTTCAAATCTCTCAAGATATTTCTGAATGTGGGCATTTATTTACACATATGAATGAACAAGGACGAAATGGTACCTCACAGCACAGTGACTTAAACTACGAAGCTGCGACGTATTTTTAATGCTCAAAACCTTTGCTATTTTTCAACTGCACGAACTGGTTAAAAACCGTAACAAATTGATATCGAGGAAATCCTGCTATTGTATATACAAATAAATCAGTATGTGTGAAAACTCCACTAAATAATGTTCCAAGTATATATATTTACATTCTAAACTGCCACTGCAGAGTTAAGAGCAGCGCGTTGCGAGTCGGGGTTCAAAGTCCACAAACGCGAAACTACATAATTTTAAAGCAAACCAACTAAGTGTGACAGTAACGAGTGTGTATGTTATTTTATGGTATAGACGTACTAGCGGACCAGTTAGCGTGAAGTTAGAGTAAAATTACGGATCCACCGGTTCAACAACCTGCGACACGAACACCAACAATAGAATACTTAATCTGGAAAAGTATCCTCAATATTGCGCTACGGATAGAGGGCGTTTCGTGTGCTGTGAGCTGATATCTAGTACTTTGTTTTAATTAAACAACTCAAAATATTAATGATGTGATATGAAGTATGTCCGTCGTCAATTATAACATTGTCAAACATGTCATCCACATACATATTTATTATTTGCCACGACGAAACCAGCACAACCCTTTATTTCAAAACTAGGCGATATGAATTGTATATTTCATTCTCACTATATCGGGGACTTTTCGCGTCACTAATTCTAAGCACAACAATACACAGCTTCGACTTTGTACCCGAACCTCATAAAATTCCAATAAGGCAAAAGCAATTACAACTATAGCTAAAAGCCTTTGCTTGTTCACCTACTTTGCTGCAATTACGTCAATACCCTAACAACCCATACAATTGTAAATAAGTACTGCTATGCAGGTGGATATCAAATACAAAAGCGGGCGATAACTGTAAATATGAGCAGTGATTTCTATTCAATAGCAGCATATAAGTTTGAGCATTAAGAATAGGTTTTGCAGATGAGCCGTTTATATCCGATACTGGATTATATTTCACTTTAAAAAACATTAAAGAGAATGATAAATGACTTACCCTTTGCCACTTGAACGTGTAGGCAACATCTATTAGACTAAAGTGTGCTGGCAGAACTTCCCCTGAGTGTATTATGTCCACCTGGAGGAAAAGATTAAACACCCTTTAAAATTAAGTAATAATTTCACGAGGAACATGGAGTTTTTACGATAAGAAATTTAAATACGACAGAAAAAAGTATACTTAAATTATTTTAAATATGCAGAACGTCGATACCCACTTTATAAATAAGTGATGGGTCATCCAGATTTGAAATTCTCAATTCCTAAGTGCATTTTTGTAACGGCTTAGCAGTAGGTTATACCTAAGTCAAGCGCCTAGTGCCACTAAGAGAAGAAAGTTTTGTGTTCTTTACCTTTCGGTGCAGAATAAAACAAAATAATACAAATGGTAGTTGTCCATGTGGACATGGTTTTTGCGTATTAAGTATGAAAACGTTAGCTGCAATTGCAATTCATAGGACTGTAAAGAAGAACACTTCAGCCTCCCTACCTGCGGTAAAATGTCTTTATCCAACACCTCCTAGTTATGAGACTATAATAATTAGATGGATTTAGTATTGTTGGTAGCACTATCAGACTATGCCAAATTCAAGATTTGCAAGTTACGTTTTGCGTTAGTCTGTCAATGTCAAATAACAAACAAAACCTAACCTAGTAATTTCGAATTTGACACAGACTGACAATACACTTCAGCATTACAAAACGTATAACGTGAATCACAGGCGACTCTAATTATAAATTTATTTGATCACTGGTACTTGCTTTAGATGTATCTCAATTAGTTTGTCACTTTGACTTTTCACAGCTGTCAATACATTTTTTTTATTGTTAATTTATCGAGTTGTTGCATAAAATTGTGTATGACACGTGTCTTATTACAAATAATTCACTTGAGAAAAGACTCCTCTCGGTCTGGCGACCTCAAGAGCTCAACTTTTATCTCGTGGATTATTTGTAATAAAACACACTTGTACCATAAATAAGTATTATCCCTTTATGTCGTTAGCCTTAAATTTTCCCCGCATACTTTCCTAAAATGCTCCGTCGCGTCGTTGAGAGTTACTTTGTACAGTACGACATTCAGCATTTGGTTAGGTCCGAAGAAGACAGAACAACTCCAAGTATTTTGGTGCAAGTGCAATCAATTATTCCCTGTGTTGCAAATTTCGAAATCGTCATTCCGGTAACACAATTGTTTATTTATATTAATTTTTTGTTTAATTAATCATCATAGTTATTGAGACTATTTACCTACATAATTAGAACTGTTTTAACGTATCCAATCTTATGATTTCGACTCGCTTTGACTGGGTATATTTCTTCTCTATGACAGTCCTTTGCAATCAACAAGGGTAGAACTCAATTCATTCCACTTCTTAATGCCTCTATGGTACGAGTTAAATCGGATAAAGAACAGTATCGACAAAACATTACAAGAACATGAGAAACGATGCCATAACAAAGTGACATCGAAAGAAAATTGAGCAAGATCCAATGAGTGATGAAAGAAGCAACAGAAAACATACTGGGGAACGTCAGAAAAAGAGAAGCTAGTTGGCTCAATGACGAGTGTAGGTAGAGTTTGTAGAGCATCAATAAAGCAAGGTTACGAATGCTCAAGAAGAACACAGAAAAAGGGAAGAAGGAATATGAAAGGATAAGAAGAATAGCAAAGCCAACGTGCGAGCCCATAGAACTAAACACAGGGAACCAAGAAGTATACCAGAAAGACCCCAGTATCTGAAACCCTTTTGGTAGAGACAAGAGAGGAGAGTTGAATACACTAGTCCAGTATTTTGAACAAATTCTGAAAAAAAAAAGTACGCATGAAGATGATTGCCATTCGGGTGAAGAAGATAGTAAAAAAAATGCAACAGTGGAAGCGCAAATAGAACAGAAAGTGGAGGGGAGGGGCAAGCAACTTGCTAGCAGAATTGCCAAAGCAGAGTCACATTGGCATCAGGTAAAGACCTAAAAGGAAGAAAACATGCACCGGAATAGAACATTTTAGTCTACCCTATACACAAAAAGGGGATAGGGCTTACTGCAATAAGTATCGAGGAATCGCACTCCTGGATGTAAATTACAAAATATTAGCAAAGATTCTTACGAACCGCTTGAGTTATTGCTAAACTGAGCTAATAGAGTACCAAGGAAGGTTTAAAAGTATTAGAGGTGAGAAATGTCCAGAAAAATAAAATCCAAGAACCAATAAGATCACATTGGAAGAAAATGTGTCAAAAAGTGAATGTGACAAGGAGACCCTCCATCCACAACGCTCTGTACCTAGGAATATTGGTTCTGGATGTAATATTGAAGAAAAGTAGCATAAAGAGAGAGGATGATCTCCAATAATGACATTAATGGCTGCATATGCAAACAAATAGAACTCATAACCGCGACGAAGAAAGGGCTGAAAAATGTAGTTAAGACTGCTATAAGAAAAGGCAAAAGACTATGGCTTAACGATCAATAAACAAACAACAGAATGCATGGTAATGAGAGATAATGACAAAAAAATTGGCTTATCAAACGCTACTGTACGGCTGCGAGAACTGGGTATATAATGAACAATAAATGTGGGAAAGGAAAATCATAATCCTTACAGGGGTTAAGATAAACGATCAGGAATGGATTATGTATTGGAAATCAATCATTACACAAGTAGTTAGAACACAAACAGCCAGGGGGGGTTAGGACATATAGTAAGATGCTGACGAGTAGATGGGTCACAAAAACGCTAGCGACAAGAGAAAGTAGAAAGAGAATGTAAGGAGACGTCGAAGTTCAAGACTTTACCTTCTTTCTTAGATCAAAGTTGAGAGGAATGTTCAGTTCTGAATTCAGCCGTAATCCACGAGTGAAGAAGATAAAACTTTACACCTGATCTGCGTTTGACGTAAAAGATCTATACTGGCAGCTTTAGTTAAGCATAGAAAAGAGTTCGATACGCATTTGACCGATCACTTAATTGCAACCACATTCAGATTTAACATCAATAGCAATTCATTGAAGATGCCGCAGTGCCTTATTATGTAAACTATAGCAAAACAATCTGTTTAGTTTTCAGATTATTTCATTTAAGTATTTCTTCTACAAAACCAAAAATGTTTACCTCACACTAAAAAATATTAAAAGTTTATTATCTATACATTTTCGTGAAAAATGAATCATAATACATCTTATAATATGGCATTTAATAACGAAAAAATCATTACATATATGTATGTATATGAAGCTGCGCAATATGTTTTAAAGGCCTTTCTTCCTTTTTCACTTTCTTCTGCATTGTTCTTCTTTCTATTCTCGACCTTTTACTGTACAATCTTGTAATCTAGCGGTATGTCCCAATTGTCGCAATCTTTGTAGTCTTGCGATGGGTGTTAGCGTTTTCCTGATTTGTTCGTCTTCTCCATGGTTCTCCTTCTTTTATACACCCATACATTCTTTTAAGCATCTTCGTTTCCCATATTTTCAGTTTGGTTATCTAAAATTCCTTCACACTTGATCTTCATAACATCATCTCCATATGCTTGGCTTTACCTTCATTCATGCCCGAATTCTAAGACGTTATTTTCTAGCCTTTGCAAAACTTCCTTCAATTCCACTGGTCTGCAAGTTCAAAAAAGTCAAATCATCAGCATTCCTTAAAAAATTTCGGGTAAAAAATTAACGAACAGTGGATCAACTTGTCGATTTACTTCAAAACAGTTAGAGACCTTTTCTTCAATAATCATCTTACATTTTGTATTACTTAGTGCACATTTTGTGACGTTATTATTTTTCTAGGCAAATGAAAACATTCGAAGGTTTGATTTATTACTCATCTATTTGCTCTTAACCCAGCTAAATTAGTTTCTATTCCATGACTACCATTCTGACTACTGTTTGGGTATCTGCTCCTTTTTCTGTGTTTCCTGTAATAGCTCTTTTAGAAAGTCAGTTACTATACCGTTGTTTCTAGGAGATGTATTGTGTTTTAGACTGGTTATTATATCCATGATCTCACTACTACTTGGCACCTCTTCCTTAATAATTTGATTGTTCGCTTCTTCTGTCTCATATTCTGCGTCGTACTCGCCCATCTTCACAATTTTTCATATGTTTCTCCCAGGAACTGTCCATATTTATCTTTATAATTCCATGATACGTTTTTGTGTAAATTCTTGACCTCTTGATAAACATTTCAAACCACTTTGTTAAGAAAATGATCTTTTCCAGTTTATATTACAAGTATATCATTTTCCTTTTTCTACATATTTTGTAGTCTCTCTTCTTTCTTGTTCATATAGTTCTTTGTTTCCTATATTTAATCATCATCTCTATTCTGGCCTCATTACACCTTTTCAGACCTCTCCTGCATTCTTCATATCGTGCCAATCATGGTGTTTTGTCTGTTTACATACTTATGCTCTTTTGCTGTTAGACACCGAAGTTCGCTTCGTACGTCTTTGTGATTATTTTCTGTCATTTTTATTACTGTATATGAGTTTGCTATAGCCGCCGGTTGGTATTTTCTTAGTTCTATTTCTTAAATCTTCAGAAAATTCATCTTAGGCATCGTTGTTTTCTTCTTTGGGTGCATGAACCTTCACAAGATTTATTCTTCTGCACTTGCCTCCTCTTTTCATCTTACATAATACCTTGCTATAGCTTCGAAGTCTATTACTGGACTAAAAATCCTAGATTCTGTCATTATCTCCACTATTTAAATAAGTATCTGTGATAAAAACCTCTTCTTATTACTGGCCATTTGAATGGCTCCTATATCTATACCTATTGTACTCGTATTTTTGAGCAAAAAAGCTGTTTTTTCATAAGCTCCTTGTCATCTGCACATTCTGCCTTTTCTTTGTTTGTACCGTCCGTATTTCGGTCGAGATGAGTTGTTTTACAATATTTACAACTTTTCAGTGTCCACCCATTACATAATTGCATCATTTTGCAGCAGGTAAAGTATATCTTACGTTTAACTTAAAAACAATACTAAAACCGCAATATGTAAAGCTTTATTGAACGCAGGTTCAATGAAGTTTTGTATTTATGTATACCCTTCTCAACGTACACCCTTTATCCACATCAAAGAAAACGCAAACCTTCACTCGCAGTAAAGTAACAAGTCAGTAATCAGTAATTGCAGTAAATTTACTTAGACAAGCATTTCTAATACTTGTGGTTATGTTTACCTTTGCCTTTTCTCTGTGATTTCCTCCGAAAAGTAATATAAGTTTGTTTTTGAATTCATAAAATATAATACAGTCAGTGACACAACAGTCTATAACAACAAATCAGCTATTTGTTAACAAAACAAAAAAAAATGAGAACTGTATAGTGATAGTCATAATCTTTCCTTCGAACCAAACAAACATTTCAACATTTTCTTTCATTTTTGAAATAACGATTTTCAAATTCTTCTAAATTTAGTTAAAATTCTGAAAAGCGATTGTTTGCATATGTCATCCAAAATACGTCTAAAACCGAATATACCGTCGGTCAAATATATATCAGATAAGCACCTTAAAAAATAAAATGTTACCTATCTTTGCTGTAACTGAAAAAATGTAATAATTTGCGCATAGCTCAGGTGTTATTACCCTTTACGAAAATGGGACCCAACAAATACAGGGCGAACATCGCAAATCGGACAGAATCTGTAGCGTCTTTATAACGCAGCTAGAAGCGGATATAGTACGCGCGCGGTTCAAGCCACAGAAACGTCTGCGTCGCGCCTGCGAGGTGGAGTTCAGATCCCATCGCCACGATGTTTTTATTTTTTGCAAGTTGATGTAATGGGCATTACTAAGCGTTTCCTATCACTTCTTCAGTATTTTGAACATAATTGTGGACACTCTTGTTTTCCTTTGATATTTGCGGAATTTGAAGCTTCAAAACTTCCACTTGCGAGGAAAGTTCCGTCCTTTACAGATTTGTTAGTATAGATACCATAAACTAAAATTTAAAAAAATGTGTACATACCGTCGTGGAGAAGAAAGAAACTGATAAATTTGGATAACATCACAGACGAAGAGTTCATAAGTGTACTAGCAGAATCAAATTATGACCTGCTGCAAAAAAATTGCATAACTGTTTTATGGAAACAGCTGATTTGCACTTAATTTTATTGATATTTGTATAACGAACATTTGATAGTATCACCATCATTGTAGACAACGCCAATACAGCGAGAAACGTATCACGTTGCTAGATTGCAAGGGGGAAATTGGGCGAGGTTTACCACCAGCCCGAAATATTGGGGAACATTCGGCCTTGTGGGAGATTAAGTACGTATTTCCTACTTTATAGTGTTGTCATTAATACTGCGAACGGGAAAACCCTGAAAACAAATTCTTAAAAGATATTGTAACGTCCTAAGTAATTTTTACAATTACAGAGCAGCTTTTTAATGAACTCGTTAATCGCCTGTTTGGTGGATTTTCTTTCAGATATAGCTAAGTTGTTCCTGGGAATTAGGTCACTTTTAGCGCCTGTATACGGAGCTGGTTACCATTTTTATTGTTAATTTTCCCAACTTTAATTAGTTATCTCGTAGATTGTTGGGTACACGAGCGACTAATTTCATAGCGCAGGCTTCTTCCGGTTTCTTCAAAAATTTTGACATTCGTCTTACGTTAATGTAAGAATGAACCTTCATTCTTTCTAGGCGACGTGCAGATTTCCGGGGTTAGCTCACTTTTTCTCTAGTGAGCGATTGTCACCTGCAGGGTGTTCCCATATTTTGCTTCATGTGGCTTGACAGGATAATAATGAGTTTGCGCATACTTTCGGTTCTCCCGGTTTCGTGCCTTCTTCAGCGATCAATTCGTTATTTGGAAAATCTCTGAGCATTCCGCATCTGTATTATGAACCTGGAGAGACCGCCTGCCTCGAGATATACTTAGAGCATCGCTCTCCGACCTGCAACATTTGGATAACACATGGCTCGCTGTACTTTAGTTTAATGGATCCACTATGCTCGCCTATCGATTTAAGTTGATCATTGTGTGTATTTTCTTGAATTTACATAACGTGATTTATTAAACTGTCCTGATGCTAGATGGGTTTCTGGTTCAGTTAACGCCCATGGCGTTGAGCAAAGACATTTACTTTTTGAGAAAGCGTTAGTTTTATGTAATTATTAATGCGCTTCGTTATTCAAGGGTCTTTGTGAGAAGCATCGCGGCCGCAAATTACGTTTAAGGGAGTAGTCTTTTGGACTGCCTGAGAAGACTCCTTTACTTAAGATTATCTTCGCTTTGCGAATTAAGGCGAATAATTAATGCAGTTTTCTTACTTGCTCCTATAACCACGATTTTGTTGTAACAACGCATATTTGATAATTAAACTTTTGAATTGACATTTTTAGGTTTAATTTTTGTATTTGTTTATAATATCTGGGAATCATGTATAAACTATATTTATCAGTAACTTTAAATTGCGAGTTGTTCGAGGCCTTTGTAATTTTTATATATTTAACTTCTGGGCGATTTTGGGAGAGACAAAGATGACTAGGCATTCTAGACATCCAAAAAGAACTCGCCATCGAGTAAAACACTGATTTGACAGTTTCCTGTACCTATTACGTATTTTTCTACTGATAAATGCGACGAAGGGTGCTGTGTTAGCTTGGAGTTCAGACTTTTAAAGTTACACAGACACCAGTAAGTATGTAAATAAACGCTTCCGCAGCTCAATGTAAAACCGGCTTCAAAAGTCTAAACATTCCTCTACATCGCGGCTATTTATACCGGCACATAAAGTCCAGATTGGTTATATAGTATAAATGACACGCTGAATACGCAAAGCTAGATGCAAATGTCCGTTCCGAGCGCGAAGACAGGAAACGTTAATCTCGACGTTCAGCATCACGACGATAATGAAGTAGATGCATCCACGTCTGTCTATTACGCAGCAACAGATTACTCACCCTGTGCTCGGCGTTGAGGGCATACTTCATTCGTAGGAACTTCTGCAGATGCGACATCGTCACCGCTGCAGGACACTGCAGGTACCTGCGGTCGCCCTTCCTGCTGCACGCGAAACCTACGATCTCGCTTTTCGCGGAATTTTTCGAGTCCTCATCCGCACCCAACGAAATCTTGCCGCGCTCCAGTTTCACTTGGGCACTTTCACCGTCCGCACTCGCGTCGTCAGTATTGCTAGTATCACAGCCCTGCGTCTTTTCGGCACTTGGTTTTGCACTATTGTTCGTAGTATCACTCGGTTTGTCGTCGCTAGATGAGTCTTGAAAATTTGTACTTTTGGTGTTCGAAGGCAGGTTCTGAGTTGTGTCCAAATGGGGCTGGTAATACTCGAGCGACAGCGAAATCGCGTCGTCCGGACTGAGGTACTGGTTCTGGTCGCCGCATGCCAATACCAACTGAAACAAGAGTCAACAGTTAAGTCTCTATATGACAAACAATACCTTAAAGTGACACACTTATTACCCTAAACCTACGAAATATAAACCATTACAATGGCAATTGAGCTGTAGAAAAAGCTAGGTTAAATATCAGTTTACGTGACTACAAAAGAAATGAATGAATTCCCGAACAATAAAAGTAACAAAGGTCGTAGAAAGAATTGCTAGAAACAGGTGAAGGTAGAATAAGCGCACAGCTCGGTGAAAAGACGATAGATAGGCCAAAGGGAGATGTCAGAAAGCTACTAATGGGTTACTGAATCCAACTCCCATCCTCCTCCTCAATATCCTTGTACCCAACGTGCTTGCTTACTGCCATTTCAATTTGATTACGTAATAAACGATATCAAGTGGTATGTTTTCATCCCCTGAAGGATATGGTGGTATACAGATGAGCTTGTTATAATTCTCGCTTGAAAGACGATAGAAGGACCAAATGTGTGCTGGAATGGCGATCACGAATAAACCAAAGAGGTGTTGAGTAGTTATTACTAAGATGGTTGGATGATACTAGTAATCCTCCTTCTCCAATGTTCAATGTAAGCCTCTTCCAATTATATCGAAACTTTATAAATTCAGCCTCTGTTTCTTACTCGCACAAAGTCGTCTTTCCCTTGTAATGGTACTTCTGTTCACCCCTCTTTGATTACGTAAAATTTGAACAACACGCCTCGTACGCCTTACTATTTAAATAATTATTTTCCCATTTAACCCATAGTTAGGCTCAGTGAATACATGAAGCTCTCTTAAAATCTCAAGCAGAGGCTTGTGACAACTGGCTATTTACCAAAACATCAATATGGTTCCCCCTCGGAATGTTGTCTCGAACTGAAAATACCTTTAAAACAATGCACAAGAAAATTTTGGTTTCAAAACACAAATAAAAATATATAGAAACACAATGAAAACACTCTGAAACACAAATAAAAAAAACATATTCGACTAATCCACGTGCAACATCGCTGGGTCTACTTGCAGTACATACATACAGTTTTATAAAAAATGGCGTTAAAGTAATTGTCTTTAAAAAGACAAATATAACAAATGTCTGTAACAAAAACGTAATGTCAAAATTACCTGAAGCCGATACACATTTGACGCCGGTCCTGTTTAAACTCACATGTAAGCTACACACATAATATTATTCGCCGATGAAACAAACTCCTTCGCGTTGGCAAAAGCTCGCAGTTGAACGCCACCTCATCGCGTTGACCCGGAACTCTTCGTCGTATCCTTGAAATCGGCACTCTTCCATTGCATCATTGCTCTGGATTGCGATCTTAACTGCCGCTTGTCTGAGTGACGTCATAACTCGTAACAAAGTAAATGTCCCTTTTTTGGCGGCGTGAATTAACGTTTTCAAATGGACGCTTTTAATATGCGTTGAAATATAGCAAAAATGGTGTTCTTACGTGTATACGTTGAATAATGCGTTCACTTCAAATGTAAACGTTGAAGGAGTCGTCTGTTACAGCAGACAGCTATTGAGCAGCTTCTATTTACTTCGCTCTTCGTATGGCCAAATTTACTTCGCCATTGACCACCGCACCAGTTGATGAGCACGTATGCACTTGGGCAAAATCCCGCAGGTATGCCCAATCTTGGACGGCTAGAAACTCCCTTCTTTTTTGTTAAATCTGTATGGGTTAAAACTCCCCGCAACTGGCGTACAGCGCGTATTTCTCACGGCACCAGCATAAACTTGAATTCAAATGCTTTCATTATATAGGGCCTCTTTGCGAATATTTGGTTACATAAATATATGTAATATGTTTAAGTTTAACACATATAGAAAATACATTGGTTTTTAATTGTGAATATAAAATAAACATAACTTGCAAGGGATCCAAGTTGGCCCGTTACACCCTCCTGTTCGAGTTTTGTCAACACTTCTCCTCTCTGGTCTTTGCGTAAACATTTTCTTTGTTAATTATCGTAACCCTGACAAGATCAATAACATCAATAATGTTTGTATGAGCTCTTATCCTAGTGCATAATCATGCTATTGATTCTCTTATTGTCACGACCAGAGTTTCCGCAGCATATACTAAAACTGACAGGTTATACCTAACAGTTAACTTTGAAAACATCCTAAGGCTTGCCTTTAAGAAGGCGACGAGAAAAATAAAAAGCAAATTTTGTAGCATTTGGTGTAACAAAATTTAACGGCTGCTACTCCTCTCTCTGGTCGGAAATTGGATGGGAGTTTCACGGCTGCTTCACTAGCCAAGCCTCGTGGTACGGCTGCCACGGAAATAGTTGGTCCCGGATGTCATAATAACATCATGTCAGTCGTTAGTGGGGTTGGAAGTCCCCATAAAATGTACAGCGACGCCTATAATTGGTCTAACGGCTGATGACTGAATACGAAATAAATAAAAATAAAAAATAAATACCAATATAGTGAAATATTACTCCTCCTCCTCTTTAATCTGAAACTATCACACCAGTGTGGTGACTACCATTGCCACAGATTTTCTCCAATGTTCTCTAGTCGAGCCTGCACATACCGCTTCTTAGGTATTTGTTCCAATTATCTCAAGACTGTCCACCTTCGTGGTGCTAGGCCTGTGGACCTTGTTTCTTCCACTTTTTCCTCTGTAATAATTAGTACCAGATTAACCCTACTGCTTGGTTCATTATGCAGTGGATTTTTTATCAATGCTAAGTTTCTTCTCTAATGGAAGCTTTTGTTCTTTGTTCGCTCAAACTAATACGTATCTATAGCTTCACATCTCAAATGCATCCAGTTTCGTTCGATGTTTACCTTTTAACGTCCCGGATGCTAGGAAATGAAGGACAAGCATACGTGATGGTCCTTCTAGAATTTTGTTAGTTGGTCAACTGCACTTCTGGCTATTTCGTGCTTAGACTTATTTCGATTTTGCAACTTCCGGAGTCAGGGTAATTAAATTGCGATAAAACTTCATATCCAGAAACTTCTATGTCTGGATGATTGTTGTTGATTCGATTCACTATCATAATTTTGCTCTCCTCCTACACACATCCCAAAACCAAATTCTTCGATAGTATTACTAGCTATGATGAAGGTCTCATCACATAGCAAACAAAAGTTAATCTTCTGCCGTTGATAGCAAAACCCCCAGTGTTTTCCGTAGAAGTTAAATAAAAGTGAAGACAGGATACAACCTTGAAGCCTGCCTTCTTGAACTTCAAACAAACTGGATAGTTTTACTGACATGAGCACTAGCAATACTAACAGAGTACAACTGTTGTGGAAGAACTGCCGTGTTTGCAAACACATCTCAAAGACTCGATCATGCAACTGAGTCATTCTGCGTGGTGAATTACTTCTACAGCTTGTGGTTTAGTTAATTCAATACAAATTTTGATCTACTAACCTTTTACCAAGAAGCAGAAGACAAGGGAAATAAAAACCATTCCTTTGCAAGATACATCTGCTACTCTTACTTCGCATAGTTTAGCTTGATCTAACTGAATTACCTATTTTATATTTTAGTAAATAACATTACGTGGAACAATACCCCATTTCGATTGAATCTGTTGGATGTAAATTATGATCATTAGAGTCACTTCCCAAAATGGAGAAAAAAAAGCAGACCTCAACATCTAGCTATACATCTTCTAATCCTGCTATTAGCCTCTAGAGTATAGGATACTGTATGTTTCAATGGTCACAGGAGTTCACTTTAGCTCAAACATATTACCCTCTGGAAAACATGCCACTTTATGCAGGTCATAGAGAAGGGTGAATTACATTAGAACAATCTTACATCGTACAATTATCATACGCTATAGTAGGTGCTACAGTTTCTTGTGAAAATTGTGCATTTTTGCAATATGATTCCAAGTTCTAAATTCAGAAACAATGGAAATATCTAGATAACAAGACCAGCAAGCAATGCAGAAAAACATGATTTTTGAAAACTAAGAAACATCTCCATGAATTTAAAAGCGCCACACTGAATAAATAACAACAATAAAGACCCTACCCATTCTTCATGCTCCTCGTTCAGATCCCCCAGCACGCTATCTTCGCTACAGGAACTGCTTGCACGAACTCCTGTGCTTCTGTAAAAGTCCTCTCGCCTTTGTACTTCTTTGCTGTACAGTCCTGGCACCAATTTGTACACCAAGGACTGAATCATGGGATCGGGTCTGAAACGAATGACCGGTTGTAATACAGCTACATAGTGCTTTACGCAATTCTCTTGTTACCTGAAGAATGGGTTGCTCTTCTTTTTGTGAACCACGTTGCATGTCGGGCAGCCCAGTTTGTAGTTTTCGAAATGGCGCAAAATGCATGCTCGACAAACTGAAATTAAAGCACAGAATCAGGAAGTTTCCCTTGCAAACGCTGTTATTATTTTAGTCTTTTTTATCAATCAATACCGACGCAGCGCGCACTTATCGCTAGCTCCATTCATACATACAGGTTTTGACTAGCAGTGAATCATATATGAAGTTAGGAAACTACTTACAGACATGAAGGCAATCGATGAGTGTAGTAGCATCGACCAGATATCCGCTACACAAAGAGCACGTTATGTAGGCATTCAAGTCCTTCAGCAGGATCTGACGAGCTGGCTTTTTCTGATAACTCGGCGCCATGATTATATCTGAAAAGAAACAGTTGCGTTAGTAGAGTAATTGTTTGGAATTCTAAGCGAATTTAGCTTCATGCAACAGCATTTTAGTGCATGCGTATTATAATTTTTTTTAGATAAACACAAAGAAACATTAACTCGTCGTATGTTTAATTAATTCCCTCGCTATGAGGACGAATAAGTGCGATATATGTTAGATAACAGAAATATCAACAAAAAAGAAACCTCGTTCTTTTAATGAGCCGAATGATACCGAATACAGCAAAACCCACGTCCAAGAGATTGTAAAAACTCACTCAGAATCGCTGAAACTAATTTTGACGAATCGTCGCTAATTAATCGTACAAGCTTAAGAGATTGTAAAAACTAATTCCGGATCACTGAAGCTAACTCTTACGAATCGTTATGATAAATAGAAGTATGCTAATTAAGTGTAAAAGTACTGCAACGATTTTGATGACAATTAGTCAGCTTTTTTAAAGCAAAACGTCACATAATGAAGAACAGTACAACAAGAAAGTTTAAGATCGTAAAAAACTTATTCAGAATCATTGAAACTAATTTCTACCAATCGTCGCCAATAATGTCGAAGTATAGAAGGTTAAATGTTACTCTTATTTTTTACTAATAAATAGCCAGTTCCTTTAGAACAAAAGGTTACAGAACTAAGAACAATACACAAAGCAAGTTTAAGAAATTGTAAAATTTAATTCCGTATGACTGAAACTAACTCTCACGAATCGTTATAATACATTGGACTACGTGTATATGTACGACGATGATATTTCTGATTATCAGTCAGCTCATTTAGATCAAAACGTTACAGAATGAAGAACAATACTAAAGGCAAGTTTGACAGAATGTAAAAATTGGCTTCGAACCACCGAAGCTTATTCTTACGAACTGACATAATAAACGGAACTATGCTAATTAAGTGTAGAAGTACTTATATGTATGATATTTCTAATGATTAGCCAGTTCCTTTAGAACAAAACGATAGAGAATGAAGAACAATACAAAATGATAGTTTATGCGTTTCTAAAATCGAACTCAGAATCACTGAAACTAACTCTCATGAATCGTTACGATAAATTGAACTATGCCTTAAGTGTAGATGTATATATACGACAACGATATTTGTAATGGTTGGTCAGTTCTTTTAGAGCAAAACGATAGAAAATGAAGAACAATACAAAACGCTGGTTTATATGAGTTTGTAAAGACCAACTCCGAATCACTAAAACTAACTCTCATCAACCGTTACGCTAAATTGAACTATGTCAATTAAGTGTATAAGTATATATACGATATTTCTAAGGATTAGTCTGTTCCTTTAGAAGAAAACGATAGAGAATGAAGAACAATACAAAATGATAGTTTATGCGTTTCCAAAATCGAACTCCGAATCACTGAAACTAACTCTCATGAATCGTTACGATAAATTGAACTACTTGTGCCTTAAGTGTAGATGTATATATACGACAACGATATTCGTAATGATTAGTCAGTTCCTTTAGAGCAAAACGATAGAAAATGAAGAACAATACAAAACGCAGGTTAATATGAGTTTGTAAAAACGAACTCCGAATCACTAAAACTAACTCTCATCAATCGTTACGCTAAATTGAACTATGTCAATTAAGTATATGTACGATATTTCTAAAGATTAGTCAGTTCCTTTAGAACTAAACGATAGAGAATGAAGAACAATACAAAACGAAAGTTTATGTGTTTGTAAAATCAAACTCCGAATCACTAAAACTAACTCTCATGAATCACTAATATAAATTGAACTATGCCTTAAGTGAATATGTATATATACAACGATATTTGTAATGATTAGCCAGTTCCTTTAGAGCAAAACGATAGAGAATGAAAAACAATACAAAACGATAGTTTATATGGGTTTGTAAAAACGAACTCCGAATCACTAAAACTAACACTCATCAATCGTTACGCTAAATTTAAATATGCCAATTAAGTGTAGATGTATGTGCACGATAACGACATTTCTGATGATGAGTCAGCTCATTTAGAGGAACACATTACAGAGAGATTGTAAAAACTGATTTGGAATCACTGAAATTTTTTCTTACGAATCATCGGTATAATTAATAAAGTATACTAATTAAGTGTAGAAGTATATGTACGAGAACAATTTTTTATGATTAGTCAGGTTTTTAGAGGTAAACGTTACAGACTAACAAACAATAAACTGAAAGTTACTTTTACGAATCGTCATAATAAACGAAAATATGTTAATTATGTACAGAAGCCTATGAACGATAATATGTTTCGCTGGCAATTAGTCAGTTCTTTTAGAACAAATGGTTACATGACTAAGAATAATACAAAACTGAAGTTTAAGTGACATATATAAACGATACAGACTGACTCAAACTAACTCTACACGAATCGTTAGACATTACGATGCATGTGTAAAATGTAACTTCATAATTAACTTTTGCTTCTAATATAATTAGTCAGCCTTTTGATCAATGAATTTTTATAACTACGAATACCGCAGAACGCAGTCGTAATGCAGTATAAACAATTAGTTAAAATGTCTACAGCTAACTCTTATGAATCGCAAGATAAGTGGAATTATTTTAATTAAAGGCAGCATTATATTGACAACTTTTTTTATAATAAATCAGTTCATTTGTGAAGAAAAGATTCATAATAAAGAATAATATAAACTAACAGAAATGTGTCAGGACCGCTGACACTAACATGATAAAGTAATTATGGCGCCATAGTGACTTTTACGATAAAGGAAGTATTAGATTCACCCCAAAAATTCGAAATTGAGTTTTCAACAGATCTTCACGTTTTAGAGTCCCCTGAACCCAAAAAACATGTTTTTGTTCATTGGTCTGTCTGTATGTCTGTCTGTGTGGCTGTGAACAGAACATCTCAAAAACTGAAAGAAGTATGGCGTTGGAACTTCAGATGTAAGTTTTGTGTACTACACCAAGCTTTTGAAGACAATCGCATAACCGGAAGTTTTGTGAACAATTTTTTTCATAGGTGATTTTCCAGTTGAATACTTCTAAAATGGGTTTCTTTTGTGTTTTTTTTTTCTATTCTTTTTATTAACTCCTATTTTAAATAGTTCACCCGGTATATTATTAGGTTTTTGAATAAACAGCTTAAAATTTTAGAGAAAATTTGTCTGTTCAACTAACACTCTATTTTGTACCGTTTTTTGTAGAAATTGTAATTTTTGAAAATGTTTGACAAATGTTTAAAAATACAAAATCAAATTTTTGGCTAATTATAAGATCACTGTAAAAGGAAGTTGTGTGAGTGTATCACACCAGAATTTTAAATATAAATAGTCAGTTCGCTTTAAGCAAAGATGATTAATGACGAGGAATAGTATAAAACTCGAGTTTAAAATAAGTACTATTGCAACAACTGATTCAAAATCCCTTTACTAATACTATTAGTACATCAACAGTTAGAGCAGATGAACTTCAGTAAATACAGCGTTACATTGAGAATAATGATTTTCTGATAGGTAATTATACATAGGTACAGTTAGCTAATGTTTAAGTGATCGCTATAAAAGATTCCCAACCGCCGAAAAGAACTCCACACAAATGATCGTCATAAATTACGTAAAACGTAGCCTCACTTTAACATAAGTTTTCTTCTAACATAATTACTGGGTTTCTTCCAATTACAGAGGTTTAATAATGAGAAGCAGCATGAAACACAAATTTAAAATATTATTACAGAAACCACGGTATCCGACGGAGTTCTACTGGTATAAATAATTCTTTTGGGACCAATATATTATACATATAATGAAAAATAACATTAAGCTAACATTTAAGTGGTCGCAATAATAGATTCAGAATCGATTAAACTTACTTAACACGTAAGTAAAATTTAGCTTCATATTGACAATAATTTATTTTCTAACATAACGATTCGGTTCCCTCCAAGCGCAGAATTTAATAACAAGGAATGGTATAAAATTCAAATTCAAAATATTATTGTAAAAACCGATTCAAAAACTCATTATGAATCGATGAAAAGAACTTTACACAAATCATCATGGTAAATAAAGTAAAATGTAGCTTTATATTGACAATATTTAATTACTGGATCCCGTTTCCAAGCGCAGAGGTTTAATATAACAAGGAATAGGCGGTATAAAATTCAAATTCAAAATATTATTGTAAAAACTGATTCAAAATCGATGAAACTAGTTCTATTCCATTAATTTAAAAAAATAATTTAAAACAGCACCCTATGGCGGATAATTTCTCATGGTGTAGCTAATTAGTTTCTTTTGCAAAAATAAGTTCGATAGTGAAGAATCCCCTAAAGGTGAAGTGGTCGCAACAACAGATTCAGAATCGATGAAACTAACTTAACAGGTAAGTAAAATTTGGCTTCATATTGACTACAATTTATTTCCTAACATAACGATTCGGTTCCTTCCAAGCGCAGGATTTAATTACAAGAAATGGTATAAAATTCAAATTCAAAATATTATTGTAAAAACCGATTCAAAAACTCATTATGAGTCGATGAAACTAACTTTACAGGAATCGTCATAGTAAATAAAGTAAAATGTAGCTTTATATTGACCATATTTAATTATTCGATCCCCTCCAAGCGTAGAGGTTTAATATAACAAGGAATAGGCAATATAAAATTCAAATTCAAAGTATTATTGTAAAAACCGATTCAAAAACTCATTATGAGTCGATGAAACTAACTTTACACGAATCGTCATAGTAAATATAGTAAAATGTAGCTTTATATTGACCATATTTAATTACTCGATCCCCTCCAAGCGCAAAGGTTTAATATAACAAGGAATAGGCGGTATAAAATTCAAATTTAAATTTTATTGTAAAAACCGATTCAAAAACTCATTATGAGTCGATGAAACTAACTTTACACGAATCGTCATGGTAAATAAGTAAAATGTAGCTTTATATTGACAATATTTAATTGCTGGATCCCTTCCAAGCGCAGAGGTTTAATATAACAAGGAATAGGCGGTATAAAATTCAAATTCAAAATAGTACTTATTGTAAAAACCTATTCAAAAGCTCATTTTGAGCCGATGAAACTAACTTTACACGAATCGTCATGGTAAATAAAGTAAAATGTAGCTTTATATTGACCATATTTAATTACTCGATCCCCTCCAAGCGCAGAGGTTTAATATAACAAGGAATAAGCGATATAAAATTCAAATTTAAATTTTATTGTAAAAACCGATTCAAAAACTCATTATGAGTCGATGAAACTAACTTTACACGAATCGTCATGGTAAATAAGTAAAATGTAGCTTTATATTGACAATATTTAATTGCTAGATCCCTTCCACGCGCAGAGGTTTAATATAACAAGGAATAGGCGGTATAAATTCAAATTCAAAATAGTACTTATTGTAAAAACCTATTCAAAAGCTCATTTTGAGCCGATGAAACTAACTTTACACGAATCGTCATGGTAAATAAATAAAATGTACCTTTATATTGACAATATTTAATTGCTGGATCCCTTCCAAGCGCAGAGGATTAATATAACAAGGAATAGGCGGTATAAAATTCAAATTCAAAATATTATTGTAAAAACCGATTAAAAAACTCATCGAGTCGATGAAACTAACTTTACACGAATCGTCATGGTAAATAAGTAAAATGTAGCTTTATATTGACAATATTTAATTGCTGGATCCCTTCCAAGCGCAGAGGTTTAATACTTATAACAAGGAATAGGCGGTATAAAATTCAAATTCAATATATGATTGTAGAAACTGATTCAAAATCGTTAAAACTAGTTCTACACCATTAATTTAAAAAATGTAAAACAGCACCCTATGACGGATCATTTCTCATGGTGTAATTTGTTTCTTTTGCAGAAATAAGTTCGATAGTGAAGAATCGCCTAAAGCTGAAGTGGTCGCAATAAAAGATTCAGAATCGATTAAACTAACTTAACATATAAGTAAAATTTAGCTTCATATTGACAATAATTTATTTTCTAACATAATGACTCAGTTCCTTCCAAACGCAGTAGTATAAAACAAAGAACAGCATACTACTCAAATTTAAAATATTATTGTAAAGCCTGATTCAAAATCCCTGAAACTAATTCTAATTGCACCAGTCCTTATACCTAGTGAAGCGAATTAATTTAATAAGTCATCCAATGGTGGATAATGTTTACCAGCTATAGCGGACCGACAAGTTTGCTAAGAAACAATAACATGAAACTATAAGTAGTTTAAGTGACCGTTACAACAAAATCAGAATCGCTGAAACTATTTATACGAATCATAGCGGTAAATCAAGTAAAACGTCACTCTATACCAACAATAAGACTTGGTTTTTCTAATATAATTATTTATATTATATTCAAGAAAAAAGGTTTAATTACCAGGAACGGTATAATTCACGTTAAAAATCGCAAAACTCATTCAAAATGCCTGAAACTAGTATTTCTATACCGATGGACAGTAAATCGCAATAATTAAATACAGCATCTGATAAAATTGTCAGTTCCTTTAGAACGGCAACTACCGCAACGACAGATTAAGAATCACTTAGATGAACTATCATCGTCATGAAATGAATCGTACACTAATGAAAAATCTAAATATAAACAACTGCAAATCCTAATTCAGAGTCAAAGAAGCCAAATTCTGCCCGAATTATCATGAGCTGAATGGAATATCGTATTATCTTGACGGTATTATTTTTTCTCGTTAGACCTCTACAACAAATAAAGCTGCTATGCAACGATAAACGATATTATTAAGACTTACAGGCCGCCATTTTGACTATTTATTTCATTGACGAATATGTAGTTGTTATAGCACATACCTACAACTCAACTACGTTTAAAATAGTTATTGGTAAAGAAGTTGGACAAGATTCCAGAAAGAAAATTTAACTGATTGTTTTAAAACTATGTATTTGGGAACTATAATTAGAATGTGTGATTTCGATAACAAAACAAGCTAGGAAAACACCATGTACATACTAGGTATACGATGGAATTTATTGTTTGCTCCTTGTAATAAACCAACTTAATGGATTGGTTAAAAACTAATGTACAGAGAAAGTAAAGAGCTAATCACTATGTTCTTCAATTTAGAATTTTAACGTTGCCAATTTAAACTTACTTCTATTACCTACCAGTTAATGAGTGTGTATAGGTACTTTTAATCTCAGATGCTCGTCGTATTCAGGCAACTTTTAGATCATTAGCAAATAGCAAGTTACCAGTTGGCCATGAAATGAATACAATCATTCGAATATTTTGATATTTCACATGTTTTAGTGAAAATTATGTATAATAAAAAGTTTGCACTTGGAAGACAAACCGTTCTTTAAAGGAATGCGCGGCGGCGTCTTGAAATGGAAGACGAAATAGGTACTTTTGAAACTTCTTTAATATCCGTATCAGTCGAGCTAAATTGTTAATGAATATCAAAATCATAAAAAACGTAAACACACTTCTAAGGTGTGGCTTCGAACGAGTTGAGAGGAAGAAGACTAACCGCAGATTTTGGAAAAGGCCCCTAGATGGCGCCATATAATCTAGTTTAGCATTTTTCAAACGGCCACGATAATAACAGACGCTCGACATTAGATGGCATTTGTTAAACCAGCGAGCCTCGTGCACGCGCGCTTAACGCGGAGGCCGTGGCTGCAACAAAAGCGCAGCGGCCGTTAATGATTGACTTGCGGAGGTAATTACGTAGGGGTCAGTTGTTGAAGAAGTGGGCGTTGTGTGGGGAGGGGCGTCCAACAAGCGTGACCACGGCTAACTTGCACCTGTCGTAAATCCACTCCGATGACCGTCGTCAAATTTGCTGGCTCCAGATAGTCGCTGACCCCGAACTACTCGATCGAACGTTTCGCCACGCCAGTGGCGTAGCGCGTGCTCGGCCACCAGCAATGGGACTTGTCGATTTGAAAACTTTAATTTCTTGTCGTTTGTGCTCTACGTAGCCTTAATTTCCTACAGTCTCAAATCTATCTAATTGTTAAATTTCGATTATTTAACTGCCGGTTAATGTCTGAAAGCGCGAAAGCATAACGTATGCAATAAAAACCTAAATTGAAGCTTTCTCCATTGCAACAGCCACGTGGTTGTAAAACCAACAGATTGTCAGTGCATCGCGCAGGTGCCTGTTCGTTAATTAGCGTAGTGCGATCGGAAGTCGAGATATAAATGCAAATCGGGAGGACGGGCGAAAGAATTAGCTGAGTATTGGCCCAGTCCAGTGGCGGCTCGCCCAAGAGGATTGGGCGACAAGCTCAAAACAGCTGAATATCGTTTTTGAAGAATTGGATTCCAAAAGATATCCTATAGTAGTTATGTAGATTCTACTTTTGTCGCTTGTTCTAGTACTTACTACATTTCTGTAGTCTTCCTAGATCTAGATTATGTTCAACCATTGGTCTCGTAAGATTGGCCTGAAGCTCAAAACAATTGAATGTAATTTTTAACAATGCGACAGACGACGATACGTCCCCAAATACGAATTAGGCTCTAAAGGAAATCAAAAGCTGTTGTTCGCGAATCTTCCATCTAGACAATTTTCCTGTTCCTTCCAGAATGCGAGTCCTTTCAAGGTGTTTCTGGTTTTCCTAGGGCTTGTTTCTCTATTAACAATTTTACCGTCCGATCTTAACTGTAATTTATTCTACATATATTCATAGGCGTTGTATTATCTTCTTCGTCTTTGTATCCACTTGTGAATAGGTTTGATTAGGTATTAAGTATATTTAGACAGTTTTTTTTTATCTCGTCTACAATATGAGTGCTTCCAAGGTTTCTGTGGTTTTCCTACGTCACGTTTCTCTATTAACAATTTAACCGTCTCATTGTAAGTCTTGTTATTTATTCTCGTTATGTGGGTACTGTATTCTTTTCCTCATCTTTATAGCCATGTATTATTAAGTTTCATTTCCTATTACTTATATTTAGAAAATTTTCCTGCTCCTTCCAAAATATGAGCCCTACTAATGTTTCTCTAGTTTTCCTCGGTCGTTTCTTTATTAACAATTCTATAGTCCGATCTTCACTGTCTTATCGCTATTCTCGATTAGCTATATGAGCGATGTATCTTCTTCCTCGTCTTTGTATTCATTTGTTATTAGATTTGCCTTTGCATTTTATTTTAATAGTTTTCACGTTGCTTCCATACTAATATGAGACCTTCTAAGGTTTCTGTCATAGGTCTCGTTTCTCCATTAACAATTTTGCCGTCCGATCTTAAGTGTCTTGTCATATTCTTGAAACATGCGCGTTGTACTCTCTTCTTCACTTAGTATCTAGGCTACTTGTTAGTATATTTAGACAGTGTTTCTATCCACTCTACAATATGAGTCCTTCCAAGGTTTTTGTGGTTTTCCAAGTCTCTATGAACAATTTTACCGTCCGATCTTAACTTCTTCGTCTTTGTAGCCATTTGTTATCAGGTTTGCTTTGGTATTACTTACCTACTTATATTCAGACAACTTTCCTGTTCGTTCCATAACATGAGTCCTACTAAGGTTTCTCTAGTTTTCCTCGGTCGTTTCTCTATTAAAATTTCTACCGCCCGATCTAAACTGTTTTATCGTCATTTATTCTCGATAAGTATATGATGAGCGTCCTATTCTACTCTCAGTCTTTGTATCCATTTGTAGATTTGCCTTTGTATTCTATTTTAACAGTTTTCACGTTGCTTCCATACTAATATGCGTCCTTCTAGGGTTTCTGTGGTTTTCGTGGATCTCGTTTTGGTTTTAATGATTTATTGCGTACGATAATAACTATCTTGTCGTCATTCATTCTTGATATACTAAACGTATTATATTTTCTTCTTCGTGTTGTTATTCATTTGTTAATAGGTTTAATCTGGCATTGATTTGTATTCGATCTAACAGACTTTTTGATTTTGTTGTTTCCATTTCTCTCCTTGTTTTGTCAATAACCCTCCTTGTTACTGAGACATTTAAAGACAGTTTTGTACACATTTCCGTTCTAGTATTTTTTATGCAATTTGCGTCCTACGGTTTCTGTGGTCTTCCTGTATCTCCTTTTACTGTCTTTTACGAAATAAAATGAAGTCTAGTAATCATTAAAACTCGAGATTTTTTCAGCAATATCCGATTTCGTGTCTTCTGATTCAAAGAAGTGGTTTTTGAAGTCTGTTAGTCTGTCTCTCTCTTCTCTACAGCCCAGACGGTATACCTAAACAAGCGGCCTGAACATTTATATCTTCGTTTTCAGTATAAATTCCGAGATCGCAGTAATTTTTGGCTAAAATCAGGCAACCAAAAATGGTACTTTGCCTTACCTATATATTTTTTCCATTTTTCGGGAATTTTGTGTAATGGTTTGAAAAGATAATTAGGTTTAGAATACGATCATATACTTATTATACAATTATCTACAACTCTTGTTTAAAACTTTTGTTGTGCGCATACACACCTTATTATTTTTAACAATTTGTCCCATACGATCTCAGCTACCTATATTGTCATGATTTGTTCTTGATATAGGTATTAAGCGTGTTGCATTCCCTTCTTCATTTGATACCGATATTTTATAGGTTTGATTTAGCACTCATCTCAGACTATTGGTTTCGGTGGTTTATAATACTCTCATTGTTTTGTTGAATTACCTTTTGTTCCTGAAATTTTTAAGACATTTTTGTACGTTCTACTCGTTACTCGATTACAAGTTATGACCTTTCCACGGTAGCTGTGGTCTTCCTAGATCTCATTTTTCTTTAAGCGATTTGTCCCATACCATCTTTGCCATCTTGATATAAACGTGTTGCACTCTTCTTCGTTTGGTGTCAATTTGTTAACAGATTTGATTTAGCATTGTTTCATATTCGATCTAACAAAACTGTTCGTTTCTGTTGTTTCCATTGCTCCCATTGCTGTGTAAATGTCACTCCATGTTGCCGAGACGTTTAAGGCGATTTCGTACGTTTCTATTTACTTTACAGTCGATGTTCACTGTTATAGTAGGTATCTAGTTTTACGATGTACTCACTTGTTATATTGGTTTCATGTTAAATCTCTGTTGTTTCTATCTTTCATAAAGTTGGTTGGTTATTGAATAGAATTACCATACATTTTGTTGTCTTAGCTGCTATTTCTCTCTTCTGTTCAAGGTAAATGTTATTATGTATTTCCGTCACAACTTTATCATGTTTGTTTTTTTCTATGCTCTTTAGCCTTGTAATCTTCCCTATCTGATTCTATAACTCTCTTTGCTAGTTTATCTCCATTTAGTGTTCTTACCTAGGTATATGTCCATACTATCCCTACTGTTTTTTTTCTAGTTTCTTATATATTGGTTCTCCGTGTAAAAATGCAAAAACTTCAGTATAGGTAGTTTTACAACTGCTCGTCGACTGAGAAGTAATAAAAGTCCTAGAAGAGGGTTGAAAATCTGACGACTGTGATTTAACGTAGGTACCTACCTATATTCTGAGAAATTATTGACCAGGGCTCTGATGATAATTGATGCCTGAAACGAATGAGGCGCGATAAGAAGCAACCTTAGAGAAATATCATAATGAGTACTTATTGTAAACAAATCGTTTGACCAGTTTTAGAAGACATACCGATGTAAATCCCAGAGGTTTAATATCGCTATGCCTCCAAAAAGATAACTAGTTGAAACCCATAAATGGAATTAATGCCATTTTGTCGGCAATTAGCGTTTAGTACACGGATTTTATACATATTTCTGTATTAATTACTCACTTTATTAATCAAACCATCAGTAGTTTTTACGTGGCGACCATTCAGTGCACATTTTGAAACTTTCTAACGTGAGAAAAACTGATGCGTTTCGGTCTTCATAAAATCTATCTAATTATAATGCTTTCATAACGCAATTCAATTTCATAACGCAATTCAACAGCGAATAAAACTTTCGGATAGTGTCAATAATTGTGTCCTAAAACGTTCCTGTTTTAATATTCTCAATTTCGTGGTGCGGCGAAATACCAAAAAAGAGTAAATCGCCCAATTTCATAAAAAGGTTTCAAGGATTAGTCATGAATAGTGGAAACTCCCAGAAAATGTAATTGCCCTGTAGAATGAAACTTCCAATAATTCTACCCTATGTAAGTACATACCTACTTATAAGAAAGGTGATAGCAGAAGTTGCGAAGACTATAGAGAGATATCATTACTTAGTCCAGCACAATATATGAAAAAACTTTGAGACATTGAACAACTAGTTAATTCATAAAGTAGACTCATTTAAATACTCAGAACCACACTGAGCACCAACGGAATGACAAGCGAAATAAATATAGCAGCTAAACTTTACTATCGATTACAAACTCCCATAATGAAGAAACGAAACGCTCCCAAAAAGGAAAAACTGGAGTACAGAATAACACAATTCTCGTACCGATCCTTATTTGTAGTTATCAAACATGAACCCCCACAAAACGGCAACAGCAACATCTATACGCGCGATTATTTCGATTCCTATGACACGTGGGAGGAGTAACTAAGAGGAACATGATGATAAACATCAAAATTAGAAAAAACGTTAGAATAAGATTGCTACAAGAAAAAGCAGGGGTATAGAAATGGGTCCCTTTCTTGTACTCAAAAATGGGAAAATGAATGTGGGTGTCTACGCAAATGCTTTTAACAAAGTACAGCACCAAAGCTGAAAACTCCCAAACAATGAATTGCGTAACAAACGACTTCCGGAATTTGACCGTGTCATTATTGAGGTTCTTTGACCTTTGATCTCAATAATGACAAATTGATATGGGATAGAAACATACCTATTATAACACCCCAGCAGGGGTGCATAGGTACTCTCCCCTATTCTTTTCACCATGTATTCGGAAGCCATATTTAAAGACCCAGTGGAAGAGAAAAATAAGAAAATAATCATAAATGGTATGAAGACGTCATTTTAGCTGATCGTATGAACAAACTACAAAAACTAATGGAGAAAGTGAATAAGTAGAGCTTGTAAAGACAAATCACCGCAAATTAATATTTCAAAGACCAACTCAAAATAGAAAATGAAGAAACAAGTACATCAATATAAATATTTGGAGTGCTGGTTTGATGATCAATAGGACCACCCACAAGAGATTAAAACCATCAAGATTGAGATCTCCCACTATGCGATGTTAGGTACATTCGATCAGTGCTTTTTTGCGGAGTTGAAACATAGACACTCACTCAAGCTACCATAAAGAAGATAGAAGCTTTTGAATTGTACTATTACCATTGAACGTTGAAAAGTTCATGAGAAGAAAGGGCAACAAATGAGAAGGTACTGAACCGTATGAAAAAAGACAAAGAAACCTTATCGCTATCAAAAAGAAAAAACTAGAATATATTGGGCATTTCATGCAAGAAGAAAAATATAAAATCATATGGAATTATCTTACATTGTAAATATAAGGAAAGTTCAGCGTGAGCAGAAGAGTCTCCTGGCTAAACAACCTATATTATAAGGTTCTAGGTAAATAGACCGAACTCAATAGACCGAAAGGCAGTTGACCGAACTCAATTGACCGAAAAGCAATAGACCGAAACGTCACTAGACCGAAGCAGCAATAGACCGAAAATCACTTGGTCGAAAATATGTTACGGTTAAAGTACACATTCGGTAAATGTGCACATTAAATAACTCGAAAAATTACATTTATTAAAAATAGGATCAATAGAAATATTTACACACTATTACAGGAAACATAGTCGATTATTTACGTGGGAATGCGCATAATTTAATTTTTAATATTAGTAGATATGTAATTGGGTAGGATATATCTGTTAAGTATTGTATGATTTACTAGAATAAAGTTAAAATAGAATCAAAAACAAACAAAAACAAAAAAAAACGTCAAAGCGCCTTGTCAGTAACTTCGATATTCAAGGAAACATAGTCGATTATTTACTTGGGATTGCGCATAATTTTAATTTTTAATATTAGTAGATATGTAATTGGGTAGGATACATCTGTTAAGTGTTGTATGATTTACTAGAATAAAGTTAAAATAGAATCAAAAACAAAAAAAAACAAAAAAAAACTTCTAAACACGCCACCAGTTTATGTTGCCCGTCCTAAGCCTGAATAAAGTGTGAAGGGAAGTTGATGCTATTAATGTTAATAAATGTAACCGTAATATATTTTCGACCAAGTGATTTTCGGTCTATTGCTGCTTCGGTCTAGTGAGGTTTCGGTCTATTGCTATTCGGTCAATTGAGTTCGGTCAACTTGCCGTAAGCGATATTATAAAGAGCAACTGCCGGCAAAACTAAGTAGCCATCATGATAGCCAACCTCCAACAAGCAGAGGACCATAAACAAGAAGAAGGGAGTATTAATAGAACGGACGACACGAAAGAGGGAAAGAAAATATGACACGCCCTGATAGCAGAAAAACCCTGACCACATGGGATCTAAGCTATATCCAAAGTGTTGGAGGATATTTGTGTAGGTGAGAAAGCGCAAGTGTAGGTAACGCACAAAGCATAAGAAACATCGACACCATCAAGTGGCGGAGAAGGACGATTAAGAAGAAGACGAGCTATCCATATATGAGACGCCATTATTTTTTTCACATTTTCATTGCGAAATAAGCAATGGTTTTCTCTTTTCTTTCTTCCTGGAAGAACCCCTTTCTTCAATTTTACAGATCATCTATTTTGATTTATTGGTAAAAAGTGCCCGCATCATTTTAAATGTCTAATTTCTGTTCGATCAATCACTGTTCCTTAGGCTTATAAGTATTCTACTTATCATTTCTGACTTTGTACCATAATATTTCTTTGAAGCGCTAGCACTTCTTCCAAGATGATAATTTTTACAGGTTTTTCATGGCGTCTTGTGTCAGTATCCACACATCTTCAACCAAACCGCTGCCTTTGGGTTCCTTTATTGTAATGTATTTTCCCTCCAAACGCTACTTTTTAAACATACCTATTACAATTCTTCTGCTTTCTTCCATATGTTTTTCATTTGATAATATAGAGAACCGCACATCAGAACTCAAAATCGTATGCATACTGTGCTACTACAAATTGGTCGTCTGCAAAATGTAAGATGAATAAACCCCCCATTACTTACAGGTATAGCCATTGCTTCAACTCGACTTCTCTAATCCTGTTGAAAAGGATTGACATGCTGCATCTTTATCGTAAACCCTTTAAAGTGCATATAGGTACAGATGAATATCCCCCTTGTTTAATCATTTCTTCATATTTGCTCTATAATTCTCTAATGATCGAAATCAGTCTTCACTTGAAATTTACTTAAAAGTTTCCTTCAATCTTTTCCTAGGTATAGAATCATCATCGCCTCGTGAGTCTCTTGATACTTCTACACGGTTCTGTTGTCTTTGCTCCTCCTATTTGTAAATATTATTTCTTCTCCCACATTATAATTTTGAGTTTTTCTTCTTCCTCTCTTCTTTTTGTCTTTATGGCTAGTACAGCTCCTGTTTGCCGTGACATCGTGAATTATTCTGTGAAGGAGGAACTTTGTGTCATCTTCTGGGCGACCGCCCTCAATTCTTCTTCCTCTAGGTTGTCCCGTTTTACAAATGCGTGCTAGCTGACATGACCAACGTGTTCATTCCATTCTTTCTTTCTGGGTTTTGTTCATTCCACAATATCTTGTATTCCATACATCCCTTATTTGCCTATCTTGCCACGTAACCCTTAAATAAAACACTGCTGGAGCCTGTTGTTTGAAAATATCACAAGTTCGTTAAAACCCCTCACCACACAAATATTTAACATCATGATGATGACAGCTTGGCTGTCGAAATACATATTTAGCAGTTATTAAATATTTGTGTGGTGAGGAGTTCTAACGAATTTGTGATGTATTAACCCTTAATTCTTAATTTCTGTTTGGTCTTCTTGATTTCCGCTCTTATTTCGATGGCATATGTAAGTACTGGTCGAATCATTATCTTATACAAGCTGATTTTACTCTTATTCTTAGAAATGTATTAACGCTATATTGTGTTGTTTAGGCATCTGGATATCTGAGTTGCTTTTATTAAGTGCTTTTGTATTTCTGCGGTTAAGTCGCTATTACTTATAATCTCCACGTCAAGAAAGTTAAATGCCATGACTTGGTCAATAATTGCTCCATCAACTTCCAATTAGCATCTGATAGAGCAATTTCCATATTAAATTGTTTGTGAATTGGTGCAGCAATCTTTGTAAATCATCCTCATTACCAGCCATTAGCACTGCGTCATCCGCGTAACAGATGATATTGATGTTTGTGCTTCCTATTCTATAGCCTTTCATGTCACGCACTGAATCAATTAGCTTGCTCATTATTGTGTTAAACAGAAATGGACTCAGTGAGTCGCCCTGTCGGATTCCGCTGTTAACTACCCTACTTGTGCAGTTAGAGTTGATATTATCGGGTTATACTTCGTCGCGTACTTTTTCTTCTTTTAAAATTTCTTTTCATACTCATTCGAAAGCTTTTCGAAACTCCATGAAGCATAAGAATAAGAAACTATTAGGTAAACCGTCTAGATTTTTTTACCAGTTTTCGTATCATTTATCGTGGTTCGGTTCTTTCGAAATCCTTATTATTCTGCTGTCATAATTATTATCTCTTGTAGCTTTTCCTTAGGATGTACCTGAACAATTTAAATATTGCGTTAAGCAGTGTGAATCCTCGATAATTGTCTGGCTGAATCTTATTACCTTTTTTGTTGATCTTTCTATATAGTTAAGTTTTCATTTACGCTAGTTTTGTTAGCCACTTGTCACATACCCCTAGAAAACTGTCAATTCCACCTAAAGATTTCAACTTTTTCCTGGCTTAATTTATCCCAAAGCTTCATATAATCTTTGTGAATATAGAATAGATTAACGCTGTTATATTTATAAATTTGATTAATTATAGTTCATAGGACTGTAAATAGGTACACTTTATCCTTCCTACCTGCTGCAAAATTCGTTTGTATTCTCCTACAACCCCCATATTCCCCCCACCTACTTCCCTTAACATTGCGGACATTTTCTTGATCACTTCGTACAGTAATACATTCTGTATTTGAGTGCAAGTGCTATCGATAGCTTCCTGTTTGTTCTGCTAAGTCCCTTCTTATACAGCCAAACAAAAATTTATTTTATATTATCATGCAATTAACGTTCTTGTAATAACATATTTTCTGTTGAGTGTTATTTTCAATGATTTTTCGTTCATAGTTTTTCTATTGTGCACTGCGTTACTTTTGTCATATTAATAGCAGTGGCAGGTTAATGAGAACGGTTTTTCTGCTAAAGCATAAATTCCGAAAAACTCCACAATTTACTAAGATATTATTTAGTTTAATTCAACAACAATAATTTATTTGCAAACGTTGTCTACATTTTTCAAGTCCATAATTAGCATAAAACAATTAAACGTAACTTAATCACTTGAAGCAAACTCTTTGCCTCTTACGCGAAAACTGCAACTTCTGCATGTCTCTTTTCATATTTTTTATGCAGCATGCCTAAAGTTTTCCGTTCTTAACATCTCAACGTACATAACGATCTAACAAAAGAAATTAAAAATCGTGCTTGTCTAAACGTATCAGTTCTAAAAATAGATTACAGCAATAAAACTAACAAAACACTGATAAGAATTTTAATTGCAGCATAAAGAATGTCGCCACTCATTAAAAGGCGAAGAAGCAGCAATGCAAACGTATTACGCAACATGTAATTGGAGTTATGGCCATGCCAGAACCGTATTAAGCTTTAATTCGCCATTTTATCACTATTTCATAGCTTCGTCCAATAATTTTGCACTTTATAAAGTACACGCAAGTCATAATTGGGCTTCAGAAAACAAAATGTTAAAATTAAACTTATAAAAGTGGTAAAAGCAGCCCATTCTCTTCGTTTCGATACCATGCGTGACATCTATGGCCGGAATTCCTAAGCCTAAACGCAAGTTGGGCGGATAAAGTAGTAATTTGTAAGTGGCACGGGTTCACAATCGATCAAAATGCGAAACTGCTGCAGGGAATTAATAAATTAGACGTGGCATAGAGGAATTACGGATTACTTGTAGCCACATTTTCGCTTTTTTAGCGAAGGTTGCCTTGAAAGCTTAAAGCCCGCCTCCCAATTGTAATTTTATTGTGTTTGGAAAAATCGACGTCTCAAAAGGTATTCGTCGCTAAAAGTGTCGTCGGCACTAATCTAATTTTGCTGTGCTACTTTAAAAATACCTTGCGCAAATTATATTGTGTTTAAGTCAGGGCCGTACTTGAAAATTTTAGACTTAAATGCGACTGCAACAGAGTTTAATGTTAAGCCTCTTGTAATTGAGACAAAAATTCTTTAGAGCCAATACGACTAAATGACACACTTTACATCGCTAAACTCAAGATTAGACTCTTTTTTGCAAAATTAAGTAAAAACGTTGCCTTTACGCATTACGCCACCCACGCCATCTATTGAAAACTTGAAAACTCTAGGTGCTCTTCAATATTTATCAGTACTTAATAAACTAACTTTGTAGCTTTTGCAATTGTTACATGTTAATAATAAAATAATTTTTTAAAGCTTTACTCAATTTAAAAACTTGTTTCAGCTAATTTCACTTCTTATTCGTGCTTATTCTCGGCTATTCCGTCTGCAAATTCCGCAACGAAGCAAGCAACACTGTTACGTCCATAAACTGTTAAAAGCGACATAAATTCCAAGAGAATCTTATTAACACGTCAGCGTGCTTTGTAACAGCGTCGAGTTTCTAACCATCAACTCACGTTTCAAATGGTTTAAATGTCGTTGAAAATCCATTATTCATCTATCACTCCGCAAGCAAACCTCAGAGACCGTTTGAAAACGTCTCCACACACACATTTTGCAATAGTTTATTTGTTAGTGCTGCACGAAGCTGCGCTTTGCTAAATAAAAAAATTCTAAACACTTAAAATTCATCTATTTCTAGGTATTTCGACAATGTAATGCGAATCTAAAATTATTTCTGATTAATAAAAGAAATATTACGAGGCTTTTCCAGCCCAATCATAGATGGCACAGGCTTCTTGCTGGCGCACGATAAATTTCCCTAAAATCTATTAAGGGATTCTAGATGTCGCCAAAGTTTGATCATACAGTACAAATCGACATTCAAAAATTGTTCGTTTCTTTGTGCTTCGATACGAATAAACGTAAAATGACTGCCACCATTTTTAAATCCCTTACGAAATTGATTTCCATCATCTTTCGTTGTTTCTGCCTGTTATTAAAAATCGTCTTAGCTAAGTGGTCGAATTCAATACAGGGAAATCTGTATCACAGGACAGAACCGCTACGAGCCATAAAAAAGTACGTCGTAGGCAGATTTCCGGATTCCTGTAAATCTGCGTATAAAACGGAAATTTATTGTACTGTAACGGTAAGGTGTCTTTTTCCCAAGCACATAAAATTTAACAAAGCCAAATCCAGTGGCGTCTTAAGCGATGGTGGAAGAGGTGCACGGCCTAGGAGGCGACAGCTAGGCTTTGGTTACATAACCGATTTTTTCAAATGGAAATAGAGTTCCCCTATAACGTTATTAGTGATGACAAAGCGTTGCAACCAATAAGACAACGTGACCGCGCAAAATAAATGGGTAGATTTTTAAACTAATCATTTGGAACTAAATGCAGTCAAATATACAATAATAGAGATTTTATCAACCTCTCTAAAATCTATAGCGTTTTTAGTTGATATTTGTTTAATAGTAACTTAGTTAGCACATTACCACACTTGTAGATTATTTTAGGCACTACTTGTCACTGTTGCTGAGGGTAAAGTATACATTTTCAACTTAAAAATTAACAAAAACTATTGAAGATCGAGCAAAGAAACAAGTTACAGAAGAAAATGTTTTAATGTCTTTAGTAAAGAAAGCGCACCACAAAAGAAATAACATTTGCTAGGTTGAGTAACGGTTGAAGAGCGTTCAGAATTATGTAGAAAACAGGTACCTAAAAGTAATACTGAAACAGTAAGAGGAAACACTTTGTAATGCAAATTACATTAATTCGCAACAAAAAAACATCCTAGTCGGTGACATTCAAACCTGTACTACCAGACGAAACAAGACATATACCGGGTTTTGCAAAAATGGAAGATTAACTTTATGTTGCATTATTAAGTAGAGTAAGTATTATGAGTAGAAAAAAATACTAATAAAAAATTTTTTGTGTTATATTTTTGAAAATATGATAGTCTCAAGTTTGATTGAGAATATCTTTAATATTCCGTATTATGATAAAAAATATTATATAGCCTACTCAAGGCTAGTTATACGAGAATACATATACTACTCAACAAATGAACTGAACCATCCATAAAAATTGTATTTGTTACATTACGTTATCAAATATATATATAAAAGTTTTTGTTTTATAGTATACTCATATTAAGCATATTTAATTGCACTGTCCTCAAATATCAACCGAATCATTAATAAAATGAAAAAATAATGATATAACAATTTTTTTAACAAAAATAAGAGGAAGAACAAAAAAACGGAAATTAATTGTTTTTTGTGCAATGTGCTATCAGCATTTGAGCAACATTAAAAATGTTTAAATAATAATATTTTATTAATGGACTTCGCTTTATTTAAAGTAAATTATGAAAACGAATGCTTTTTATAGTGCCACAATCCTAAAAGGTTACCAAAAATGCCATAAAAAATTGCACAAATATATGCAAATGGTCCAGTTCCTTTGTTGAGCAGTATAATTGTAAATACTTTTTCTAAGCAACTAAAAGAAACTCGACACTTTTCGAACTCATAATTCAAAAAATGTGTAGAAAATATAAAAAATTCATGTGACAACTGTGCTTTTAATAAATTTGAAAGAAGTTACTTCAATTATAAGTGTTATATCTATGGAAACAATTCAATTTTACCTGCTGTAAAATTAATCAATGTTGCCAGTTCAGCTAGTTTTGAGGTTAATAAAACCTCGCTATATCTTCAAAATAGAACATAACGACCCTTTAAACTTGCAACACTCCACATAAGGACGATACTTAAAAAAAATTGTGATAAGCAAATCAAGAAAAGTGGATTTTGGTTGTGGAAAAGTAACAAATATTACTTTCAAAATTGTAATTGACATTTCAATATTATCAGATTCTGGGATTAATAATAAATAAATAAATGGTGTACGTTAAAACTCCTCTAGATTTAAATTCACTCAACCCAAATTACTTAACCCCTCCTCCAGCCCCCCAACTTACAATCCAGTGGAGGCTACAACACTTCCCTCAGTAGTTGTTCTTTGCAATTGCTTCTCCTCTGCTCCTCTCAGGTTAGGTTCAAATTTGAATTTTATATTAAAAGAATTCTGTAGAATATTTAACTCAGAGTAGCTCAAATACTCAAAATTTCAGTACAAACTTCAATAATTTATAACCTCACAAAATTGACTTACACCACAAAAGGTTCGCCTACAGCGTTTTATTTTGATATTCAAAAGCGAAATTTGCAAGGAAAGCGCAGGTAAACTGAATTGAATCTCCCGCCTAGCAACATCTAACTTGTGTTTTTTTCAGATTGTGATGTAAAAACGACGCGCTACTATGTTTTGTCTTGGCTTCATGTGAAAACTGCAAATCCTGGCATAAATCGCATTTTCTAGTGACGCCACGGCATTTTCTGGAATTTGGACGTATCTGGATGCTCGGAAACACGATAAATCTCTTCAGCAAGGTGTGTTCTCCAAGTCCACTGGCTTTCCGGACTCCAACCACATAAAAAATATCGCCAACCTCGTCTCTAGAGCTGCTGCGGGTGATGCCAACGCCCTTATTTTCTGGAAGTCGCTTTCTTGGCACCAAATCTTCATCTCGGATGTTGTAACACCTCTTCCCGACCTGTAGGACTTGAGATCCCTGGCTTCTGATGTTGGAATGGACTGATATCGCAGTTTGAAATTTCCAGGTCGTCGGAGCTGAACTTACGCCGATCTTAGCTTGCACAATTTTATAAACTTTTTCGGTGGAAAAACTTTTAATAACACTTCCACTTATACCCGGTGACTTGTAGAATAACTTTGTACACTTTTGAGACTTTGCAAATAACTTTTATTATATAAAAACACCAAAAATCAGGAGCATCATTTGCCCACAAGTTGACATAAGAATTATTTTCTATTTTTTAACAAAAGAGCATCGCGTTACCTAGTAACCGCGATCTAATATTGTTCAAAGGAAATAAATTTTGGTTACAATTTCATATAAAGGAATTAAATTTGATTAACATGTTCGTTGCTTAAAACTAGAAATGTTCTTTATTTCTTATATATAAAATTGTCCTTTCTTGTCACATAAAACTGTTATTTATCACTGCTCTGCTATGAACACTTAGTTTTAAATTGCACTGGCACTTGAGTTCAATTTTAACCACGTCACTAATTATTCTTCATTTTAGTTGCCCTCGTTCTGCATTGCTCTTTGCAAATTTTATCTCATCTTGCTTTGATTTCCATCTACCTTTCAGCTTGCCTGCTTTTTACTAACCTGTACGTTTATTAATAACTCTACGCTCATATTCATTATAACCAACTTTTTGCATTATTTACTTACATTTGGCCCGGCTTCAAATATGCTCAAATCTACCATATTATTTATATTATATTAGCTATATTAAATCTTTCTTATAGTCAAACTTCAAATTCAATCCTTCTGACACCTGCTTTTCTTATGCTAGCCCTTATCCCTCTAATTATGCTTCTTGCATATCATTTCCAATGCATTTAATAACTTCGACTACTGTCTATTGCAATTAAATAAAATACCTCAATTCTGTGCTTTAATTGACTTTGTTCAATATTTCTCTATACATACAGAACTAATTTGCAAGCATTAAACCATCTCAATACATGCCCTAACCTATGTGCTGTATACATTTGCGACCACTTTTGTCAATTGATCACCTGTGATTCTGATGCATTTGATCTCGGCTCCCGCAATTGCATACTTTTCTCATAGTTTCTAATCTATGTTTGGCGTTTGTACGGAAGTTCTTTTTATTCTTCTTTTAATTAATATCTTCTGACAGATTCAATACCATTACTCCATTTGTTTGATAAGGTAAACGGATGTATTCATTGTCTACTTTATTTTCTGTACTGCGACATGTAGAAATTTTCAGGCGTTGACTACGTCATTCGCATTGTATAATCTCATTGTTAATTATACCTATTTCAATTAACCTTATTTAATATATTGTATTTTTGTTGCTCTGCATTCCTTAAGAGTCCCTTAAGAGCATGCAGTCTGAAAAATAGTGTTCATATTCCGAATCCTTTCTTTAATGCCCTTCTAGCTATTTGTTTAATTTAAATAAATTGAATGAGCAAACACTCAATGTAATCACATATCAATTTCTATTGTTTCCCACCAATTACTTTGTTATTTATAATATCCATTAGTTAATGAAGGTCAACGCAGCCCTTGCCAAGTTTCAGGTGGAATTGAATTTTCATAGCTTTCAACTTAATCGATTCGATACGAAGGTATCAAATGTCTACATTTGCCAAGCTCGTCCATCCAAAAATTAACCTCATTTCAGCCTAGGTACAAACCTAGCGTGCTATCTGAACAAACTGCCATAAATCCAGGCGGAAAGGGCGCTCCACCCTCATTCCTGACCCTTCAGGATTATTGATCCAGTTGGCCTTGGCTCGTTCAATAAGGAGATTATTTATTTCAGCATCGCCTCGTCGCAATGTTTCAAACTGTCAGCTGCAGCTACGCCGCAATATTAAACAATTAAATATCACATCGATGCAAGCAGGCCGACTCATCAGCGGAACAAAGGGGCGCATTCGTTCATATCGAAACGGCATCGATCCCTCGGATCAGCCCAAGGATAAACAAATTGCAATAAACAATAAGAAACCACGTGGTTTGGAAGGGCTGCGTACCAGGAGAGCAGGAAGGGCGAGAAGGTAGGCGTCCCTTCGGCCCTAAACCACCCTAATCCGAATTCAGCACCCCGTGTGTTCATCGAGCCTCTTGTCAAGAGCTCTGACTCTCACCCTCCATCAATTAAGCGAGGGTAGATATCGACCAATGGGGTGGAGTTAGAACCCCGAGCACCTATGACCCTTGCTCCCTTTTGTTATTATCACTTTCCTTTTGCGACTTGTACATAATTAAGGGCACATTCGAACTTCCGGGCGCGTTAATTAAGGATGCCAGATAGAAAGCGATTTACTGGATTTTTGGTTTTCACCTGTTGCTGGTTGCGGTTAACCGCGTTAATGCAATCTACAAGTGCAGAAATTGGAAGAGTCAAAATGACAGGTTGTGAACTATGTACAGGTTGTTTCAGAATAAATGGTGAGCATCTCGGAAACACTCGCACTTAAAAATCGTCGAGATAAACGCCTAAGTACAAGAATAATTATTGAACTAAAAAATTACATTTCAAAATTATGTCGTAATCCTCTCTTTTACGCCACTGAAATATTTCAATTTCCTTCATTTTTACTTAGAAGCTGTATTAACATTGCAATGCCTTTCTACTCTTTTATATTTTAAAAAAATTATCTTAGAACTTATGGTCGTAGAGGATATGACGACATCCTGTATACACCGCCTCTAATATGCGTGAAAATTTAACTCATTTGCAAAGACACGCTGAAACTTTGTAGATATAAAAGTTCGCTATTTGCAATTCCTCAATTCTTTACGGTTCCTGAAATATCAAGTAAAACAGAACATTTTGTTAAAAGACCATTGCTCTAAAAAATAGCAAATTACAAGTAGCAGAGGAAGCAAATAAATCGATTTGCAGTTTCTACTGTTATTCTTAAAATGCCTGTACATTCTTCAAGTACCTGTAAAATGTACCTACATTTCAACCTACATAAAAAGGCAACATTTACACTTGACATCTTTTGAAATAAGTGAGCCTGTATATGCAGTTGTGATCGTATGCTAGAACGATTAACTTAATACACAAAACCAGTTGAAGTGCAGGCTACGATATTTTAGCTTTGTTCTTGTTTCAATAAATATCAAAAATTGTCGCCCAACTGGTTGCCTACTCAAATTAACGAGTTTCCAAGGTATACACTAACAAAAGCGAAAAATACAGCCTGTATACCCAGTTTTGGTCGTGTGTTAAAACGTTTAAGTTAATACAGAAAACAAACTGAAGCGCAGTCGACGACGAGTTTCCAAGGTATACACTAACAAGAGCGAAAAATACAGCCTGTATACTTATACAGAGTTGTGTTAAAACGTTTACATAAGTTAAAATCTATAGAAAACGAGCTGAAGCACAGTCTAGGATACTTTACTTTTGTTCTTGTTTCAATAAATATCAAAAATTGTCTGCAAACAGGTTACCCACTCAAATAAACGAGTTTCCAAGGTATACACTAACATGAACGAAAAAGACAGCCTGTATATACAGAGTTGTGTTAAAACGTTTACATAAGTAAATATCTACAGAACACGAGCTGAAGCACAGTCTACGATACTTTACTTTTGTTCTTGTTTCAATAAATATCAATAATTTTCTGCAAACAGGTTACCTACTCAAATAAACGAGTTTCCAAGATATACACTCACAAGAGCGAAAAAGACAGCCTGTATATACAGAGTTGTGTTAAAACGTTTACATAAGTTAATATCTACAGAAAACGAACTGAAGCACAGTCTACGATACTTTACTTTTGTTCTTGTTTCAATAAATATCAAAAATTGTCGCCCAACTGGTTACCTACTCAAATAAACGAGTTTCCAAGGTATACACTAACAAGAGCGAAAAATACAACCTGTATACCCAGTTTTGGTCGTGTGTTAAAACGCTTAACTTAATACAGAAAACGAGCTGAAGCGCAGTCTACGATACTTTTTATTTTTGTATTATATAAGTCTTAAAAATTCGCTGAAAAATGGTTACCCACTCAATTAAACCAAAGTCCAAGGTATATACTAACAACAGTGAAAATCAGTCTGCATCCACTTCTGTTTGTGTTAAAACGCGTATTAAGTTAATACAGAAAACAAACTAAAGCGCAGTTTACGATACTTTAGTTATGTTGTTGTAATCAATAAATCTTAAAAATGTTCTGCTAAATGCTCAAACAAACGAGTTTGCAGTGTAAAGTCTCCTTAATCCGAATCAATTAAAACCAGCTCAGTTCGAAGATCGAAGAATGGAAACATCCGGATCGTGTGTTACAACGCTCAAGTTAATACAACAAATCAAGCTGTACTGCATTCTACAACACTTTAGTTTTGTTCTTGTAATCAATAAATCTCAAAAAATTTCCAGAAAATGGGTATTGAAACCGACAAGTTTCCAACGTACAACAATAGCGAAGGGGACAGCCTGTATTCATAGTGTTAATCGTGTTTCAAAACGCTTAACCTAATATACAAAACGAACAGAACCGCAGTCTGTGATACCTACTTTAGCTAACGTCTAATTTAATCCAGCAATCGAGATGAAGCACAGTCATATAGTTTGGGTATTGATGACATTTATCACCAAATTTTAGAAAGTATCAAGAAAATGGTCACTCAAGCAAACGACTTTACAATGTCTAACAATTGCGAAGGATACACACTATATACGCAGTTAATGATCGTGTCTTAGAACGCCTAGCTTAATCCAGCAAACGAAGTAAAGCACAATACTATACTTGGGAAGATAAACAAATGAATTTATAATAATGGCGAAATATACAACCGGTACATACAGCGCATGGTAAGGTTTTAATGTGGTTAATTTAATTCATGAATCTAGCTGAAGCACTATACGCGACACTGGTTTTCTCTCGCTTTTCTGCAAAATGGATACTCAAATAAACGAGTCTAACACTAGCGAAGAACACACCCTGTATACGCAGCTGATGATCGTATCTTAGAATGCCTAATTTAATCCAGAAAATGAGATAAATACGACACTTTGGTTTATTCTTGCATTTATCACTAAATCTTTGAAAAATCTACAAAATGGGAACATAAACAAACGAACTTTTAATGCATAATAATGGCCAAATATACAACCAGTACATACAGCGCTTGATACGGTTTTAATATGGTTAATTTAATCCATGAAACTATAGCTGAAGCACTATACGCGACACTGGTTTTCTCTCGCTTTTATCACTGAATCTTATCAAATTTCTGCAAAATGGTTACTCAAATAAACGAGTCCAACAATACCGAAGAACACACCCTGTATACGCAGCTGATGATCGTATCTTAGAATGCCTAATTTAATCCAGAAAATGAGATAAATGCGACACTTTGGTTTATTCTTGCATTTATCACTAAATCTTTGAAAAATCTACAAAATGGGAACATAAACAAACGAACTTTTAATGCATAATAATGGCCAAATATACAACCAGTACATACAGCGCATGATACGGTTTTAATATGGTTAATTTAATCCATGAAACTAACTGAAGCACTATATACGCGACACTGGTTTTCTCTCGCTTTTATCACTGAATCTTATCAAATTTCTGCAAAATGGTTACTCAAATAAACGAGTCCAACAATACCGAAGAACACACCCTGTATACGCAGCTGATGATCGTATCTTAGAATGCCTAATTTAATCCAGAAAATGAGATAAATGCGACACTTTGGTTTATTCTTGCATTTATCACTAAATCTTTGAAAAATCTACAAAATGGGAACATAAACAAACGAACTTTTAATGCATAATAATGGCCAAATATACAACCAGTACATACAGCGCATGATACGGTTTTAATATGGTTAATTTAATCCATGAAACTAACTGAAGCACTATATACGCGACACTGGTTTTCTCTCGCTTTTATCACTAAATCTTATAAAATTTCTGCAAAATGGTTACTCAAATAAACGAGTCTAACAATACCGAAGAACACGCCCTGTATACGCAGCTGAGGATCGTATCTTAGAATGCCTAATTTAATCCAGAAAATGAGATACATACGACACTTTGGTTCATTCTTGCGTTCATCACTAAATCTTTGAAAAATCTACAAAATGGGAACTTAAACAAACGAATTTCCAATGTGTAATAATGGCGAAATATACAACCTATAACACACAGCCTATGATAGTCTTTTAAAATGGTTAATTTAATCCATGAAACGAGCTGAAGCACTACATACGACAGTAACTTTCTCTTACATTCATCACTAAATCTTAAACAACTTCTACAAATTGATTACTCAAACAAACGAGTAACAACAACGACGAAGAACACACCTTCTATACACAGCTGCTGATCGTATCTTAGAACGCCTAATTTAATCCAGAAAAAGGGATAAATACGATACTTTGGTATTCTTACATTGTTTACTAAATCTTTTAAAAAATATACAAAATAGGAATACAATAAAACGAATCTTCAATGTATAAAAACGGCCAAATATACAAGCTGTACACCGAGCGCATGATACGGTTGTGATGTGGTTACTTTAATCCATGAAACGAGCTGAAGCACTATATACGATACTGTTTTCCTCTCGCTTTCACCACTAAATCTTATACAATTTCTACAAAATGGTTACTCAAACAAACGAGTCGAATAATAGCGAAGAACACACCCTGTATACGCAGCTGATGATATTATCTTAGATCGCCTAATTTAATCCAGAAAATGAGATAAATACAACACTTTCGTTTATTCTTACATTGTTCAGTAAATCTTTTAAAAATATCTACAAGATGGCTAATAAACAAACGAATTTTCAATGTATAATAATGGCCAAATATACAACCTGTACACGCAGCGTATGATACGGTTTTAATATGGTTAATTTAATCCATGAAATGAGGTGAACCACTATAAGTATACCACACTGGTTTTCTCTCGCGTTTATCACTAAATCTTAAACAATTTCTATAAAATGATTACCCAAATAAACGAGTCTACCAATAGCGACGAACACAGCCTGTATACGTATATTAAAACGCCTAATGTATTCTAGAACATTAGATAAATACGACACTTTGGTTTATTCGTGCATTATTCACTAAATCTTGAAAAAATCTAGAAAATAAAAACTCAGACAAACGAATTTTCAATGTATAATAATGGAGAAATATACAACCTATACACACAGCGTATAATAATGTTTTAAAACGGTTAATTTAATCAATGAAACGAGCTGAAGTGCTATATACGGCACTGATTTTCTCTTGCGTTCATCACGAAATCTTAAACAATTTCTACAAAATAATTACTCAAACAAACGAGTCTAACAATAGCGAAGAACACACCCTGTATACGCAGCTGATGATCGCATCTTATAACGCCTAATTTAATCCAGAAAATGAGATAAATACAACACTTTGGTTTATTCTTACATTGTTCAGTAAATCTTTTAAAAATATCTACAAAATGGCTAATAAACAAACGAATTTTCAATGTATAATAATGGCTAAATATACAACCTGTACACGCAGCGTATGATACGGTTTTAATATGGTTAATTTTATCCATGAAATGAGGTAAGGCGCTATATACCACACTGGTTTTCTCTCGCGTTTATCACTAAATCCTAAACAATTTCTACAAAATGATTACTCAAACAAACGAGTCTACCAATAGCGAAGAACACAGCCTGTATACGTAGCTGAAGATCGTATATTAAAACGCCTAATGAAATCTACAAAATTAGATAAATACGACACTTTGGTTTATTCGTGCATTCATCACTAAATCTTCAAAAAATCTAGAAAATAGAACCTCAGACAAACGAATAATAATGGAGAAATATATAACCTATACACACAGCGTATGATAGTGTTTTAAAACGGTTAATTTAATCCATATATACGGCACTGATTTTCTCTTGCATTCATCACGAAATCTTAAACAATTTCTACAAAATGATTACTCAAACAAACGAGTCTAACAATAGCGAAGAACACACCCTGTATACGCAGCTGATGACCGTATTAGAACGCCTAACTTAATGCAGAAATCGAGATGAAGCACAATACGATATTTTGGTTTTTTCTTGCATTTATCACAAAATTTTTGATTCAAATAATTTAGTTCCCAATATACAACAATAGCGAATAAGACAGCCTGTATACACAGTTGTTAATAGCGAGTTAAGACAGAAATCCAGGAAACGAAATTAAGAAAAACTGCAACATTTTGCTTTTTTAGCCGAATTCAGTAATGGTTACTTCAATAACTAAGTCTCCATTTATAACAATAACGAAGACGACAGCCGGTACACAAACATAGTTTCTAATTGCCTAACTTAATACAGAAAACGAGATAACGTAGAATGCGATACTTTGGTTTGTTCTTCCATTCATCACTAAATCTTAAAAATTTTCTACACAATGGTTACTCAAACAAAAGAGTTTCCAATGCCTAATAATAGCGAAGTACACGCAGTTGATGATCGCATCTTAAAGTGCCTAACCCAATATAGAAAATGAGATAAAACACAATACAATACTTTGGCTTCTTTCTGGCATTACCTGAATTCCATTTCGTTCATTTGTGTATGAGTACTCAGCATAGTCTACCGAAAAAAACACAAAAATTATTTTTGTGTGAGAATTGAACTGACAAATGAAGATAAAGTAGTTGAAATCCAAAATTGTAAGTCGACAATAAACTATTATTATTAAGTCTACATAATAGACTAGAATATATAAAATTTAAAAAAAATCGAAGAGATTACATGACGTTAGGAAATTAACACATGCATGCTATTACTGCATAAAGTAATAGCACCAATGTGAAGATATAAAAAGATCCCAAAGCACTGGGCAATGGCAATTATCATCCCTTTCCACAAAAAAGGTAACAGGAGATGATGCGAGAACAGAGGAACAGCGCTGCTACGTGTACCTACCCAGAGAATTGTATGGGAGAATTCTGCAATAGAGATTAAGGGTAGTTATGAAGCAAAAAATCTAGTGTGATACACGCACCCAACTTTTACAGTGATATTATAATTACCAAAAATGTGTTTTTTGATTTTCAAGCATTTGTCAGAAATTTTAAAGAATTACAAATAATAGGACAGAAACCGTACAAAATACAGCATTAGTTGAAGAGACAAATTTTGTCTAAAATTTTAAGCTGAATTCAAAAATTTAATAATATACCGGGTGTTCTACTTAAAATAGGAGTTAATAAAAAAAATGGCAGAAGAAACTCATTTTAGAGGTATTCAACTGGAAAATCACCTATCATTGTTAGACATTAAACATGTAATAAAAATTTAAAGTTTGCAAAAATCGTTAGAGCCATTTTTGAAAAAATCGAAAAAAACGAAAATTCACAAGAATCAACAACATACTTCCGGTTATGCGATTTTCTTCAAAAGGTTGCTGTCGCATCTAGATAATACACAAAACTTATACTTCTATGTAGTTTTAACGTCATACCTTTTTTCGTTTTTGAGATATTCTGTTCACAGACAAACAGACAGACAGACCAATAAGCAAAAACATGTTTTTTGGGTTCAGAGTACTCTAAAACGTGAAGATCTGTTGAAAACTCAATTTCGAATTTTTGGGGTGAATCCAATAGTACTTCCTCTATTGTAAAAGGAAGTAAAAATTAAACAGTCTCAAAACAGGTTTAGCGCAGGATTTTTTGGATTAAAACTAACCGTGGAGCAAACTACAAGATACACGAGTATAACTTGTAAGAGTCTTCGACACAAATCCGAGAAATAAAATATGAGTGTTACTGAAGCAGAATGAGATAAGTGATGAATTGATTAATGCCATAAAAACATCTGAAATTACAACGCAACAGGCAATAATATGGAATCAACAGTCGTTAAAACAGAAGATGGATTAGGACAAAGCGGAGTGTTGAAGCCGCTACTGTTCATCAGCGTAATGGACGCCATCACGAAAGAACGACTAAAAACAAAACGAATATTGGTCGAGTACTGAAATTTAGAAGCAATATGAATGGGTCTCGGAATTTATATACGCGGATGACTTAGTAATAATTGTGAACACTAGCGCCGAATTACAAAAACATCTGGACATTTGTAAACAGACATTAGAAATATGATGGTCAACAGACAGAAAAATGTGGCAGTAGGCAAGGATGCGAACAACATAAATATCACGCTAGACAACGAAAAATTAGCACAGGTAGAAACCTTCAAATACCTGGGCATAACATTGAGTTATAAAGGTGGCATGGAGGAAGAGCTCAACAGGGCATTCGGAGCAGAAGTTAGACTATCATAAAAAACTCAGAGTTTACAATAAAATCTACATACTGCCCCCAATGTACAGCACTAAAATATAGTCGACCTCAATGAGGCAACAAGAGGAACTCCAGCAGTGGCGGCTCGTTATACCTAATTGTATATGGGCCTCTTGATTTTAACAATATCTAAGCACAAAATAAATGCTTCACCTACATTACGTCGATTTTTTAATCCAAATATAACGATGATTTTAATTTTAAAGATAAAAAAGAAAACGTCATGTGAACAGGACAAAAAAGTATTCAAACACAACACAAAATCTAATTAGTGTTAAAAAATGAAGCACGATAATGCAATACAAAATGGAGCATTCAATGAATCACATACAAAAAATCCATTTGTTTTTCTTGTAAATGTTCATAGAAAACTGCCTTACATGATTACGAGTTCCAAAATTCTTTCTCATACTTTTTTTAATAAAACTGCACGAAGCACGCTCCAACTGAAACCGTTATTATGTAAGAACTTCCCAGCACAATGCACAACCATACAAGACTGCTCGAAATTACCTTATAAATTTGCAGTTTATTGCAACGCCAAGGCTATTTCCAAGAAGTTATGCTAAGGGCGCGGCGCCCGGCGTTATTTACCTTTAAATAGATCGCATTCGGCGCTATATTTGTAAATATAACGATAATCCCGCGAGTCTGCAACGGTATCCAATTGTGATCGGCGGATCTCATTACTTAAACCTTGTTACAGTATAGCGGTAGAATAGTTACTTTTTCTAATAACAGATAGGCTCTTGTCGACTAGGAGGCTCGAGCCCCTGAGCCCCTAAGGAGCAACCACCACTGGACTTCAGGAAATAAAATTCGGTATTTTGTAAAAACGATTAAAATATTTCAATTTAGTTTAATAACAACCTGTGTTTTTTACACAATTTTAGTTTTCCTGTGCTTTCACAACTTACTACATTATACAGTGATTAGAAGTGGTATAAGCTACTGTCAGTCTTTTTGACATGTTAACATGTTATTGCTACCAATTTATAAGAATAGAATTGCTTACCGAACATTTCATGTATTTAAAGCTAAAATTTTTATTTGTGATGAAAGTGTGTTATGTAACCTTTGACATTTCTTCATAAATGAAGAAAAGAAAATGCGGAAGGTGGTGTAAATATTTAGGACATAAAAGTAAACGTATTGAGAAGGAAGCGAAAAAGATTTACAAACAATGTTTCATCTTGTGTTGTAATTTTCCGAGAATTGGCACCGGATGTGGGGTGAGTAGCGTTCCACTTCCGACTTGTGCCTATCCCGGGGTTTGAACCCGGGACCACTGATCGCTTGTAATTACGAGCCTGTCACTCTTACCACTAGACCACCACTGCGCAGAATTTGAATTTCCCACCAAAAAGTGAGCCAGAACCCCTCTAGCTACACTACTTTGGCCAATGTCATGTGATGTTGGGAAAACTTAAGGTAAATTTCTACATAAACACTAACAGAGGCAGGCCATGACCCTGTCTGAGTCTATTATTGTAGTATGTATGGAACCATGGTCTTCATACATAATTTTAATGAGATGCGTATCAGTATTTACGTGCAGCAGTGCTTGTCAAAGTGTACATTGCTGTACTTGTAAGCCTTTTCAAAGTCAATAGAGACAAAATGCACTTCTTCTTTTGTTTCTTTTCAAATAGCTGCTGCAATATAAACAAGTCATCCACATACAATCGATCGGGGATAAATTTACTTTGCTCTTCTCCGATTGGTTCACCAATATCCATTTTTCGTACCGGTAACAGTCAAACTATGGTTTCTAGGATCTTTTCTACTAACTTTCTTAAATAATAATACAATGTACGATGTTTTTTTATGATCATTATTGACCTTCGTAATACTTCTTGTAGTTTATGGTTGTTAACTGCATCGCTGTTGTTAGTTTTCATTGTTTTAATGCTCCACCGATTAAGCATTTAATACAGTTCGGTTCACCAAATTTAATTTTTTTCTTTATTATTCTTCTCTGCTCTGCTATTTTTATAGGTTTCTATACTTTTATTTGTTCTATTATTTAACCCCTTGTGATGCAGCTGTATAGCCTAAATCAATATTATAATTTGTAGCAAACGCATGACTACATTTTTTTACATTTTAATGCGCTGTTGAAGTGTAAGTTATTTAAACAGTCGGTGAATATTACCTTTTTAATTCCCAAAAGCGCCAAAGAAATCAAATGCATTGCAAATATTGCTCTTATTGTGTTTATCACCAAATCTGATCGTAAGTTTCTATTGCGTTTTATAAATTGTGCAATTACTTCGCTACGTGCTACAAGCCCAAGTTGGAATGCGAAAGTGCATTGAAAAATGTCCAACTAAAGCTGAAATTTAAATTTCGAACTAGATGCAACTTTAAGCAGTGTAAACGGGAACGGAGAGAGAAAACACTCGAATTTGGTGATGTGGTGAGCTGGCTATTGTTGGATGGTCAGAGAAAGTGTGTTAAAAATGCAATAAGCAAACAGTGGTGGGTGCAGTGGCGCCGGAATTATAGTTTTAAAGGGGCTTGTTTTCTAATTCAGTTTACCTTTGACAATAATGATAATGGTAAACAATGTTACATATGTTCACTAAATTAATAAATTAGGTTTGTGTCGAATATATTCGAATCTTGTTAAGGAAATAGTAATTGGAAGGTCCAAAATGTAATGGGAACGTAGAATTAAATTTTCTCGATTACCTATTATAAATAGGCATAGACTGTTACTAAAATTTATATTTTTCAGAACACAGACTGATATTTTGTGCTTTCGTAAAGCAGTGGATAAATTCGTTAAAAATTCAAGGAATAACTTTTGGAACAAACGTCGAGACCCCTCCATTTTTATTTTTATTTGAGCAATTTTTGCAAATATACGACGCGCGTGATCTACCAATCACAATGAATTCCCTCGCTTTCTCAACTTTAACTGTATACAGGAACTCTAAAATAGTTGTAATTGTAAGCCATCTAGGGGCTAGAAAGGGAGCCAAAGCCAAGCTTTCTTTTTTTTATCTGGACAGCTCGAACTCCAGATTAAGCTTGTTGAACGGTTTAGCCATATCTTGCCGTGCACATGAAAAATTGTTATATTTTATTTGCTCACCGCTAGATGGCCGAGATTATTCAGTATCATTAGCCATTTAGCCAATAGATGGCCGATCTGTTTTGTTTTTACACCACCATTAAACTAGCGAGTCATTATCGATCATGCGTATCTTGCCCTGCATATGAAGAATTGTTAGATTTTAGTTATTTTACACGATTTAGCCGCCAGGGGGGCGACATTCGTTAGTTTTAATCCAGTATCATTCGCAAATTAGCCGCTAGATGGCCAAAATATTTCAAAAACCAGGATAGTATTAAGATGAACCGAAGTTGAGCCAGTCTCAATGAGGAAAATGCCAAAGCCTCCTATTTTTAGAGTTTCCTCGTAGCCAGCCAATTAATATTTTCCTTGTTTTACGCCAATTAGCGAAGAATTAATGTAAATTAAGACAGTGCAGCCATAAATAACGACTTTCGCCGTACTATTAAAACGTGCCCAGTTTTGCTAATACCGGCTGGCTTAATGACAGCATTTATTAAATGATTTATACGCACCTCATTACCTGCATTATTTCGATTAGCTTAGTTTATACGACTTTAATGAGTTTATAAAAAGCGGCATTGAGACGCCAAACGTGACTGCTGGGAAAAAGTCGCCTTGCACGTCGCTATCGGTATTATTATTAGTCTAATTTATCGCTGGCTAGCCTACTGCGCCGATTTGTAATTTATAAGCGCATAATGTAAGTGGATTTAGTCCGAGGTTCCTTATGGCCTGTAATATTTTATGTGCAATTAACTGCCGTTTGTTACTGCGTTAACATTCAGGATTTTATTGCAGATTTCAGCACATAATTTTCAGTGTTATGTATTCAAAACTGTATGTTAAGATGTTTCTTGTGCTCTTCAAAATCAAAATAAGCACTCACAGCGTTTTTCTCAAAATTTAGCATACATAAGTCATCAGTTTTCTGCTTAACAGAAACCGTTCCGTTCTAATGTAAAGGAATCAAACCCTATGTAGTATTACTTGGTGTGAAACCCGAATCCTTTGTTTGAATAGGATTGGAACCTGTAATTAATTTCAGAAAACTGTAAGGTTTGTCGTAGCCGGTTTGTTGCAGCTTCACGTCTCTCTATTTTAATTTTTCATTTTATTTTATGATAATTATTGTTCTAACCCCTTTCACAGGGGTCACGACCACCAAAGGTGAGTAGATTTTTGATGAAAATAAAACTTTATTCGCGTTCATAGGCAATTCTACTTGTAATTTGGTGCCTTCTAGGAATATATCAGTATTATTTATGTGTCATTTACTGCACGTCGTGATATTGTCCTTTGTTTTTATTAATTTTCATATTAGTTAGTTATTCTGGATATCATTCCGCATTGTTTGTAAATCTTTTTCGCTTCCTTCTCAATACGTTTACTTTTATGTCCTAAATATTTACACCACCTTCCGCATTTTCTTTTCTTCATTTATGAAGAAATGTCAAAGGTTACATAACACACTTTCATCACAAATAAAAATTTTAGCTTTAAATACATGAAATGTTCGGTAAGCAATTCTATTCTTATAAATTGGTAGCAATAACATGTTAACATGTCAAAAAGACTGACAGTAGCTTATACCACTTCTAATCACTGTATAATGTAGTAAGTTGTGAAAGCACAGGAAAACTAAAATTGTGTAAAAAACACAGGTTAAACTAAATTGAAATATTTTAATCGTTTTGTAAAAACGATTAAAATATTTCAATTTAGTTTAATAACAACCTGTGTTTTTTACACAATTTTAGTTTTCCTGTGCTTTCACAACTTACTACATTATACAGTGATTAGAAGTGGTATAAGCTACTGTCAGTCTTTTTGACATGTTAACATGTTATTGCTACCAATTTATAAGAATAGAATTGCTTACCGAACATTTCATGTATTTAAAGCTAAAATTTTTATTTGTGATGAAAGTGTGTTATGTAACCTTTGACATTTCTTCATAAATGAAGAAAAGAAAATGCGGAAGGTGGTGTAAATATTTAGGACATAAAAGTAAACGTATTGAGAAGGAAGCGAAAAAGATTTACAAACAATGCGGAATGATATCCAGAATAACTAACTAATATGAAAATTAATAAAAACAAAGGACAATATCACGACGTGCAGTAAATGACACATAAATAATACTGATATATTCCTAGAAGGCACCAAATTACAAGTAGAATTGCCTATGAACGCGAATAAAGTTTTATTTTCTCCAAAAAATCTACTCACCTTTGGTGGTCGTGACCCCTGTGAAAGGGGTTTAGAACAATAATTATCATAAAATAAAATGAAAAATTAAAATAGAGAGACGTGAAGCTGCAACAAACCGGCTACGACAAACCTTACAAACAGTTTTCTGAAATTAATTACAGGTTCCAATCCTATTCAAACAAAGGATTCGGGTTTCACACCAAGTAATACTACATAGGGTTTGATTCCTTTACATTAGAACGGAACGGTTTCTGTTAAGCAGAAAACTGATGACTTATGTATGCTAAATTTTGAGAAAAACGCTGTGAGTGCTTATTTTGATTTTGAAGAGCACAAGAAACATCTTAACATACAGTTTTGAATACATAACACTGAAAATTATGTGCTGAAATCTGCAATAAAATCCTGAATGTTAACGCAGTAACAAACGGCAGTTAATTGCACATAAAATATTACAGGCCATAAGGAACCTCGGACTAAATCCACTTACATTATGCGCTTATAAATTACAAATCGGCGCAGTAGGCTAGCCAGCGATAAATTAGACTAATAATAATACCGATAGCGACGTGCAAGGCGACTTTTTCCCAGCAGTCACGTTTGGCTCTCAATGCCGCTTTTTATAAACTCATTAAAGTCGTATAAACTAAGCTAATCGAAATAATGCAGGTAATGAGGTGCGTATAAATCATTTAATAAATGCTGTCATTAAGCCAGCCGGTATTAGCAAAACTGGGCACGTTTTAATAGTACGGCGAAAGTCGTTATTTATGGCTGCACTGTCTTAATTTACATTAATTCTTCGCTAATTGGCGTAAAACAAGGAAAATATTAATTGGCTGGCTACGAGGAAACTCTAAAAATAGGAGGCTTTGGCATTTTCCTCATTGAGACTGGCTCAACTTCGGTTCATCTTAATACTATCCTGGTTTTTGAAATATTTTGGCCATCTAGCGGCTAATTTGCGAATGATACTGGATTAAAACTAACGAATGTCGCCCCCCTGGCGGCTAAATCGTGTAAAATAACTAAAATCTAACAATTCTTCATATGCAGGGCAAGATACGCATGATCGATAATGACTCGCTAGTTTAATGGTGGTGTAAAAACAAAACAGATCGGCCATCTATTGGCTAAATGGCTAATGATACTGAATAATCTCGGCCATCTAGCGGTGAGCAAATAAAATATAACAATTTTTCATGTGCACGGCAAGATATGGCTAAACCGTTCAACAAGCTTAATCTGGAGTTCGAGCTGTCCAGATAAAAAAAAGAAAGCTTGGCTTTGGCTCCCTTTCTAGCCCCTAGATGGCTTACAATTACAACTATTTTAGAGTTCCTGTATACAGTTAAAGTTGAGAAAGCGAGGGAATTCATTGTGATTGGTAGATCACGCGCGTCGTATATTTGCAAAAATTGCTCAAATAAAAATAAAAATGGAGGGGTCTCGACGTTTGTTCCAAAAGTTATTCCTTGAATTTTTAACGAATTTATCCACTGCTTTACGAAAGCACAAAATATCAGTCTGTGTTCTGAAAAATATAAATTTTAGTAACAGTCTATGCCTATTTATAATAGGTAATCGAGAAAATTTAATTCTACGTTCCCATTACATTTTGGACCTTCCAATTACTATTTCCTTAACAAGATTCGAATATATTCGACACAAACCTAATTTATTAATTTAGTGAACATATGTAACATTGTTTACCATTATCATTATTGTCAAAGGTAAACTGAATTAGAAAACAAGCCCCTTTAAAACTATAATTCCGGCGCCACTGCACCCACCACTGTTTGCTTATTGCATTTTTAACACACTTTCTCTGACCATCCAACAATAGCCAGCTCACCACATCACCAAATTCGAGTGTTTTCTCTCTCCGTTCCCGTTTACACTGCTTAAAGTTGCATCTAGTTCGAAATTTAAATTTCAGCTTTAGTTGGACATTTTTCAATGCACTTTCGCATTCCAACTTGGGCTTGTAGCACGTAGCGAAGTAATTGCACAATTTATAAAACGCAATAGAAACTTACGATCAGATTTGGTGATAAACACAATAAGAGCAATATTTGCAATGCATTTGATTTCTTTGGCGCTTTTGGGAATTAAAAAGGTAATATTCACCGACTGTTTAAATAACTTACACTTCAACAGCGCATTAAAATGTAAAAAAATGTAGTCATGCGTTTGCTACAAATTATAATATTGATTTAGGCTATACAGCTGCATCACAAGGGGTTAAATAATAGAACAAATAAAAGT
>OW679203.1:63892611-64078726 GCA_940337035.1 Agriotes lineatus
AGAAACGTATCACGTTGCTAGATTGCAAGGGAGAAATTGGGGCGAGGTTTACCACCAGCCCGAAATACTGGGGAACATTCAGCCTTGTGGGCGATTAAGTGCGTATTTCCTTTATAGTGTTGCCATTAATACTGCGAACGGGAAAACCCTGAAAACAAATTCTTAAAGATATTGTAAAGTCCTAAGTAATTTTTACAACTACACAGCAGCTTTTTAATGCCCTCGTTAATCGCCTGTTTGGTGGATTTTCTTTCAGATATAGCTAAGTTGTTCCTGGGAATTAGGTCACTTTCAGCGCCTGTATACGGAGCTGGTTACCATTTTTATTGTTAATTGTCCCAACTTTAATTAGTTATCTCGTAGATTGTTGTATACACGAGCGACTTTATCCCATGAAGTGGGCGTATTTCCGTTAATGTAAGAATGAACCTTCATTATTTCTAGGCGACGTCCAGATTTCCGGGGTTAGCTCACTTTTTCTCTACTGAGCGATTGTCACCTGCAGGGTGTTCCCATATTTTGCTTCATGTGGCTTGACAGGATAATAATGCGTTTGCGCACACTTTCGGTTCTCCCGGTTTCGTGCCTTCTTCAGCGATCAATTCGTTATTTGGGAAATCGCTGAGCATTCCGCATCTGTATTATGAACCTGGAGAGACCGCCTGCCTCGAGATATACTTAGAGCATGGCTCTCCGACCTGCAGCATCTTGGATAACACATGGCTCGCTGTACTTTAGTTCAATGGATCCACTATGCTCGCCTATCGATTTAAGTTGATCATTGTGTGGATTTGCTTGAATTCACATATCGTGATTTATTAAACTGTCCTTATGGTAGATGGGTTTCTGGTTCAGTTAAAGCCCATGGCGTCGAGCAAAGACATTTACTTTTTGAGAAAGCGTTAGTTTTATGTAATTATTAATGCGCTTCGTTATTCAAGGGCCTTTGTGAGAAGTATCGCGGCCGCAAATTACGTTTAAGGGAGTAGCCTTTTGGACTGCATGAGAAGACTCCTTTACTTAAGATTATCTTCGCTTTGCGAATTAAGGCGAATAATTAATGCAGTTTTCTTACCACGATTTTGTTGTAACAACGCATATTTGATAATTAAACTTTTGAATTGACATTTTTAGGTGTAATTTTTATATTTGTTTATAATATCTAGGAATCATGTAAAAACTATATTTATCAGTAACTTTAAATTGCGAGTTGTTCGAGGCCTTTGTAATTTTTATATATTTAACTTCTGGGCGATTTGGGAGATGACAAAGATGACTAGGCATTCTAGACATCCAAACAGAACTCGCCATCGAGTAAAACACTGATTTGACAGTTTCCTGTACCTATTACGTATTTTTATACTGATAAATGCGACGAATATTCTATCAATATATTTTAAGGGTGCTGTGTTAGCTTGGAGTTCAGCATTTTAAAGTTACACAGACACCAGCAAGTATGTAAATAACCGCTTCCACAGCTCAATGTAAAACCGCTTCAAGTCTAAACATTCCTCTATATCGCGGCTATTTATACCGGCACATAAAGTCCAGATTGGATATATAGTACAAATGACACGCTGAATACGCAAAGCTAGATGCAAATGTCGGTTCCGAGCGCGAAGACAGGAAACGTTAATCTCGACGTTCAGCATCACGACGATAATGAAGTAGATACATCCACGTCTGTCTATTACGCAGGAACAGATTACTCACCCTGTGCTCGGCGTTGAGGGCATACTTCATTCGTAGGAACTTCTGCAGATGCGACATCGTCACCGCTGCAGGGACACTGCAGGTACCTGCGATCGCCCTTCCTGCTGCACGCGAAACCTACGATCTCGCTTTTCGCGGAATTTTTCGAGTCCTCATCCCGCACCCAACGAAATCTTGCCGCGCTCCAGTTTCACTTGGGCACTTTCACCGTCCGCACTCGCGTCGTCAGTATTGCTAGTATCACAGCCCTGCGTCTTTTTCGGCACTTGGTTTTGCACTATTGTTCGTAGTATCACTCGGTTTGTCGTCGCTAGATGAGTCTTGAGAATTTGTACTTTTGGTGTTCGAAGGCAGGTTCTGAGTTGTGTCCAAATGGGGCTGGTAATACTCGAGCGACAGCGAAATCGCGTCGTCCGGACTGAGGTACTGGTTCTGGTCGCCGCATGCCAATACCAACTGAAACAAGAGTCAACAGTTAAGTCTCTATATGACAAAGAATACCTTAAAGTGACACACTTATTACCCTAAACCTTCAAGTTTTAATCTACAAAATATAAACCATGACAATGGCAATTGAGCCATAGAGAGAGCTAGGTAAAACATCAGTTTACGTGACTACAAAAGAAATGAATGAATTCCCGAACAACAAAAGTAACAAAGGTCGTAGAAAGAATTGCTAGAAAAACGTGCAGGTAGAATAAGCGCACAGCTCAGTGAAAAGACGATAGGTGAGCCAAAGGGAGATATCGGAAAGCTACAACTGGGTTACTGAATCCAACTCCTCATCCTTCTCATCAATATCCTTGCACCCAACGTGCTTGCTTACTGCCATTTCAATTTGATTATGTAATAAACGATATCAAGTGGTATGTTTTCATCCCCTGAAGGATATGGTGGTATACAGATGAGCTTGTTATAATTCTCGCTTGAAAGACGATAGAAGGACCAAATGTGTGCTGGAATGGCGATCACGAATAAACCAAAGAGGTGCTGAGTAGTTATTACTAAGATGGTTGGATGATACTAGTAATCCTCCTTCTCCAATGTTCAATGTAAGCCTCTTCCAATTATATCAGAACTTTATGAATTCAGCCTCTGTTACTTACTCGCACAAAGTCGTCTTTCCCTTGTAATGGTACTTCTGTTCACTCCTCTTGATTACGTAAAATTTGAACAACACGCCTCGTACGCCTTACTATTTAAATAATTATTTTCCCATTTTAACCCATAGTTAGGCTCAGTGAATACATGAAGCTCTCTTAAAACCTCAAGCAGAGGCTTGTGACAACTGGCTATTTACCAAAACATAAATATGGTTCCCCCTCGGAATGTTGTCTCAAACTGAAAATACCTTTAAAAACAATGCACAAGAAAATTTTGGCTTCAAAACACAAATAAAAATATATAGAAACAAAATGAAAACACTCTGAAACACAAAAAAAATACAAGTTAAATAATCGACTAATCCACGTGCAACATCGCTGGGTCTACTTGCAGTACATACATACAGTTTTATAAAAAATGGCGTTAAAATAATTGTCTTTAAAAAGACAAATATACCAAATGTCTGTAACAAAAACGTAATGTCAAAATTACCTGAAGCCGATACACATTTGACGCCGGTCCTGTTTAAACTCACATGCAAGCTACACGCATATTATTCGCCGATGAAACAAACTCCTTCGCGTTGGCACCTCATCGCGTTAACCCGGAACTCTTCGTCGTATCCTTGAAATCGGCACGTCTTCCATTGCATTATTGCTACGGATTGCGATCTTAGCTGCCGCTTTTGCTGGCGTGAATTAACGTTTTCAAATGGACGCTTTTAATGTGCGTTGCAATATAGCAGAAATGGTGTACTTACGTGTATACGTTGAATAATGCGTTCACCTCAAAAATGTAAACGTTGTAGGAGACGTCTGCTACAGCACACAGCTATTCAACCGCTTGTATTTACTTCGCTCTTCGTATGGCCAAATTTACTTCGTCATCGACCACCGCACCAGTTGATGGGCACGTATGCACTTGGGCAAAAGTCCGCAGGTACGTCCAATCTTGGACGGTTCGCGACTCCCTTCTTCTTTGTTAAATCTATATGGGTTAAAACTCCCCGCAACTCGCCTACAGCGCGTATTTCTCGCGGCACCAGCACAAACTTGAATTCAAATGCTTTCATTATACAGGGCCTCTTTGAGAATATTTGCTTACATAAATATATGTAATATGTTTAAGTTTAACACATATAGAAAATACACTGGTTTTTAATTCTGAATATAAAATAAACATTACTGGGAAGGCATCCAAGTTGGCCCGTTACACCCTCCTGTTCGAGTTTTGTCAACACTTCTCCTCTCTGGTCTTTGCGTAAACATTTTCTTTGTTAATTATCGTAACCCTGACAAGATCAATAACATCAATAATGTTTGTATGAGCTCTTATCCAAGTGCATTATCATGCTATTGATTCTCTTATTGTCAAGACCAAAGTTTCCGCAGCATATACTAAAACTGACAGGTTATACCTAACAGTTAACTTTGAAAACATCCTAAGGCTTGCCTTTAAGAAGGCGACGAGAAAAATAAAAAGCAAATTTTGTAGCATTTGGTGTAACAAAATTTAACGGCTGCTACCCCTCTCTCTGGTCGGAACTTGGATGGGAATTTCACGGCTGCTTCACTAGGCGCCTCGTGGTACGGCTGCCACGGAAATAGTTGGTCCCGGATGTCATAATAACATCATGACACTCGTTAGTGGGGTTGGAAGTCCCCATAAAATGTACAGCGACGCCTATAATTGGCCTAACGGCTGATGGCTGAATACGAAATAAATAAAAATAAAAAATAAATACCAATATAGTGAAATATTACTCCTCCTCCTCTTTAATCTGAAACTATCACACCAGTGTGGTGACTACCATTGCCACAAATTTTCTCCAATGTTCTCTACTCGAGCCTGCACATACCGCTTCTTAGGTATTTGTTCCAATTACCTCAAGACTGTCCACCTTCGTGGTGCTAGGCCTGCGGACCTTGTTCCTTCCACTTTCTCCTCTGTAATAATTAGTACCAGATTAACCCTACTGATTGGTTCATGATGCAGTGAATTTTTTGTCAATGCTAAGTTTCTTCTCTAATGGAAGCGTTTGTTCTTCGTTCGCTCCAACTAATACGTATCTATAGCTTCACATCTCAAATGCATCCAGTTTCGTTCGATGTTTACCTTTTAACGTCCCGGATGCTAGGGAATGAAGGAGAAGCATACGTTACGATCCTTCTACAATTTTGTTAGTTGGTCAGCTGCACTTCTGGCTATTTCGATGCGTCGACTTATTTCGATTTTGCAACTTCCGGAGTCAGGGTAATTAAACTGCGATAAAACTTAATATTCAGAAACTTCTATGTCTGGATGATTGTTGTTGATTCGATTCACTATCATAATTTTGCTCTCCTCTTACACACATCCCAAAACCAAGTTCTTCAATAGTATTACTAGCTATGATGAAGGTGTCATCACATAGCAAACATAAGTTAATCTTCTGCCGTTGATAGCAATACCCCCAGTGTTTTGCGTAGAAGTTAAATAAAAGTGAAGACAGGATATAACCTTGAAGCCTGCCCTCTTGGACTTCAAACAAACTGGATAGTTTTACTGACATGAGCACTAGCAGTACTAACAGAGTACAACTGTTGTGGAAGAACTCCCGTGTTTGCAAACACATCTCAAAGACTCGATCATGCAACTGAGTCATTCTGCGTGGTGAATTACTTCTACAGCTTGTGGTTTAGTTAATTCAATACAAATTTTGATCTACTAACCTATTACGAAGAAGAAGAAGACAAGAGAAATAAAAACCATTCCTTTGCAAGATACATCTGCTACTCTTACTTCGCATAGTTTAGCTTGATCTAACTGAATTACCTATCTTATATTTTAGTAAATAACTTCGACATTACGTGAAACAATACCCCGTTTCGATTGAATCTGTTGGATGTAAATTATGATCATTGGAGTCACTTTCCAAAATGAAGAAAAAAAAGCAGACCTCAACATCTAGCTATACATCTTCTAATTCTGCTATTAGCCTTTAGAGTATAGGATACTGTTTGTTTCAATGGTCACAGGAGTTCACTTTAGCTCAAACATATTACCCTCAGGAAAATATGCCACTTTATGCAGGTCATAGAGAAGGGTGAATCACATTAGAACTATCTTACATCGTACAATTATTATAAGCTATAGTAGGTACTATAGTTTCTTGTGAAAACTGTGCATTTTTGTAATATGATTCCAAGTTCTAAATTCAGAAACAATGGAAATATCGAGATACAAAGACGAGCAAGCAATGCAGAAAATCATGATTTTTGAAAACTAAGAAACATCTCCATGAATTTAAAAGCGCCACACTGAATAAATAACATCAATAAAGACCCTACCCATTCTTCATGCTCCTCGTTAAGATCCCCCAGCACGCTATCTTCGCTACAGGAACTGCTTGCACGAACTCCTGTGCTTCTGTAAAAGTCCTCTCGCCTTTGTACTTCTTTGCTGTACAGTCCTGGCACCAATTTGTACACCAAGGACTGAATCATGGGATCGGGTCTGAAACGAATGATCTGTTGTAATACAGCTACATAGTGATCTACGCAATTCTCTTGTTACCTGAAGAATGGGTTGCTCTTCTTTTTGTGAACCACGTTGCATGTCGGGCACCCCAGTTTGTAGTTTTCGAAATGGCGCAAAATGCATGCTCGACAAACTGAAATTAAAGCACAGAATCAGGAAGTTTCCCTTGCAAACGCTGTTATTATTTTAGTCTTTCTTATCAATCAATACCGACGCAGCGCGCACTTATCGCTAGCTCCATTCATACATACAGGTTTTGACTAGCAGTGAATCATATATGAAGTTAGGAAACTACTTACAGACATGAAGGCAATCGATGAGTGTAGTAGCATCGACCAGATATCCGCTACACAAAGAGCACGTTATGTAGGCATTCAAGTCCTTCAGCAGGATCTGACGAGCTGGCTTTTTCTGATAACTCGGCGCCATGATTATATCTGAAAAGAAACAGTTGCGTTAGTATAGTAATTGTTTGGAATTCTAAGCAAATTTAGCTTCATGCAACAGCATTTTAGTGCATGCGTATTATAATTTTTTTTAGTTAAACACAAAGAAACATTAACTCGTCGTATGTTTAATTAGTTCCCTCGCTATGAGGACGAATAAGTGCGATATATGTTAGATAACAGAAATATCAACAAAAAAGAAACCTCGTTCTTTTAATGAGCCGAATGATACCGAATACAGCAAAACCCACGTCCAAGAGATTGTAACAACTCACTCAGAATCGCTGAAACTAATTTTGACGAATCGTCGCTAATTAATCGTACAAGCTTAAGAGATTGTAAAAACTAATTCCGGATCACTGAAGCTAACTCTTACGAATCGTTATGATAAATAGAAGTATGCTAATTAAGTGTAGAAGTACTGCAACGATTTTGATGACAATTAGTCAGATTTTTTAAAGCAAAACGTCACATAATGAAGAACAGTACTACAACACGAAAGTTTAAGATTGTAAAAAACTTATTCAGAATCATTGAAACTAATTTCCACCAATCGTCGCCAATAAAGTGTCGAAGTATAGAAGGTTAAATGTTACTATTATTTTTTACCTATAAATAGTCAGTTCCTTTAGAACAAAAGGTTACAGAACTAAGAACAATACACAAAGCAAGTTTAACAAATTGTAAACATTAATTCCCTATGACTGAAACTAACTCTCACGAATCGTTATAATACATTGGACTACGTGTATATGTACGACGATGATATTTCTGATTATCAGTCAGCTCATTTCGATCAAAACGTTACAGAATGAAGAACAATACAAAACGCAAGTTTGACAGAATGTAAAAATTGGCTTCGAACCACCGAAGCTTATTCTTACGAACTGATATAATAAACGGAACTATGCAAATTAAGTATAGAAGTATATCTACGATATTTCTAATGATTAGCCACTTCCTTTAGAACAAAACGATAGAGAATGAAGAACAATACAAAATTATAGTTTATGCGTTTCTAAAATCGACCTCCGAATCACTGAAACTAACTCTCATGAATCGTTACGATCAATTGAACTATGCCTTAAGTGTAGATGTATATATACGACAACGATATTTGTAATGATTTGTCAGTTCCTTTAGAGCAAAACGATAGAAAATGAAGAACAATACAAAACGCTGGTTTATATGAGTTTGTAAAAACCAACTCCGAATCACTAAAACTAACTCTCATCAATCGTTACGCTAAATTGAACTATGTCAATAAATTAAGTGTATAAGTATATGTACGATATTTCTAAGGATTAGTCAGTTCCTTTAGAACTAAAAGATAGAGAATGAAGAACAATACAAAACGATAGTTTATGCGTTTGTAAAATCAAACTCCGAATCACTAAAACTAACTCTCATGAATCGTTAATATAAATTAAACTATGCCTTAGTGTATATGTATATATACAACGATATTTGTAATGATTAGCCAGTTCCTTTAGAACAAAACGATAGATAATGAAGAACAATACAAAACGATAGTTTATATGGGTTTGTAAAAACGAACTCCGAATCACTAAAACTAACTCTCATGAACCCTTACGATAAATTGAACTATGCCTAAAGTGTAGATGTACATATACGACAACGATATTTGTAATGATTAGTCAGTTCCTTTAGAGCAAAACGATAGAAAATGAAGAACAATACAAAATGACAGTTTATGCGTTTCTAAAATCGAACTCCGAATCACTGAAACTAACTCTCATGGATCGTTACGATAAATTGAACTATGCCTTAAGTGTAGATGTACATATACGACAACGATATTTGTAATGATTAGTCAGTTCCTTTACAGCAAAACGATAGAAAATGAAGAACAATACAAAACGCTGGTTTATATGAGTTTGTAAAAACGAACTCCGAATCACTAAAACTAAGTCTCATCAATCGCTATGCTAAATTGAAATATGTCAGTTAAGTGTATAAGTGTATGTACGATATTTCTAAGGATTCGTCAGTTCCTTTAGAACAAAACGATAGATAATGAAGAACAATACCAAATGATAGTTTATGCGTTTCTAAAATCGAAATCACTGAAAGTAACTCTCATGAATCGTTACGATAAATTGAACTATGCCTTAAGTGTAGATGTATATATACGACAACGATATTTGTAATGATTACTAGTCAGTTCCTTTAGAACTAAAAGATAGAGAATGAAGAACAATACAAAACGATAGTTTATGCGTTTGTAAAATCAAACTCCGAATCACTAAAACTAACTCTCATGAATCGTTAATATAAATTAAACTATGCCTTAGTGTATATGTATATATACAACGATATTTGTAATGATTAGCCAGTTCCTTTAGAACAAAACGATAGATAATGAAGAACAATACAAAACGATAGTTTATATGGGTTTGTAAAAACGAACTCCGAATCACTAAAACTAACTCTCATGAACCCTTACGATAAATTGAACTATGCCTAAAGTGTAGATGTACATATACGACAACGATATTTGTAATGATTAGTCAGTTCCTTTAGAGCAAAACGATAGAAAATGAAGAACAATACAAAATGACAGTTTATGCGTTTCTAAAATCGAACTCCGAATCACTGAAACTAACTCTCATGGATCGTTACGATAAATTGAACTATGCCTTAAGTGTAGATGTACATATACGACAACGATATTTGTAATGATTAGTCAGTTCCTTTACAGCAAAACGATAGAAAATGAAGAACAATACAAAACGCTGGTTTATATGAGTTTGTAAAAACGAACTCCGAATCACTAAAACTAAGTCTCATCAATCGCTATGCTAAATTGAAATATGTCAGTTAAGTGTATAAGTGTATGTACGATATTTCTAAGGATTTGTCAGTTCCTTTAGAACAAAACGATAGATAATGAAGAACAATACCAAATGATAGTTTATGCGTTTCTAAAATCGAAATCACTGAAAGTAACTCTCATGAATCGTTACGATAAATTAAACTATGCCTTAAGTGTAGATGTATATATACGACAACGATATTTGTAATGATTAGTCAGTTCCTTTAGATCAAAACGATAGAAAATGAAGAACCATACAAAACGCTGGTTTATATGAGTTTCTAAAAACGAACTCCGAATCACTAAAGCTAACTCTCATCAATCGTTACGCTAAATTGAAGTATGTCAATTAAATGTATAGGTATATGTACGATATTTCTAAAGATTAGTCAATTCCTTTAGAACTAAACGATACAGAATGAAGAACAATACAAAACGATAGTTTATGCGTTTGTAAAATCAAACTCCGAATCACTAAAACTAACTCTCATGAATCTTTAATATAAATTGAACTATGCCTTAAGTGTATATGTATATATACAACGATATTTGTACCGATTAGCCAGTTCCTTAGAGCAAAACGATAGAGAATGAAGAACAATACAAAACAATAGTTTATACGGGTTTGTAAAAACGAACTCCGAATCACTAAAACAAACTCTCATGAATCGTTACGATAAATTGAACTATGCCTTAAGTGTAGATGTATATATACGACAACGATATTTGTAATGATTAGCCAGTTCCTTTAAAGCAAACCGATAGGAAATGAAGAACAATACAAGACGGAGTTTATAAGAGTTTGTAAAAACGAACTTCGAATCACTAAAACTAACTCTCATCAATCGTTACGCTAAATTTAAATATTCCAATTAAGTGTAGATGTACGTGCACGATAACGACATTTCTGATGATGAGTCAGCTCATTTAGAGGAACACATTACAGAGAGATTGTAAAAACTGATTTGGAATCATTGAAATTTCTTCTTAGGAATCATCGGTATAATTAATAAAGTATACTAATTAAGTGTAGAAGTATATGTACGAGAACAATTTTTTATGATTAGTCAGGTTTTTAGAGGTAAACGTTACAGACTAACAAACAATAAACTGAAAGTTACTTTTACGAATCGTCATAATAAACGAAAATATGTTAATTATGTACAGAAGTCTATGAACGATATGTTTCGCTGGCAATTAGTCAGTTCTTTTAGAAGAAATGGTTACATGACTAAGAATTAGTTAAAATGTCTAAAGCTAACTCTTATGAATCGCAAGATAGTGGAATTATTTTAATTAAAGGCAGCATTATATTGACAACTTCTTTTTTATAATAAATCAGTTCATTTGCGAAGAAAATATTCATAATGAAGAATAAACTAACAGAAACGTTTCAGAATCGCTGACACTAACACGATATTTAATTATGGCGCCATAGTGATAGCAGCTTTTTTACTTCCTTTTACGATAAAGGAAGTATTGGATTCACCTCAAAAATTCGAAATTGAGTTTTCAACAGATCTTCACGTTTTATAGTTTTGTGTACTATGTAGATGAGACAGCAAGCTTTTGAAGAAAATCGCATAACCGGCAGTAGGTGTTAACTTTTGTGATTTTTACGTTTTCAAATTTTTTTCAAAAATGGCTCTCTAACAATTTTTTTCATAGGTGATTTTCCAGTTGAATACTTCTAAAATGGGTTTCTTTTGTGTTTTTTTTTCTATTCTGTTTATTCACTCCTATTTTAAATAGAACACCCGGTATATTATTAGATTTTTGAATACAGCTTAAAATTTTAGAGAAAATTTGTCTGTTCAACTAACACTCTATTTTGTACCGTTTTTGTAGAATTTGTAATTTCTGAAAATGTTTGATAAATGCTTAAAAATACAAAATAAAATTTTTGGATAATTATAAGATCACTCTAAAAGGAAGTTGTGTGAGTGTATCACACCAGAATTTTAAATATAACTAGTCAGTTCGCTTCAAGCAAAGATGATTAATGACGAGGAATAGTATAAAACTCGAGTTTAAAATACTATTGCAACAACTGATTCAAAATCCCTTTACTAATACTATTAGTACATCAACAGTTATAGCAGATGAACTTCAGTAAATACAGCGTTACATTGAGAATAATCATTTTCTGATAGGTAATTATACATACATAGGTACAGTTAGCTGGGACCTCGGTAGGCGAGCGGCGATTGCCGTTGCAGCCGAGGTCACATTGAAAATCATGGAGCGCTCGTGCCGGAGCGTTGAGAGTTCAACTCCCGGCACGGGCGGTCTAGATTTTCAATTAATTAAGGCTAGGTTTAAGTGACGCCCGCGCCCCCTGAAGTAATGCGTAAGCGGTTCCGGGGGGCAACGGTAGTTAGTAGGAAAATTAAAAAAAAAAAAAAATAAAAAAAAAAAAGTACAGTTAGCTAATGTTTAAGTGATCGCTATAAAAGATTCCCAACCGCCGAAAAGAACTCCACACAAATGATCGTGATAAATTACGTAAAACGTAGCCTCACTTTAACATAAGTTTTCTTCTAACATAATTACTGGGTTTCTTCCAATTACAGAGGTTTAATAATGAGAAGCAGCATGAAACACAAATTTAAAATATTATTACAGAAACCACGGTATCCGACGGAGTTCTACTGGTATAAATAATTCTTTTGGGACCAATATATTATACATATAATGAAGAATAACATTAAGCTAACATTTAAGTGGTCGCAATAATAGATTCAGAATCGATTAAACCTACTTAACACGTAAGTAAAATTTAGCGTCATATTGACAAGAATTTATTTTCTAACATAACGATTCGGTTCCTTCCAACCGCAGGATTTAATAACAAGGAATGGTATAAAATTCAAATTCAAAATATTATTGTAAAAACCGATTCAAAAACTCATTATGAGTCGATGAAACTAACTTTACACGAATCGTCATGGTAAATAAAGTAAAATGTAGCTTTATCTTCACAATATTTAATTACTGGATCCCTTCCAAGCGCCGATGTTTAATAACAAGAAATAGGCGGTATAAAATTCAAATTCAAAATATTATTGTAAAAACTGATTCAAAATCGATGAAACTAGTTCTATTCCGTTAATTTAAAAAAATAATTTAAAACAGCACCCTATGGCGGATCATTTCTCATGGTGTAGTAGCTAATTCGTTTCTTTTGCAAAAATAAGTTCGATAGTGAAAAATCGCCTAAAGGTGAAGTGGTAGCAACAACAGATTCAGAATCGATGAAACTAACTTAACAAGTAAGTAAAATTTAGCTTCATATTGACTAAGTATAATTTGTTTTCTAACATAACGATTCGGTTCCTTCCAAGCGCAGGATTTAATAACAAGAAATGGTATAAATGGTAAAAACTTATTATGAGTCGATGAAACTAACTTTACACGAATCGTCATGGTAAATAAGTAAAATGTAGCTTTATATTGACAATATTTAATTGCTGGATCCCTTCCAAGCGCAGAGGTGTAATATAACAAGGAATAGGCGGTATAAAATTCAAATTCAAAATAAGTAGGTACTTATTCTAAAAACTGATTCAAAATCGTTGAAACTACGTCTATACCATTAATTTAAAAAATGTATTTAAAACAGCACCCTATAGCGGATAATTTATCATGGTATAATTAGTTTCTTTTGCAGAAATAAGTTCGATAGTGAAGAATCGCCTAAAGCTGAAGTGGTCGCAATAACAGATTCAGAATCGATGAAACTAACTTAACACCTAAGTAAAATTTAGCTTCATATTGACAATAACTTATTTTCTAACATAACGATTCGGTTCCTTCCAAGCACAGGATATAATAACAAGGAATGGTATAAAATTCAAATTGAGAATATTATTTTAAACACGAATGATGAAACTAATTTTACATGAATCATCCTGGTAAATAAAGTAAAATGTAGCTTTATCTTGACAATAGTTAATTACTGGATCCCTTCCAAGCGCAGAGTTTTAATATAAAAAGAAATAGGCGGTATAAAATTCAAATTCAAAATGTTAGTGTCAAAACTGATTCAAAATCGTTAAAACTAGTTGCACACCATTAATTAAAAAAATTAATTAAAACAGCACCCTATGGCGGATAATTCCTCATGGTGTAATTAGTTTCTTTTTCAGAAATAAGTTCGATAGTGAAGAATCGCCTAAAGCTGAAGTGGTCGCAATAACAGATTCAGAATCGATTAAACTAACTTAACATCTAAGTAAAATTTAGCTTCATATTGACAATAACTTATTTTCTAACATAACGATTCGGTTCCTTCCAAGCACAGGATATAATAACAAGGAATGGTATAAAATTCAAATTGAGAATATTATTTTAAACACGAATGATCAAACTAATTTTACATGAATCATCCTGGTAAATAAAGTAAAATGTAGCTTTATCTTGACAATAGTTAATTACTGGATCCCTTCCAAGCGCAGAGTTTTAATATAAAAAGAAATAGGCGGTATAAAATTCAAATTCAAAATGTTAGTGTCAAAACTGATTCAAAATCGTTAAAACTAGTTGCACACCATTAATTAAAAAAATTAATTAAAACAGCACCCTATGGCGGATAATTCCTCATGGTGTAATTAGTTTCTTTTTCAGAAATAAGTTCGATAGTGAAGAATCGCCTAAAGCTGAAGTGGTCGCAATAACAGATTCAGAATCGATTAAACTAACTTAACATCTAAGTAAAATTTAGCTCCATATTGACAATAATTTATTTTCTAACATAATGACTCAGTTCCTTCCAAACGCAGTTGTATCTATAATAGCAAAGAACAGCACACTACTCAAATTTAAAATATTATTGTAAATCCTGATTCAAAATCCCTGAAACTAATTCTAATTACACCAGTCCTTATACCTAGTGAAGCGAATTAATTTAATAAGTCATCCAATGGCGGATGATGTTTAGGTACCAGATATAGCGGACCGACACGTTTGCTAAGAAACAATTACATGAAACTATAGTTTAAGTGACCGTTACAACAAAATCAGAATCGCTGAAACTATTTATACGAATCTTAGCGGTAAATCAAGTAAAACGTCACTCTATACCAACAATAGGGCTTGGTTTTTCTAATATAATTATTTATATTATATTCAAGAAAAAAGGTTTAATTACCAGGAACGGTATAATTCACGTTAAAAATCGCAAAACTCATTCAAAATGCCTGAAACTAGTATTTCTATACCGATGGACAGTAAATCGCAATAATTAAATACAGCATCTGATAAAATTGTCAGTTCCTTTAGAACGGCAACTACCGCAACGACAGATTAAGAATCACTTAGATGAACTATCATCGTCATAAAATGAATCGTACACTAATGAAAAATCTAAATATAAACAACTGCAAAACCTAATTCAGAGTCAAAGAAGCCAAATTCTGCCAGAATTATCATGAGCTGAACGGAATATCGTATTATCTTGACGGTATTATTTTTTCTCGTTAGACCTCTACAACAAATAAAGCTGCTATGCAACGATAAACGATATTATTAAGACTTACAGGCCGCCATTTTGACTATTTATTTCATTGACGAATAGGTAGTTGTTATAGCACATACCTACAACTCAACTACGTTTAAAATAGTTATTGGTAAAGAAGTTGGACAAGATTCCAGAAAGAAAATTGAACTGGTTGTTTTAAAACTATGTATTTGGGAACTATAATTATTAGAATGTGTGATTTCGATAACAAAACAAGCTAGGAAAACACCATGTACATACTATACGATGGAATTTATTGTTTGCTCCTTGTAATAAACTTAACCCGCGTTGGATTGCTTAAAAACTCATGTACAGCGAAAGTAAAGAGTTATTCACTATGTTCTTCAATTTAGAATTTTAACGTTGCCAATTTAAACTTACTTCTATTAACAGTTAATGAGTGTTTATAGGTACCTACTTCTAATCTCACATGCTCGTCGTTTTCAGGCAACTTTTAGATCATTAGCAAATAACAAGTTACCAGTTGGCTACCGCCACGTTACTAATTAACTATAAAATCATTCGAATATTTCCATATTTCACATGTTTTAGTGAAAATTATGTAAGTATAATAAAAAGTTTGCACTTAGAAGACAAACCGTTCTTTAAAGAAATGCGCGGCGGCGTCTTGAAATGGAAGACGAAATAGGTACTTTTGAAACTTCTTTAATATCCGTATCAGTCGAGCTAAATTGTTAATGAATATCAAAATCATAAAAAACGTAAACACACTTCTAAGGTGTGGCTTCGAACGAGTTGAGAGGAAGAAGACTAACCGCAGATTTTGGAAAAGGCCCCTAGATGGCGCCATATAATCTAGTTTAGCATTTTTCAAACGGCCACGATAATAACAGACGCTCGACATTAGATGGCATTTGTTAAACCAGCGAGCCTCGTGCACGCGCGCTTAACGCGGAGGCCGTGGCTGCAACAAAAGCGCAGCGGCCGTTAATGATTGACTTGCGGAGGTAATTACGTAGGGGTCAGTTGTTGAAGAAGTGGGCGTTGTGTGGGGAGGGGCGTCCAACAAGCGTGACCACGGCTAACTTGCACCTGTCGTAAATCCACTCCGATGACCGTCGTCAAATTTGCTGGCTCCAGATAGTCGCTGACCCCGAACCACTCGATCGAACGTTTCGCCACGCCAGTGGCGTAGCGCGTGCTCGGCCACCGGCAATGGGACTTGCAGATTTGAAAACTTTAATTTCTTGTCGTTTTTGCTCTACGTAGCCTTAATTTCCTTCAGTCTCAAATCTATCTAATTGTAAAATTTCGATTATTTAATAAATAATGTCTGAAAGCGTGAAAGCACAGAGTAACTATGCAATAAAAACCTAAATTGAAGCTTTCTCCATTGCAACAGCCACGTGGTTGTAAAACCAACAGATTGTCAGTGCATCGCGCAGGTGCCTGTTCGTTAATTAGCGTAGTGCGATCGGAAGTCGAGATGTAAATGCAAATCGCGAGGACGGGCGAAAGAATTAGCTGAGTATTGGCCCAGTCCAGTGGCGACTCACCCAAGAGGATTGGGCGACAAGCTCAAAACAGCTGAATATCGTTTTTGAAGAATTGGATTCCAAAGGATATCCTAAAGTAGTTTTGTAGATTCTACTTTTGTCGCTTGTTCTAGTACTTACTACATTTCTGTAGTCTTCCTAGATCTAGATTATGTTCAACCATTGGTCTCGTAAGATTGGCCTGAAGCTCAAAACAATTGAATGTGATTTTTAACAATGCGACCAACGACGATACGTCCCCAAATACGAATTAGGCTCTAAAGGAAATCAAAAGCTGTTGTTCGCGAATCTTCTATCTAGACAATTTTCCTGTTCCTTCCAGAATGCGAGTCCTTTCAAGGTGTTTCTGGTTTTCCTATAGCTCGTTTCTCTATTAACAATTGCCGTCCGATCTTAACTGTCTTGTCATTTATTCTACATATACCTACTTATTCATACGCGTTGTATTATCTTCGTCGTCTTTGTATCCACTTGTGAATTGGTTTGATTAGGTATTATATTTAGACAGTTTTTTTATCTCGTCTAATACAATGTGAGTGCTTCCAAGGTTTCTGTGGTTTTCCTACGTCTCGTTTCTCTATTAACAATTTAACCGTCTCATTGTAACTCTTGTCATTTATTCTCGTTATGTTGGCAAAGTAGGAATTCTCTTCCTCGTCTTTATAGCCATGTATTATTAAGTTTGATTTCGTATTACTTATATTTAGACAATTTTCCTGTTCCTTCCAAAATATATATAAGTCCTACTAAGGTTTCTCTAGTTTTCCTCGGTCGTTTATTTATTAACAATTCTATAGTCCGAACTTCACTGTCTTATCGCTGCTATTCTCGATTAGCTATATGAGCGTTGTATTCTCTTCCTCGTCTTTGTATCCATTTGTTATTAGATTTGCCTTTGCATTTTATTTTAATAGTTTTCACGTTGCTTCCATACTAATATGAGTCCTTATAAGGTTTCTGTCATAGGTCTCGTTTCTCCATTAACAATTTTGCCGTCCGATCTTAACTGTCTTGTCATTTATTCTAGATACATGCGCGTTGTACTCTCTTCTTCACTTAGTATCTAGGCTACTTGTTAGTATATTTAGACAGTGTTTCTATCCACTCTACAATATGAGTCCTTCCAAGGTTTTTGTGGTTTTCCTACGTCTTGTTTCTCTATTAACAATTTTGCCGTCCGATCTTAACTTCTTCGTCTTTGTAGCCATTTGTTATCAGTTTGATTTGATATTACCTACCTACTTATATTCAGACAACTTTCCTGTTCGTTTCATAACATGAGTCCTACTAAGGTTTCTCTAGTTTTCCTCAGTCGTTTCTCTATTAAAAATTCTACCGTCCGATCTAAACTGTTTTATCGTCATTTATTCTCGATATAAGTATGATGAGCGTCCTATTCTATTCTCAGTCTTTGTATCCAATTGTAGATTTGCCTTTGTATTCTATTTTAACAGTTTTCACGTTGCTTCCATACTAATATGCGTCCTTCTAGGGTTTCTGTGGTTTTCGTGGATCTCGTTTTGGTTTTAATGATTTATTGCGTACGATAATAACTATCTTGTCGTCATTCATTCTTGATATACTAAACGTATTATATTTTCTTCTTCGTGTTGTTATTCATTTGTTAATAGGTTTAATCTGGCATTGATTTGTATTCGATCTAACAGACTTTTTGATTTTGTTGTTTCCATTTCTCTCCTTGTTTTGTCAATAACCCTCCTTGTTACTGAGACATTTAAAGACAGTTTTGTACACATTTCTGTTCTAGTATTTTTTATGCAATTTGCGTCCTACGGTTTCTGTGGTCTTCCTGTATCTCCTTTTACTGTCTTTTACGAAATAAAATGAAGTCTAATAATCATTAAAACTCGAGATTTTTTCAGCAATATCCGATTTCGTGTCTTCTGATTCAAAGAAGTGGTTTTTGAAGTCTGTTAGTCTGTCTCTCTCTTCTCTACAGCCCAGACGGTATACCTAAACAAGCGGCCTGAACATTTATATCTTCGTTTTCAGTATAAATTCCGAGATCGCAGTAATTTTTGGCTAAAATCAGGCAACCAAAAATGGTACTTTGCCTTACCTATATATTTTTTCCATTTTTCGGGAATTTTGTGTAATGGTTTGAAAAGATAATTAGGTTTAGAATACGATCATATACTTATTATACAATTATCTACAACTCTTGTTTAAAACTTTTGTTGTGCGCATACACACCTTATTATTTTTAACAATTTGTCCCATACGATCTCAGCTACCTATATTGTCATGATTTGTTCTTGATATAGGTATTAAGCGTGTTGCATTCCCTTCTTCATTTGATATCGATATTTTATAGGTTTGATTTAGCACTCATCTCAGACTATTGGTTTCGGTGGTTTATAATACTCTCATTGTTTTGTTGAATTACCTTTTGTTCCTGAAATTTTTAAGACATTTTTGTACGTTCTACTCGTTACTCGATTACAAGTTATGACCTTTCCACGGTAGCTGTGGTCTTCCTAGATCTCATTTTTCTTTAAGCGATTTGTCCCATACCATCTTTGCCATCTTGATATAAACGTGTTGCACTCTTCTTCGTTTGGTGTCAATTTGTTAACAGATTTGATTTAGCATTGTTTCATATTCGATCTAACAAAACTGTTCGTTTCTGTTGTTTCCATTGCTCCCATTGCTGTGTAAATGTCACTCCATGTTGCCGAGACGTTTAAGGCGATTTCGTACGTTTCTATTTACTTTACAGTCGATGTTCACTGTTATAGTAGGTATCTAGTTTTACGATGTACTCACTTGTTATATTGGTTTCATGTTAAATCTCTGTTGTTTCTATCTTTCATAAAGTTGGTTGGTTATTGAATAGAATTACCATACATTTTGTTGTCTTAGCTGCTATTTCTCTCTTCTGTTCAAGGTAAATGTTATTATGTATTTCCGTCACAACTTTATCATGTTTGTTTTTTTCTATGCTCTTTAGCCTTGTAATCTTCCCTATCTGATTCTATAACTCTCTTTGCTAGTTTATCTCCATTTAGTGTTCTTACCTAGGTATATGTCCATACTATCCCTACTGTTTTTTTTTCTAGTTTCTTATATATTGGTTCTCCGTGTAAAAATGCAAAAACTTCAGTATAGGTAGTTTTACAACTGCTCGTCGACTGAGAAGTAATAAAAGTCCTAGAAGAGGGTTGAAAATCTGACGACTGTGATTTAACGTAGGTACCTACCTATATTCTGAGAAATTATTGACCAGGGCTCTGATGATAATTGATGCCTGAAACGAATGAGGCGCGATAAGAAGCAACCTTAGAGAAATATCATAATGAGTACTTATTGTAAACAAATCGTTTGACCAGTTTTAGAAGACATACCGATGTAAATCCCAGAGGTTTAATATCGCTATGCCTCCAAAAAGATAACTAGTTGAAACCCATAAATGGAATTAATGCCATTTTGTCGGCAATTAGCGTTTAGTACACGGATTTTATACATATTTCTGTATTAATTACTCACTTTATTAATCAAACCATCAGTAGTTTTTACGTGGCGACCATTCAGTGCACATTTTGAAACTTTCTAACGTGAGAAAAACTGATGCGTTTCGGTCTTCATAAAATCTATCTAATTATAATGCTTTCATAACGCAATTCAATTTCATAACGCAATTCAACAGCGAATAAAACTTTCGGATAGTGTCAATAATTGTGTCCTAAAACGTTCCTGTTTTAATATTCTCAATTTCGTGGTGCGGCGAAATACCAAAAAAGGGTAAATCGCCCAATTTCATAAAAAGGTTTCAAGGATTAGTCATGAATAGTGGAAACTCCCAGAAAATGTAATTGCCCTGTAGAATGAAACTTCCAATAATTCTACCCTATGTAAGTACATACCTACTTATAAGAAAGGTGATAGCAGAAGTTGCGAAGACTATAGAGAGATATCATTACTTAGTCCAGCACAATATATGAAAAAACTTTGAGACATTGAACAACTAGTTAATTCATAAAGTAGACTCATTTAAATACTCAGAACCACACTGAGCACCAACGGAATGACAAGCGAAATAAATATAGCAGCTAAACTTTACTATCGATTACAAACTCCCATAATGAAGAAACGAAACGCTCCCAAAACAGGAAAAACTGGAGTACAGAATAACACAATTCTCGTACCGATCCTTATTTGTAGTTATCAAACATGAACCCCCACAAACCGGCAACAGCAACATCTATACGCGCGACTATTTCGATTCCCATAACACGTGGGAGGAGTAACTAAGAGGAACATGATGATAAACATCAAAATTAGAAAAACGTTAGAATAAGATTGCTACAAGAAAAAGCAGGGGTATAGAAATGGGTCCCTTTCTTGTACTCAAAAATGGGAAAATGAATGTGGATGTATACGCAAATGCTTTTAACAAAGTACAGCACCAAAGCTGAAAATTCCCAAACCATGAATTGCCTAACAAACGACTTCCGGAATTTGACCGTGTCATTATTGAGGTTCTTTGACCTTTGATCTCAATAATGACAAATTGATATGGGATAGAAACATACCTATTATAACACCCCAGCAGGGGTGCATAGGTACTCTCCCCTATTCTTTTCACCATGTATTCGGAAGCCATATTTAAAGACCCAGTGGAAGAGAAAAATAAGAAAATAATCATAAATGGTATGAAGACATCATTTTAGCTGACCGTAGGAACAAACTACAAAAACTAATGGAGAAAGTGAATAGAGCTTGTAAAGACAAATCCCCGAAAATGAATATTTCAAAGACCAAGTTTACGATAATTACCAGTGATTTGGTGAAGAGCATATCTTCTTTGTTATGTTTGTTTCTCTCCAAAGCTACTAAAGATGACAGCTTAGCTGTCGAAATACGTATTTATCATTTGGTCAATATTTGTGTGGTTTGGAGTCTCTAAAGAATTGTGTCAGATTGAAACCACTCCAACAGTGTTTTATTTTTATAGTATAAAATGTTTGACAAGAAGCTCGTTTTTCGATTAATAATTCTTCATAATGTGTGGTCCATTCGGACATTACTAATATGATGGTTATATATGTGCTTATGTTTGTTTTCATTTTCATTTTCCTCCAATTACACTATCTATTTGTAAACATTATTTCTTCTGCCACATTATGATTTTGATTTTTCTTCTTCCTCTCTTCTTTTTTGTCCTTATGGCTAGGACAGCTCCTGTTTGCCTTGACATCGTGAATTATTCTGTGAAGGAGGAACTTTGTGTCATCTCTTGGGCGGTCGCCGTCAGTTCTTCTTTCTCTAGGTTGTCCCGTTTTACAAATGCGTACTAGTTGATAGTCCCGCATATCACTAACATGTTCATTCCATTCTTTCTTTATGGGTTTTGTCCATTTCACAATATCTTGTATTCTATACATCTCTTATTTACCTATCTTGCCACGTAGGTAACCCTTGAATAAAAAACACTGCTGGAGCCTGTGGTTTGAAAATATCACAAATTCGTGAAAACCCCTCACCACACAAATATTTAACATCATGATGATGACAACTTGGCTGTCGAAATACATATTTAGCAGTTATTAAATATTTGTGTGGTGAGGAGTTTCAACGAATTTGTGATGTAACCCTTAATTCTTAATTTCTGTTTCGTCTTCTTGATTTCCGCTCTTATTTCGATCGCATATGTAAGTACTGGTCGAATCATTATCTTATACAAGCTGATTTTACTCTTATTCCTAGAAATGTTTTAACGCTATACTGTGTTGCTTATAGGCATCTGGATATCCGAGTTGCTTTTATTAAGTGCTTCTGTATTTCTGCGGTTAAGTCTCTATTACTTATAATCTCCACGTCAAGAAAGTTAAATGCCATGACTTGGTCAATAATTGCTCCATCAACTTCCAATTAGCACCTGATAGAGCAATTTCCATATTAAATTGGTTGTGAATTGGTGCAGCAATCTTTGTAAATCATCCTCATTACCAGCCATTAGCACTGCGTCATCCGCGTAACAGATGATATTGATGTTTGTGCTTCCTATTATATAGCCTTTCATGTCAAGCGCTGAATCAATTAGCTTGCTCATTATTGTGTTAAACAGAAATGGACTCAGTGAGTCGCCCTGTCGGATTCCGCTGTTAACTACCCTACTTGTGCAGTTAGAGTTGATATTATCGGGTTATACTTCGTCGCGTACTTTTTCTTCTCTTAAAATTTCTTTTCATACTCATTCGAAAGCTTTTCGAAACTCCACGAAGCATAAGAATAAGAAACTATTAAACCGTCTAGATTTTTTTACCAGTTTTCGTATCATTTATTGTGGTTCGGTTCTTTCGAAATCCTTATTATTCTGCTGTCATAATTATTATCTTTTGTAGCTTTTCCAATTTAAATATTGCGTTAAGCAGTGTGAATCCACGATAATTGTCTCGCTGAATCTTGTTACCTTTTTTGTTGATCTTTCTATATAGTTAAGTTTTCATTTACGATAGTTTTGTTAGCCACTTGTCACATACCCCTAGAAAACTGTCCATTCCACCTAAAGGTTTCAACTTTTTCTTGGCTTAATTTATCTCAAAGCTTCATAAGGCGCTCATTGAGTTTTCTAATATTATGGGTGTTTCATCCAGTTTTCCATATAATCTTCGTCAATATAGATTAACGCTGTTATATTTATAAATTTGATTAATTTTAGTTCATAGGACTGTAAATAGGTACACTTTATCCTTCCTACCTGCTGCAAAATTCGTTTGTATTCTCCTACAACCCCCATATTCTCCCCACCTACTTTCCTTAACATTTTTGCGGACATTTTCTTGATCAGTTCGTACAGTAATACATTATGTAGGTATTTGAGTGCAAGTGCTATCGATAGCTTCCTGTTGGTTCTGCCTTCTTATACAGTCAAAAAAAATTATTTTATATTATCATGCAATTAACGTTCTTGTAATAACATATTTTCTGTTGAGTGTTATTTTCAATGATTTTTCGTTCATAGTTTTTCTATTGTGCACTGCGTTACTTTTGTCATATTAATAGCAGTGGCAGGTTAATGAGAACGGTTTTTCTGCTAAAGCATAAATTCCGAAAAACTCCACAATTTACTAAGATATTATTTAGTTTAATTCAACAACAATAATTTATTTGCAAACGTTGTCTACATTTTTCAAGTCCATAATTAGCATAAAACAATTAAACGTAACTTAATCACTTGAAGCAAACTCTTTGCCTCTTACGCGAAAACTGCAACTTCTGCATGTCTCTTTTCATATTTTTTATGCAGCATGCCTAAAGTTTTCCGTTCTTAACATCTCAACGTACATAACGATCTAACAAAAGAAATTAAAAATCGTGCTTGTCTAAACGTATCAGTTCTAAAAATAGATTACAGCAATAAAACTAACAAAACACTGATAAGAATTTTAATTGCAGCATAAAGAATGTCGCCACTCATTAAAAGGCGAAGAAGCAGCAATGCAAACGTATTACGCAACATGTAATTGGAGTTATGGCCATGCCAGAACCGTATTAAGCTTTAATTCGCCATTTTATCACTATTTCATAGCTTCGTCCAATAATTTTGCACTTTATAAAGTACACGCAAGTCATAATTGGGCTTCAGAAAACAAAATGTTAAAATTAAACTTATAAAAGTGGTAAAAGCAGCCCATTCTCTTCGTTTCGATACCATGCGTGACATCTATGGCCGGAATTCCTAAGCCTAAACGCAAGTTGGGCGGATAAAGTAGTAATTTGTAAGTGGCACGGGTTCACAATCGATCAAAATGCGAAACTGCTGCAGGGAATTAATAAATTAGACGTGGCATAGAGGAATTACGGATTACTTGTAGCCACATTTTCGCTTTTTTAGCGAAGGTTGCCTTGAAAGCTTAAAGCCCGCCTCCCAATTGTAATTTTATTGTGTTTGGAAAAATCGACGTCTCAAAAGGTATTCGTCGCTAAAAGTGTCGTCGGCACTAATCTAATTTTGCTGTGCTACTTTAAAAATACATTGCGCAAATTATATTGTGTTTAAGTCAGGGCCGTACTTGAAAATTTTAGACTTAAATGCGACTGCAACAGAGTTTAATGTTAAGCCTCTTGTAATTGAGAAAAAAATGCTTTAGAGCCAGTACGACTAAATGACAAGTTTTACATTGCTAAACTCAAGATTAGACTCTTTTTTGCAAAATTAAGTAAAAGCGTTGCCTTTACGCATTACGCCACCCACGCCATCTATTGAAAACTTGAAAACTCTAGGTGCTCTTCAATATTTATCAGTACTTAATAAACTAACTTTGTAGCTTTTGCAATTGTTACATGTTAATAATAAAATAATTTTTTAAAGCTTTACTCAATTTAAAAACTTGTTTCAGCTAATTTCACTTCTTATTCGTGCTTATTCTCGGCTATTCCGTCTGCAAATTCCGCAACGAAGCAAGCAACACTGTTACGTCCATAAACTGTTAAAAGCGACATAAATTCCAAGAGAATCTTATTAACACGTCAGCGTGCTTTGTAACAGCGTCGAGTTTCTAACCATCAACTCACGTTTCAAATGGTTTAAATGTCGTTGAAAATCCATTATTCATCTATCACTCCGCAAGCAAACCTCAGAGACCGTTTGAAAACGTCTCCACACACACATTTTGCAATAGTTTATTTGTTAGTGCTGCACGAAGCTGCGCTTTGCTAAATAAAAAAATTCTAAACACTTAAAATTCATCTATTTCTAGGTATTTCGACAATGTAATGCGAATCTAAAATTATTTCTGATTAATAAAAGAAATATTACGAGGCTTTTCCAGCCCAATCATAGATGGCACAGGCTTCTTGCTGGCGCACGATAAATTTCCCTAAAATCTATTAAGGGATTCTAGATGTCGCCAAAGTTTGATCATACAGTACAAATCGACATTCAAAAATTGTTCGTTTCTTTGTGCTTCGATACGAATAAACGTAAAATGACTGCCACCATTTTTAAATCCCTTACGAAATTGATTTCCATCATCTTTCGTTGTTTCTGCCTGTTATTAAAAATCGTCTTAGCTAAGTGGTCGAATTCAATACAGGGAAATCTGTATCACAGGACAGAACCGCTACGAGCCATAAAAAAGTACGTCGTAGGCAGATTTCCGGATTCCTGTAAATCTGCGTATAAAACGGAAATTTATTGTACTGTAACGGTAAGGTGTCTTTTTCCCAAGCACATAAAATTTAACAAAGCCAAATCCAGTGGCGTCTTAAGCGATGGTGGAAGAGGTGCACGGCCTAGGAGGCGACAGCTAGGCTTTGGTTACATAACCGATTTTTTCAAATGGAAATAGAGTTCCCCTATAACGTTATTAGTGATGACAAAGCGTCGCAACCAATAAGACAACATGAACGCGTGACGTCACGCGCAGCAAAATAAATAGGTAGATTTTTAAACTAATAATTTGGAACTAAATGCAGTCAAATATACAATAATAGATATTTTATCAAACTCTCTAAAATCTACAGCGTCTTTAGTTGATATTTGTTTAATAGTAACTTGGTTAGCACATTACCACACTTGTAGATTATTTTACGCATTACTTGTCACTGTTGCTTAGGGTAAAGTATACATTTTCAACTTAAAAATTAACAAAAACTATTGAAGATCGAGCAAAGAAACAAGTTACAGAAGAAAATGTTTTAATGTCTTTAGTAAAGAAAGCGCACCACAAAAGAAATAACATTGAGTAACGGTTGAAGAGCGTTCAGAATTATGTAGAAAACAGGTACCTAAAAGTAATACTGAAACAGTAAGAGGAAACACTTTGTAATGCAAATTACATTAATTCGCAACAAAAAAACATCCTAGTCGGTGACATTCAAACCTGTACTACCAGGCGAAACAAGACAGGTGGGTACCTGGGCAAGCACAACGCGCGTTTATATACCGGGTTTTGCAAAAATGGAAGATTAACTTTATGTTGCATTATGAGTAGAAAAAAATACTAATAAAAAATTCTTTGTGTTATATTTTTGAAAATATGATAGTCTCAAGTTTGATTGAGAATATCTTTAATATTCCGTATAATATGATAGAAAATATTATATAGCCTACTCAAGGCTAGTTATACGAGAATAAATATACTACTCAACAAATGAACTGAACCACCCATAAAAATTGTATTTGTTACATTACGTTATCAAAAATATATATAAAAGTTTTTGTTTTATAGTACTTATACTCATATTAAGCATATTTAATTGCACTCAAATATCAACCGAAGCATTAATAAAATGAAAAAATAATTATATTATAACAATTTTTTTAACAAAAATAAGAGGAAGGACAAAAAAAGGAAATTAATTGTTTTTTGTGCAATGTGCTATCAGCATTTGAGCAAAATTAAAAATGTTTAAATGATAATATTTTATTAATGGACTTCGCTTTATTTAAACTAAATTATGAAAACGAGTGCCACAATCCTAAAAGGTTACCAAAAATGACATAAAAAATTGCACATGGTCCAGTTCATTTGTTGAGCAGTATATTTGTAAATACCTTTTCCAAGTAACTAAAAGAAACTCAACACTTTTCGAACTCAAAATTCAAAAAAAGTGTAGAAAATATAAAAAATTCATGTGACAACTGTGCTTTTAATAAATTTGAAAGAAGTTACTTCAATTATAAGTGTTATATCTATGGAAACAATTCAATTTTACCTGCTGTAAAATTAATCAATGTTGCCAGTTCAGCTAGTTTTGAGGTTAATAAAACCTCGCTATATCTTCAAAATAGAACATAACGACCCTTTAAACTTGCAACACTCCACATAAGGACGATACTTTAAAAAAAAATTGTGATAAGCAAATCAAGAAAAGTGGATTTTGGTTGTGGAAAAGTAACAAATATTACTTTCAAAATTGTAATTGACATTTCAATATTATCAGATTCTGGGATTAATAATAAATAAATAAATGGTTTACGTTAAAACTCCTCTAGATTTAAATTCACTCAACCCAAATTACTTAACCCCTCCTCTAGCCTCCCTACTTACAATCCAGAGGAGGCTACAACACTTCCCTCAGTAGTTGTTCTTTGCAATTGCTTATCCTCTGCTCCTCTCAGGTTAGGTTCAAATTTGAATTCTATATTAAAAGAATTCTGTAGAATATTTAACTAGAGTAGCTCAAATACTCAAAATTTCAGTACAAACTTCAATAACTTATAACAAAAGGTTCGCGGGTGCATACAGCGTTTTATTTTGATATTCAAAAGCGAAATTTGCAAGGAAAGCACAGGTAAACTGAATTGAATCTCCCGCCTAGCAACATCTAACTTGGTTTTTTTCAGGTTGTGATGTAAAAACGACGCGCTACTATTATTTGACTTGGCTTCATGTGAAAACTGCAAATCCTGGCATAAATCGCATTTTCTAGTGACGCCACGGCATTTTCTGGAACTTGGACGTATCTGGATGCTCGAAAACACGATAAATCTCTTCAGCAAGGTGTGTTCTCGAAGTCCACTGGCTTTCCGGACTCCAACCACATAACAAATATCGCCAACCTAGTCTCTGGAGCTGCCGCGGGTGATGCCAACGCCCTTATTTGCTGGAAGTCGCTTTCTTGGCACCAAATCTTCTTCTCGGATGTTGTTACGCCTCTTCCCGACCTATATGACTTGAGATCCCTGGCTCCTGATGTTGGAATGGACTGATATCGCAGTTTGAAATTTCCAGGTTGTCGGAGCTGAACCCACGCCGATCTTAGCTTGCACAATTTTATAAACTTTTTCGGTGGAGAAACTTTTAATAACACTTCCACTTATGCCCGGTGACTTGTAGAATAACTTTGTACACTTTTGAGACTTTGCAAATAACTTTTATTATATAAAAACACCAAAAATCAGGAGCATCATTTGCCCACAAGTTGAGATTATAAGAATTATTTTCTATTTTTTTTTGACAAAAGAGCATCGCGTTACCTAGTAACCGCGATCTAATATTGTTTAAAGGAAATAAGTTTTGGTTACAATTTAATATAAAGGAATTAAATTTGATTAACATGTTTGTTGCTTAAAACTAGAAATGTTCTTTATTTCTTATACATAAAATTGTCCTTTCTTGTCACATAAAACTGTTATTTATCACTGCTCTGCTATGAACACTTAGTTTTAAATTGCACTGGCACTTGAGTTAAATTTTAACCACGTCACTAATTATTCTTCATTTTAGTTGCCCTCGTTCTGCATTGCTCTTTGCAAATTTTATCTCATCTTGCTTTGATTTCCATCTACCTTTCAGCTTGCCTGCTTTTCACTAACCTGTACGTTTATTAATAACTCTACGCTCATATTCATTATAACCAACTTTTTGCATTATTAACTTACATTTGGCCCGGCTTCAAATATGCTCAAATCTACCATATTATTCATATTATATTAGCTATCTTAAATCTTTCTTTTAGTCAAACTTCAAATTCAATCCTTCTGACACCTGCTTTTCTTATGCTAGCCTTTATCCCTCTAATTATGCTTCTTGCATTTCATTTCCAATGCATTTAATAACTTCGACTACTGTGTAGATTGCAATTAAATAAAATACCTCAATTATGTCTTTAATTGACTTTGTTCAATATTTCTCTATGCATACAGAATTAATTTGCAAGCATTAAACCATCTCAATACATGTCCTAACCTATGTGCTGTATACATTTGAGACCACTTTTGTCAATTGATCACCTGTGATTCTGATGCATTTGAGCTCGGCTCCCGCAATTGCATACTTTTCTCATAGTTTCTAATCTATGTTTGGCGTTTGTACAGAAGTTCTTTTTATTTTTCTTTTAATTAATATCTTCTGACAGATTCAATACCATTACTCCATTTGTTTGATAAGGTAAACGGATGTATTCATTGTCTACTTTATTTTGTGTACTGCGACATGTAGAAATGTTCAGGCGTTGACTACGTCATTCGCATTTTATAATCTCATTGTTAATTATACCTATTATACCTTATTTAATGTATTTAATGTATTGTATTTTTGTTGCTCTGCATTCCTTAAGAGGCCCTTAAGAGCATGCAGTCTGAAAAATAGTGTTCATATTCCGAATCCTTTCTTTAATGCCCTTCTAGCTATTTGTTTAATTTAAATAAATTGAATGAGCAAACACTCAATGTAATCACATATCAATTTCTATTGTTTCCCACCAATTACTTTGTTATTTATAATATCCATTAGTTGATGAAGGTCAACGCAGCCCTTGCCAAGTTTCAGGTGGAATTGAATTTTCATAGCTTTCAACTTAATCGATTCGATACGAAGGTATCAAATGTCTACATTTGCCAAGCTCGTCCATCCAAAAATTAACCTCATTTCAGCCTAGGTACAAACCTAGCATGCTATCTGAACAAACTGCCATAAATCCAGGCGGAAAGGGCGCTCCACCCTCATTCCTGACCCTTCAGGATTATTGATCCAGTTGGCCTTGGCTCGTTCAATAAGGAGATTATTTATTTCAGCATCGCCTCGTCGCAATGTTTCAAACTGTCAGCTGCAGCTACGCCGCAATATTAAACAATTAAATATCACATCGATGCAAGCAGGCCGACTCATCGGCGGAACAAAGGGGTGCATTCGTTCATATCGAAACGGCATCGATCCCTCGGATCAGCCCAAGGATAAACAAATTGCAATAAACAATAAGAAACCACGTGGTTTGGAAGGGCTGCGTACCAGGAGAGCAGGAAGGGCGAGAAGGTAGGCGTCCCTTCGGCCCTAAACCACCCTAATCCGAATTCAGCACCCCGTGTGTTCATCGAGCCTCTTGTCAAGAGCTCTGACTCTCACCCTCCATCAATTAAGCGAGGGTAGATATCGACCAATGGGGTGGAGTTAGAACCCCGAGCACCTATGACCCTTGCTCCCTTTTGTTATTATCACTTTGCTTTTGCGACTTGTACATAATTAAGGGCACATTCGAACTTCCGGGCGCGTTAATTAAGGATGCCAGATCGAAAGCGATTTGCTGGATTTTTGGTTTTCACCTGTTGCTGGTTGCGGTTAACCGCGTTAATGTAATCTACATGTGCAGAAATTGGACGAGTCAAAATGAAAGGTTGTGAACTATGTACAGGTTGTTTCAGAATAAATGGTAAGCATCTTAGAAACACTCGTACTTAAAAATCGTACAAGAATAATTATTGTACTAAAAAATGACATTTCAAAATTATGTCGTAATCCTCTCTTTTACGCCAATGAAATATTTCAATTCCCTTCATTTTTACTTAGAAGCTGTATTCACATTGCAATGCCTTTCTACTCTTCTATATTTTAAACAATTATCTTAGAACTTATGGTCGTAGAGGACATGACGACATCCTGTATACACCGCCTCTAATATGCGTGAAAATTTTGCTCATTTGCAAAGACACGCTGAAACTTTGTAGATATAAAAGTTCGCTATTTGCAATTCCTAAATTCTTTACGGTTCCTGAAATATCAAGAAAAACAGAAAACCTTCTAACATCGTCTACAACTCGTACTTCTACAGCTTGATCAAAACTCTACAAAGGAATCGTCACTTCCACTTTTTAGAGCTACTTAAATTGTAGGTATAGGTACCTATATACAACGTGCCATTATCAACTGTTATATTCCCAATAGCTAATTGATAGCGTTAGTTAGTGTTATTTTTTACATTTAGGTATCATCTCATTTAGTAATGATTTTGTTAAAAGAGCATTGCTCTAAAGAATAGCAAGTTACTTAATACACAAAACGAGTTGAAGCGCAGGCTACGATATTTTACCTTTGTTCTTGTTCCAATAAATATCAATAATTGTCTGGAAACTGGTTACAGACTCAAATAATTGAGTTTCTAAGGTATAGGTACACACTAACAAGAGCGAAAAAGACAGCCTGTATATACAGAGTTGATCGTATGTTAAAACGTTTACCTAATTTAATACAGAAAAGCAGCTGAAGCACAGTCTACGATAATTTAGTTTTGTTCCTGTATTCAATAAATCTCAAAGATTTTAAGGCAAATTGTTTCTCGAGTAAACAGTTTTCCAACGCTTAGTAACAGGAACGAGGATGACAGCCTGTATATACAGAGTTTATCGTGTGTTAAAACGTTCATCTTTATCGGTGTTGTTCTAAACTCTTAACCAAATTAATTTTAATATCGCACTTAGTGCGATGATGGTTAGATTACCGCACGCTTTTTATATAAAAAAATACATCATCCAGAATTTATTCATGAAGATAAAATATTGAACAATACACGTTTGCTTATGGCACTTAACGAGACTAGTTTAATTGCCGCTAAACTCGGCTCACCGCCTCGTTTTGGCAAACAAACTCGTGTCGTTAAGATGCTCATAATCAAACTTGTATCGTTAATGTCTATTACGTAACTTAATACAAAATGCGAGCTGAAGCAAGCTCTACGATACTTTATAGTTTTGTTCCTGTATTCAATTAATGTCAAAAGTTTTTAAGGAAAATTGTTTCTCAAGTGAACAGTTATGCTTAACAAGAACGCATAAGACAGCCTGTATGCTTAACTTAATACAGAAAGCGAGCTGAAGCGCAGTCTACGGTACTTGAGATTTGTTCTTGTTTAAATTATGGCAAAGTTGAGCATTTTAGAGCTTATTATAATGCCATTTTGAAATTCTGAAAATTCCGAGTATTACCCAAAATATTCGACAAAAACCGAAATTTTGATTTTTTTTTAACGAACAATAGTAATGGTGAAATGGTTTTGTTGACGTAATTTTTGCCTCGAAATATTCAAAAACTATAAAACATGATAGATGCTCATTCTTGGAATTACGCATTCTTTCAAAAATTAAAATAAAAAATCCAGATTCGTATTTAAAAAAATGAAGTTGATGATGGTACCTGGAAGACGAAACGTCGAATATAAAATCTGAAAGCACTAGCGTGTAGTGCAGGAAAAGTGACCATGAACATGTTAAATTGGTTTCGCATTAGTTCTTTAAATAAAGCCAGGAGCAAGAAAACACAAATTTTCTTGATTTCAAAACGGCACTTTCATACGCTGTAAAATGCTCAACTTTGCCATTATTTAAACTTTTTCGTATTTCTTAGGGTTTCCAAGATCCCAATGGTCACCCACGAATTTGGGACACCCTGTACTTACAGAGTTGATCATGCGTTGAAAAGTTTACCTAACTTAATGCAGAAAACGAGCTGAAGCACAGTCTACGATTCTTTAAATTTGTTCCTGTATTTGCGAAAACCCAAAGATTTTAAAAAAATTGTTTTTCAACTAAACAGTTTTCCGATGCTTAAAAAGAACGCAGACTAGAGCCCGTATATACAGAGTTGGTCGCGTGTTAAAATGCTTAACTTGTTTCAATAAATATCAAAAATTGTCTGGCAACTGGTTACAGACTCAAATAAACGAGTTTCCAATGTATAAGTACACAAACAAGAGCGAAAAATACAGCCTGTATATACAGAGCTGTGTTAACTAGTTTACATAAGTTAATATCTACAGAAAACGAGCTGAAGCAGTCTCCGATACTTTAGTTTTCTTCCTGGTTTCGATAGATCTCAAAGATTTTAAGAAAATTTTTTTCTCAAGTAAACAATTTTCCGATGCTTAAAACGCATAAGCTAGCCTTGTACGGAGTTGATCATGCCTTAAAATGCTTAACTTAATACAGAAAGAGAGCTGAAGCGCAGTCCACGATACTTTACTTTTGTTCTTGTTTCAATAAATACCAAAACTTGTCGCCCAACAGGTTACCTACTCAAATAAACGAGTTTCCAAGGTATACTAACAAGAGCAAAACATACAGCCTGTATATACAGAGTTGTGTTAAAACGTTTACCTAACTTAATACAGAAAACGAGCTGAAGCACAGTCTACGATACTTTAGTTTTGTTCCTGAATTCGATAGATCTCAAAGATTTTCCGATGCTTCACAAGAACAGGACAGGTTACCTACTCAAATAAACGAGTCTCCAAGGTATACACTAACAAGAGCGAAAAAGACAGCCTGTATACCCATTTTTGGTCGCCTGTTAAAATGTTTAAGTTAATACAGACAACCAACTGAAGCGCAGTCGACGACATTAAAATTTTGTTCTTGTATTCGATAAATCTCAAAATTTTTCTGGAAAATGGTTACCCAAATGAACGAGTTTCCAAGGCATATACTAACAATAGCAAAGAATACACAGTTTTAGCCCTGTGTTGAAACGCTTAACTTAATACAGAAAACGAGCTGAAGCACAGTTTACGATACTTTTAAATTTTGTATTATATAAGTCTCAAAAATTCGCTGGAAAATGGTTACCCACTCAATTAAACCAAAGTCCAAGGTACGAGTATATACTAACAACAGTAAAAATCAGTCTGTATCCACTTCTGTTGTGTGTTAAAACGCGTAGTAAGTTAATACAGAAAACAAACTGAAGCGCAGTTTACGATACTGTAGTTATGTTGTTGTATTCAATAAATCTCAAAAATGTTGTGCGAAATGCTCAAACAAACGAGTTTGCAGTGTAAAGTCTCCTTAATCCGAATCAATTAAAACCAGCTCGGTTCGAAGATCGAAGAATGGAAACATCCGGATCGTGTGATACAACGCTCAAGTTAATACAACAAATCGAGCTGTAGTGCATTCTACAACACTTTAGTTTTGTTCTTGTAATCAATAAATCTCAAAAAATTCCCAGAAGATGGGTATTGAAACCAACAAGTTTCCACCGTACAACAATAGCGACGGGGACAGCCTGTATGCATAGTGTTAATCGTGTTTCAAAACGCTTAACCTAATATACAAAACGAACAAAACCGCAGTCTATGATACTTTAGCTAACGCCTAACTTAATCCAGCAATCGAGATGAAGCACAGTCATATAGTTTGGGTTTTGATGACATTTATCACCAAATTTTAGAAAGTATCAAGAAAATGGTCACTCAAGCAAACGACTTTACAATGACTAACAATTGAGGAAGGATAGGTACGTATATACGCAGTTAATGATCGCCTAACTTAATCCAGAAAACGAAGTAAAGCACAATACTATACTTTGGTTTTTTCCTACATTGATCACTTAAGCTTAAATAATTTCTATAAATTGGCTACTCAAACAAACGAGTCTAACAATAGCGAAGAATATACCCCGTATATGCAGCTAAGGATGGTATTTTAGAAATACTATGTTAACCCAAAAAATGAGATAAATACGAACATTTGGGTTTTCTCTTGCATTCATCAGTAAATATTAAACATTTTCTAAAAAATGGTTACTCAAATAAACGAGACTAACAAACGACAAATTATGCACCCTGTATACGTAGATAATGATCGTATTTTAGAACGCCTAGCTTAATCCGGAAAAAGAGATATGGCACCTTGTTTTTTTCTTGCATTCATCACTAAAACTTAAACCTTTTCTAGAAAAAGATTACACACACGAGTTTCCAATATCTAACAATAGCCGATGATCGTGGCTTAGAACGCCTAACTTAATCTAGAAAATGAGATGAAGCATTATATGCAAAATAGGAAGATAAACAAATGAATTTTTAATGTATAATAATGGCGAAATATACAACCAGTACATACAGCGCATGATACGGTTTTAATGTGGTTAATTTAGTCCATGAAACTAGCTTAAGCACTATACGCGACACTGGTTTTCTCTTGCTTTTATCACTAAATCTTATACAATTTCTGCAAAATTGTTACTCAAATAAACGAGTCTAACACTAGCGAAGAACACACCCTGTATACGCAGCTGATGATCGTATCTTAGAATGCCTAATTTAATCCAGAAAATGAGATAAATACGATACTTTGGTTTATTCTTACATTGTTTACTAAATCTTTTAAAAAATATACAAAATAGGAACACAAAAAAACGAATTTTCAATGTATAAAAACGGCCAAATATACAACCAGTACATACACCGCATGATACGGTTTTAATATGGTTAATTTAATCCATGAAACTAGCTGAAGCACTATACGCGACACTGGTTTTCTCTCGCTTTTATCACTAAATCTTATACAATTTCTGCAAAATGGTTACTCAAATAAACGAGTCTAACAATAGCGAAGAACACACCCTGTATACGCAGCTGATGATCGTAAGTTAGAACGACTAATTTAATCCAGAAAATGAGATAAATACGACACTTCGGTTCATTCTTGCGTTCATCACTATATCTTTGAAAAATCTACAAAATGGGAACTTAAACAAACGAATTTCCAATGTGTAATAATGGCAAAATATACAACCTATGATAGTCTTTTAAAGTGGTTAATTTAATCCATGAAACGAGCTGAAGCACTACATACGACACTAACTTTGTCTTGCATTCATCAATAAATCTTAAACAACTTCTACAAATTGATTACTCAAACAAACGAGTCTAACAACAACGACGAAGAACACACCTTCTATACGCAGCTGATGATCGTATCTTAGAACGCCTAATTTAATCCAGAAAATGGGATAAATACGATACTTTGGTTTATTCTTACATTGTTTACTAAATCTTTTAAAAAATATACAAAATAGGAACACAAAAAAAACGAATCTTCAATGTATAAAACGGCCAAATATACAAGCTGTACAGCGAGCGCATGGTACGGTTGTCATGTGGTTACTTTAATCCATGAAACGAGCTGAAGCACTATATACGATACTGCTTTCCTCTCGCTTTCATCACTAAATCTTATACAATTTCTACAACATGGTTACTCAAACAAACGAGTCGAACAATACCGAAGAACACACCCTGTATACGCAGCTGATGATAGTATCTTAGAACGCCTAATTTAATCCAGAAAATGAGATAAATACAACACTTTGGTTTATTCTTACATTGTTCAGTAAATCTTTTAAAAATATCTACAAAATGGCTAATAAACAAACGAATTTTCAATGTATAATAATGGCCAAATATACAACCTGTACACGCAGCGTATGATACGGTTTTAATATGGTTAATGTTATCCATGAAATGAGGTAAAGCACTATATACCACACTGGTTTTATCTCGCGTTTATCACTAAATCTTAAACAATTTCTACAAAATGATTACTCAAACAAACAAGTCTACCAATAGCGAAGAACACAGCGTGTATACGTAGCTGAAGATCGTATATTAAAACGCCTAATGAAATCTAGAAAATTAGATAAATACGACACTTTGGTTTATTCGAGCATTCATCACTAAATCTTCAAATAATCTAGAAAATAGAACCTCAGACAAACGAATTTTCAATGTATAATAATGGAGAAATATATAACCTATACACACAGCGTATGATAGTGTTTTAAAACGGTTAATTTAATCCATATATACGGCACTGATTTTCTCTTGCATTCATCACGAAATCTTAGCACAATTTCTACAAAATGATTACTCAAACAAACGAGTCTAACAATAGCGAAAAACACACCCTGTATACGCAGCTGATGACCGTATCTTAGAACGCCTAACTTAATCCAGAAATCGAGATGAAGCACAATACGATATTTTGGTTTTTTCTTGCATTTATCATAAATTTTTGAAATTTTCTAGAAAATTATTATTAAAATAATTTAATTCCCAATATACAACAATAGCAAATAAGACAGCCTGTATACACACTTGTTTATCGCGAGTTAAGACAGAAATCCAGGAAACGAAATTAAGAAAAACTGCAACATTTTGCTTTTTTGCCCGAATTCAGTAATGGTTACTTAAATAACTAAGTCTCCATTTATAACAATAACGAAGACGACAGCCTGTATACAAACATAGTTTATAATCGCCTAATACAGAAAACGAGATAACGTAGAATGCGATACTGTGGTTTGTTCTTCCATTCATCATTAAATCTTGAAAATTTTCTACACAATGGTTACTCAAACAAATGAGTTTCCAATGTCTAATAATAGCGAAGTATACACCCTGTACCGCCAGTTGATGATCGTATCTTACCCTGTACACGCAGTTGATGATTGTATCTGAAAGTGCCTAATCCAATATAGGAAATAAGATAAAATACAATACAGTACTTAGGCTTCTTGCTAGCATTACCTGAATTCCATTTCGTTCATTTGTGTATGGGTGTAGGTACTCAGCATGTCTATCGAAAGAAACACAAAAATTGTTTTTGTGTGAGAATTGAACTGACAAATGAAGATACAGTAGTTGAAATCCATTAAAATTGTAAGTCGACAATAAACTATTATTATTAAGTCTACATAATAGACTAGAATATATAAAACAACAAAAAATCGAAGAGATTACAAGACGTTAGGAAATTAACACTGAAGGTAATACAAGCATGCTATTACTGCATAAAGTAATAGCAACAATGTGAAGATATAAAAAGATCCCAAAGGACTGGGCAATGGCAATTATCATCCCTTTCCACAAAAAAGGTAACAGGAGATGATGCGAGAACAGAGGAACAGCGCTGCTACGTGTACCTACCCAGAGAATTGTATGGGAGAATTCTGCAATAGAGATTAAGGGTAGTTATGAAGCAAAAAATCTAGTGTGATACACGCACCCAACTTTTACAGTGATATTATAATTACCAAAAATGTGTTTTTTGATTTTCAAGCATTTGTCAGAAATTTTAAAGAATTACAAATAATAGGACAGAAACCGTACAAAATACAGCATTAGTTGAAGAGACAAATTTTGTCTAAAATTTTAAGCTGAATTCAAAAATTTAATAATATACCGGGTGTTCTACTTAAAATAGGAGTTAATAAAAAAAATGGCAGAAGAAACTCATTTTAGAGGTATTCAACTGGAAAATCACCTATCATTGTTAGACATTAAACATGTAATAAAAATTTAAAGTTTGCAAAAATCGTTAGAGCCATTTTTGAAAAAATCGAAAAAAAACGAAAATTCACAAGAATCAACAACATACTTCGGGTTATGCGATTTTCTTCAAAAGGTTGCTGTCGCATCTAGATAATACACAAAACTTATACTTCTATGTAGTTTTAACGTCATACCTTTTTTCGTTTTTGAGATATTCTGTTCACAGACAAACAGACAGACAGACCAATAAGCAAAAACATGTTTTTTGGGTTCAGAGTACTCTAAAACGTGAAGATCTGTTGAAAACTCAATTTCGAATTTTTGGGGTGAATCCAATAGTACTTCCTCTATTGTAAAAGGAAGTAAAAATTAAACAGTCTCAAAACAGGTTTAGCGCAGGATTTTTTGGATTAAAACTAACCGTGGAGCAAACTACAAGATACACGAGTATAACTTGTAAGAGTCTTCGACACAAATCCGAGAAATAAAATATGAGCGTTACTGAAGCAGAATGAGATAAGTGATGAATTGATTAATGCCATAAAAACATCTGAAATTACAACGCAACAGGCAATAATATGGAATCAACAGTCGTTAAAACAGAAGATGGATTAGGACAAAGCGGAGTGTTGAAGCCGCTACTGTTCATCAGCGTAATGGACGCCATCACGAAAGAACGACTAAAAACAAAACGAATATTGGTCGAGTACTGAAATTTAGAAGCAATATGAATGGGTCTCGGAATTTATATACGCGGATGACTTAGTAATAATTGTGAACACTAGCGCCGAATTACAAAAACATCTGGACATTTGTAAACAGACATTAGAAATATGATGGTCAACAGACAGAAAAATGTGGCAGTAGGCAAGGATGCGAACAACATAAATATCACGCTAGACAACGAAAAATTAGCACAGGTAGAAACCTTCAAATACCTGGGCATAACATTGAGTTATAAAGGTGGCATGGAGGAAGAGCTCAACAGGGCATTCGGAGCAGAAGTTAGACTATCATAAAAAACTCAGAGTTTACAATAAAATCTACATACTGCCCCCAATGTACAGCACTAAAATATAGTCGACCTCAATGAGGCAACAAGAGGAACTCCAGCAGTGGCGGCTCGTTATACCTAATTGTATATGGGCCTCTTGATTTTAACAATATCTAAGCACAAAATAAATGCTTCACCTACATTACGTTGATTTTTTAATCCAAATATAAAAGAGATAAAGATAAAAAAGAAAACGTTATGTGCACAGGACAAAGAAAGTATTCAAACACAACACAAAATCTACTTAGTGTTAAAAAATTAAGGACGATAATGGAATACAAAATGGAGCATTCAATGAATCACATCCACACAAATGTTCACAGAAAACTGTCTTATATGATTACGAGTTCCAAATTTCTTCTCATATTTTTTTTAATAAAACTGCACGAAGCAACTGCAACCGATATTATGTAAGAACTTCCAAGCACGATGCACAACCATACAAGACTGCTCGAAATTACCTTATACATTTGCAGTTTATTGCAACGCCAAGGCTATTTCCAAGAAGTTATGCTAAGGGCGCGGCGGCCGGCGTTATTTTTTTTTATCCCATTCGGCGCTATATTTGTAAATATAACGATAAGCCCGCGAGTCTGCAACGGTATCCAATTGTGATCGCCCGATCTCATTACTTAAACTATGTTATATTATAGCGGTAGAATAGTTATTTTTTTAATAACAGATAGGTTGTTGCCGACTAGGAGGCTCGAGCACCTGAGCACCTCAGGAAATAAAATTCGGTATTTTGTAAAAACAATTAGTAATATATTTCAACTTAGTTTAATAAACAACCTGTGCTTTTTACACAATTTTAGTTTTCCTGTGCTTTCACAACTTACTACATCTTGTAAACAACGCGGCGAAAATACATTTTCAAACTATTAATTTTTTAGTATTATTCACGAAATATACAATTTTTACTTCCTTTTACAATAAAGGAAGTAGTAGGTATTGGATTCACCCCAAAAATTCCAATTTGATTTTTTAACAGATCTTCACATTTTAGAGTCCCCTGAACCCAAAAACATGTTTTTGTTCATTGGTCTGTCTGTCAGTCCGTGTGTGTGTCTGGCTGTGAACAGAATATCTCAAAAACGAAAAGAGGTATGGTGTTGACACTTTATATATAATTTTTGTGTACTATCTAGATACGGCAGCAATATTTTGAAGAAAATCGCATAACCGGAAGTATGGTGTTTACTCTTGTGATTTTTCACTTTTTTTTCGATTTTTTCAAAAACGGCTCTACAATTTTTTCAAACTTTACATTTTTATTAAAGTGCATTGATGTGAGGAGTTTCTTTTGTTCTTTCTTTTTTTTACGAACTTCTATTTTAAATAGAACACCCGGTATATTATTACATTTTTGAATTCAGCTTAAGATTTTAGAGAAAATTTGTCTCTTCAACTAACGCTCTTATTTTGTACGGTTTCTGTAGTTTGTAATTTTTGAAACTTTTGACAAATGCTTAAAAATTAAGTTCTAAGTTTTGGATACTTACCTATAAGATCACCGTAAAAGGAAGTTGTGTGCGTGTATTACACCAGATATTTTCCTTATTTATTAAAATGTACTATCTCAGTACCACAGCGATAAATGTTATTCTAATTTAATGAAATAACCAAGAAACTAATTGAAAATAAAATTTATAGAAAAAATAAACTACATACTTTATTTCATTGATATGGTAGAACAGTAAAAGCAAAATTAAAAAAGGGGCATGTCAAAAGTTATCCAGGTAAAAAAGGACAAAGTCTAAAATAACTTAAAACATCGTTTTCCAGTTAATACAACACAACGGGCATGATGACTACGGAATGACGATTACAAAAAAAAGGTAATGAATCAAAGAAAGAACAAAAAATATATTCAAATAGAACACAACTGCAAAGATGAACGAAATTCCACAAAACATGACCTAATTGAACATAATAGAAAGAAAAACATGAATAACATTTGCAGTTAATGAAAAATTGAGTAATAAGAAGGGATAATGCATGTTTAAAATCTAAAATATGACTGCAATATACGAGTAAGTACATATACAAATTATAAGAATATAATTGCTTACCGAACATTTCATGTATTTAACGCTAAAATATTGATTTGTGATGAAAGTGTGTTATGTAACCTTTGACATTTCTTTATAAATGAAGAAGGAAAAGAAAATGCGGCAGGTGGTGTAAATATTCAGGACATAAAAGTAACGTATTGAGATATGGCGATGATATTGCAATCCTGCAGAAACCGAAAAAGATTTACAAACAATGCGGAATGATATCCAGAAAAACTAACTATGTAATATGAAAATTAATAAAAAGAAGAAAAATATCACGACGAAGTCACCAAATTACAAGTAGAATTGCATATGAACGCGAATAAAGTTTAATTTTCCCCAAAAAATCTACTCACGTGTTATGCACTATCTACAACAACAGTTTATATGCCACCATACCAACAACCTTGGTGGTCGTGACCCCTGTGAAAGGGGTTAGAGCAATCATTATCATAAAATAAAATGAAAAGTAAAATAAAGAGACGTGGAGCTGCAACAAACCGGCTATGACAAACCTTAAAAACAGTTTTCTGAAATTAATTACAGGTTCCAATCCTATTCAAACGAAGGATTCAGGCTTTACACCAAGTAATACTACATAGGGTTAGATTCCTTCATATTAGAACGGAATGGTTTCTGTTAAGCAGAAAACTGATGACTTATGTATGCTAAATTTTGATAAACACGCTGTGAGTGCTTATTTTGATTTTGAAGAGCACAAGAAACATCTTAACATACAGTTTTGAATACATAACACTGAAAATTATGTGCTGAAATCTGCAATAAAATCCTGAATGTTAACGCAGTAACAAACGGCAGTTAATTGCACATAAAATATTACAGGCCATAAGGAACCTCGGACTAAATCCACTTACATTATGCGCTTATAAATTACAAATCGGCGCAGTAGGCTAGCCAGCGATAAATTAGACTAATAATAATACCGATAGCGACGTGCAAGGCGACTTTTTCCCAGCAGTCACGTTTGGCGTCTCAATGCCGCTTTTTATAAACTCATTAAAGTCGTATAAACTAAGCTAATCGAAATAATGCAGGTAATGAGGTGCGTATAAATCATTTAATAAATGCTGTCATTAAGCCAGCCGGTATTAGCAAAACTGGGCACGTTTTAATAGTACGGCGAAAGTCGTTATTTATGGCTGCACTGTCTTAATTTACATTAATTCTTTGCTAATTGGCGTAAAACAAGGAAAATATTAATTGGCTGGCTACGAGGAAACTCTAAAAATAGGAGGCTTTGGCATTTTCCTTATTGGGACTGGCTCAACTTCGGTTCATCTTAATACTATCATGGTTTTTGAAATATTTTGGCCATCTAGCGGCTAATTTGCGAATGATACTGGATTAAAACTAACGAATGTCGCCCCCCTGGCGGCTAAATCGTGTAAAATAACTAAAATCTAACAATTCTTCATATGCAGGGCAAGATACGCATGATCGATAATGACTCGCTAGTTAAATGGTGGTGTAAAAACAAAACAGATCGGCCATCTATTGGCTAAATGGCTAATGATACTGAATAATCTCGGCCATCTAGCGGTGAGCAAATAAAATATAACAATTTTTCATGTGCACGGCAAGATATGGCTAAACCGTTCAACAAGCTTAATCTGGAGTTCGAGCTGTCCAGATAAAAAAAAAGAAAGCTTGGCTTTGGCTCCCTTTCTAGCCCCTAGATGGCTTACAATTATAACTATTTTAGAGTCCCTGTATATAGTTAGAGTTGAGAAAGCGAGGGAATTCATTGTGATTGGTAGATCACGCGCGTCGTATATTTGAATACGCATTGCCTTACAAACAGTTTCACATTAATAAAATTTGACAAATTGTTCATTAAAGTCAAAACTTCTCACTGAAAATGGAATAATTTGGTTTGTGTTTTTTTACGCTGCACTTTTACCTAAGTGTTTGAAATGACGGGTTGCTTTATTCTTGGCTGCAAAATCAGATCCGAATAAGGTTTTCTATTAAACAAATCCTAAAAAGGAAGAGCTAAGAGCAGCATCACAAAAATATATTTCAGTTTGTTAACACTTCTAACTTATTTGTGATACAAACAGTACCTACTTCCCGCTATGTTTTGAATGCTTTGAAGGAGCAGTATAGAAATTTGAAAAAAGTTTTTTAGATAAGACAATGTAGTGACTTTCAAACAGTATTTCTGTGCATGCATGTTTTGGATTAAATATGGTCACTGACGTTTGTGTTTTTTCAACTTATATCTCTAACAGGGTGTATACTAACTCACAATTTGAAAATTCCCTGACTTTTCCAGGTTTTCCAGGATTCTTCAACCAAAATTCCAGAAGATTTTTACATACATAGTTATACGTAAATTTTTACGAGACAGTAGGAAAACACACAAGCTATTAGATAAACGAAGACAAGTATGTCTAACGTACATACAAGTGCTGCCAAGAAGGTTCCTGCGCGGCACCTGATTTTGCGCAATTTCAACATACTTACTACGTTTACATGATGCTCTGGAAGCCAAGTCAAGATAATCCGGTTACATGGTGGCTCTCGAATCGCATAAACTTTTTATAAAGTAGTTTGTCGTTTTAATTAATTTTCCCTGACTTTTTTATAAATTAAGCACATTCCCTGACTTTTCCATGATTCCAGAATTAGTATGTAATTCCCTGACTTTTCCAGGTTTTCCCTATTTTCCAGAAAGTATACATCCTGCTCTAACTATACATATACACAGTCTCTAACTATTTTCATAAAATCAAATAGATGCGTGAATTATAATGAACGACTACAATATCTAGTTTAATAGTGGTTTAAAAACAAAACATATCCAGTACAGCGATAAGCGAATTAAATTAGCATCAGTGACAGCTTGTTACAAAGTTGATTTTTTCCATCTATTTTTAGACATTGCCTTTTTCCGGAATTCAAATTAAGGAAACCCAACTTGGGCAGGATCTATGAAGATTTATAAGCCAATCTTATACAGTGCTTTCGTAAACTAGTGGATAAATTCGTTAAAAATGCAAGGAATAACTTTTGGAAAAAATGCTGAGACCCGTCGATTTTTATTTTTATTTGCGCATATTTTCAAATAAAATCTATACATAGGAGGTATAACGTCATATATGTTTTTTAAATGGCAACTCCCTTTTTTTACGGAATTTGAAAAACGCATTTGTTTTACTTACGATAAGCTGATTTTTGAATATAGGTCACATGACCAAAAATTAAGAAGAAAATCGAAAATTGCAAAATACTAAATTTAATTGCAATGATTATACCACTCCCTGTAACATCAACCAATGAAAAACGGCAAAATGCATAGTTACGCATGTACGAACTTTTGATAATGCACATGGCAACTGTGATAATCATATACCTTCCTGACTAATAAGTGATAGTCAAATGCCTTCACAAACATCGCGTTATCTGCTGACAGTACAATTGTCATAACAACCACATTAACTGTACTTTTAATATTTATAAATAAACTCAAACGTTGTTTATTGAATCGTGATATAATCTAGCCGAATGCAACTCGTGTCTTCTTGATTATCAAATAATCATTTCTGTTTCCACTCGATATATTGTTGTAGGCAATCAATATATCGAGTGGAAACAGAAATGACTATTTGATAATCAAGAACCCACTAGTTGCATTATAGCTGATAATTTAAAAATCCACTAAATTAAATGTTCAAATTGTGCACAGTTGTCTGCCTGACCGTAGCCAAAACGACCCACACGTTTTTATTGACGGCTGTCATTGATAAAAACGTAAAATCATACTTCCTAAAAATAAATTTAGTATTTTGCAATTTTAAAATTGTTTTTGGTCATGTGACCTATACGCAAAAATTACCTTAGCATAAGTAGAAAAATGCGTTCTTTCAAATTTCGTAATAAAAAAGGGGATTGCCGTTAAAAAAAACATCGATGACATCATACCTTCTACGTGGGTCACCCTGTATGTAAGCATATTATTTGAAAAAATTCTCAAATTAAAATAAAAATTAAATTAAAAAATTGAAAAAATATGACTATTCTAAGTCATGTTTTTTCGTTAGAAGATGTTGCAGCTAATTTTGTTGCTAATATCAATCTTTACTAATGGTTGTAGGTGAATTCGTGTCATAGCATGTTAGTTATTTTTCATTAAAAATCATTTTAAAAGTAACGTTTCGCTATTTAATAAAGCTTCTTCAGACTTGATACAATTTGTTTATAACAATTAAAAATATTTGGGACACACATTTAAAATGCACAAAAGTTTTTTATATTTTGTTTTGTTTTTTCTTTTTTAATATTTATATATGTTCCAAGTCATAAAGTGGTTATAGTTTTATACTATTAATTTCAGTTTTAAAATGGTTTAAGAATAGTGTAAAATTGGATTTCACCATTTGGTATTATAAGTAGTTTGTGGTTATTTGGTTAGTTGTTTGAATTTATTTCCTTTTTTTATTTCCTCTCTTTTTCCTCTTTCTTAGACCTGTTATAGATGATTAATAGCTAAAAGAAGTTTGAATTATATTATAAATTATTTCTGGTGTTATTAATTTAGTATTTCTTTAAGTTAAATTGGTTGATTTCGTATTTTTATTTTGATTTTCAAATTGCTCTTATTTGTAAATTTTCCTTTAGTATTTAACTTTTTTCTCATTTGCGTTGGTGTTCTTCCACCCTGGTTTTGAGTTTTTTTTAAGTTGTTTTAATTTCTATATAAGTATTTTAGATACAAAGCAGTCCTTTATTTTGTATTATTTTCACTTGGTTTGTTGTTTTTTATAAGTTTCTTCGTTTTTTTTTATTGAACCATCTGTACAACAGCTGTAACAGACAATTAATAGAAAAATAAAAATGGACGGATCTCGGCGTTTGTTCCAAAAGTTACTCCTTGAATTTTCAACGAATTTATCCACTGCTTTCCGAAAGCGCTGTATACAAAATATCAAAGTGTGGTCTAAAAAATCTAAATTTTAGTAACAATCTATGCCTATTTATAATAATGTAGAAAATTTAATTCTATACGTTACTATTACATTTTGGACCTTCCAATTACTATTTCCCTAACAAGATTCCAATATATTCGACACAAACCTAATTTATTAACTTAGTGAACATATTTAACATTGTTTGCCATTATCGTTATTGTCAAAGATAAAATGAATTAGAAAACATAACAAGTAACTCACAGAAGCCCCTTTAAAACTATAATTCCGGCGCCACTGCACCCACCACTGTTTGCTTATTGCATTTTTAACACACTTTCTCTGACCATCCAACAATAGCCAGCTCACCACATCACCAAATTCGAGTGTTTTCTCTCTCCGTTCCCGTTTAAACTGCTTAAAGTTGCATCTAGTTCGAAATTTAAATTTCAGCTTTAGTTGGACATTTTTCAATGCACTTTCGCATTCCAACTTGGGCTTGTAGCACGTAGCGAAGTAGTAATTGCACATTTTATAAAACGCAATAGAAACTTACGATCAGATTTGGTGATAAACACAATAAGAGCAATATTTGCAATGCATTTGATTTCTTTGGCGCTTTTGGGAATTAAAAAGGTAATATTCACCGTCTGTTTAAATAACTTACACTTCAACAGCGCATTAAAATGTAAAAAAATGTAGTCATGCGTTTGCTACAAATTATAATATTGATTTAGGCTACACAGCTGCATCACAAGGGGTTAAATAATCGAACAAATGAAAGTAGAGAAACCTATAAAAATAGCAGAGCAGAGAAGAATAATAAAGAAGAAAAATTAAATTTTGTGAAACGAACTGTATTAAAACGGAATGCTTAATCGGTGGAGCATTAAAACAATGACAACTAACAACAGCGATGCAGTTAACAACCATAAACTACAAGAAGTATTACAAAGGTCAATAATGATCATAAAAAAAAACATCGTACATTGTATTATTATTTAAGAAAGTTAGTAGAAAAGATCCTAGAAACCATAGAGGTTTGACTGTTACCGGCACGAAAAATGGATATTGGTGAACCAATCGGAGAAGAGCAAAGTAAATTTATCCCCGATCGATTGTATGTGGATGACTTGTTTATAGTGCAGCAGCTATTTGAAAAGAAACAAAAGAAGAAGTGCATTTTGTCTCTATTGACTTTGAAAAGGCTTACAATTCAGTACAGCAATGTACACTTTGGCAAGCACTGCTGCACGTAAATACTGATACTCATTAAAATTATGTATGAAGACCATGGTTCCATACATACTACAATGATAGACTCAGACAGGGTCATGGCCTGCCTCTGTTAGTGTTTATGTAGAAATTTACCTGAAGTTTTCCCAACATCACATGGCATTGGCCAAAGTAGTGTAGTTAGAGGGGTTCTGGCTCACTTTTTGGCGGGAAATTCAAATTCTGCGCAGTGGTGGTCTAGTGGTAAGAGTGACAGGCTCGTAATTACAAGCGATCAGTGGTCCCGGGTTCAAACCTCGGGATAGGCACAAGTCGGAAGTGGAACGTTACTCACCCCACATCCGGTGCCAATTCTCGGAAAATCACAACACAAGATGAAACATGCGTCCGACGCAAATTCCCAGACAATGGCGTCATCCTTTCTGAGAATTTGCACCGGATGTGGGGGTCTGGAAATATGTGCTGAATGTGGTTAATGAGCCGGCCAATGACCTCCATTATCAGTGTCTGGGGTTCAAACCTATCCAGACCTGTTGATACATGTTCTCATTGTCTACTAAAAGAGCTGTAGATCTGTTGAAACCTGTTCTCATTGTCTACTATCTTTTCTGATAATTTTCACCGGATGCGAGTCATTTTCTCAGAATTTGCACCGGATGTGGGGGTCATTGTCTGGGAATTTGCGTCGGACACATGTTTCAACATGTGTTGTGATTTGCCGAGAACTGGCACCGGATGTGGGGTGAGTAACGTTCCAGCCCGACTTGTGCCTACCCCGGGGTTTGAACCCGGGACCACTAATCGCTTATCATTACGACTCTGTCACTTTTACCACTAGACCACCACTGCGCAGAATTTGAATTTCCCGCCAAAAAGTGAGCCAGAACCCCTCTAACTACACTACTGGCCAAGTATAAAAAAATGGAGTTACAAGCAACGCTGCAAAAGACTGAATATTTACTAATAAATTCAGAGGTTAATTTTGGAGTACCTACTGATAAATAATGATCTACAAGTCAAAGAAGTAGATCAATGAATATTTGTGTGCACAAGTTAACAGAGAAAGGTTAGGAACTTAGTCAAATAATGGTTGATTCAGTACTGGGGCATGAATGCAGGTATAAAAAGATATGGGTTTCCTACGAAGGAGTGCCGAAGTATCCAGATGGAACATGTTCCCGATATAGAACTAAGAAATCGAATGGGAGCCAACGAAACACTAATCGATTTTCCATTGACAACAAAAAAAATAAAGAAAGGAAGGCCACAATGTTCATGGAACGAGTGTATCAGGTATGTAATGGCAAGCAGGAACCTAGAGGAGGTTACGTACGGAACAAAAAGGCTTAATGGGATACCACAATTCTACCTAACTTAATAACAGACCATCGCAGTCGGTGTCTAAGGTACCTGGTACTCCGCATGCCTACACATTGTCCATGAGAAACCAACAAATAATAGTTTTTTATGAAAAATATAAAATCTACGTTTTTCCTGTCTAGACTAAACCCAGTAAAATGTAGAAGGTTTAATTTAATTCTCTTTCTCATTGTTATACAATAGCTGATGTTCATTTTTATCTTGGACGCACTGTAGGTATATAACGGCAAGTAACTACCTAGTAGTTTTCAATTTTAGATTTAGATTAATTCACTAAATAAATTTGACACTTAAAATTGACCGTTGCTAATCTTCACATTTTAATTTAGCGTCTATCAAGAAATGGTTACTTTGCCATGATTTAACTTGGAAAATGTAGAAAAATTGCTGCTGCTCACTTCTCTACAGTTTCTAAAGGAAAATATCAGGTTTAATAATTTCATTAATATTAATGTTCGACGTAATTGCAATGCGCGACTATAAATAGGTACACTTTAGTCTACCTACTGTAAAGTTCCTTTTGTCCCTTTGGGTGGTTACCCCCCGCCCACTTTTCTGAAATTTGCCGTTTTTTGTGCTACCCGAAATTCTTGTTATCGCTTCGTACAGTAAGGCATCGTTTAGTATCGTGCAACACCTAACAAAGTTCTGCTCAGCGCTTCGGTCCGAAGAAGACACAATAACTAGTATTTGGGTGCAAGTGTAAGTGATTATTTTCTGTTTGGCAATTTAGCTTTTATACCTACACAATCATATAAGGTACCGAAAGGTAATAAAGCCCTACAGGTAAGAAATTTATGCATGAAATTACATGTCTGACGCCATCTAGATGTAAGAACTATATAATACATATTACTCATGTCAATAGAAAACGTCCTGTATTTGAGCTACCCCGGGGATCCCCTATTTAAGCGGCACGACTAACTTACAAGTGCGACTCCAATTAATTAGTGAAATTGAAGTGTTCATTACAATTTTTTATTGGAATAAAATTTTGTGCAAACAAGTTTCTACTATTTTGTTTCTACGATCGTGTCAAAATGACAACTTTTTGCACAGTGTCAAAACTGGCGTTTGTAGCGCTCGTATAATTAGCGCCCGAATTACGTCTTTTTCGCACGTTGCCATTGGTGGCGTGTTTTAATATTATATTAAAACACGCTTTACCGAACTAAGTTTTTATATTTTTGTTACGATCGTAGAAAAAGTAGCGTATGATACACGTGTATAAGTGCCATTAAAGCACTAGGGACGTTAAAATCACTCCGCTTCGCGTCGTGCTCTTAAACTCGTCGCACCTGCTTTAAAGGTGTACTTATACACTAGTATCATAATATACTATTTTGTTTAGTTGACTAAATGGGTGTAATCCGAAAATAATTAACCTTAAAAAAAGAAAAAGTTACTTTCCCAGAAATAACATGTATAATATGTATATTACCTTACATATCGTTATTTGTAGATATGAGAAAGAAAAATTGTGGGATACGGGCTAATTGGACAGAAGAAATTATGGAAGAAGCACTACAGCTATTAAGAAAGGGTCACTCGTCAAAATCTATTGAACAACAATGTGGGATTCCTCGACGAACACTCAGGAATCGCAAAAAAAGTGGTTCAACTAGACGATCCCTTGGAAAAAAACCGATTTTAACTGTCGATCAGGAAAACGACTTTGAACCGAAAATCCAACAAAGACAGACACATTAGCCGGAAGTTATTATTACCGTGCCCAAAAATTAAATCGACACATAGTTGATGATTACTTTAATACCTAAATTAAATAATATGCTGCAACGATGGCGGTTTAAAATACCAACCATCTAAAATATATAACATGGATGAGAAAGGGTGTATTTTAACATTGCACCATCAACAACAGGTGCTTGGTGGAATAGGTATACGATGAAGGTTCATTTGGTCGCTCCTGAACACGCTGAAAATGTAATAATGGTGGCTTGGGCAAATGCACTGCGGCATGTGGTGCCATCCATGATTTTATTTAAAGGACAGCGTTTAAAGCCTATCTATTCCAATGGACTACCTGCGGGATCATCCTTCCAAATGGCACCCACAGGTAGCATGACTACTGACATTTTGCTGAAATGGTTTGACCATTTTGCACAATTTATGTCTCCTCCACCCGTACTTTTAATATCTGATGGAGCTTCTAGTCACATAGACGTTTCTATTGCTGACAAAACATTATCACTAGGAATTGAGTTGTGTTTACCAAGTACTAACATCACCCACGAGCTGCAACCCATGGATAGGTCAGTCTTCATGTCTTTTGAAACATTCAAAACGAAAACTCAATGAAGAAAGATTCTCAGATGTCGTCACTCATGTCTGGGGAAAAAGTATGACCTTAACCAATATTTGTAGTGGTTTTAAAGCTGCGGGAATCTACTCACTTCATAGTAAAGCAATTCTTGAAGAAGATTATGTTCCAAGTCGTCCGTCAAAACGTCATCAGAATAACGTCAGAAAAGATAGTCAAAATGACTAGGACTCAAAAGATGGCTCTCTTGGGCCCATCTGCAAAATAAATCACACACCAACTCGTTTTCTGAAATTTTGATCACCCCTGATATGCAGCCAAAGAAGGACGCAGCGCGCGAAAAGGCTTTTAATTGCAGGGATTAGGAAGTTACAAGGTAAGTGTTTGAGGAACGTGATTCGCATAGGTAAACAAACTGGTTTGCGAAAATAATCTGATGCTGGAAGTTCGTCCAAACAATCATGGATGTGTTCAATATGCAACAACGATTATATATGTGGCCGATATCAGGACTTGTGTGTTCTGTAGCAGCGGAGACAAAGAAGACAAGATTTTGCTATTTAAAAGTAGTTTGCAAATTTCAAAATATATAATTTCTAGAAGCAAAAACAACGTAAAACTATCATATATAATGCAACTAGTGAGTTCTTGATTATCGAATAATCATTTCTGTTTACACGAGATATATTGTTAGGCAATCATGCGAGTCCGAAGGACTAAAACAATATATCAAGTGGAAACTGAAATGATTTGATAATCAAGAAGCCACGAGTTGCATTCGACTGGATTATATCACGAGTACACTTAGTGTGGTTACTATGACGATTGTACTTTCAGCAGATGTTTGTGAAAGTACTTGACTATCAGTTATTAGTCAAAAAGGTAAATGATTATCAACGTTTCTATGTGCATTATCACAAGTTAGTACATGCGTAATTATGCATTTTACCGGTTTTATTGGTTGATGTATAGAAAATTGTATAATCTACAGTAGGACATATTTTGTTAAAAATATTTTTAGGTGTTTTAATAATCAAGACTTATTACCCTCCGGTACCTGATTTTATATTTATTTGCTGCTCATTTAACGATATCTGCCTCCAGTACATCACAGAATGCAGAAATATATTTAAAAAGAAGTTTTAAGACTTGTTTTTTATTTTAAATGTTAGTATACAACCTACAAATTGAAGTAAACCAATTGAAGCCATGGCCTTCTATTTTTACGTGGTGATAGACGACTTTGTTTTTTTTTTAATGGAACACCCCATATGTTTTTAAATATTTGAAATCAGCGTTACAAAAGCTTCATGATAGCTTGTTTAAACTAACATTTTTGGTCGTATAATAAAATAAATTTGCTTCTCTGTAGCTATGCTACACAAAATCATTAACAATCCAACAAGAAATTCAAAACAAATTGCACTTGGCTCTAAAAGTTCCTCATGGCCCAATTATCGCACCAAACGTATTAAAACAATTGAAAACCATGTTTTTTAATAGAACAATATTATTTTTGAATTATATTTTATGTATTTTTGACATTTTAAAGACTACTTCTATAGTAGTTTGCTGCTGTTTGATGAAAGTCATTTTGTTACATTTAAAAAAAATCAATTGTTTTAGTACGTTTAGTGCGATAATTCGACCATAAACCATTTTTAGAACCCAGTGGAATTTGTTTTGCCTGTCTTGTTCGATTATTAGCGATTTTAAATCATGGCTTGCTTCAAGTAAATAATTTTTTGGAATTACAAAAAATAATGAGCTCCAAAATTATAGGCCAAGCATACTGTCATAAAGCAGTTTTAGCACTGATTTTAAATATCTAAAATATACAGGGTGTTCTATATAAAAAACCAAAGCCGTCTAGCATTACGTAAAAATAGCAAGCCCATGACTGGTTGATTTTAATTTGTGGGTTATATACTCGCATTTAAGACAATCAAAAGTTTTTTCGACATCTCTATTATTAAGGAAGTTACGAACTGTAACTACAAACACCATGTATACATAATCTTAGCATCTAATAATAGTGTAGCATTAAGAGTTTTTACAAATAAAACTAAAAGTCACATTTCTACAATTTCGAATAATCCGAACAAATTTCTAAATGCAAAAACTCCAAAAGTTGCTAAAATGCTTTTGCTATGTTCGTTAAGACTGAAAATCAAAACCGTTGTTAGAAAACAAGTTTAATTTAAAAAAAATGATATAAGAGATATTTGGGAGTTCAGGACAGTTGTCACAATTCCTTACTTATCTACACATCAGTAGTAAAGCTCAGTTTATTACAGTGATCAGCTCGTCACTGGTCCTTTTACACAATGAATTGGTCTCAATTATTTCACATTGACGTTGGGGGGGGGGGGGGGGGGGGGGCAGCATTCAGTCTCCAGAATTCGCGGAAAGTCTAAAATTTCCAGAACAAAATATCTCTTCAACTTAAACAAAAATATTTTTCTATGAAATGTATGCAGCTTTTTGCAAAACAAGTTTTTACAGACTTTCAGAGAAATCGTGTTTTAAAAAGTCCTACATTTTTTATCAACCAAAGCCACCTGGATTGTTTAAAAACATTTTCTTGGCTTAATTTTTTTTCTGGAAACGAATTTAGCCTCTTTAAGTAACCGCCCTACACACTCAAAATATTAGGCGACCTCTGAAAAGATTCAGGCGAAAAACTTAGTTTAAGGTATACAGGGTGTTTCCTCAAATTTTGATAGCTTCTAGCGACTTTGTTATTCCAGATAGAAAAAAATTGTTCAGATAAAAATTGTAGGGTATCATCCAAACCGTCCGAATTTGCTACTAAAGAAACAATTGAGCATCACGGGTGAACTTTTTGACTTATTGTATACTTTTTTTTTAATGGAACACCCTATATATTATGTGTTTATTGGAGAGCGCTTAAAATTCTATTTTCAAAAATATATAAGTAAGTTGCCTATAATTACTTCCTCCATTGTTGAAATATCCGTTATTTGAGAATCACAATATTACTAATTTAGTACTATATGAAATAAATCACAGTAGCCATTGAAATAATCAACAATTTTAATACCAAAAACAATTTTAAAAACGAATTGGCAACTAAATGTTTCATGCCGCATGCCGCCAGTAATATCATTTGATAACTTTGTTTTTCAATGGTTACAGTGATTTATTTCATATAGTAGTAAATTAGTAATATTTTGATTCTTTCATAACAGATATTTCAACAATGGAAGTAATTATAAACAACTTAATATTTTTGAAAAGAGAATTTTAAGCGCTATTCAATAAACACATAATATATAAGGGTGTTCCATTAAAAAAATATATACAATAAGTCAAAAAGTTCACCCGTGATGCTCAATTGTTTCTTTAAGTAGCAAATTCGGACGATTTGGATGATACCCTACAATTTTTATCTGAACACTTTTTTTCTATCTGGAATAACAAAGTCGCTAGAAGCTGTCGAAATTTGAGAAAACACCCTGTACCTATAGGTACATAGCGTATACCTACAATACACAGAAAATTTGTCAAAAGCAAGCCGTTTTCGGATTTTTAAACTCCTTAACCACTGCCGAATCCATTGCTTTTCTCGCAATCTTATCTGTTAGTGCTAATACCATTCATTATCAGAGCTCGGGTGCACGAGTAAGTGGTGATAAGATAACGTCATGTAAAAATAAAATTTGTTCAATGACAAGCTAAAAAATACAATAGGTACTGCATGTTTCGCCAATAAATATTCGTGTAGGAAGAAATAAAACTTATAAAAATGTGACACAACTATTTAGGTGTATACGACGTGAAAGCATTCAATTTTAATGTGTAAAAATTAATTTTTAAACGCAGAGTTATCAACATGGCAAATATTCTTTTTAAAACAAGTTTCTATTGTCCCTAATTTGTTAGATTTCTGTACCTAGGTCTTTACATAATTTAATATGTATTATACGTGTAATGAAGTCCCCTTTTAAATAATATGATGAAAGTAGTATGAGATTCGGATAGACAATGTAAAAATGGCTTTACTTGCTCTACTTGAATGTTAATGACAGCAGTTGTATCCAAACTCCTTAAATAACTGTTCTAAAATCTTACGCATTGATTTACACTCTATTTGCACCATATGATGTAAAGAGAAACTTAATAAAGCATAAAGCAAACGTCAGATTACGTAAAATTTTTTCCTATAAATCAAATCTGGCTGGTAAATGTTCCTTTCGATTATTTTCAAAGCAATTTGCGTTTTACTTTATTCCATTCTACAAGTACAACAATTAATAGGATAAAAATAGTTCTAGCGGTAGTGCTTGTTATTGTTTGTAAGTTTCCAAACTGGCCAGGCTAGTGCTGAGTCAATATTCCATCAGTAGAGAAAAATGCTAATAAGGTTTTGCCTTAGTTACACACATTAATTAGCTGTGTAATTATCTACTGTAATTACGCTATAAATAGCACTTACCCGACCGTTTTCGTACTGTAATTAAATCGAACACCAAAATAAGAAACGGGGCAGTAATTAAGTTACAAACAGATCTATATAAACGATTTATTACTGGTCAATACTATAATTGTTTCTGCTACGAGAAAATGTTACCTGGATTTAACAAAAATGGGTGTTGCTCATACAAAAATTACAGCAAATATATAATTTTGGTTTTGAATATCATCTACCAAGCTTTAGGCAATCTGAAGCTAATCTTTGCCTTGTTCTTGACCTAGAAAGTCTCCAACGTCCGATGCAGTTTAGCTATCCTTTTTGAGATCTGAAGATTTCCCCCGCGACGTAATCCTAATCTGGTAGTACCCACCTCCATTTTAGTTTTGCTACCTTCGGCGTGACAACAGTAACTTTTGTACGTCATCTAATTTGAGCATTTAGAATTTTGTCCCTGAGACGTATTCCAAAGCATTGCTCTTCCCATGAGCTGTTTTTTTTTGTGTCGAAGATATAGTCTCTGTCATTAAAAGGTAGAATGCAAACCTCAAACCTAGCGGTAATTCTTGGTGTCTCAAGACCCTGCTGAGTTTATCAAATGCTACTTATGATGTCTGCGGTTTGATGTAAGATGTCCAAGGTAGACATATTCGTCAACATTCGCCACAATTCGTAAGTTATTCCTATAGTCTTTGAGGCTAAATCACTAGCAATTGCTCTAATTCCTCATCGTTTTCACTGGTTATGACTATATCGTCAACGAAACTCTGATACCTCTGCCTAACGGTATTTTTAATTCTTCCGTCGCCTTAATTTGTATGGTTGAATTGTTGTACATATATTTTAGAAGTATCTACTGTAAGCTTATCCCTTCACATAATGACCAAAATTCTACTCAAAGGCTTTTTGAAGTCGATGTTGGTACTGTTTGCAGAAAATTTAAGGTACTAAAGCCTGAGCAATTTTTTTTGCATTTTTCCAGCTTATTGGAATTTTCCCGTCTTGTCCACGTCGATTCAATAGGAGTCATATTGCCGTAGAAAGCTCGTTTCCTTCCTTTTTCAACATATCGGTTGCCATATGGTCTTCTCCAGTACATGACATACCTAGTTTCAAATGTTTTAAAGCTGAATCAATTTCACGGAGTTGATATCTTGAATTATTGATTCCGTTTCGTTTTTCTTTGGATTATACATTTTCGACACATACAAGTCGGTATTAAATTCTTTGATCACCTTAGACTCCTTAGAGGTTCCATCACTGTTCTTCCTCTGGTAAATTCGTTGTTGGCTTTGTGACAATTTATTCTTTAGTAAAAAAATACTACAGATTAGGCATGGCTTATTATTAATTATTCCAATAAAAGTTGTTGAATGTTGCGTTTCTAAAGATATTTCTCGAAGCAAATGTTGAGTTTGTCGTTATTATACTACAACGCCATTTTGGTTTTTTACAGTACACCACGTAATACATTTTCCGAGATTTCGATGCTTTTCTTTTTTTTCAATAATCTACAACATTCATATGTTGTAACCAAGCATTTATGTTGTATTATATTTGACCTGTCTCTCCTTTGTTTTCCAATTACTCCCATGTCCATCTCCTCTGGCATTCTGATTAGGTGCCCATATGCAAAGTTAAATGCCTTTTTTCTATTTTCTACACTAAAGGTAGTTGATCTTTTTTAAATACTTCTTTTCAACCCCTGAAATTTTTGACTTGTGCTTATCTGGCATTATGCCGTTCCATATGTATTTAAGTAAGGGTAAGTAAATATAGATTGTCTAAAAACTGTTATCAACAGAGAAAATTGATGAGTGCAACCAGCACGATATAAACGAGATGAGCAGCACAACAAAAATTAAATGCAATCGTGGTTAGGTAAATTTCCAAGCTAAAATTAAGTAATCTCGATCTCACTTTAATAAGAAGCACGCAAGCAAACATCTGTCACAAATGACAAAACTATGACCTCATCTTTGTACTCATTGATTCTCTATGTTCAAAATTGGATTCAGACAATCTGAATATTGTTTTATAAATTCGCAGTTTCGTACTAGTGCTTACTTACTTCCTTTTTACCGATTAGTGAGTTGTTGATTGATAATGCCTACAAGCCCTACATGCTCGTAGCTGTTTATCTTCTCTCTCTTTTTCCATCTATTTCTATATCTATACTCTTCTTCTCTTTTTGTTATGAGCAATGAGCACGTGCGTAACTCCTCTATCCGTTTTATTTAAGATACGTTTTCCGTACGTTAACTTTCCTTTGTAATTTAGTTTTAAAACTTGATATCAATACTATGTCATCTGCGTACACAAAGTAAAAAGTTTTTGAAGGTGGTAGGTTATAATTAAAGCTGATAATTATATGCACTCAAAAGTACGAAAATATGCGCATATACCTATATGCATACATTTTGTTCGCTATATGCACCCAAAGTTATAATATATGCACATAATATGCTCTCATTTTTTTGAAAATAAGTAGGAGTATTCTAAATAATGTAAAATGTTCAATAATTTTGTATGAGTATATTTATTTGTCTAATTTTTATTTTATTGTTTGACTATATAAACATGGACTGCCAACACCAACTTCACTTTGTAAGCAACAGAAAAATGAGATTTCCCCTAACCCCACCAGACTGTTATTCACCCAATACTCTTGAAATGGATTTTGTGTTGGCCGATTCCTTATACACTGCTTCTATGGGAAACATTGGGGTTGCTGGCAGTCTATGTTTATATAGTCAAAGATTTTAACAGGAACTTCCCCTTTCCTCTGCTCATTTCGATACACACACTGCACTCCAATGGCAGAAAGTGAAAGTATATATCTCAGTTGTACATAAAAATTTTATTAATAAATTTATAAAATAGTAAATTTTACAAAAAAAATTCAAAAAGTTCTTCAAACATTACAAATTATTGCTAAATATAACCAAATATGCAAAATTCATAAAATATGCCCAAAAACGTATAAATATGCAAAATATGCAAAATGAAACTTGGATTAAACGATTTGTTTTCACATAATTAGTATAATACATATGCAAAAAGTTTTGCCGGCATATCAATTATATAAAATATGCATTTGCCATATAATATCAGCTTTAGTTATAATAGCCTATGGTGAAGGGGTCTTGTTTTAGCATTGAACTTTTTTAATTGATCCAAGTGGTTATTAGTTAAACATAACAATAACAGTCTAAATTATGCAAATATATGATTGCTCTAATTTTCTCGAGTGACCATACTCTACAAACTAGGGAGCGCATCCCCAGATGGCGGATGGGTGAAAGTTCTGGAGTATATTCATAACAAGCCAGCGTGGGCCAAAAGACAAAGTAAACAGATTCAGAGACCATTTAACTACTCCGAACATAAGCGGATTTCTGGAAAATGAACTCAGAGCAAAACAAGAACACGAATAGGAACGTGTAATGTGGAAAACCAAGGGTAGAATTTAAAAATGATCTAAGAGTGGTAAAAAAAAACGACATCTGACCGAGACAGATTCCGAAAGCAGATAGAGGATCCAATTCTTAAAGGGCAAATGGGGAGAGAAAATGTAGGTAGAAGCAACTGCAGCTACGCTAACAGTTATTGGTAGGTAATAGGTTTCATTTCAAAAACTATTTTGTATACCTAAATTGCGAGTCATTTTTAAATTAGAAATAATTTTTCACTTTTGTGTTTGAATGCTTGCACAATATAGATATACTTCATCAGAGTCATACTAGGAAATGCAGTGTACAAACCGGAACATTACAGTAAAATCAATAAAATATGGATAGGCTACTGCATTCCTCGTTCTTTAATTCATCATTATATCAAAGAGGTCTCAAATAATAGTTTTCTATATTAAACCTTCCCTTGTTCGGTTATTCTGACGCTGCGTACTCCCTTCCCTGTAATGAATGTGATTAAGTATTAATTGGACAAACATCCCACTAGCTAAAAACGGGGTTCACACAACAGAGCAGCAATGTACGACGAAATATTGATTTATACAGTCAAAAAGTACTCTCAACCGCAACACTAAAATTTTAAAAGTTTAAAACAACGGTAATAGATTAAAGCTCTATATTGTAGTTACCTAGGTACCAACTGGTAGACAATTGTGAATTTATCGCCTGCTAATACCAACGCTACTCTTCGAAGCTTTGACAATTAATGTGTCAAGCTTGATAAGAATCTGATTTGATTTTACTGTACACCCTAACAATGCCAACGTACGAGTATTTATAACCTGATGATATATCAACACTGCTGTGATTTACCAAAAAGATGTTTACCATTTGCTAGTCTAATCTCACCACATCCACACCAATTTTATATAAATACACAGACTGAAGGCTTCAAAGAAGCAATTTAACAAATTATTAATTTCCTTTGAAACGGAAGCCTATTAAAGCTATGTATTCAGTGAAACGTGTTTCCACGTCTTTGAAACACTTTCGATTTTATTTATTACCGTTCAATCAGTCGTCACTGGTGCTGAGATATGAAAAATGTGTTCAAACCTTCAAAAAATCGACTTTTTATTAGCTTCAATTTTATATAAGCAGAAATGTAAAGGATATTGACAACTTCTGGTTTGCCTGAAAGGGCATCTTTTAATACAAGTAGTTTGTGGGCGGTGTCCTCTGAATCAACGTGAATTAAATTTAACTAGTACTGAAAATTGAACTTGTACTTTATGTTGAAAACGAAGGACTTGTGGTCATAAGTTCATCTACATAATGTCACTACTAACGAATAAACTCATGTGTAGGTAAATTCCTTAAGATTATATCGTTAACCCTCTAATTGACAGCTTTAAAAAAGTTCGCACCCCTAAGACATATTTTAAGTCTACACTAAGTACAGGTTTCCAATTCTTCTTCTGTTAGTTTCTCTGTTCTATTTTAACAAAATTTGAAGCTACTAAAATTTAAATTTAACGATGTTATTGTTATGTAAGGAACGACTTCCGGGATTGGACCGTGTCATTATTGAAATCGATGTCATTGTTACATACAGTAAAAGTAATGGCAGTACTATTGTTTTAAATTTTAAGACTTTGGACTTTGGATACAGGGTTACAGCTTGAGTACTTATCATCTACTATGCAAGTCAAACGCGCAATCTCCCTTAATTACCCCTGCAAATGATCACTGAATAGATACTACTGATGTAGGCTAATACAAATACCTAGCTGTCGCCTTAAAACTATATAGAAATGGTAGAACTAGAATCCTAAATTAAGCAGTAACGTATTTAAACTTGGGTACTTAATATCTAGAATTAGGGCAAGATACTACTTTTCAGATGACACCACCTCCAAACTATGTGACGTAGTATCATGGATGGATATCGCTGACAAAAGCAACCCTAATTGCAGTGTACTGAATAAATCCTCTAAGGATACAGGGTCTATACTTATGGGCGATTATTTAGAATTCTTCCTTAAGCAACTACTGAGTGTCTGATAAATAACAAGTTGAATTAAATTGATTACCTTTTATTATCATTAAGACTACGTAGGTACTAACCCAAGACCCCCTTTATACGAACACGATTCGAGAATAGTACTAGATGCATTTGGTGCTAGCAAATCACAGTATGTACACCAAAAGTAAATTGTAAAACAATTGCCAAACGTACCTATGATCTTGCTATGACATGCCAAAGTAGATTTATACCAATGCCCATTAACTATCTTATTGCAATGGTTTCATATGTGCAAAACATTATTATGTTCGCAATTTAAATTATCCAAGTGTATCCCTGAGCGATAACACCAAACGATGTGTTATATTGACCGACAGTGTTGATTAAAGCCAATTCAAATTGTAGATAATGCCCACAATAAATCACCTAAAGAGTTAAGATCAGCATTTACATGTTAAAAATCTTCCTTAAACTGAATGTGCGGTGTACTTGGGTTCAAAATGTAGAGCTGAGGCATTGTACTAGGTATTGTTTCAAGATTGGGCACTTGAAAGTGTTATGCTATTTTTCAAATCTAGCTGTATTAGTACTAAGTACACCAAATATGAATAGGTGACTGCATTTTTTGTCTATCTGAATGATCTTACCATAATGCAAAAGGATGGGAATGTGCTAATGTCACTTAACCAGCTACCTTAACTGTTTGAAAAAGACTAAAATCTTAAAACCAAGTATCCCTGAACCATGACTAAACTATGTGTCAAGTATCCATGAAAAATAACACTAAACTAGCTGTTATTATTATTAATCGACATCGTTGTTAAAAGCCAGCTCTAATTACAGATAATGCCCACAATAAATCTTCTAAACACTTAATATTAGCGTTTACGTGTTCAAAATCTTCCTTAATTTGAATGTGTGGTGTGTTTGGGTTCAAACTGTAGGATAGCTAATGCATTGTGCTATTGTTTCAGGATTGGGCACCGCACAGTGTCAGGCTGTTTTTCAGCATTTCTACCTTTTATCATCAATAAAGCTAGAAAATCAAAACTTCCCTGTACAGGAGCATGCTTCACAGGGCCGTAACTAGGTATACAGGCGCAGGCGACAAGGGGCGCCAAAATGACAGTGAAAAAAGGTATTTCTTTCGTACTAATAAAAAAACAAATAAACAAGTACTAGTCAATTTTATAAATAAATTAATTTCTAATATTAACGATTTTAGTTTAAATAATGCTAATTATAATAATGCGAATTGCTCCCGATCTGGTCGATACATTACATTGCCTTGTGCAATTTGCAAAGAAAATGTTATATATGTCTACCAGATTGTAACAGCGTTTATTTTATAGCTCTCACGTATATCAATCAAAACATTAGAATTATTAACTTGTTAGCCCACCGCATAGGTGGCCTTATTCTAATTATAAACATGATTTCATTTTTTAAAACTAAAAAAACACTGCTGTTATTGGGATTTGAACTCGCGTTCACTGATAAATGCATATGCTTATCGTTGCGCTATAAATGACGCAGTGGCGATGAAATGGTGACGCAGATACACCACGTGTTTATACCGGGTGGATAAAAAAAACGTCTCCAAGTTGGGCATCGTATAGCTCCCCTGCTAAATCAGCTAATGAAGTAAATGTCGGGATCATTGTCAAAGAAACATTTGAATTTTAAAAAAACGTTGAGAGCAGTGCATATGCAAAATGGAGAACCAATACAGCATATTTTTAAACAAGTTGAAGTAATTTCTATAACTAGATTTTAACTACCTAAATAAGTACGCTTGTACATTTTTTAAATGTAATTTTGAAAAAGTTGTGCTTTTGTTATTTTTTAAAATAAATGATTTAAATTTTGTACGCATAATTTTTCGTTCTCTCTTTACTATCTCTGAAAATCTCAAACCTGTATCTCTACTATAACATGAGTTATCGGTCTTTTTTTAACCACCCGGTATATAGAGATTTGTAAATTGTTCTTTTTAAATTAAAATTGAGTTTTCTAATCTTGTTTTCTGTTCTCATTTTATTTGTGTTGTGTTTTGTTTTTTAACATTTGTTGTTTATTTTTAAAATTTTGAATAAAAAATGTTGGAATTTATTCTCGAATACCTACCTGTTTGTTTAAATACATTACATCATATATCCCGAGATAAATGTTGAAGTCATACAGTATCATTAGTAATTTTTGTCACATATATAGTTTTTGTACCAAGGGGCGCAAAAATGTTTGCCTACAATAAAAGTTTGGCTAGTTACGGCCCTGATGCTTCAGCTAAAGCAAATCTAGCGATATTCGTACTACGCCAAAGGTAAATAGGTGACGCATTTCTTGAAGTCGATCGATATGATCTTACCATAATGCAAACGGTTGGGATTGTGCTAATAGCATTTAAGCAGCTACCTTAACAGTTTGAAAAAGACCAAAACCTTAAAACCAAGTATCCATGAACGATACCACTAAACTACGTATTATGTTGATCAACATCGTTATTAAAAGCAAACTCAAATTGCAGATAATGCCCACAATAGATCTCCTAAACACGTAACATCAGCATTTACGTGTTTAAAATCTTCCTTAAAGTGAGTGTATGGTGTGATTGGGTTTAAACCGTAGAGCTGATGCATTGTGCTATTGTTTCAGGATTGGGCAACTCAAGGTTTTGTTTCATATACATGGTGTTTCAAAATTGCACAGAACACTATAAGGGCGTTATTGTGCATCAAACAACAAGAAAAAAACTCTCATAAACATATGTACTAAAATAATTCATTTCAATCATATCCTTGAGTAAATAAGTACTTAATTAAAATAGCAATTCGTTTTTAAACCTTTAAGATTTAGTAGGTTGGCGTTCTGTTCCAACACATGTTTTTTATTTACATACAATATGTGGGCATTGTTCTATAGTAAATGATAACCATGCGTTCCAAAATATATTATTTCAGGATTTTTTTTAAGTAAAATGTATAGCAACTGTTCGAAGTAATCTATTTTTTTCTGAGTCACTCATAATGATTCCGGCAGTTGTAAGTAAAACAAGCAGATAATGAAAACAAAACATCAGCCTCCTAACTATAAACGTTTTAAAAACGAATTGCTATATCTTTAATTCTTTGATCAAGGATATCTTTGAAATGAATGATTTTAGGACATACGTTTGTCAGAGTTGTTTTTCTTATTTTTTGCTGTAGAATAACGCCCTTATATTTATTCTGTGCAATTTTGAAACGCCCTGTATAAAAGGCTGTTGGTAAGCATTTACATCTTTTATCATCAATAAGGCGAGAAAATCACAACCTTCCTGTACAATAGCATGGCTCAGCTAGAACAAATCTAGCGGTATTACTACTACACCAAAAGTTAATAAATGACTCCATTTCTTGAAATCGAGCTGTATGATCTTACCATAATGCAAAAGGATGGGAATGTGCTAATGTCACTTAACCAGCTACCTTAACGGTTTGAAAAAGACTGAAAACCACGTATCCCTGAACCATGACACTAAACTACGTGTTATATTAATCGGCATCGTTAAAAGTCAACTCTAATTACTGATAGTGCCAACAATAAATCTCCTAAATCCTTAACATCAGCATTTATGTATTCAAAATGTCCCACAACTTAGTGTGTGGTGTGTTTTGATGCAAACCGTATAGCTGACGCATTGTGCTGTTGTTTCAGGATTGGACACCCTACAGTTTCAGAAAATGTTCATAAATAAAAGGCTCTTCGCCAGCATTTATACCTTTTATCATCAATAAAGCTAGAAAATCAAAACTTCCCTGTACACGAACATACCTCAACTTGAGCAAATCTAGCAGTATTAGTACTACATCAAAAGTGAATAAGTGACTGCATTTCTTGAAGTCGATCTGTATGATCTTGCCATACTAATGCAAATAGGTGGGATTCTACTAATTTCACTTAACCACTTTTATCATCAATACGGCTATGTACAGGAAGGAGCATGTCTCAGCTACAGCAAATCTACTTAGTGGTGTTGCATAAGCGTAACTACATTGGGAGGGAGGGGGAGCACAAAGTTTTGTCAAGCCCACCCCAGAAAAACAGAAGTAATACTTACAAATAAGGCGCGGATCCTAGGTAAAATACCTTTTCTGACTAGTGTAGGTATAGGATAAATAACTGTATATAAATCCATTTCATGAAAAATCTTATCATTTAATACGAATTTGATACCTATAATACCTATTTCAAGTTTTTGAACCTAAACTCAGAAGTTATATCACCTGAAATAGATTGTTTAGTTTTTTTCTGTTTTCTTATTATTTAGATTAATATATCCGTTAATTTTCAGTCCGCAGTTGTTACAATAGTCACAACGTGCATGCTAACCTTAAATAATATATTAGCAGTAATAACAGCCAATAACACGTTTGTTGTTAATATTTGTAATGGGGTTTCAGGAAGATTATGACCATTTTACTCAGATCTAATCCACAATAATGTCCCACGGTCTAAAATTTAACTCACATACATGTTTTTAAAACATAGATAGTAATACCATTTGAAGATACAGCAATGTGCATTTAGAAGGCTAAAACTAGTTTTCAACATAAATCGCTGAAACAAGACTTTAAACTTGTTTTATAGGAACTTCTAGCAAACTAAGCAAAAATGCTTTAAAAAAATTAACTAACATTTTGAATAAATATTCAGCTTATGGGTTTATCCAGAGACCTAGAGATAATATTGATTGGTTCATTTATAAATTTGTACCAATTACCTACTTCTGTAGAAGATAATCTTAGCTTTTCATGGCTGAAAAATATATTCACAGGTAAATAATACTTACTCATTTACGCCAGAAAAATTTGAAATGTATTTTATTTGTTCTGCTTACAGTAGCAAATAAATTTAGTTTAATGTTTAGATTTCATTCTAACAGCCAGTCTTATAAAGGCCACTAATCTGACGTTAACTTTAATTCGCTGTTAAAATAAACAAAAGCGCATCAAAACGTTGGTGCTTATGACATTTTATTCATTAGTAAACAAATTTTGATGCGCTTTTGTTTATTTTAACAGCGAATTAAAGTTAACGTCAGATTTGTGGCCTTTATAAGACTGGCTGTAAGTAAGGTACCTGCGGCAAATAAAGCCCGACGGCTAATAAGGCCCAGTAGCTAGAATTAAGAACACAATGCACTATCTTAAAATCCGGCAATATCAAGTTCCTTCTGACTACATATCCAGGGTCACCAGCCGTTGCAATATTGCGAAATCTGAATAGTGTTAGCACAATCAGTTGATATCGGGGCGGTGTGCGGTGTGGATCTCCAACTACTACAATTTATTTACTGTATTTCCATAAATAATTCGTTTGTTAAGAAAAATAAATTCCAGTAAATGGTACCCTGTGTTCTACATTGTATGGACTATATTTTGCTATAAATACATGCACATAAAGGTAAGTGACGCTCTAAGATTTTTAATTTTTTACAGCTGAGAAGCATTTCAGGTAATAAAGCCCAGTAATATTCGGCTAAAACGGCCCATTAAAAGGTATTGATTTCTGTGTAATAAAAACAAACAGTTAGATATGCGGTGCTGTGTGTTGTGTGGCAGTTGGTGCCACGAAATATGTATTGGTTTTACAAAAGACGATACAGATGACTATATTTACGCACGTTGTGCTTAATTTTTAGTTGTTCATTTTACCAAGAATTTCATTTATGTTATTTTTATAAAAATATATTTTGTGGCTTATTTAGTATCAAAAGTGATGCAAAATAACGTAAACTTAACTTTTTAGGACGCAAATATTTTTACTTTTTGCCCTAGATTAATGTATTAGTCTTATTTTAGGTGGGCCTTAATAGCCGACAACAATTTATCTCGTGGGCTTTATTAACCGAATGTTCGGGAAATAAAGCCCATTCGTATGTTTTTTTTTAAAAGCATGTTCAAAGTTTCACACAAATTTAAAACTGCAAATTTAGCTTTAGTTGCGTTTACGATAGACCGAATTAATATAATCTTGATTTAGTTAATTAGTTTTTTGCCTTTTTCGGGAATTAAAGCAGTTTTTTTCTTAAGTGGGCCTTATTTGCCGCAGGTACCTTATTTTAATTTTCTGTAACCTATTTTAAGTACCTAGCCCTGGTTTTTAATAACCTATTTTAGGTATCTACCTAAAAAGAACTTTTTTACAACCTAAAATCCTAGCCTTACTTATAAACTTAAAAATCTGCTTTTTTATTAAGCCATTTAAACATAGCGTTCCCAACCAATATACACGTTTTTACATTTTCTGGTTTTGTTATTTGTTTCGGCTTCAATAAACATTATAGCATAAATACTAAGTATATGATAGGTATGTGGATGGCTCTAAGCAATCTTAATAATATGCAAGGTAAAACATCTTAGTACAAAAATACAGTTTAGTTTTGCTGCTATTTTGAAGAGGCTATTTTAGTCTAAATATACACAGTGGGCAAAAAAAAACTACTAGTTTTGTACTCTCATAAGTATATCTTCGTAAGTTATTAATATTTTTAAATAATTAAGTAACAGTGAAACTTTTCAAAAATGCACTACTTAATCATTTTTGCAATCTACCAAGTGTAAACATAGAAATATTTAATGCGTTATTTATTATTGAAAATATGAATATTTCAAATTTGCACCGTTTTTTTGGCCCACTGTGTATCTACTTACAATCACCGCCAAAAAGTCGCGATTTAGGATTTTTTTCATTTAAAAAAAACACTTTTTACGTCAATAACTTGTGCACGTTTAAAAACCTATTTAGCCCCTATCATATATTATACCGAGTGATTTTTATTTATTTGGAAAATTGAGTTTTTGAACTAGTCAAAATCCAAAAAGTGCTATTTTTCGGAAATTTAGTAAGATTACAATGAAATTTTTTTAGAGTGTGTTATTTTTAGCTAACTGAACAATCTCAAGGCCAGAAAACACCTATTTTTTAACTTTAGCTAAAACTTAATTTTTCAGTTTTTTAAATATATTTTTAGAATTGCACATACTTAGTAGCAAGCCTTGAAAGATTTATAATTGGAAAAAATTATACTTATAAAATGTTAATTACTTCTTCAGCTTTTTTATTATTTAATCGAAATATTTTTCAATTCTAATTATTATCTATTTAAATGGTTTCTAGAAACTCTAATCTAGCCCTGTTACGAATTACTTTTACAAAAATCCTGTAAATGTTCTTTTACAGTTGTCTGAATGAAGAGATTTTTCTTTATCCAATTTACCTACATGTTCTACAAAATCTTCTCATTTAGACTATTACTATAAAAGAACATTTACAGGATTTTTGTAACAATCGTTCATTAACAGGGCTAGATTGGAGTTTCTAGAAGCCATTTCGATAGATATTAATTAGAATTGAAAAATATTTCTCCTAAAAAGCGCCTTGCATAGAACACGTAAAAATTATGCAAACATACCACTTTCCGGTAAATAATAAAGTAGTAATTAACAGTTTATATTATTTTTTCCAATTATAAATCTTTAGTCTTCACATAAAAATTTGAATTTTAATATGAAGTGATGATATGTGAAATTTTGAAAAATACTTAAAAAATTGAAAGAATTTTTTTTGCTAAAGTTAAAACAAATTAGATGTTTTCTGGCTTTGAGATTGTCCAGTGAGCTAAAAATAACACACTCTAAAATAATCTCTTTGAAATATTACTTGATTTCCGAAAATAGCACTTTTTGAATTTTGACAATTTCGAAAAACTCCATTTTCTAAATAAGTAAAAAGCACTCGCTATATATGATAGAAGCTAAATAGTTTTTTAGACAAGCACAAATTATTCACGTAAGAAGTTTTATTAAAAAATCAAAAATAAATTTTTTTCCCATAGGTACCTATTATGCCGGCTTTTTGGCGGTCACTGAATATTTTTTTTCAAATAATTGTGCACCATTTCTTTTTGTTTCTCTACAGTTTTCTATAAATAGTCAATTCATGTGCCTAGAAAAAGACAATTGCAATTATTCAGTATGCTGGTTAATACGTGGGTGGGCATCGCACATACCGCTATCTAGGTACCAGTTCAGAACTAACGGTGACTTGCTATATTGACGTTTGCTTTGCAAATATTTTCAGTTTATCACTTTGAAGGATACGTACTATCCCAATTTTATGTTTAACAGTGTTTTATGTGGTAAAAAGAATTTTATGGTGTTTAAGCGATATACAGTGCTTTCGTAAAGTAGTACTTAGTGGATAAATTCGTTAAAAATTCAAGAAATACATTTTGGAAAAGCGCTGGGGCCCGTCGATTTTTATTTTTATTTGCGCATACAGGGTGACCCGCGTAGAAGGTATGACGTCATCGATGTTTTATTTAAATGGAAACCCCCTTTTTTATTACAGAATTTTAAGAACGTATTGTTTTACTTGCGCGATCGTCTTAGTTACTGTCAGGCAGACGACGGTGCATAATTTGTACATTTAATTTAGTTGTTTTTGAAATTATCATTGCAATTAGGTAAATTTAGTATTTTGCCATTTTTAAATTTTTTTCTTAATTTTTGATCATCTGATCTATACCTACTCAAAAATCAGCTTAACATAGTGAGTAAAAAGATGCTTTTTTTCAAAATCCGTAATAAAAAAGAGGGTTGCTATTTAAAAAAAATTAATGACCTCATACCTCTTACATCGATTTTATTTGCAAAAATGCACAAAAAAAATCGACCGATTCGAGCGTTTTTTCCAAAAGTTACTCCGTAAGTTTTTAACGAATGTATCCACTACTTTACGAAAGCACTGTATGTATAATGATAAAGAAAAATCACAATAAGAATAAAGATGATATTGATGTTTTCAAGAAAATATTTTCTTCAAAATTAAAATTGTTGCTCAAAAAGCCAACAAATAATTTAATAAATTACTACTTAGACATATAGTCTTGTCAGTTGCCAGTATCAAAAAACAACATGTCTTCAAGGTATACGTAGATAGGTTGGTTGAGAGGCCTCGCCCTCCCCAGCTAAAAATCCTAGTTACGCCAATGGGCATTAGTACTAGGTACACCAAAAATGAATAAAGTGACTAATACATTTCTTAAAGTCGGGCTGTATGATCTTACCATAATACAAAAAGGGGGTTGTACGAGTAGTAATATCACTTAACCAATACGTTAACAGTTTGAAAGAGCCTAAAAATCCAAGTACCCTCAAACAATTCTACTAAACTAAGCAGATCTGTGTCAGTATCCCTGAACGATAACATTAAACTATGTGTCGACAATAAATCGTGGAAGGTATAAAATTAATTCAAAAATCTTCCTTCAAATTAGTGTGGGGACTGTTTGGGTATAAAAGGTTGAGCTGAGGTTAACGATTATGTTATTCTAGCAGTGAGCACCTCAAGGCTTGCAGCTATATTTAGTGAGGAGAAGGTTGTTTGCATTATTAGGTAAACCAAGACCTCTCTTTACTCTCTTATTGAAGTATACTGCAAAACAATTGCCAAAGTTTGAGGTGTATGGCCTTTCGTTTGGGGTAGGTTTTGTATTTTAATAGATAAAAATGACGAAAACATTATTCTACGGTATTTAAATGAACATACAACCGCTTCCGTTTATCCAACGCAGTACAATCCTTTCCACTTCTTGCATTTTTCGAGGTCCCAAGCCAATTCCGTCATTATCACACTCCACCAAGCGTTACGAGAAAGCTGTAGGCTGTTTATTATAAAAAATAGGCCACCGTAATGAGTACCTGGCGTGCAGTGGTGCCACTCGATGCGTTCTGAATCATGATAGACGAACGTCCCCAAAACTTGATCGTTCATAAACCGTCGATAAACGCAATCCCTGCGCTGCTTCGAACACATCAAACGCCGCACCACTCAAAACAATCGAGTAGCCGAGCGTGCCTGCCACGGCCAGCTTGATATCGCAGCATACCGCTGCATCATTTCGGCACATGATGCGCACCAGGCCAGATTCCGCCGCGAAACTCCCCCGCATCGATCGGCCTTACCCCTAATTTCCATACACGATTCCTTAATTATTAAACTCGGTCCGTGCATCGGGGGATTAGCCGGGATGCCTACACGTGAAGGGGACAGCTGCAAAAATCACGGAAAATCTCCACAAACTGTTCCCTCGAGCAACCCTCAAAATGTAGCGACGAGATCTAGCGCCGGCCTGGACGGGCAGATGGCTCTGGTCGCAGTCTTGGAAAATTGAAGATCGACTCATTATAAAATACGAGAAGCATCAATTTTGAGAGTGCACCCTAGCAATATTTTTCTACTGCAGCCCTTACTCAGCGAAGCGATGCGCTGAGGGCAACCCCGCGATGCGGACAAGGACGGAGCGCCAACCCTCCCCTAGTAAAAGAAGAGAGAGCCACAAAGGGATCGACGGCAAATAGACCAAAAAGGGAGCGACATAGCAATTTGAAAGAGATGCACGATGCATTTACAAATCGAGCAAAAAGGGAACAGAGGCACGCACGGCCCGAGAGAGAGGGAGGCAGCGGGTCGTCGTGCCGTAGAAGAGGACGCCAAATGCACGACCACTCGCTGTCGAGCATGACATGAGATATTGTAAATATACATCTCGGCTGTTCGCAGCGAGTTGCTTTTGTTTATTTACGTTGCGGCAAGCCTACTTGGATTAATATTAATGTACCACACGTGATGGTAAGCGCTAGCTGCAAATGTAATAATCGAATGTTTGGAGCACTGTAAACATTATGGAAAATCGATACTGATTATAGTATGGGCATACGCTACGACTAATTACAAGGCGGGAACACGTAGGCACACACGGAAATTGCATTCTTAGCAGTAGTCTATTACTATAGCAAAAACAAACGAACAAAATCCAACAGTACATACTAAAATTACAGTATCAGTACTAAGCGTGCTGTCTAAAATAATCAGAAAGTCGAGGTGTAAGAAGAACTAAGCAAATAAGTCAAAAAATCATCCAACTACACAAACCAATTAAAGCTAGTTGCGAAACGGCATGCAAAACAGTAGTTGAGTAGCGGCAAAGAGAGCAATGACACAAAAATCACGTTACCTCAGAGTGCGCAGCCTACTGTCAGGGGCTCAACAATTTCAAGCACATTGCGTCTAGTGCTCACTCCATTCCGGCAACGCGGCACTGGCGTTGACCCGGCAACGTCGCATCGCCTACATCCAGAGATAGTATAGTGCATGTTAAAATATTCCGGACTTCACGGTCGATTTTAGGCCACTAAAACCGGCCGGATTGCGGCGAAACTCGCAGGGCGCGTCGCCCCAAGCATGCTCCACGGATTGCCGTTTTCAAAATCCCGGAATAGCGCTTTTCGGCTGGCCAAAAATCGGTTTTTCGAGCGAAGTGTTATCTTAGTAACAAATGAAGGTATACTACCGAAGCTCGCTTGTTTCACCGCTGGCTTCGACCCGCCTGACGAAAGCCACGCCTCGAACCAATCGCGCCCCGGCTTTGCCGCTGACGTCACGCGGAACCGGCCGACCGCAGCCGAGGCTGAAAACGCGCTTTCGAATGCATTCCATTTTGTTATGTCCCACGTGTGACCCTTTTGGTAATTTTCGGTGCCACAATGGATTTGTCTCGTCTTCGCCGAGTAGACTTTGTTGAGCTGAGGCGGGGCGAGGGGCCAGGGGCACTTCTGGAATTAACCCACGCCGGGTGCGAGCTTGGGTTCGTCTCGTCGCTGTTGCCGTGCAGCGAGTTGGCATCTCAGAATTTTGGAGCGTTGGCTGGTTGTTGGCATGAAATGGCGATTGGATTGTTGTTAAATCGGGGGGCGACGCACCTGGCTCGCGTTGGGCGCGTACATGACTTGTATGGACTTTTACATGCAGCTATGTACGTAGATCACGTAAATTTTTATCCTAATAGTAATCAAATCACAGCGCTGCTCTGAACACTGATACATCCTTTCAGTGATGTATTTTAACGTATTATACTAGGGCGACCAGATTTAAAAAATGTTTTTGGTGAAAATTAATAATGGGGATGCCTATAATTATATTTAAAGTTAATGCCGCGTCACGACACTGTGTACCTACCTATATCACATCTATTTTACGTGTAGATATAGGTATAGTCTATGGACACTAAACAATGGGCAACTTAATTACTATTGCAGTTAGGCTATTAGCTATATACAATGCTATGCATTTTTTTATTAGAAAAGGAGTACATACTGGCTAAGAATGTTAAGCATCAATGTTGCTATCGTTTGGAAGTAATCAGAAAGAACTACAAATGCATCTTTATTATTTCAATTCGAATACATTTTGTGCCACATTTTTTTTAAATTATAATGAATAAAACAACATAGGTAGGTACCTAGTACTCATTTGTATTTGGGCAACTCGAAACTCTGAAATTTAACTATTTCTTTTGGAAAGAAAATATTTATTGAAAAGTAAAATATATATCTTCCGAAGGGCGTAAGCTTTCTAATGTTCAAAATCGGAATCCGTTCCAGTAATTTTGCAAAAAAAAAATACAAATAACAGTGAGAAATAAATTGTAATTGTAAAGAAGTGCCACACTATCTACTTAATTGTAGTTGGGCTCTGCATGTACTCTACTTCTTAATTAATGGCTGTGCAAAATATTCTTACCGACTAGATGACTAACGTATGGGCCATTGCTTCGTCTTGTTGAAACTGCATTTCACAGACGTATTCAACTCTTGTATAGTTATAATGTCTGCATATATGGTGATGGAAATTCGCTAGTTCTGCCTTCTGACGTATATCTATAGTATCATTAGTTTATGTACTTATTTTTTTATAGGCAAACAAACACTTTAAAAGAATCTGCGACTCAAAGCAAGACACTTGAGTTTAGAATTTTGTAGTAATTGTTTTGGTGGATATTTAGGCACATACAGAATATCATATTAATTTTAGGGCGCAATTGCGATTATTATAGATTAAAAAAATACTCTAAATGCGTGGTTAGCACAATAACCGATAGCATCTAAAACACACCTAAAGTCGAACATGTTGATAATAAATATTCACTTTAATGCAAATATTTTCATTCCAGTTACCTAAACGTTACCTGTACTGAGTACTAATAACAAACTTATGAATTATGTGGCTTTGTAGCAGTTAATGCAGATATTTTTTTCATTTTGCATTGTCCTCGTCGAATATCGAATAAGTACTTACCTATTGGGTGGGAGAGGCCGAAAAATTGTATTATTTAATAATTCTGATTGAAGAGCACCATATTTGGCATTTTTTACGCGGAACGCTTAGTAACAATGTTGGTGCCATTATAATGGAAATATTTGCATTTATAGACAAGTTAGAATGTACTTAACACGTGCATTTTTATTAAAATATAAATATTTTCCAATACATTGTTGGTTTTAATCATATCTGTGAGAACCTACCCTTAGCAACTAAGTATATTAAACAAAGAATAATAAAGCTTTAAAGCACAATAATTAAAAAATATAGGTAGAGTGAGGAAAAGTACCCGTTTTCGATTTCCAAAAAAAAGTTTTAAACAAAAATTATTAGAAAAAAAGCACCTCACATATTCGTGACCTTGAATTTCTCTTAGGTATATCAGTACTTTAATTTTGCAAATAGCAACGTGATTGTTATTTGGCAAAACTATTGTCGATGATTTCCACTGCCTTAGGTTAGGTAGTTATAGCTGATAGTCTTCGTCTGTAAGACCTTAATTACTTACTATGCAAAAACAAAATTTGGAAAAACTATTATACTACCTACTACTAGGTAGGTACTGAAAAGTTACATTTAAGTACGGTTGGGTTAAGTTGGGTTAGTGTTTAGGAGTGGTAATTATAGAGTTGGTTACCCTCAATTTATAAATCATAATTTATTTAGCCTGCACATTTCTAGCCACTTTACGGCACCCTTATAATTTGATCAACTCTTCACAAAAAAAGTATCTACTGTTATTGATAGTAGCTAGGAAGATAATTTAAATTTTAACGCGAAAGAGTTATCTATTAGCGATACAGGTGAATATTCAACTGTCCATATTACGACTTCAATATCTCAAAGTTTGTTTATTTACACACAGCTACGACAGCACATTGCGTGCAAAAATTACCATAACTAGCTTTTGAGCCCATCAAATATGTTGCCTTACTCTAAGTGAATTGGATGGTAAATAGAAAAGTTACAGAAGAAAATGTTTTAATGTCTTTAATATAGAGACTATAGAGAGTATTCAAAATAAGCAGAAATATCTTACTGCTGCTAGTAACACTGAAACAGCAAAACGAAACGCTTAGCAATGCGAATTACATTAATTCGCAACGAAAAAAAAACGATCGCTGGGATTCGAACCTGCGAAATCGGATTGTTAACTGGACGCTTTAATTACTTGCTTTCAACGGCGTACGCATCATGCTTGCTTGTCGCTGCGCTATAAAGAACACGCGACACGGCGACCGATCGCGGACGAAGTGCACCCGATCGTTGCCGATGAAAACGTTCCGCAGAGACGCACGTTTATGTATACGGATTTAAGATTTCAAAGTTGTAATGGATATAGTTGTAACACAGGCGTGCTGTAAAATAAAAGCTAAAGCTAAACAACTGTTTCACCAAAACGTGTCGACCGTGCTCTGAAGACTTGACGCGATGATCGTCTATTGCCATTGCAGTGGCCACGATTATCGAAGCTAAATTGTAAAACACTTTTGTTGACATCCGTATCTGCGTTTTTGATCTACAATCAAATGTTTCATCTTTAAAAATTCAAGATGAGCAGTTACCTAAGAAGAACAAGATGGTTACTTCCTTAGACGACATTCAGCAGTATTCGCGACGAAAAACGCCCGCATATTTTTATTTAAAAACCACTAATGAAGTAACTGTCGTCATAATAGCCAAGGCATTTTTTAAGATATAATTGTGTGTCCAAATGGGCACCCAATGGTTAAATTTGGACACCCAGTAAGTCTTGAATTGGACAAGGTAAAAATAAAAATACACACTAAAACGCACAAAACATTAATTTATAATTCACATTCAGAACATTGAACAAAGAACAAATAAAATATTAAACATAAATATTAGGAAATATCAGTTAAAAAAGGAAAAACAAAAATATTATTAAATGCCTCCAGTTGCTCTAAAATTTTTTTGGCGAAATCCCGGTAGGCGTAAAGTTTCAAATCTGGCTCTCTAAATCGAAGATTTTTTTTTTTCAAAAAATCGGGCACAGCCCGACAAGGATCTTAATGTGCAGTGCCAATTCCTTTCAGTGAAATAAACAATTTGTAGTTCATAGATTCTTCTATTAGAGAAGTTCTATGTTTTGATTGTATTTGATTGTAATGCGATATGATCGCTTCTGTGGTCATAGAATGTGGCTATGTGATTAATATTGCACAAAATAGTATTTGGGCAATACTAGGTACCTGTGGTTTTTGCAACAATATTTTTTAGTGGGACACTATATTTACAGCCAACGTCTCTGGTGTCTAATTCTGGTAAATCACTAAAGGTAGGTCAGTTATCACAAACGCTATCAGCAAAATTACTTACATTGTTCTCTCCAAACAGTGTTTTTACTAGTTCTCGGCCAGCATTGATCAACTCTGTTGGGCAAGACGCGTCCAACAGCGATTTCATAGTAGAGATGGTGGAGTCGTCCTCCACATTTAGTCGCACATTTTCTACAAAAACGGTACCTACAAAATAGAGAGTTAGTCCAAGAGACAAATTTTCTCTAGAACTTCAAGCTGAATTCAAAAATGTAATAATATACCGGGTGTTCTATTTAAAATAAGAGCTAATAAAGAACTAGAACAGAAACAAAAGAAACCCATTTTAGAAGTATTCAACTGGAAAATCACCTATTTCACATCAATACGCATTAAAAATGTAATAAAAATTTAAAGTTTGAAAAAAATCGCTAGAACCGTTTAAAAAAAACCGAAAAACACTGAAAAATCACAAGAGTAAACACCTACTTCCGGTTATGTGATTTTCTTCACAAGCTTGCTGTCTCATCTACATAGTACACAAAACTTATATATGAAGTTTCAACGCCATACTTATTTCTTTTCGTTTTTGAGATAAGTAGTCTGTTCACAGACAGACAGACAGACAGACAGACAGACAGACAGCCACACACACACACACACACACAGACCAATAAACAAAAATATGTTTATGGGTTCAGGGGACTCTAAAACGTGAAGATCTGTTGAAAACTCAACTTCGAATTTTTGGGGTGAATCCAATACTTCCTTTACTGTAAAAGGAAGTAAAAATTAATAAAAGCAGTAACGATTTTTTCTCTTACTGGCGACGTCGATTTGTGGTGACATACTTATTTGGAGTTTTTCGTTTGCTGTTTCCTGCATCGCCATCCCCAAAATCCTTTATATTCTCAATTGCTAACAATTTTTCTTCTGGATATGGCCCACTATGAATAATTTCTAATTTTCTGATGGCATTTGCTTTGACGCTGATAATATCTGGTAAAATAATATTGCTTTTTTGAAAATGTTTTTGTAAATCTTGCATAACAGAGCTTATTTCTGCGATTAAGCAGGCTCATAACGTTATAGTTATGACTATGAGAATGCGTTCGTTTAATGCTAGTAGCTCACAAAAAATAGTTATTTACATGACAAGCTTAGTAAATTAGTTTTTATGGGCGAGCCGGATAATTTGCAGGGAGAGCGACGTAGAAGCGAGCCCTGTAATCCGGTGAGCCCCAATAAAGGCTAATTGCAAGCGAGCAGCGTACAACGTTTTATTTCCTCTTGGGGAACATCCTAAAAATTAATATTAGTGATTAATGAAGGATGTGATTATTAGAAAACAAGGTGATTGTAAAGTCGCGATGGAGCATTTTACAGACACCTGGCCTGTAAAGACTCATTTACCGAGTCAGTTCACTAGTTCAGATGACAGTAATGACAGTCAAGAGGAAATATAAACTTTTTACAGGTTGGACACCTAGTAGCAATTCCTTAAAAAATGCCCTGATAATAGCTATTTATATATCTAGGGAGCAAACATATTCATTTTCACCCGCGTGTGAATTTAATGTCCGACGCGTTAGAGAAGGAAATGAACCTTTGCTCCAGTGATATATATATGTAGATATTATATGATTTTTTCTTCGAACGCATGTTCTATAGCGCAAAATTTTTTAAATTTTGCTTTAGGAAATCATTATAGTGACTCTAGATTTCTGCACTGACATTTTTTCTAATTTCCAAATCAACATAACTTACATAACGTTGTAAAGCTTTGGTGTGATATACCCGTGGTGACATAAATATAAATGCGGGAGGTAAAAACTATTGGCTCCCGCCGGGAGTTAATGAAAATTGCCTCTCGCTGGTTGGAAATTGATAGTTTTGTTTTCTAAAATAAGGGCGCAAAAGCCGACTTTTCTATACAGTGAGTATAGAATTTTTTTTTTCAAGATCGATTAAACGACGTCTTAAACCCCGCAGCTATTGATCGTTCACATCGAATAGGCAAAAATATCATAAATAGCAGACATATTATTCTAAAATTCGTTAATGGTCATGATCGAAAATCCGTATTAAGTTCCAGAAAGAAACTAAGAGGATCTGGAATTACAATTTCGGAGGATGTAACTAGATCAAGATTGCGCGTCTTAAATTCTAATATTTCTCCTGCCACTCCGTTTATCATAGGAACGAATTAAGTGCCTATGCTTAGTCCCCCAAACTATAAATTAGGTATTACTGTTTTTACTTGTTTTTAATTTTTCAATTTTTGTTCAAATATTTTTTTATCTTTAAAGCCAGCAGCAACATCTGAGCTGACGTCAGTATTCTATGTCTACCTATATTATTAATCTTCTAAATTAGTTCCAAATTACGATGTCAGAGAATTGCTTGAGGGTTGCACACATTAATATACGCTCTTTGTCACCCAAATTAAATTATGTCAAATAATTACACTGAAATTTCAGTATATCTTGGTAGTCTCAGAAACGTGGCTATTCGATCATATTACGTTAAATGCTTTGTCAAGTAACAATTATAAATTAATACGAAAAGATAGTAGAACCAGGGGAGGCGGTGTTGCATTTTATTTGAAGCAAGCACTGCATGCATTAATACAAGTAATAATATAGAGCGGCTCTGGATATCTATCAATTCTAATAAACTTGTTTTTAGTTGTGTTTACCAATCCTCACAAAGTAACTGTAAGGAATTTGTTGATGAATTAGTAAATTCGCTTATGCTATGCACACCTGTATCACAAAACATAATTTGCGTAGGTGATTGTAATATCGAATATCACCTGATCATCCTGCAACAGCATATTTTTAATTACATGTTAGATTCGTTTAACTTATTTCAAATAATAAAAGAACCTACAAGAATAAGACTGAACAAGCTATCACTTTTAGATGTTATTATCACTTCTTCTTTTTCAATAACTGTATTATCAGGTGTGGAAATTGCGAACTGTCCGATCACAAGCTTGTAGACCAGGGGTGGGCAAACGGTCGATCGCGATTATATTTTAAAAAAAATGTAGAACTACATTCAAAATCATACTAAAAATAAAAAGTAGTAATAAAGACATTTTTAGAATTTATTTTATTGTGTAATCTAGTGAATAGTGATTATTTTAACTGTAATAAATAGACTGTGAATCGTTTATTTATATACCTAGTGTTTTATCATGTCTCATAATAACGAACGTTTGGACGACCCGCCGTAAATGATTGTATGTGCATTGTTAGTATAATAAATAATTTTTAATAAAAAAAATCCTGAGAGTCGATCGCATGCCTCCCCATTTTTTTCACTGTAGATCGCTGATAGTATAAGTGCCCATTCCTGTTGTAGACTACTATATTGCAGCATATTGCGACCAGCACCTGAGCAAAAGCCAACTGTCCGTCCATTTAGACATTTACACATTAACGCTTTTTATTTTTTTTTGCGGACTTGGAGATGGTTCCGTTAGATAATAATTATATGTATACTACAGGGTTCGGCAGAATAAGTTAGAATTTTCAAAACTTTTGAAAAAACAAAACACGTTACTTATTCTTATCACAAATTGTTCAGTGTAATTTACCATGCTTACACAGAATTTAAATTTTGGCATAAATGCAGTTTTTTAAGTCGTCTATGTTGTTAAAACATATGGAAAACCACTTTCTCTTTCAGCTAGCAACATAGAAAATATCGCTAAAACACTCAATATTTTCAATATTTTTTTCATTACTAACAGATTTTTAACTACCCATCTTTTCTTGTTGTGAACAAATACATCTTCTTGCTATTTTCTGATCCAGTTCTGGCCAGTCGAGGTGGTACATCCACCCTGCCACTGATGTCCCCAAAGTCCAACCAAATGCACATTGTAGTTTGTAGTGCAGCGATTCACCTCAACCCTGCACATTGCTCGACCACAAAAGTTCTTGCTTGCAAAAGCCAGCGATCTATTTTTATTAACATATCAAATCCAAAGGTATGTCGAGTCTATTACATGATCTTGAAGATCATTGCATCCTGTCCAAAGTTATAAGGTTTTAAAAATGGTAACATTATTCTGTCGAATCCTGTATATAAGTAGATAACGTAAATGACAAGGTAGCGTTCCTTAACAATCACATAATTAATCTTTTTGACATAGCTACATGCACCATGGCGTACTGTTACTTTAACTTAAAAACCTGCGCCATGGATTGCAGATAGTCTAATGTAAAATTATTAATGAAAATTCGAGATAATGCAAAAAATAAATACAGACTGTAGCTGAAGGGAATGTTATAAATTCGAAGTAATTACACAAATTCGGCCATTAACAACGAAAACATCCTATTTTCAATTTAAATATAACAACTGCGATAGCAAAGCAATGCCGAAAGGACTTCGACAGTAAATGTGGGCAATTATAATTTTAAATCCGATGCTATTGCTTCATATCGTCCAAATGTAAATGAAATTAATAATTATTTTGTTAATAACGTACCAAATCTACCAATAGACGAAGAAATTTAGAATTCATATTTGAATAAATGTGTTAGTGAATGCAAGCCTAGAATTTAAACCTGTTAACTCAACGAATTGCTTAAGATATATAATTATCACATTGGAAAGTAATTCCTGTGGTTGTGACGGTATAAATTTATAAATACAGTATTGTTGTCTATACATTGTACAGTTTCTTATAACATTGTTAATACTTGTATTACACAGAATAAGTATATATCCAAACTTTTGTAAAACTGCGTTAGTAGCTCCGTTGCCATAAGTTGATGACCCAGTTGAAGATAAACACTTTAGACTTATTGGTAATATTAGTATCTTGCTACTTTGTCCAAAATGTTAGAAACGCTCAGCTACGGGTCCATTTACAAAAGTATAATTTTTGCACTTCCGAGACTAAAGTTGATACTTTAGTCCCCGTAAACAGGGACTACAGTAGCTCATTTAATCCCTAGGGACAAAAGTAAAAATGATACCGTAACTATGGTAAATTTATGTACGCACGAGATTAGTAGGTTAGGTTTTGTTTGTCATTTGACACACATGACGCAAAACTTAACCTGCAAATCTCGAATTTCACATATACTGACAATACACTTCAGTACTGCCAACTGATTCAGGCCATCCAGGACCTGCTGCAATTCAGTTTTTAATAAATTGTAATTGTCAGTTTCCAAATTGACAGATTCCAAATTTTGGAAATGTTTGATGATAATGTTCCCAAAAGTGCAAAAAATAGCGTATATACCTCGGGACTAAAGTGCCTAAATCCCTTGAGTGGTTGTTGCCCTCGGGCTTCGCCCTCGAGGCAACAAACTCCACTCGCGGGATTAAAATGGTGCACTTTGGTCCCTCATGATATAATATACTATTATATTTTATTTTATGTTTTCTAACGTATAGTTTTCGATGTACAGAAAGAAAATGTGTTCTTTTTATACAATATTGTAGAACCGTTCTTTAATTTTATTTGTTTTTGCCATCATTGGCTGCAGTAGAACGATTATTTTCATTAGCGACATTGGTAAACAAACCACTTCGCCATGTTCTAAGAGATGACAATTTTGAAAAAAATTGTTATTTTGAAAGCCAATAAAATAGGACTTGAAAAAATTTTGTGTTTTGTTTTTACCATTGTTCCGCCATTGCATTCCTCTGTACTCGGTACTCTGTACTTGTATAGGTATTCGAATACTTTCATTGTGTACTTGTACTCGGTACTCGATTACATTTTAAGTAAAGTATTTGTACTCGGTACTCGAGTACTTTTTGTCTGTACTCGGAACAGCTCTGAAGGAAAGAGACCATTTCTGCAAGCAGCCAGGGGTTTGACAAGTTGGTAGCTGTTTGTCAATAATCTGTGCTTCATAGCTAAACTATTTAGGGATGCGAGCTGTGGACGTCAGGAAGAGTGCTGTTTTGAAGTTAATTTGAAGCGGTGAGAGTGAGAGGAGTCCAGGTGGGTTTTTAATTAGTCCTATTGGAACATTAGTAAATAAAAGACAATTAGAAAAGTGTAATTAACTATAATTAAATACTTATCATATAATATTGAGCCACTAAGAGGGAAATAGAATTTATATTTGTCATATTTGATTGAAAGTGTTCGTGAAGCACTGTTTTGACGTACAAGGTGACAGTTCATGTCATTAAACAATTTAAAGTCAGTATTAAAATAAAATAGCAATAAATAAGCAACTAGATAATCGAACTAACCCTGAAAAGAGTCTCAAGGCGCTACCGTTATTAATAAGAAATTAATATTGGAGTTCAAATTAAATAATTCAATTTAAGAAAATTAGTAGAGCTGCCACTACAATATATTGTTGAGGTCTCTATTGTATAATATTTCATGTGCTTTTTAATTCAATGTCAAGTTTTTTTTTAATTTATTATAAATTAATATTAAATATAATTTCAATTGTATGAGTGCTCTTACTCAGGGTTGGTTCGCCAAAATCTAGTAAGTTTGTTTGTTGCTATTTTATTTATCTGAATTGAAATATTTTGTGAAAGTGGCTTGCTGTCATCTATTAATTCAATACCGTGTTCAATGACACTTTTAAATCAATATGACATAATAAAATTCTTTACAACGTTTTTATGACCCAATAATGTTATGATAAGTATTCAATGATATTGTAATAAACCTTTCTAATTGTCTTTTTATTATAGATTACTTCATATCTCTTTGTATTGACCCACCTGGAAACAGCTCCAACTCACATTGGTGTGCCTCTCTCCTGCTATCCAAACTCCTACACCTCAGCTATAAAACACTGGTCACCAACAAACCGCCTTCCAACTTGTTACACCCCAAGACACCGGTAGACATTCACTCCTTCTCGAACCCCAACACAGCTATCACTCCTGCAACCTTCCTGCGTCCAATTCCTCTTTGGTAACTATACTTCCAATTAAGATGATAAATTAACTGTGTCCTTCCTTAGCTCCTTGTATCTCCATACACGTCGTCAGCATCCAGCACAATCTGCAACCTCCAACAGCTCCTCCTTTTTGATGCAAGCAAGCCGGTCCCTGTCAACTAGTCCTTGGTATTTTGCCTTAGCCTCGAACAGCTCCCCCTTTTGATGCAAGCACACTGGTCCTCTTCAAACTGGTCCTTGGTTCCTCAGGCGTAGTCCTCGAAAACTCCAAACAACAATAATACTCCATTTAATGTAACTCCTGATGACTTGTAATATAACACCACTTCAATTATATCCAAAGCTATTCTTCTTGCTTCTATGCCTTGTTCATATGTAGATCCACCATTTCATATTTTCATTTTAATTAAATATAATTTTCTTCTCGTAATTCACTTGCTTATACCTTGTGCATATTATTAGTAAACCCTTTTAATATTAATTGCATTTAAATTAAATAGATAAGGGAAAATTTATGGTTTATTTTTCACCAAACTCAATTTTTACAGACTGTTTCTCAACTTGTTATTTTCAATAATTAAACCAAATTTTATTTCTATCCTAGACTACAATTATTCCTGCCTGCTACATGTTATATAAATTTGAATGGTACCCACTTTATAAATTGTTACAATAGAATTTTATTCTGTCATATGCAACATTCAACTTTGTATTTATTAATAACTCTTGTTACCACCATCAAATAGTACTCAAATGCAATACCTTTCTTTTAAAATTTGTTTTGAATCTTTAGTTCCAATTATATCATTCAATTAAATAAGCAGTCATTAATAGGGGAATTGTGTCTAAAATGACATATCAAGTTCAAATGACATAGTACGATTTTTAATATTTGGATGCTTTTTGTGCAATATATGCTGCCATCTACATAAAAAACATGATGCAACTGTGTGTCAGTCGAACTTTGATTGTGATCTGAACTAAACTGCATGTTTGACCGTCAAATGTGAGTTGTGCTTGGTGAAAAGTTTTTTTGCTGCGCTAGTTTGACAACGAATTTCTCAGGTATGTGTGATTATTTTGTTCTAAAACTCACATCTTAATTGTGGGACTTTATTAGTGATCACGCTAATGATTCGGTTCGCTTTTGTGGATACTGTAAATAATGGAATGTTTTTAGGTTATATGTAAGGTGTTTCTCTGATAAAATGACATATGCAGTGCAAAGGTAGAATGACACAGGTATGTCATTTTATCCTAGTAGGAGAAAACAAGAAGAGAAACAGCTAAAGGAAAGAAGACAACAGGAAAGGAAAGCTGCTAAGTCAGTGAAAAAGAAAATTTTGATTGAAAGCGACGGCGAAGACGAGGTGAACATTTTTGAAAATGCAGAGGACGAAGATGATGTGGCATGCATCTACTGCAACGAAGTCTATTCGCAATCTAAAGCAAAAAAAAATAGATACAATGTCAGACGTGTAAAAACTGGTGCCACACAGCCTGTTCGGATGTTTCTTCCAAGATAAAAAGCTTCATTTGTGAACTGTGTGCTTAAACGATGCTTAAACACGGGTATGTCATTTTACCTTAGTATGTACAGGTAAAATGGCATAGCAGTACCTACCATAATTTAAAAAAAAAATATTATAAAATGTAAATTCAGGTTTCTTTTATGTAGTGTGTAATGTTGTAAAGTGTTCGAAGAATAAAGTCTCCAATTTGCAGCCGTTTTTCGCTTACTGTAAGGAGTTTATATACGCTCTAAGAAAAAGTATGTCGTTTTAGACACAATTCCCAATTTTCTACATTTAATCATTTCAATATTATTACTGTATTGAACTTTTTCTTTTGTATTCGTCTAAATAAATAGACATATTTAATGTAGTACATAGCCTCTATATACCATAGCAATATATATTGAACTGAACCTTCAAGTATATTGATATTCATCTGTTTCTAAATTAAAAATTGCTCTATTATAATTAGAATGTCAATATTTCTTTTATTAGATATAGCTCCTGAAGAATCAGGGGTGGATTCTTTTTATCTAGTTCTTTGATTTCTGAAAAATTTATGTTCTAGTGTTTTTAATCTCATTCGCATAAGTCACAATACTTATGTCAACTAACTGTCAAAACAGATCTGAAATTCAAATGACAAATGCCCAATCTTTGCAACAATACACAACAATTAAAAACACAGTAAGTAATTCTTTCTTAATTAGTTCACCTTTTTATTGTCCTTATATCGTTTCTAGTTATGACTTTAATAAAAAATCACCCACCTTTCATTTGGTCCGCACAACGTTCCAGATGTCAACCTCCTTTTGACCTGCTAATCGATCCTCTCAAGCACCTTCCCGCAATGCTCGGTTCACAGACAGACAAGACGTTTTGACCATCCAAGATCAGCAAACCCCACCTTTTCTACAGCACTCAGCCAACAGAGCAAACCTGCAGACATCTAATTGCTACCACATCTACTACCCTCCTGGAATGTGCTTCTTTTACCCGATGATCCTCCTTTGGAAGTCTTACTTAGAACCAAACAGCTTGACGTGGTCCAATTTGATTAATGTAATATGTCAAATGTAATCTTTCCAATAAAGTTGACCCAGTACATTTCTTCAATTATTCACTTGTATAGAACAAATCTGCTATCCATTAGTTTTTATCACAGACCAATTATTTTCATTAGTTTAAGTCTGCTTCTTCTTGTTATTTTAAAATTCCATTTTTCTTCACCACGTAGATTTTAATTATTCCCTTTTTTGTTAGTAAAAACATTTCTCAATAAAAACAGGGTTATTTTAAATATTTTTAATCACACCAAATTCTATTTACTACATTTTCAAAACTTGTTATTGTCAATAATTAAAACAAATTACTTAACGATATCAAATCCCTTTTTATACACTCTAGTCTTAGTATATTTGAATTAAACCTACTAAATTTCTATTTTATTTCAAATTAAGTATTTGTCATTCGTTTCCAACTGCAATTTTTACAATATTACATTATTTTCAAATCCACCTGTTTTTCAAATAGCTATTTTGCATTCACATTCCGGCCTTGTACCTGAATAAATGAAAATTATTTTTAACCATTGTAATCCCTTAATATTTTCTAAATTTGATATTAACACACATATGGTTATATAGCATTACAATATATTACCACGACAGGCCTTTAAAAGCCCAGGGCTTTTTGAGAAATTCCTTTCCACTTTTTCCTGTCTTCAGCTTCAGCCTCCCAGTTATTTACTTTTAACTCTTTCAGGTCTTCTTCTATGCACTTTAACCACTGTTTTTTAAGTTTTCCTCTTCTGTTCATTCCTTCTGGCTCTTGGTAAAGCAGTTGTTGAGGTATTCTTGTTTCTTCCATTCGTATTATGTATTCGAACCAATTCAAACGATTTTGTTTTATTACATTTACGATGTCAGGTTCACGGTATTTTTCGTGTAGCTCTGTTTTTTCTCCTTCTTCAGAGTCCATCTTCTTTTATTCCTCCGTAGATACGTCTTAATATCTTTATTTCAAACACGCATAATTTTGATTTGCCCTTTTGTCGTAGTCCCCCAAAGGTTACTGCAGGTCTTATAATCGTTTTGTATATTTTCCCTTTAGTTGGGAGTGAATTATTTTTTGACGTTAACATTTTACTTAGACCTCCCGCACTTTTTAATCCACTAGTTATTCTTCTGTCAATTTCACTCGTTAGGTCTCCATCACCTGTTATCTCCGTTCCCAGATATGTCACCGATTCTAATCGTTCAAAAGTACCTATAACTTTTACTGCTGCAAAACTTTTGCTTGCCATCCACCTCTCTATTGGCCTTAGCTGTAGAACATTTGAAAGATTCTCTGATGATGAAATTTTGAAATACTGTTATCTTCATAAGCAACAATAGCAAATACAGTACTGAAATGTGACGTTGCCCTCTCAGGCCGGAATATGAAATTGCCATTTTCATATTTTCTTATAAAGGGTACAAATCTCTTTCTAATTCGCTCCTTTGCATACGTATCCAACATAAATAAGGTTCATCAGCTATCTGTTGTCTTTATGTATTTTTGGAAGTCTGTATAGCTTACGTGACACCACAATAGGGACCCTGGTGAGGTAATAGTCCCGCCACTTGCAGCCAAGGTCAGAGTAAAAACTCAAATGTTTGGCCAAGGGTTCGATTCCCGGCGTAGGTGTTTCGATTTCACTTAGTTATATATATATATATATAATCAAATAAACCTTTTACCCTAAGGTGTAAGGTATTAAATTTTTACATTTCAATTTTACATTTCATTCTTACTCTAAATATTACATTTGTATACAAAATTTCTCCACTCTTTTTTGTCTATTGCTAATTTTTTCGCTTCACTCCAAGTTTTATTTCTGCTTCTTAGTATTGTTGTCAATTCATCGTTCCAAGTCTTCTTGGGTCTTCCTCTCTTTTTACTTTTATGTACTCCTGCTTCCCATATGTTTTTCACCTGTCTTGTCTTGTCCATTCGGCATAAGTGTCCAAACCATTTTAACTGCTGTCTCTCTATGACATGTAAAACCGGTTCGATATTTAACTCTTCCCTCACCACTTCATTTCGTACTCTGTCTCTTCTCGTTACACCTTTAACTTTTCTTAAATATTTCATGTCTGTTGCTTGTATTTTGCTTTTGAGGTTTTTAGTTAGTAACCAACTTTCACTACCGTAAATTAAAATGGGCCTAAACACTGTTTTATACACTGACATTTTTGTCTTCTTGCTTATTTCTTTTTTCCCTAAGAATGTGTTATTTAAACTGTGGTATAGTCTTGCAGCATTATTAATTCTTTCGTAAACTTCACTATTTATGTTCCCGTCCCTTTCGATTAAAACACCCAGATAATTAAAACACTCCACTTGCTCTATCCTTTCTTGATTTATTTCTAACTTTATCTTTTTATTTGCATCACCTATTACCATCGTTTTTGTTTTATTTATGTTTATTTTCATTCTTCGTTTTGTTAATTCGATTTCCCATACTCTCAGGTTCTCTTGTAGGTCTCTTTCTTTGGCGGCACATATCATGACGTCATCAGCAAATGCACACTCTGAAACCTTAACTGGTAGTAATCTATTATATCCTAGATGTACTGGCTTGATTTTCACTTAGTTAAGGCATAATAAATTAAGTGATGCCTGCAAGTAGTAATGAAAAAACGGTTTCATGGACGAAAGAAACGGCATTATGCGCTATATTTTTTCTGCTATATAGTGTCAATGATGCAATCATTATGACACAACAATTTCACAGGTTGAAATTTATTGGTTGGATCACTCTTTAACTTAACATAAATGATATTATTTGTTAATTCATACGTTTTTTTATTATATTTTTTCTGCAATTGTAGTTAAATCTGATGAAATTACCAAAAGCTATTTGTTTGTACAGAGACATCTTTTACAATTTTATGTTCTTTTTGTACCAACGATACACTTTTTTACTTCCTTTTACATTTAAAGAAAATATTCGAAATTGAGTTTTCAGCAGATCTTCACGTTTTATTCAGAGTCCCCTGAACCCAAAAAAACATATTTTTGTTCATTGGTCTGTGTGCCTGTGAACAGAATATCTCAAAAACGAAAAGAGGTATGGCGTTGAAACTTCATATATACGTTTTGTGTACTATCTAGATGGGACCGCAACCTTTTGAAGAAAATCGCATAACCCGAAGTATGGTATCTACTCTTGTAATTTTTCAGTTGTTTTCGGTTTTTTCAAAAACAGCTCTAACGATTTTTTTCAAACTTTACATTTTTATTACATTTTTAATGTGTATTGATGTGAGATAAGTGATTTTCAAATTGAATACCTCTAAAATGGGATTCTTCTGCTTTTACTTCTTTTTACAATAAAGTAAGTAAGTAAGTAAGTTTATTTAGTATAATATACTAGTACATACAATCATTATTATTATATCTTATCTTATTTATCATTAATAACATTAATATTAATAGTATTGTTTCACAAAGCTGCTTAAATATTTTTTAAAACTATATATATTTGTCATTTTTTTTACATCTTGTGGAAGCGAATTATAGACTTTTAGTCCCTTGTAATACAGAGAATTTTGTGTACTCGCTTTATTTAATTTAGGCAGCCTAAAATCAAATCGATTCCTTGTTTTATATTGATGAACGTCAGCATTTAGTATCAAATGATCCGACATATAATTTGGTAATAAATTATTAACAGCTTTGTAAATCAAAACCACTGTATTAAAATAAATACGTTGTTTGATACTTAGCCACTGTAACGGATTTAGCATTTACTTAATATTCGTATATTTAGAACATCGTAAAATATTTCGCATCGCTCTGTTTTGTTGTTTTTGCAACCTTTGTAAATCCGATTCGTACTTGCACAGTAATCAAAGTGTGGCGCAATAATGGTTTTATATACTAGAATTCTAGTATTAATATTTAGTTTACTAGCGAATCTTCCCAAAAATCCAATTTTTTTAGCAACTTTCTTAATGATAAAATTTATATAACTACGAAAAGTAAGTCTATTATCTATAATAATATCAGATATTTAATTTCAGGCACTTTTTCTATTTTTAGACCGCCTATTTTTACTTTAACAGTTATATGTTCACTATTAATTTTATTTGATACAATTATGCACTTTGTTTTGGCAATATTTAATTTTAGTTTATTGATTTGTAACCACTGCGATATCACCTCAAGATTTGTATTTATTTTGTTGACGGCATCAGTAGTATTTCCCGCAGTTACCCAAACTAATGTGTCGTCAGCAAACAAATTTAGCGAGCAGTGTTTGATATTTATTTCCAGATCATTGATGTACAGTAGAAATAGCAATGGACCTAATACGGATCCCTGAGGAACCCCCAATGTGTTAAGAATTTCCGTCGATTCCTCTTCATTATACACAGTTGTTTGGGTTCGTGAAGATAGATAATTCTGGAACCATTGTTTCTCGATTCCCTGTATTCCAGATTTGTCCAGTTTTGTAATTAATTTTTTCCTATCGATTGTTTCAAAAGCACGCTTATAATCTAGAAACACTACCACTACACTTTTCTGTTGATCAAGTTCACTTTTCCAATTTGCTAGGACTAGATTTAATGCCGTTTCACACGAATGTTTGCTTCTGAATCCGGATTGTTTGCCACTTATAATCTTATTTGCTTCGATAAACTCCTGCAATTGGTCTTTGACAATTTTTTCTAAAATTTGTTCGTACACCGGCAACGTATTAATTGTTCTATATTCTTCACATTTCTTTGTACCCACAATTTTTCTGATAGGAATTACTTTGTATTTCTTCCAGGAATCTGGAAAAATTCCACTCTTTAACGACTCATTTATTAGTTTTACCAGAGGATTTCCTATAATTGGCAATGCATCTCTTAAAACCTGAACAGAAATGCCATCTGTGCTACCCTTTCTTTTTATGCTCGTAATTGTTTTCTCAAGATCGATTACAGAAATCTCCTTAAATTTAAAGATGTTAACAGGATCAGGTATGAATGCCTCTTCAAAATCGGTGTTTAGTATATCACGATTTATGTCGACAATACTATTTATGAAGTATTGGTTAAAATTTTCAGCTATCTCTTTGGAATCGGGTTACTTCTACTCCTTGGAATACAATGTTTTTCGGTGTACACTCTGCTTCCGGCTTTTTAATGATATGTTTAATAACTTTCCACATATTTTTTGAATCGCCTTGACTTTCTTTAATTTTATTTTCATAGTAGCGATTTTTCCGGTCTTTAATCAAGTTGCTATATTTGTTTCTAATTTCTTTATAATGTTTTCAATCATTTGCATTTGCTGATAATCTAGCCTTTTTGTATAACGTGTCCCGATATTTCTGTAATTGTTGCAACTCTGCGGAAAACCATGGGCAAGAGTTCTTTACGTTGCTAATGCGGTATGTAATCAGGTCAGTTAAGCAATTATGCAAAGACTGCACAATGCCTGCCGCTGCAATGTGTACATTTTTACTCATATCGTAAGTATAATTAGCCAATTTATTCAATAAATCATTTTTGAATAGTCATCAAAGAATTTCCTACGCACCGTTTTAAACTCGCTGGTTATGTATTGTTTACGAAATCTGACCTCTATACCTGAATGGTCAGTGATTTTCGGATAATCTAGGACATCAACATTTAAATTCGAAATGTTAGTTATTACCAAATCTATTAATGTGTTCGAAGTTTCAGTCACCCTTGTATAACCGCGAACTAATTGTTTCATGCCAAGATGTTGAATTAGATTTGTTAAACGTTTCGCATAGAAACTGTCCTTGGACATGTCAATATTAAAATCACCTATAATTAAATGTTAGCTGGGGTCTGCTACATATTCGTCGCACCATTCTTCAAATTTAATTAAAAATTCACCATAGCTTGAGCTCGGAGAGTGATACACTACCGTGTACACACCTTGATGAAGCCCTTTTGTGATACCGATTGAAAGTAGCCATAAGTTCTTGTTATATGTGATATTCGATATTACCCTAAATTCAATATTATTTTTCAACACTATAACTACGGCCCCGGTCTTTCGACTTGTAGAATTACACCTTATTGCACTATACCCTGGAAAATGTATTTCACAATCCTCTATTTCATCTGTAATGCGAGCTTCACTTAAGAATAGCAACGCTGGGCGCCTCCCTAAGATTAAAATTTCCAATTCTTCTATATGTTTTAACATACTTTGGGAATTAAAATATATGATTTCAGAGCTTCTTTCTCTAAAAAATCAATTTTGCTCCTGGCTTGTTCCAATTTACGTTTAAAAACTGCACAGTCGGTACTCCAAGCTGTGTCTAATTTCATTTTCAATTTTTCCACTGCATGTGCACAGTTTACACATTTTAGGTCGTTATCTGTCGCTCGACATTCACTCAATAGATGTGACCCTGAACATTTTGGGCAAGCTTTGTTTGACCCACATTCGCTGGCTTTGTGATTAAATCCACTACACGAAAAACACCTGGTGACCTCTACAGCATCGTAAATTCTGCATCTATCCCAACTAATGTTTAATTTTTCCTCTCTCATCATTAACCTGTACGCCATTGCATTAACTTCTGCATACACCGTATACTATCTTCTTCCAGACTGACTTTTATTTTCTTTAATATGTACTACTTTAAAGTCAGCTTCTTGCACATCTAAATAATTATTTTGACTTCTTATTTTATTCTCTATTTTTCGCTTAGTCCAACTATTTTGATCCTGGATAATCTTTTTTTCGGAATGGTTACTTCATAATTTTCTCCAAGTTTGCTTGCTACCTTTTCTTGTACTTTGTTCACTGCCTCTCTATTTTTACACTCTATTACAATACCACATTTGCTAAGATGTCGAAGTCCTGAGAATTCTAAGTCAGTAGGATCAATGGATTTTTTTATTTCCTTTTTCGTGTCCGTACTTGTTTGTTCCTGATTCTTCGGCTTTATTAAAACAACTGGATCGTGTTTCTTAATTTTAAGTTTTTCAGCATAACTCATTTCCGCTGTACCTTGCTTTACAATTACTTGTTGAATGCTGGTTTGTTTGTTCATTTCGCGAATTTATAATGCCCTGTAACTCAACTAATTTTTGTGATTGATCCTTCAGATTCTGGTTCTGTTTACTTAATCTTCCAGATACGCTGTTCCAAGCTTCCTTGAATTTCTCTAATACACTCCATATATTCTGACTTTTCTTATCGGCGCACTGCTCACAAAACCAACCGATCCACTTTTTGCTCGTAATGTACGCATAATCGTCACTGCCAATGTTCACACATTTTGAATGGTAATTTTTGTCGCACATGCCAGCACATGGCAATATTTTGTCCGTTCTTTTCAGTTCAGAAAAACACTTTCCACAATTTCCAGCCATGGTTTATTTTTCATTTCCCAATGGGCAATACTTGCCCAAAGATTAACACTGTAGATTTGGACGAGTACTCACACACTTCCGCACCCGGTAACGTTCGCAATGTGTAAAGGAAGTATTGGATTCACCCCAAAAATTCGAAATTGAGTTTTCAACAGATCTTCACGTTTTAGAGTCCCCTGATCCCAAAAAACTTTTTTTTTCATTGGTCTGTGTTTGTGTGTCTGCCTGTCTGTGAACAGAATATCTCAAAAACGGTAAGAGGTATGGCGTTAAAACTTCATATATAAGTTTTGTATACTATGTAGATGCGACAGCAAACTTTTGAAGAAAATCGCATAACCGGAAGTAGGTGTTTACTTTTGTGATTTTTCAGTTTTTTTCGATTTTTTTAAAAACGGCTCTAACGATTTAACGTCCTAGATGTGAATGCTATAGGTCGTCCTTCTTGAATTAATGCTCCTCCTACACCATATTCACTTGTGTCACATTGTAATGTTATATCTTGAAGTACATCATAGTATTTCAAAATTGGCATTTCTGTTACTATCTCTTTAAGAGTGTTAAAACTTGCGTCTTGTTTATGTGTCCATAGCCATATTGACTCTTGTCTCAATAATTGTCTTAACGGTTCACATATTGTAGCTAAATCAGGCATACATTTCATTAAATAATTAATAAATCCCAAGAAGCGCTGTAACTCCTCTTTATTTGTAGGTTTTGGCATGTTCAAGATTGCTTTAATCGTTCCGGCATCAGATTTAACACCTCATTCTGTTAGAATATGTCCTATATATTTAACTTCTTTTTGTTTATATTTTATTTTTTGTTTGTTTAGCTTTAAATTTATCTTCCAAGCTTTTTCCATCAGTCATTTAATGTTTTCATCATGTTTGCGTTCTGCCGTTTCATATGTATTTCTTTCACCATATATTAAGATATCATCATCAATTACAATTACTACTAGTAAATCTTGGGTGTGTTGATGTAAGCGCCTTTGCAATTCGTCAGGTGCTGGTGCAATACCAAATGGAAGCCGGTTCAATCGATATCTACCGAACAGTGTATTGAGTGTCGTCATCTTGCTACTTGTTTCATCCAATTCGATTTTCCAAAATCTATGTTTAGCATCAACTACTGTGAATATTTTTGCATTTGTTAACTTGGGAAGCATTTCTTCAATTGTCGGCATTGGATAAGTTGAGCGTTTTAATGCTCTATTTAAATTTCTTGGATCCAAACAGATACGCATTTTATTGTTCTTATTAACTACTATCATGGTATTCACCCAATCGTTGGGTTTCGTTTCTTTTGTAATTATCTTTTGTTTTTCTAATTCGTTCAATTTGTTTTTCACTTTCTCTGTAATAGGTATTGGTAATCTTCTTGGTGGATCTTTCATTGGTTCTATTTTTCTGTTTACTTCTAAATGACACTTTTTTGGTATCTCTCCTAAACCTTCACATACATCTGAACACTGTTCTGTCAAATTATTTTTTGTTAAGATATTTATTTGATATATTTTACAGAAGTTTGCATGTATTGTAATTAAACCCATCTGTCTACAGCAGATAATAATGGAGCTTGTTTGTTTTCAGTATCTATGATTTGAAACTGAATTTTATATTCTTTATCTTGAACCTGTTAATTCAATTAATTGACCACCAAAACATCTGAGTTTAATATTTGACTTCTTTAAATTTTCTTTTGTTTTCTTAGTCAGTTTTTTATAACTTTCCCATTCCATTGCATTACAGGTTGCACCAGTGTCTATTTGAAATTTAAAAGGTTTTTCTGAGGCATCGCTTCTCAGTACTAGATTTGTGAGAAGTTCTTTCTGTTTGTCTTTTTTTATTTGTAATGGCATATACACTTTTGGTTTCTGTATCAGTAGAACTTTCTTCCGTGCTCGACTCTTCCGTATCTTCCAGTTGACGTACTTTTTTTTGCTGGTGCTATTGCACACTTCCATAAAATGGTTCCTTCTCCTGCTTTTTAAAAAATTCCAAATGCTGGGCAGAGTGTGTTGCTTTTTTACCATGTTTTGTACCACAATATTTACACTTTACTTTATTGTATTTACTTTCCTGGTTTACTTTATTGGTGGATTCCCCATATTTGTTCAGTTGCACGTCTTTTAGTTGAGTTTCTGTTTGTTGGCTGGTTCGACACATTGTCATAGCTGTTTCCAATGTTAGTTTTGTATCCAGTAATAGTTTTTTGCTTACACTATTGTCCTGTATGCTCTTCCGTTAAAGATCCATATTCACAAGAATTGGCTGCTTCCCTCAGTCTATTTATATACAGGGAGTTTATTATAACGCGCAATGTGTAAAAGCGTTTATTTTAAAATGCAATATAGGAACGTTACTGAGTATGCAAAAACATAATATATTCTACAGATGAAGGAATTCTGTTGATCAAATGGTATAAAGACTTCAGTTTACAGCAAGTATGTGGGTTATTGCATGCCCTTTTGTTTCTTTCTGATACTTCTTTTTTAATAAAATTACTGTTCATATATTGCATTTTAAAATAAACGCATTTACACATGAAGTGGCGTGCCCTTAGAAACCAAGAAACCAATAGTAATAATCAAGTCCTCATGGAAACGGGAATACTATATTGCGCATTAAAATAAATTCACTGTATGAATATACCTGTTCGTCTTCCTCTTGTTTATGGTTATTTAACCAACAAGTGTGTTAATAAAGGTGATTAATAATCGAGAGATTTTAACGCGTGAGCGAGTGGAGCGAGCGAACGCGTTAATGAGCTAGATTATTAATCACCGATTAACATAAGAGTTGGTTACAAGACTTTTCCGTCAATCGTAAGTTTATTAAAATCCATCAAAAATATTTATTAGTTTTGACATTTCAGATACATTTGACGTTTAGTACGTATGGTTGCCGATGCCGGAGCAATTTTGCGGCAATTAAAATACTTGGCGGTTGGAAATCCACCTCTGTTTCCGAAGGATACATTGAGAACTCGATAGGTATAAAATACAAACTGCCACAAAGATATTGAGCGAAGCGTTTTCTAATGTAAATATTTATATTAATAAATCCACGGAATAATTTAACCTTTAGTTTTGACATTTCAGATACATTTGACGTTTAGTACGTATGGTTGCCTATATAAAATCATTGCGAAAACGGGTCTATTAATACATGATTTTTTAGACAAAATCATGCATTAATGAGTCGATATATAAACGATTGACGGAAAAATAAATTAAACACATATCTATTGTATATTATATTGTTTTCAGGCTAAAACTGTTTTTCCAACGCATCCAATATTTTTTTGGTTATATCCAAAACTTCAGTACTTCGTAGCAGCAGGTTTTGGTAAATTTTATATGCTTCTTGCCCTAGTAAAGTTAACAAAGTAGCAACTTGTATGTGTGGTGGATTACTCACCAAGTCTGTGGCTATGGCATAATTTTTGTAAGAAAGGCGAAAATATTTCCAATTTTCGTTCATTTTATGTCTATTTTCCACCTTCAGTGCTTGCGGGCACAGTAAAGTTGACATTTTGCATATGATTTATGTGAACTACTCGCTGTTTAAGTCGTATGTATTTGTGTGGTTCCGTCCTCTAGTATAATTCACTTTTGTCCACTTCTTTGAATTAAAAAAGCACCACCGCTGTCACCCTGTTGTGTGCTATGAATAATGCTCTTATCTACTTTGCGTTCGTACAGAGGCTAGTACTATCGTAATAGACAAAAAGCAATGCTATAATAAAAATACTAACAATTTTTGTTTAGCTTAAAAGTGGCAAAGCAGATAAAATACCGTATGATACCTCGTTTATAAGACATTTTGTAGCACTTACTCCTTTAGGGCACTCCTCGCTTCGCTCGTGGTACCCTAAACCCGTGCGCGCTACAAAATGCTTCTTATACAACTCGTATCATAATATACCGGGTGACTATAAATGGTTGTAATTTTTTTTCTTAGGTTGGCACTGTTTATGTTGGTGGCACTGTAAGTCTATGTCAAATTCGAGGTTAGCAGGTTAAGTTTTGCGTCAGTCTGTGCCAAAACCCCAAAACCCCCCTTGCCTACGGCCTTGTGTTTCGCCCCCTCATTAAAGGCGTTATAAATGTATACCTTGGGTTAGCTCAAATCGGAGAAATATGTTCACTCAACGCAAATATATGTATACAATCAGGAAAAACCGTATATATTCACCAAAAATATATTGTTTAACTATAATTACATAATAAGCAGTAATTCAAAGTAAAACTGAATTGCACATTATTTAAAATTAACATATTCTTCTGGAACTCTGTTTCTAGTTTCCCTGGTAAAATGCAACCCAATATACAGCAGAGCACGGAAGTCGGTTAGTTAGCAGGTAAGCAGGTACGGCGACTGTATCCGATGTCGTGCTAAGTATAGGTTTTGGCCTGTAGGCAGGATGTCCCCAGAGGTTGACTTTCTAGTTTCGCCATTTGTTTACAGTTCATTGTTCTGCAATTAGGCGTTGGATTTAGCAAGTTTAAGGGTTACCTGGAGGTGGTGATGTCGCGTAGATACTAGTGCGGAGGATGCTAGTGCCTTACAGTGGTCAGGCGTTGATCCGGGAGCGACGACCCTATCCTTCAAATAGAATTTGCCCGCTTTTAGCCGGGAAAATGGATTTGACAGCTCGCCGGCGGTGAATTCGTGGAAGGCAGGCTCGGTCTTCGGACACCAGGAAGTCGACTTTAAACGTCCAAAACTGGCCCTCCAGGTAAGTTTAATACTTGCGGCTATAGGGCTCGAGCCGCCTACATGCGGTACAGATATGAATCCTATAGGTACTACTATTAGTAAATTCAGGTTACTTTGCGTATTAAACGCCTCAGTAAATTGCTTCGGAGCGCCGATATTTGTGCTTAGGGACTAAGCGGTAGGAAATCGCATTAAGCGGTTAACCCTGCAAGACAGTTCAGCTACCAAAGCAAACTCAAATTCTAGCGGCTTCGCTTTACAGGTGAGGTACGGAAAGTTTAGCTTAAGAGCTGACAGTTCAGCTGCCATTTCCCATGAAGCCTGGACTGGCAAGGATTGGAGGTCTACTCCGTTAGACAGTTCAACTGCCAGTCGGAGTACCCAGTCGGAAGAGGATTTGGGATCAGGAAGGCCCAGGGACTTAAATGGGAGAATCTCAAGTTCGAAGGACAGGATTAGGAGCTGGGTCCTAACTGGGCCCAATGTTGCTGCTCAGGATCGGTGGGCTCAAGAGAATTCAAACGGTAGCGGAGTCTTCTTATATACTCTTCGGGCCGGGTTAGTAGAACAGCCGCTTCAGGTATCGTTGAGTGAGAGGCGACGCGGTCGGTCATTCAGCGCAACTGTGCGCATAGCGGGAGCCTTCTCGTTATCGGAAAACCAAGAGCCGGATAGATGCAACACCTGATAACGCTTAAACCAGCGATGCATAGATTACATACATTGTTTAATGTTCATTTAAAATTTATGCAGATGCTAGCGTTACAGGATGATCTACAAACAACTATAGAAATGTGGAGAGATGCTTTCGAGAATTTTAGGATGAAGATAAATACAAGTGAAACGGAAGTCATTATCTTTTAAAACAATTAAATGAGATAATTGTCTCTAGACCCTTACATAAGTACAATAAACCAGACAAACAGATTAAAATATTTAGGCGCGAAAGGGGGGGGGGAAGGTGGGGAATTTGAAAGCCAAATAAATAGCAAAATATGTGTAACAAGGCTATTTCATGCTCTAACTAATCGCTTTTTAAGTAAAGAGGTGTCAGGCGAAACAAAAATAAAAATCTACCGAGCTGTTTATATATCCACATTAACATACGGGTGTGGAAACTGGGTATCCAATAAGAAACTAAAGAGCAAAAAGATAAATTAGATTGACAAAAAGAGAACGTACGAAATAATATAAGGGGCAATTTGAAAACTGAAACAGTGGAAACAATTATAGAAGGAAGGCGACTGAATTGGCTTGGATGGCTGTAGAACAAAAACCATACGACAAATGGGAAGCGGGAAGAACACTAGGGGTCAACCAAGAAAAACATAGAACAATGTGATTCGGAAGCTATTACAAGAAAGAGGGCCAAGCCCAGGGCAAGCACAAAAGACAGAAGAGAATGAAAAAATGTCTGTGAAGCAGACCCTCCAGTCCGCGATCCGGAAAGGTAGAAGAACCAAGCGGATAAGTAAGTCCTGTGTGGTCATTGTTAGGTGAAATTTTAATGGTTATTTTTGTATCTAGAATGCGAAATGCTACTTTTGCGTTCAAGAATGTAAGTTATTTTGCCGAGCTTTAGCAAGGCAAAATACCCATTCGAGAACAAAAAAGCATTTCGTATTCGAAATGTAAACAATGTTTTTTTCGAAAACTGCAATAAAAGTAGTATGAGAATAAAAAAAAGTAAATAATGTAATGTACCGCCCTTAAACGGAGGGTTGTCAAGGCCTCGGCTAGCTCTTTTAACTCTCTGCAGAATATGACGTGGTGGAAAGACTAGGCTAAAAAATGCTTCGAGCTTTTAAATTGAAAAGTAGATTAATAAAAGAATTGGGCGGGATGTCGTTACTCACAACAAAAAAAACAAACCTAGCTAGCAAAATACATCAACACCTGCCTTTTAAGTTTCGCTGCATACCTCAATCTAGATGTAATAATGCGAACAACAAATACAAACAGTAACAGTTAACAGAATATTTAATATTCAATTAAGAAACGAAATTCAAAAGTTCGGATCGAAATGCGACAAACAAGCCACGACAATAAAATGTTGCAGGTGTTTATCTCTGAATGCAAACGCTTGCTGAGATAAACTGAAATCTTTTGCTACAAAATATAGCTATAAGGTGGTCCGGAAGTCGTTGTTAAATGCATTAACTCGTCTTTGAAGTAAAATTGAAACGGGCGTTACAGTAACTGTCAACGTTAATTGACAATTTTATTATTCATAAACAATTAATTTATGTTGGAACCAAGACGATTGAGGTTGTATTGTTTGCATGACTATCCTAATAGTAGCAACGTAATAAACAATAAAAATCAGTTGTTCCAAAAACTAGTGTGAGAGCTATAAATTCATTGTTCTAAAGTGTTTAATTAGAAATTAGCTCTGAAAGTGAAAACGAGCATTTATCAGAACAAGTATTTGAAGCGGCACAAAGTGCGGTTTTACAATTAATCCCCCAGAAATCATCAAGAATTCAAAGTGTGGTGCAGTTCCCAGAGAATAATTCTCTAATACAGATTCGGACACTTTCTGAATTATTCAGAAAGTGTCCGAATCTGTATTATTGGCAAATTTCGAACATAAAATTGAAAAAGTAAAACCTTCAACTTTATGGTCGGTATATTCTATGTTACAAAGTACACTGAATGCCAAAGAAAATGTAAATATCACAAAATTTCCGAAACTGAAACCATATTTGAAAAGCAAATCAGTTGGATACCGTTCAAAAAAGTATATACCGCAAATACTGTGCTTTACAGGCAGTTACTACTAAACAAAAATGTTCCGTGAAGTACGTCAGGGAAGAACCAAGTGGTTGGTGTCAACAAAATAAGAAATGTGCCAAAAGAAATAGCAACTTATCTCAAATTGCCTCACCCAGAACCCTATACAAGGCACTGCTTTAGGCGTTCTTCCGCAACTTTGTTAGCCGATATTACAACCATCAAGCGACATGGCGGGTGGCACTCTAGTACAGTAGCGGAAACATATCTAGAAGATTTTATACAAAATAAAATTTCAATAGCAAATAAAATGTTACCATATTTAGCAGAGCCTACGGAACTTGCCAATAATACAACGTGCAGAGTAAACTTAAACAATTACAGCAGCAGCCTCATTCAACACCCAGAACTAGGAGCTACGATAACTAACAGCACTAGATCTGGCATAAATGTAACTCACTGCAACATCGGTACTTTCAATTTACATGTAGTACAACATAAATTATAATCGTTGTTTATAATAGTTATTATTATGTATTGAAATTTTCAATTAACGCCCAATAAACTCAACCCACCAACGACCTTGGCTCCATTTAACAAGACAGGCCTGTAACAAATAAATTTCACACGCGTAAATCCCGCGCTGATTATACTTAATTTTAAGTTATGAAATTCGTTCTGGAAACTAGAGAGACACAACGAGAAGAAATCGTCATGGCAAAAAACAAAGAAATAATGCTAAGTGATATTATGAACAAATTAATGCAGATGGAAAGAAAAATTGATGAGACAAACAAAAACAAAGAAAATAAAGAAACTAGAGGAGACCATAAATTACCAGGCAATGAGAAAACGAATTAAGGAAAAAAAATCTAATTATCTTTGGAATCCCCAAAGACATAAAGGAAGATTTAGCAACCCTGAAAGAGAAAGTATTGAAAATAATAAGGAGGAGAATGGAGGTACAACTGGGAGAAAACGAGATAGATTTTATTAACAGACTCGGAAAAAGTAGGGGAAACGAAAGCAGACCAATAATGGTGGGGATCACAACAATCCTGAAGAAACTAGAAATTCTGCAAAACACAAAGAAAATATCAGGAACAAAAATAGGAGTGAATGAAAACCTCGACAAGAAGACAAGAGAAACAATCCCATACATAATAAGATGCCAGGAAAAGGGAATTAAGAGCAGTAATCAGACAGGATAAACTACTAATAAATGGAGAAGAGTGGAATATAGAATACATAGCAGAAGCGGGTAAGGAAACAAAGGAAGTAACAACAAACAAGGAAGCAGAGGAACAAAAGAAAGGAGGCAGATCCACATATGAAGAAGAAACAAGTCCATTCCGGGGAGCAATACCAAAAAGAAAATTTGGCACAAGCTGCACTAGCACCCTTCCACAAAGAAGGGCCAGGTTCAGAAGAGAAAGAATTAAAGAACACAGTCAGGAACATCACAAAGACAACACGGCACCAACAAATTTCAAAAAACCAATAAAATCTGAAAACCGGACTGAATTAAAGATGACGAAAAGCAATAGTATAAGATAAGCAAAAAGGAAGATAAACACAGAAGTAGGAAAACGTAAGAATATCAATGAAAAAAACAACGAAGAAGGCCTAGAGGTTTGGGAACTAAACATATTGACAAGAAAACAGATGGAGACAACACAAGAAATGGATAAAAATAAAACAACAATACTGAGTTTAATAGAGACGGAGCATAAAAACGATGGAGGGAAAGACCTAAAAATAGCAACATGGAATATAACCTCAATAACCAAAAAAAGAACAAGAAATAATAGAAGCAACGAAGACATACGACATACAAATACTAGGAATAAGCGAAGTAAATAAAATAGGAAAAGGACACCAAATAATAAACAACGAATATAGTTTATACTGCTCAGTAATAGATCCAGGAGGGAGACCAAAGGAAGGAGTGGGCATAATAGTAACAGAAGAGGTTAACAAAAAAATAACTAAATATGACCTAATATCATCGAGGATTATAGTCAGAACAGCAGGTATGGGAGAAGAAATGAGCATAATCCAAATTTACAGCCCAGTAACTGATGAAAATGCAATGACAAAATTCTATGCAAATCTACAGAATAAATTAGATAAAGTGAGGGAAAAACGCAACAAAATTATTATAATGGGATATTGGAATGCCAGAATAGGTACAGGGACTAGGCTGAAGACGACCAAATGGAGAAAGCAAAATAATTAGGAATGGAAATAAAATGCTACAATTCTGTATAGCAAATGAGCTAAAAATTGGAAACTCTTTCTGGAAGCAAAAACAAGAAGACAGACTTATCTTCGTCGCACAAGAAAGACAAGCAAGTAGCATCATAGCTACGTAGTATGTATACACAACAGAAATAGAGGAAGACATAAAAGAAATAAAAGTGGAACCAGAAGCAGAAATGGGCAGACAGCACAGACTGGTAATAGGAAAACTTAAAAGCATCAAACCAATCACAGATAAGATAAAACATTATACCCGAATAAATATATATAAACTAACAAAAGACGAAAACAAAAACAAATATGGAAAGATAATAGAGACAGAAATAAACAAGCTAGAAATAGAAAATAGAAACTGGACATTGGAAGACAGATGGCAAGCAGTAAAAGAGATACTAATTAGCTCTGCAAAAGAAGTATGTGAATGCAGACACACAAATATTGGAAGGAAAACAACTAGATGGCAAGTCAAAGATGCAGTGCAAGACAAAAAACAAGCATGGGAAAAATACATATACACGAAAGATCTAAAAGACAAGGAAACCTAGGAAAAAAGCGACGGGAAGCAAAAGAAATAGGAAAAAAGCCAAACATAAAACATGGGAGGACTTTGAAAGCTAACTAAATGAAGGTCATAGAAATAACAATTAAAGATTCTGAAATACAATTAAAGGACTAAGAGGAAAAAGGAATAAGACAGATTTAGAGAGAAGGCACTACAGCCAGAAATTTTACTTAGACGAACATGACAAAATACAGCCAGGGGAAGTAAATATACTCATACATCAAGAAGATGAAATACCGAACAATAAAATCGATATAAAAGAAATGAAAGAGGCAATAGAAAACATTAAAATAGGCAAAGCAAGTAGAGAAGACGAGGTGGGCCCAGAATTGATTAAATACGTGGGAAAGAAAAAAATAACATGGCTACACAAAATAATGGCTGAAGCGTGGGAAAGAAACACGATACCTAAGGAATGGAAAAACAATCTGATAATGCCTATACTATAAAAAAAACGATAACTATAGACCAATATGCCTATCACCCGTGACTTACAAAAATAATACGAAAGAAACTAAAGATGCACATAAAAAAGCTAGAAGATGAGCAAACAGCATTCTGAGCGAAAAGGTAGACAACAGACAATATATACATATTGTTCTCTGAATGTCATTTTTTTGGCAGTGGTCTATTATGATATTTTATCGGACTTTTTTCACTGTCTGACGTCGTGTGATATACACCCTAGACAGTGGAAAAAGTCCCATAAAACATATCATAATATATACATAATAAGAAAACTGATAGAAAGAAGAATCGAAATGGGTGAAGAACTTATCCTTGCATTTATTGATTTAAGGTCAGCTTTCGATTCAATTCAAAGATAAGTAATAGAAAACTGTTTGGAACTACGTAATAGGCACACCGAAGAAAGTAATATAAATCATTAACTCGATTCAAAAGGTACACGAGCAAAAGTACAAATAAATGGCGATAGATCAGAACTATTTAATATTAGAAAGGGAATAAAACAGGAAACAGTTTAAGCCGATACTTGTTTATAATAGTAATAGACAGACTAATTAAAAACACAAGACAAAGAACGGAGAAACTGCAGGCTACAGTGGGACATAAGAATATGATACTAATCAGAATAGTTAGCTTGTTAAACGCAGATGATTTAGTGCTTATATCGGATAGAAATAAAAAAATGCAAAATTTGGTAAATATATGGACAGAAGAAATAGAAAACTGAAGATAGAAGTTAATGTAAAAAAAGTAAAATAATGTATATAAATAAAAAAAGAGAGCAGGAACAGCGCATAATACTGTATAAAAATCAACCAATAGAAGAAGTGACCACAATGGAATACTTAGCAGTTATTATAGAAAACGACTGGAAAATAGACCTTGAAATAACGAACAAAATTAAGAAGGCAACAATGGGCGCGTTCAGGTGACACACCAGTTGAGTGTGGTGACTTGTTGGTTCCACTGAACGGTTCTTGTTGAGTTTTGGTTAGTTCCAACTGTTGCTTAACATTGACACCAGAAAAATTCTGTGTTGACTTTAGTAAACGAAGTATTCTAACCTAAAATTTTGCAACTGTTTTGAACGCGACTGAGTCATTTCGCGTGCTGTTTATAAAAATTAAAACACTCGCAACCTGTGTAAAATCAAGTTAATTGCTTTTATTCAATTTTGTCAGTTTAAATTAACTTCATAAACAGTCTATGATTCGCAAATGAAATAAAAGTGTTTTAATTCGCTAGAGAATTAAAAAAGTTTGAATGAAGAACAACATATTTTTATTATTTCTACAAATATTTACATTCAGTTATTCTTTCTCTTTGTAGTGTGTAATATATAATTACTAAAATTTAGATCAAATCGACGATGAATGGGTAAATTTATATCTTAATTTGAATGTTTTAAAATTTTTTATTCAAAATTTCGTCAAAATTGAATAAAAACATATATACGCCATATACGCCATGTGAATTAAACATTTATTAACTCAAAGATATGATCTCACTACGTGCTCGTGAGTTCAACATCTTTTCGTGAATAAACATATGTTTAATTCACTTGGTGTATAATATTTATAAATGATTACGTTATCATTAATAACAAATTGGTGTTTGTAACGATATTGTAAGATGTGGATTAGATATTATTATATATAATTCAGTAAAATTTTGCTGAGACATTTGAAAGTGACTTTAAAATTCCGATAATGTATAATTAGGAATAGTGTGAGCTACATAATTTTCATTATATATTGGTTTATGTCTCTTTGGTATAATATGTACTGGTGCGGCTACATTATTCACAGCAATCTGAAAAGCGTTCCAGTTTATACTTATATCTTCAAATACTTCGTTTAATAGCATATTATTCATTTTTTCAGATTTTTGTTAATTTTCAATACCAGGAACACATAACATAACCTTACTTGGCCATATTATGTTATGTCACCACTAGAGGTCGCCACGTGAATGTGCATCGCTAAACGCTACCAGTTCAGGCGCTTTTACGATGTTTACTTCCACCACACCAAAAACATGTTTGTGGTTTAAATCAACTGTTGTGTCGTCTCAACGCGCTCAATATACCGGGTGTCCGTTCTCAAAGTCGAACATAGGCGATTAACATTGTATTTAATGTTTTTGCCGATTCCTGCTAGCCAATTCAACTCACAGAAAGGATAATGGTACCAATGGAAAGATAAAATTATTACGCATAAAATGATTCCAATAATAATATTCAAGATGCGATTTTTGTTTTAAAATACTAATTTAAAACTTGGGAATAAATAAATATGCCATGCCTTGCTTTTCAAGTTCGATAGCATTTGTCAAAAAAATTGGTAATTAGTTGGCGTAAATCAGGTATTTTCTATCAACGTCTGTTAGAATTATCTACAGAAACATGAATTATTTCAATGAAGAACGAGTGAATGCACTAATGTTAATTGCATATGTTCGACTTTGAGAATGGACACCCGGTATACTACACACTAAATAAGACAATTTTCAGAAGAAAAATTAGCGAAAAAACCAAGCTAAATATTGAGATGGTTTTAAGCTCACTATTTACCTTGCAGGCCAAGCTCCTTCATGGGGTGTTAGTTCCTCACCATTATTATTTACCTCTGTATGCAATGAGAAATATTGAACAAAGTTAATTAAAGCACAGAGTTGAAATATTTTATTTAATTGCAATTTAAACAGTAGTGAAAATTATAAAATGCATTGGTAATGAGATGCAAAAAGCATAATTAGAGGGATAAAGGCAAGCATAAGCAAAGCAGATTCCAGAGGAATTGAATTTGAAGTTTGAGTAACAGAAAGATTTAAGATGGCTAATATAATATATGTAATATATAGGTTCGAGCATATTTGAAGCCAGACCAAATAAAATTAAATAACACAAAAGGTTGGTTATGTGCATACTGAATATGAGCGTAGATTTATTAATAAAAATACAGGCCAGTAAAAAGCAAACAAGCTGAAAGGTAGATGAAATCAAAGCAAGATAAAAGTAAAATAGAATTTGCAAAAAGCAATACAGAACGAGGGCAACCAAATTGAAGAAAAGCCAGGGGCATGTTTAAAATATGAACTCAAGTGCCAGTGCATTTTAAAAGCTAGGTGAGCGATGGCGCCGGGCGGTTCAGTCACGGATACAAACGCTCCGACAAAAACTTGCCGAAAATGTAAAGCAGTTGCGTTAACTGGCTTAAAATGTGTAAAATGTGCAACCATCTCACACCGCAGTTGCGTGGAATTATTAAAAAACATTAAAAAGATCGATGATAAAACAATAGACTGTTGTGTATGTGATAGTGGCAATGCGAACGTTAAAACTGACGAGAAAAAGGAAAATTTCGAAGTGGAAAAAGTGAGTACAAGGTAGAAATATTTTATTTAAAGGAGTTACTCAAACAAAAGGATGTTACTATTTTAAATCAGGACATAGTGATTGCTTCACTTAAAGAGCAAATAAATTTGCTAAACCAACTACATTATCAGAATGCACAAAAATGCAAAGAAAGTAAGGATTTATGACCTGGCCTCGACCGGGACGGTGCTCAACAACCAATCAAAAAACAAATATCATTTCAAACAAAAATAGTAAACATAATTCCAACAAGCCAAATCCATATAACGATAACAATTGAAAAAATATTCTGATATTGTGACAAGCGAAGCCTCAAAAACATTCATGGCTGATAAGGGCAATAATATACCATCCTCGGTGGCATCAGCAAGTGTTGTTTATACCGACGCAGTGAACAAAAAACACAAACAGCCTGATGCTAGTTCTGAAATCTACATCGACAAATCAACCTAAAAAACCTGTTGATAGCGATTGGATGGTAGTAAAACGAAGGAAGGCGAAAAATGGTAAATTAACTGCAAGAATTTGGGGCACAAGCGGGACGTGTGATCTAAAAGGTCTTCCGAAACTCGGCTATCTATACATCAGCCGATTGGATCCAGTGGTAACCGAAGTAAGTCTTCAAGATTATCTCACAAAAAATAGCATCAATATAATCAAATGTGAGAAGCAGGAATCCAAATATCCGATGCTCTACTCATCGTTTAAAATTACTTTACCAGAAGTTGAGCTGGATGAAATTAAAAACCCATCGTGGCCTACTGGTGTAAGTATAAATAAGTTTTTTTGCCACCTAGTAAAACAAAATGCGAAAACCTAAATACATAGTACAAAGTGTCGTAATAACTGTGCATTTACAGTGTTTCATTTAAATATCCAGTCGTTAAGTAATAAAATTTCTGAAATTGAGGTATTTCTGTTAGTGAATAAACCCTCAATTCTATGCTTGTCAGAAACATGGGTCTCACATGACGCTATTAATACTATTAGTTTTAGTAGATACAAGATTGTTTCCTTTTATTCACGTACCCATCACATACATGGTGGCGTTATAATACTCGTAAAAACGAATATTATGAGTGAATGTTTTTATCCGATTAAAAACTTAAGCATTGAAATACATTTTGAATGCACGTCATCGATTTTGAACATTGAGAATAAGAAAGTATGTCTGATAACTATATATAAATCCCCAGCAGGTGATATTGACTTATTTTTTACACTTTTAAGTGATGCATTGACGATGGCAAGCAGAGTCGGTGATTATATAATCCTGGCGGGCGACCTAAACATTGACTCGCTAGTAAACTCTATCAATGCTCAGATTCTATTCGACATATTTGAATCATAGAATCTACATAACAAGAACACTGAACCGATTGAACCGACAAGAGTTTTTCTCAACAAGAATAACGTTCTATCAGAATCGGCTGTCGATTATCTAGAAACATCGATACCAATAGAGATGTTTGCATCTGAGGTAATCAATCCTAATCTCTCAGATCACTTTTCAAATAAAATAATAGTACAATGTAATCCAACATTAATCGAAGGAAAAAGCATGCATAAAACGATTAGGGATATTTCGATATATTCCCTGAATGAATTGAAATGCTTACTGAGTAAAAACGATTGGACTAGTTTGATCGGCAAAGATGTTGTTACGGTACTTTTGGAGCGACCTTTGTATATGTAAACATTCGTTAGTTAAATCTTTATCCTTAAGTATTATTAGGTGGCTTTTCAGGAATTTTTGGATGCTTTAAATTAGGTTTGGTTAGCGGTACCCTAATTTTAAATACTGTCCTATAATTATCAAGCAGTTTCGTAAGCAACTCCCCGAATAATTACCCATATTTTACAAATTAAATGTATTCTGGTTGCATTTCTACAGATATTTAAGTATGGCGGCTAGGCAACCATTATTGCACTTTCTTTGTTGCTAGATAAGGATATCTCTTATTGCAGTCAAGTTTCTTCAGGGTTTGTTTTGTATCTTCTGGCCCAAAATTTTGGAAAGTTTTTATAACTGGTAACTGGTGGATTTTTGAGCTCTTTTCCCATTTTAAACTTGGTATAAGCTGCTGGTGCCTCGGCTCTGTGCTTTATTTATGAGCTAATTAGTGTAGCTTCGCTCCGTTTCGATTCGAGGAGGATCTACAAAGCACATGTGCCCTTTAAGACGTTCGAATTTGATTTGGTTGTACTTACGTCGTTTGCAATGGCGGATTCGTTTGAGGCCAGCATTATTCTTGCACTTCTAATGGCTGCCCGTTATCACTAAAGGTAAGCTGTCACTAGCCTCGGCTCCTTAATCGTAGATTTATTTGGGCATGGTGCGTTTATAGCCATTTTCTATCGGATTGGACACCTCCCGTTGGAGATTAAGCACTCCCCGTTCTGTCGCTTTTGGTTGGAAGCCATTCCGTCGATCTGGACCCCCGAAATTGACGTAATGCCTGTAAAATCTACAACCCCCGTGGGCTACGCTACATTTCTTTGTGGTCCCCGGACGCCGCCATTTGCACGTCAGCCGTGTGACGCGAAGTTAGTAGCTTTGGTTGTGGTTCATGACCTCCTTACGGGAGCCGTTTGCTTCACTTTCGAATAGCCGCGAATTGATTAATTAGTTTGTATCGGTCAAAACCGGATATAGAGCAGATCCAAGCGTTTGCTATAATTAATATTATATGGGAATACCTTGATGCGTTTTTAATATTAAGGACCTCGACGTGTTTAGTGTGGCCACGCAAACGTACGTTGCTCCGACACTTAGAAATTATTTTGAGTAGCGTCATTTAGAGCTAACCTTCGGGGTTAAACGTTAGCCAGGTTAGGCTTGTATCGCTCTGTGTCGGCGTATTTGCTTTTGAGCCCGCTTCGCGCTCTGTACAATTTCGACCTCCGCTATTTATTTTTAATTGCCTTCGCGACGCCCTTCGTAACTTTGTCCCCTTTTTAGAGTGTTTGTATTGTCCGCCGTATCGCGGCCTAAGTTAATTTTACAGATAGGTTTGTTTGGTAAAACTTATATACGGCTCGAAACATTTACTTAGTCTGCATGTACTTACTATATTTATGCACATTATATTTAAATTTGTTACGATATATATATAAATTTTGATGCCTATTTGGATTGTCATATGTTTGTATTTATATTTGTACTATAGTACCCACCCACCAAATGTTAATAAAGCTGTGATATTTTGATTGGTCGATGCTTTGATTTTGTTTGTTCTGCTAGGATTGTCTATACCTTGTGGAATGACCGACAATTGTAAAATATTGTAAATGCTAGTAGTGGACAGCAACAAGTTCAACCTAAAATAACGATATCGAACACTGACAGTTCAGTTCAGTTGCCACGTCTGCTGAAACCCTTGTTTTAAACAAATTTGCTGGAACCCCTCATAAGTGTACGACTTCGGAAATTCTTCCACACACTATGTTTTTCTACCCAATCACTCTTGATGAATTGAAGCATGTCATTTCTAAATTAAAATCTAATACTTCTGTAGGATTGGATGGCATCCCACTGAAAGTTTTGAAATATGTTTTTAATGAAGTAAGTGAAATCCTGCTGTATTTAATTAACCGGTCATTCGATAAGGGTGTGTTCCCGGATTGTCTGAAGATTGCTAAGGTCATTCCAGTATTTAAAAAGGATGATCGCTCGTCACTTGAAAACTATCGCCCTATATCCATACTTAGTGTATTATCTAAAATACTTGAAAAATTTATGTTCTGTAGATTAACATCGTCCCTCACCAAATATAACATACTAAATAGTGGCGAACACGGATTTCGATAAGCCCATTCAACAGAGACTGCCTCTATCCAGTTACTAAATCGCATATATAAATTGTACGATGAGGAAGAGCTGGTAGCAGGCCTGTTTTTTGACTTAACTCGTGCATTCGACACCGTTGATAGCACGGCAGTATCTTCAAAGTTATACAATTTAGGTATTCGGGCAGTCTCTGAACTGGATAACCTCTTTTCTCAATAACAGGTAGCTACTGGTTGAAGTCGATTGTAAAACCTCTGGAAAATACCCTATCAATCTAGGAGTTGTCCAGGGAAGCGTTATTGGTCCCTTGGTCTACCTTTTTTTTATCAACGATTTGCCCGGTTACATCAAATCAGGAGATGTAATCAATTACACTGACGACACAACAATTATTGCTAGTGGAGCAATGTGAGTGAACTATCTGTTAATATAAATTTAACTAAAAGTGAGTTTCTAAACTGGTGTGACAAAAATAAGCTTTTATTAAATGATAATAAGACCGTCTTTGGGAAAAGTCGGAGTGTTTTAATATAGTTGATAACCACACCAAATTTCTTGGCTGCTACCTGGATAGGAACCTGTGTTGGAATAAACAAATTGAGAGTGTTTGTAAGAAATTAAATATCTCGTATTTTTCATTACTACAATTAAAATCCACCCTTAATGTAAATGCATTAATCACTATTTATTATGCTTATGTATTTCCTTTTCTGTCTTATATTATACTGTGGGGTAAGGCTGCTACTTGGAAGCGTGTTTTTATCATATAGAAACGTATACTTCGTCTTATTTTTAATATTTGTGCAAGGTCATCTTGTAAAACATATTTTGTTACTAATAATATCTTAACACTTCCTTGTATTTTAATCTACAAATCAGCTTTGTATGTGTATAATGACAGACATAAGTTTCTTAAAAATAATGACTTTCATAGTTATTCCACCAGAGGTGGTGATACGTTATCTATACCCGGTCATAGAACCGCGATGTTTGAACGCTCACCTGTGTACTCAAGCGATAAAAATTTTCAATACTTTACCTGCAAATTTAAAAGCCGTTCAAAATGTAATCAGCTTAGAGCATAATTTAAGAAATTTTTTAATCACTAAATGCTTTTATAATGTACGTGAATTTGTTAAGTGGTAGATTTTATACCTACATGATATTGTTTTGTACCATTTGTAATCTGTCATTTTTTAATTATCCTAAAGGCAAATAAATATTATTATTATTATTATAGCAGAGCAGTGTTATACCCACGTTGTATGTGACGAGAAAGGACAATTTTAAAAATAAAAAATAAAGACAAGCCCAGATCGGCTAGAATTTACAAAGGTAGGAGTCGGCATGCTTTTGAGTGTTTGAGAGCCGAGAAAGCTAGTGAACGTCAAGATTACACCTTTCGGAAGAGGTCCATCGAATTTCCAAGCGTCCAGATTCGTCTCAGTTTGAATAAATTGCATTGCTTCAGGAGAAATTGCGGTTTTTGCCAGAATTCCAAGTCACACAGAAAGCAAAACAGAAAAGCATCGGGCGTCGTTTTACGTCACAGCTAAAACAAAATTGTGTCAGTTATTGTAAGGCGGGATTTTCAATTCAATTTACCTGACGTTTCCATGCTGAATTTCACTTTTTAAATATTCAAATAAACGCTGCTTGCACTAACGAAGTTCTATGTTCAAATGTCACGTTGTGAGGTTCTGAAAAATCGGATTCAGTACCGCGGATGTACCAAAATAAATCGCGCATGTAAGCTACTGAGTCAAATTTTCTAAACAACAATAATTTTCAAATAACACTCAGATTTGATCCTAACCTGAGAGTTAGTTTTGTGTTCTTGCCGGAGCTAGCCCAGATTATTATTGCAGTTCAATAAAATATAGGACGAGGCAATTAACCATTTTATTAAAGTATAATCAATACATTTCATTTTAATTAGCCTAAAATACTGACAGGCAAAGTTTTATACAATAAAAATACCCTGAGCATTGTGGTGATTTGCCCTAATTATTATTTTCTATTTAAAAGAGCCTTGATAAGCTAAGGCAGTCATTACAAACAGGCGCCGCAACGTGAAGCCTTTACAGTCATCATAACAATATATACAATACAATAGTGATCTCAACGATTCTATATGGAAGTGAAACCTGGACACTACAACAGAAACACAAACCAAAAATGATAGCAGCAGAAATGAAATACTTTAGAAAGATAGCTGGGAATACCAAGCTGGATCACATTAGAAACGAAGAAATGATAGAAAAACTGAAACAACAAACGATAACACAAAAAGTGAAAAGAAGCAATTAGAATGGTATGGATATCTACAAAGATTAGATAAAAACAGACTACCGAAAAAAGTAATGGCAAGTGAAAGAAGAAACGTAAGAGGAAAACCGAGACTCACCTAGATGAAATACATAGAAAGAATAGGGAAAGCAAGGGGGAAAACGATAGAAGAAATGCATAAAATAACAAAGGACCGTAAATGATGGAAGAAATGGGTAAAGGACACGGAACCCACAAATATCCAACACCGGTGAGGGTACACAGGATAACAGAGAAAGACAAGAAAATTTTTAAATTACTTAATAAAAAAACTAATGGTCCTCGACACCGAAAGGTAAAAGAGACTATACAGGGTGACACAGGGGACATGTAACAGCCCATAAGATTTTTATTTATTAGAACTAAATTCTGAAATTTGGTTGATGCATTTATTATAAGAGCAACCTTTTGATGACTAAATAAAACTAATTTTTTCACTTCCGGTTTAACCGGAAGTAACCCTGAATTTTAAATTTTAAATGGCACCCTGTATATATTTTTAGCCTACCTGAACCGCTACAAAATTCTATTTTCAACTGTGTGTCACAATTTAACATTTGATTTCAAAATGGCTGCCAAAATCAATTTTTCTCCCAAACTCTTAGTTGGCCATGACATGACACTTGCAAATTATCAGCAAGTAAAGGACTTTGAGATGTAAAAATTAAGGTGTAAAAATATTTGTGATTTTGTCATATCATGGCCAACTAAGAGTTTGGGAGAAAAATTGATTTTGGCAGCCATTTTAAAATCAAATGTCAAGTTGTGACACACGGTTGAAAAGAAAATTTTGTAGCGGTTCAGATAGGCTAAAAATATATACAGGGTACCATTTAAAATTTAAAATTCAGGGTTACTTCCGGTTAAACCGGAAGTGGAAAAATCAGTTTTATTTAGTCATCAAAAGGTTGCCCTTATGATAAATACATCATCCAAATTTCAGAATTTAATTCTAATAAATAAAAATGTTATGGGCTGTTACATGTCCGCTGTGTCACCCTGTAGATACTGAATGAATGTATGTTACTTAATTAATAAAATCACAAATAAGTTCCCAAAAAATGACAAACTTTTTGACATTTCATGTTCTAGAACGCTAAAGTATTTTGCGTTCTAGAACATAAAACTATTTTGCAGTTAAGTAACAAAAAAGAATCACTTTGCTTACTGGGAATTTAACGAAAATGTCAACATTTGATAACAGTTATTTGAATACATGCTGGGTAAAGCCGTTAATAATATTAGTATAAGTTTCTGGTAGATGTAAGATGTAACACATTATAATACCTCTTTTCATTTGGGACAGCCTACAACAAACCATATCTGTCCTATCTTCATGATGAAATCCACAAAGTGACCTTCTAATCAATCTAATCAATTCCACTTACCTGCTACTTCCTGGTTGCAAATATTGCTGCTCTAGCACTGGACATTATTCACTAATACGCAGATTCCATTTTTATTATGGAAGCTGCGTACTAGTGGACAATGTCCAGTGCTATTATTATCTGGAGTTCTGCATGGTGAATCTCTTTCTGAAACAAAAACAATTCTATAAAAGTACTTGATATGGCTTTGTGGAAAGAAGAAAAGTAAGATTACCCTTTGAATATTTATTTAAGTCAAAATAGTTAATTAAAGGCAATGGAGTACGTTCATTTGTAAGTTTTGTTTTCGGAATATTACGTTTTAAAGAATCTGTAGAAATGCATTGGCAATAATTAACTTGATATGTGACAAGTAAGAACTTGTGCTACCAATACAAATGCATTGGCAATAATTAACTTGATATGTGACAAGTAAGAACTTGTGCTACCAATACGACAAAGCAAAAATTACTTAGTAAAATAGTAATGTTGCCAATATACTGCCGATTTGACAATGGAGATGTCAAGTAAATAAATATTATACAAAGGCAGGGAGTGGGGAGCGGAGAGTGCAGATAGGACAGAGAATGGCTACAATATGGCATTTGAATTGCAAAGGTAACAATTAATAAAAATTTGTATCTGAATCTTTACTAAATTAAAAAAATACATCCACAAACTGAGTTTCCAATTTGTGACCTTAATCAGAGCAACCGAGTGCTCTACTCTTACACCATACCCAAATCGTAGTTACACGGCAGCTGTAATATATGCTTTGGCTGATCCGACTAACAACTATTGATAATAACCCGAATAGAAATCGACAAACACATAAGTACAAAGAAAACCGACTAATCTTGCTCGTTCTTTACATTGATATTCCATACAAACTGGCGCACAAACCACCCTGATAGGTTATGCCGTTCTCGAGATAGAATGTTTACGTCCATCCCGCACGACACCGTCGCTAAACTTAATTTTACGGCTTTCCTTTAATGCCAAAGGGGTTGCAGTCTTAACAGAAGTTATGCAGTTTTATGAGCGCATCCATATAATTTTGAGTTGGTTAGTTAAAGTTAGTAGAAATAGTTCAGTCCATGTACTAAAATGCCGTAAGAATCAATAATAATTTATGAAATAATTAATCAAGTAAATCAATTTTAATAAATCACTTGTTAGCTCACAATAATATTGTCTGATTCATCGATTAATTATGTACTGTAACTTACCGTTTTTCATTATTCTTTATTGTTCGATTTCAACATGTACATGTTTATATTCAGATGCATTGTGTTTGAATTGCAAACTTTTTAATAAAATTAAACGTTAAGGCCTCAAAGCCCATAAAGACAGGGGGTAGGCAACACATTTTATCAGAAGACCTTATTTGAAATTTAATAAACTTGAAATGTTATTTCTGCTTGTCTGAATCCACATACAGCACAGAAATAAAGTTTTTATTCTGTGTGTGTCTTCATATGTTTTACTAAAGTATGTTTCCTTACTGATTTATACCGGCAAACTGAACACAAGTGGAATTGCGTCATATCAGTCTTCATATTTTCCAAGAAATTAGTTTTTGATCCATATTCACAAACCTTGGAAACAAGCAGTTCTTCTGAGAGACTTACACCTTCTGCACACAAAATAAACATGTCATCTTTTATATCAACTTCTTGTTTAATAGTCAATCCAAGATAAATTTTGTTGTCGAAGACGACCTCAACATTTTCCGGCTTTACATATAAGTCTTCAACTGCTTTATTTTCATCCACTTTCCGCAGTGGTTCATGTAACATGTTCGTCACTGCATTACGCACATTATGATCAACTAATTCATATTCCACATCCAAGGTTGTAATAAAAATGACGAGTTCTATTCATTAACTACAATATCTGAAAACAAAACACAAAACGAAATTTAGTTAGGTTAAGTTAGTTGCATTTATTTACACAATATTAACAAATTTCCTTGAACTGAATTCTAACTTTTTACTTACTTCGAATAACTAAAAAAGAAGCAACATACAGAAAATGGTGTAAACCAAATATATGGTGTAAACGTAATGTTGGATAATGGTAATCTCACAAACAATAACTGGTAATGTTACTGTGTACGTCACAAAACAATAACCTACGTCGCATCGCCCACTTCGAGCTACCTTTCCTAGAGCAACTAATGTAGGAGGAGTGAAAATTAACCCTCTTGTAACGGTCTACACATATTTTTTACAGTACACAATATTTGTGTGTACTACGTACACACAAATATTAAATTGCAGCTAACCTAAATTTGTACCCTTGTACAATAGATACCTATTGTTGTCAAATATCAATCCCACCTGCATTACTATACATCTTAGCTCTATGAACGGTAAACGGTATTCAGAGTGAGTGACGAGGTGACGAATACAAGATAACCTTGGAGAATATCCTTATGCAAATTTAGTTGGAAATTTTCCATGATTTAGGTTTTGCGAAAACGCAAAAGTTAAAAAATATAATTTTATTAAATTAAAATTACATAAGAGTTACAACAAGCAGCGATTTTAGCCTACAAGATTATAACTAACTCGATATGAATGTGGAACCTATTTATATATTATCGTTATCATGTGAGACTCCCTGTTATCTCGACCCCAGGTCAACAGATAATCTCTAGGGCAACACATAACTCTTCCACCCTTAAATTAAATTATACCCTGATGGGGTTAATTTTATCAAGCACAAGGATTTCCTTTATTGCTTACTGATGCCGCATTAGGTGAAGTAGCTTGTGTTTTAATTTTCCTAGGATGTATATAACGTTTAGTACAAAGATATATGATTATGAAAGCTATTGAGATATAAATTATTATGACCCAAGGTGATATAGTAGTATGCATGAAAGTCGGTTCTTTTATCTTATTTATAGCTCTCTGAACGTCTATCATTTGCGTTTTTATGTTGCTGATATCAGTGTTATTTATGCTGATGAATTTTGGCATTTCTAAGGAAAAGTTTATTGTCGGCTTAGAGAGGTTAAGCTGCAGCACGGGTATTTTTGGTATCACTTTGGTTTCATAATCGTTCCTATATGACTTAAGTCTGTATTTCTTAAATTCTATCATGCAATTATTATTTATAGTAACTAAATTAGTTCCCTTTTTTATGATGTCATTGTCGCTGTTTATTTGACACCTTTTTCTAACGACGGTATCGTATTTAACTACCACTATCCACTGCGTGGGCGATAATTTTCTGACATAATCGGTAATTAAATTGAAAGGTTCTGCGATGCATGTGTTATAGTTTGTTGAAAATTGTAGGAGCTGGATTTCGCATGGAGAGTCTTCCTGTATCTGTTTATGATCCGTTTCGTGACACAGATACTCGTTGGTGGTTATTTCGTTGCATTTTTCATTGTCCAATACGTACCTTTGCTCGTTTATTAAGGCAAATTGTGCTTTAGGTTGGATTAATTGATATGTGTTATTCTTTTGGATAGGTAAGGGGAATAGCTGGTAATAATTGTAACTTTGGGGTTCTACTAATGGTATTCTGAGGATAAATATTATTTGGGAGTTTTTTATATATGCTTTAATTTTAATTGTCTTTTCTAGATATAGCAAGTCGTTTTGTTCCTCATTCAATGGTGTTTCTATGCTGCTGTCTGTTTTGGCGTTGATCTTCCTTATTTCGTTTAGTAGTTCTTTGGGGCTTATTATTGAAGGATGATACGATTCCAATTTGGCGAATGTTATTGCAGTTTCTAGCTCTGTCAGGATATTATTTATGTAATTTAACAGTAGCAATATTTGAAGGTGTAGGTTATCTACAAGTATTCTTTCGTCTGTTTGTAGTTTCCAATATTCCATTTGTTTCGCCAATCTTAGTACCTGTGAGATTTTATACTGCATTAATATTTGATTACTTTTCAGAGTGTTTATAGATTGGTTAAATTTCACCATCGCGTCTATGTTTAACGCTATCTGCTTATTCACCAGAGTTCCTAACCTTCGCTGGTTCGATATTAGTTCGTTTATTGCCTCTTCGTATCGTTCTGCATCGGATTGGTCCAAATTACCTGTTATAGCTTTTATGAGGGATCCAAGTATTTCTATAGCTCTTTTGTGTCTTCCTTCGGGTACAATTGTTTCGAATTTTTCTGTTATGACTTTGATTTGTCTTTCTAATATTACTCGGTAATTCTGCATTTCTACATTGTAATGTTTCGTTGTTTTGTCCGATTTCGGCATCGTTGTTGCGTTTTTTAATTGTATATAATTTACCCGCAAATTGTCGAATTCTTCTTTCAGAGTTCGGAGGTCGTAAATTTGAATTATTTCCCACCATGTTTCGATAGTTCGTGCCCGTCCTAGCTTGATTGGTAGTAGGCCTGGGTTGTCGTTTACTTGCTTTATTTCTATGGTACATTTGGCTCCTCCTGCGATCCTTCTGAAACAATAGAGCGTTTCAGTTTTCTCGTGTGTATTCTTTTCGTTTTGTTGTTTTTGTCTTTTACGATTGCTGTATTATCGTCTTGCATTTTATAGATTTCGTAGGGTCCTATATATGGGTTAGCGATTTTGTTTCTCTTTTCGTTTCTGATGTAAACTATGTCCCCTATCTTAAAAGCTGTCTCCTTTTCTATTTGCTTGTTTCGTTTCTCTATGGTTTTTTATTTCTGTTTATGTGCGTCCTCTTTCACCCTTTGATATGTCAGTTTTAATTTCTCCGCATGCTCCTTGATGTAATCTTGGTAATATCTTTTGTCGTAGTATAACTCGTACGGATCTCTATAGTTTGTGTGTCCAAATGTTAGTTCGCTGGGTGTTAGGCCGGTGACTGTATGTATCGAATTGTTATATGCTATGATAGCATAATTCATTAGTTTAGATAATTCTTCTTTCTGGTATTTTTCTTTCAGAATCCTTAAGTGTTCAATCAAAGTTGAATGGAATCTCTCCACATTTCCATTTGAATTTGGGTTGTATGGGGTTACGAAGTGAATTTTTATTTTATGCGCCTCTAATAATTGTTTAACTACGTCGTTATTGAATTCCTTTCCGTTATCACTAGTGATGCTTTCAGGAGTTCCATAGTATGTGAAATATTTTACTAAACTATCTGCTATTTCAATTGCGTTATTGCTATATATGGCTAACGCTTGTCCCAGCTTGGTGAATCCATCTACTAAAGTTAAGAATTTTTGTCCACTGATTGAGAACGAGTCCATAAATAACTTTTGAAACGGTTTGTCTGCCGTTTCTGTAAGGTTTAGCGGTACTTTAGGAGGTTGTCTGTCGTATTTGCTTCTTTTGCACTCCTGGCATTGATTTATAAAATTTGTCACGCTTTCCTTTATGTTTGGCCAATAGTATTTTCGTTGGATTTGTTTTATAGTTTCTGTGATCCCGCGATGATTGTTCTTTCCTTCATGTTGGTTCTTAATGACTTCTTCTTGTTCTTCCTCTGTGGCGATGGTAATTAATCTCAGCGTGCACCTGTATAGTCTGGGACCTTTGTCGGAAAAGTATTTTGTATATATCCGGCAGAAGTCTTTATAAAGGTGCTCTTTTTCGAAGTATAGGTAATGCTTTCCTTCCATCATGTAATCTCGTATTAATTCTAGGATTGCGTTCTCGTTGTTTTCTTTGGGTATTGAAACTTTATATATTTTCTGCTGTTTGTTGATCCTAAGTATGATTTTACTAGCGTCTGTGAATATTTCTGTGATTAAATACTGCACGTTTTTGCTATCTATTGCTTCGTCTAATATTGGTATCGAAATTCTAGGCTCGTTTTGTTGGGTTGTGTGTATCGTATCGGTGATCTCTTGTTCTTGGTTGAACGTAGTATTAACCAATTCGTCAGCTGTAGTGGCGTTAGTGTTAAATTGTAACAGTTCCTCCAATTCCTTTATCAAGTCGTTGGGTTCTTCACCTACGTTTCCGGCTATGGATTGGTTTTCTATTGCGTTGATGTTTTCTATCTTTATCCTAGATAGAGCATCCGCGTTTGTGTTGTATTTTCCCTTTTTGTACACAATCTCATAATCGTATTCTTCCAATTTCAGCTTCCATCGCATTAATTTGGAGTTCGGTTCTTTTAATTTGAATAACCAGACTAGTGGTCTATGGTCAGTGTAGATGGTAAACTTTTTACCGTACAGATATGGTCGAAAATATTTCGTTGCCCATACGATGGCCAGTAATTCTTTCTCGATTGTGCTGTAACGCTGTTCTGTTTCGCTCAGCGTTCTAGACGCATATGCGATTGGTCTATCGGCTCCGATTGTTCCTTGCGATAGTACAGCGCCTAGGGCCACATTACTTGCGTCGGTTGTAAGTATGAAAGGTTTTTCAAAGTCCGGGTATTGGAGTATTGGATGATTCATCAAGATGTTTTTACATCTCTCAACCGTGTCTCTGTATTCCTGATTAATTATGATTTCGGCGTTCTTCTTCAAACATTTAGTTAGGGGTTTAGTTAATTTTGCGAAGTCCTTTATAAACTTCCTATAGTAACCCAATAATCCTAAAAATCCTTTTATTTCTTTCTGGGTCTTTGGCAATGGATAATTTTTGATGACTTTAATTTTTTCCGGGTTAGGTGTTACTCCTTCGCTAGTAATTACATGTCCTAGATAGGCAACTTCCTTTTTCAAGAATTCGCTTTTATCTAGTTGGATCTTTAAGTTTGCTTGTCTAAGCCTGTTAAACACTTTGCTTAGTTTTTCTAGATGTTCTTGTAGTGAAGTGGAATAGATGATTATATCATCTAGGTATACTAAGCAGGTTTCGTCTTGCAGTCCCCTGAGTATGTTGTCCATAACTCGCTGGAACGTCGCCGGGCATTCTTTAGTCCAAATGGCATCCGTTTAAATTCATAATGTCCATGTTCTGTACTGAATGCTGTCTTGTCGACATCTACAGGGTCTATCTCTATTTGGTGGAAACCTGATGCAAGGTCCAAGGTGGTGAAATATTGGCTTCTTCCCAGTTTGTCTAATATGTCTGTTATATTTGGAAGTGGGTAGCGGTCATCTATTGTTTGATCGTTGAGCTTCCTATAATCTATCACCATACGGTACTTTATTTTTCCGGATGCGTCCATTTTCTTTGGTACTACATGAACAGGGCAGCTCCATGGAGAATTTGATTCCTGCACTATGCCTTGCTGAACGAGGTCGGTCACTTGCTTCTTTATCTCTTCCCTCTGCGCTGGTGATTTTCTATATGCTTTGACGTATACTGGTTGTGTATTAGAGAGGTATAATTTATGTTTAATCTGATTTGTGAAAGTTAAAGGTGTTCCTTCTATATGGAATATATCCTTATACTGTATACACAGATGTTCTATGCTTTTTTGTTCTTCCTTATTCAGATGTGCTAGCCGCAAATTTCTTTGCAAGTTTTCGTACTGCATTTCCTCTATATTCTTGGCATTAGGCGGAGCGTCTACATCCAGTTCTGCGTCGTGCGTGTTAATTTCAATGGGTTCTACCGTAACTGGGTTAACTACTTTTAGTGTTACCGTTTCGTCAGTACTGTTGCAGATGGAAGTAATAGCTTGGTATTGGTTTATTGTTACTATGGCTTCCGGTATTTCAATTCCTGGTAATATACGTTGGTAGTTCATAATGGCTGTAGGACAGTTTTGCTTTACTGGAACTTTAATTATTTTTCGTTCCCTTGGTCCGACTGTGATGACGTCATGGGTTTCATCTAAATATATTGCTATGTTTGCGTTTTTCGTTTTCAGTATTTTATTCTTTATGTCGATGGTTGCTTGTAGGGATTTCATTAAATCTAGACCTATTAATCCGTCGTATTGTTCGCTGAAGTCGAATATGTAGAAGGTATGATGTTTTCTTGATTTAAATGTTTTTGGCAATGGAATGGCTATAGCAAATTTGTGCGTTGTTACTGCATGCGCTGTTTGTATTTTAAATGGTTCTTTGATCACAAAATTTTTAAAATACTTTTCTGCCATTCTTGAGCTAATTAAGGTTTTTGTAGATCCAGTATCTATCATAAATTTTGCATCTATTTCTGGTAAATATATATAAGGTAGTCTTGTATTTGTCGTCACATTAATTTTTACAGTGGTTGTAATTGTTTTCGTCGATGGTTGCGGATGTTTTCGTAATGGCATTACGTGTGGTCGTTGATCGGGGCTACTCTCATAAAATTTAGGCATTCCTCGGTCTCTGTAGGTTGTTCGTGTTCGTAGGTTGGATGACTAGCGTAATATTCTTCAGAGTATTCTATCGGGTTTTCCTCTGCTTGGCTTACACCTTCTAGATCTTCATCTTCATGGTAGTACAGTTGTGTGAAGTCCAGTTTGGTCGGGGTTTTCCCGGTATTATCCTGCTGGAGTTCTTGTTCAGGCTCGTGTTGCCCGAGCACACTTCCATTGGAGTAGGTGTATAGGGTTGTCGTTTTGATTATTAAATGGTGATTTTCCGAACTGGGCGTTTGGTTTGGGTTGCCATTGTTGTTGTGGCGTGAACGTCCTCGGTTGGAATGGATTGTTGAATTGCGGTCGATTTTGCGTCGTCATACTCCAGGTAGGTCTGGTCTGCGGCGCGATAGCTGGTGTATGATGGGGATAACGATACTGTGGAACTGCGGGGCTCCTTGATGTGGGAAGGGTTTATTATTTGTTGAAAATGGCTGGACATATTTCCTGGCGTTACTCTGGAGATTGTTTTGTACTGGGCACTTTTGTTGATAGAGTTGTATCTTCCAGCTACATAATTGAAATTTTCTTCGTCTATAACGTGAGACATAGCTATTTCCAGCGTTTCTGGCGTCCTGTAACGTATTCGGTGACCTATGTCGCCTAGAGCTACTAAACCTTGTAGGTAGGTTTGTAATGCAAGGTCGTCGTACATTGCTACCTTCATGTTGGTGTTGGCTGCGTTCGGGCTGGTCAGTTTTACTTTGTTAAGAAGAAGGCTTCTGGTATCCTGACATCTATGCCGAAGTTATACGCTGTTTCTCCTTTTTCAGGTCTCAGGTGCATTAATTCTCTCATTAAGCAGCTTTCTGTTCGTTGGTCTCCGAAGTGTAGGGTTAACATCCTTTTTAAATGAGTCCAGCCCGTTATTTCTTCTCTCGTTCCGATTAATTGCAGAGCCCTTCCACCTAGTTTGCTGATGATGACTCGCAACAAGAATTCGTTTATGGGGTCGTCGGCGTTGTCTTTGTTGGCGAAGCTTTTCACTAGGTACTCGCATCCTGATATAAAGGCTGCGAGAGTCGCCGGGTCTCCTTCATAGGTAGGAACAACGTCCAGCTGATTCCTCGTGACGTCTTTAATGGTGTACGACGGCATTGCTATATGTGTATTATTTAGGTTTGCAATTTCTTGAGTATTGCTTGAGGTAGGTTCCTCTTGAATATTAAAGCTAGATTCACTTAGAGATAAATTATCGAATAGGGATTCTAGATCGGAGGGATTTACCATCAGCACTTAGCGATTTGAGCAAAGGTACTTACAGCATCAAAACCAAGGTGATCCAGAGCATCCCGTAGTCGTGTTGGCCTTGAAAAGTTTGATTCGCAGCTCTAACACTTCACTATAATTACACAATTACTTGATATGAACTTCAATTTCATTCAAGTATTTTTAAAGCACTTGCATGTGTTAATTCAATTATACCCCCAGGTAGGATCAATTTCTGGATTATTAAGATACAAGTCCTCGAGAGGAGTGTATCCCCAGTCAATTTTCACCTCTGGCTTATTAAGGTAGCCTTGAAAATTAATAATTTTTATGAAGTGTTTTTATTCACTTATATTATTTCAAGTATACGCCCTGCTAGCGCTAATTCCAGGATTATTAAGATACAAGTCCTCGAAAGGAGTGTATCCCCAGTCAATTATTGCTTGCGGTGTAACTTGAAAGTTACTTATTTTTATTTTACGTAATGAGCGATTCTGAGCTCGATGCACTGTAAACCGTAAACACGGACGTATTCGAAGATTTTGATTCTAATACTCAGCACATCCTACCGACTGCGCCATTTAGGTTTTGCGAAAACGCGAAAGTTAAAAAATATAATTTTATTAAATTAAAATTACATAAGAGTTACAACAAGCAGCGATTTTAGCCTACAAGATTATAACTAACTCGATATGAATGTGGAACCTATTTATATATTATCGTTATCGTGTGAGACTCCCTGTTATCTCGACCCCAGGTCAACAGATAATCTCTAGGGCAACACATAACTCATGCTAACGGCGAAAATTGTCATCAAACTGTCATCACAAAAACCGTAAACTATTAGTACTTAGCTATTAGTTTCGTAATTTTTTTAATAAAAGTGTTTTCTTTACTGTGTTTTTTCATTCGTGATATTCCTATCAAAATATAACGCGTGCTTAAAAAATTTCCCTATGGAAATATTTCAAGCACTTGTTATACTTATATCTACTACACCATATCATATATTAACTAAATTTTAGTTGGCCGTGGGCATAAGATCATGAACGACAAAAATTTGTGGGGCAGCCGAAGAAGGTAAAAAGTCTTTACCTTCTCCGGGGGAAGCCCATGGATACAGAAACCACATCTGGTTGCAGGGGTCGAATCATAAATTTTTAAGGTGTCGCTGAAACAGAGAACGTGCTTTGCATTCTAATTTTACACTATTACTTCCTGCACCTCCTGCATGTTATTATTTTTCAAAATGCAACTAATCGGGCGTGTTTATAGTTGTAAAAACCAAAGTTTTTCCTTGTAATTTTATCGGTTTATTTTTATCACTTGTGTCCATGGCAGCCTCCAAATGTTGTTTTAATCAAGATAGTATTTCAAAGACGCAATTTAAACTGTCATTGTACGCCAGTGTAAATGCCATATTCATTGCGTACTGACTGCTGATACATAATGAACCGGTTGAGAAATACAGTAGTCGCTCGATTATGTGATGTTGTGCCTACAAGCAAGATGTTTGCTAAATGAGTGTACAGTTTAAAATAGGTTTATTGTATTTATTAATTCGAATACATTTTATAAATGAAGACTACTAATAGGTACGTAAAAAGATGTATAAAAACGAATTAATTTTGCTTCATGAGGTAGTTAGTTAGTTTTGGCTGAATTTTATTTTCTTGTGCGTTTTTTTGAATCTATAATGTACAATTTTGGTTGTTCGTATATACGAATTGTTCATTTAATCGTGTATTTTGTCCACTGAGCAACTACTGTAGTCCACAAAATATATTTCAGACTCATGATTTTGCTCGGACAATTTTTAACTCAAGATTTGTTGTTTTTTTTGCAACTTTCTTCGATAAAGTAGCGTTGACAATTTTCTTAGCCTTCAGCTCGAAAAATTTGATCAGGTTAGTTTGTCTCGTGACGTTGCCAAAACGACAAACATTCGTAAAAAAATTACCAGAAAAACCATTCGCCCTTAATTCATTATTAGATTACTGTTGTGAAGAAGGATAATTGTTTTGGCCTTACCTGTTGGCGAAAGTTTTACTTGGTATTTTGCCGGCTGGTAACTATCGGCCTAATTGGGCTAACTCGCCGAGAAGGGTCGGGGTTCCAGCTACGCTAAAAGAGAACGATGTGGTTTTACTCCTTGTGTCGGACCTCCACAAGGTATAGACAATCCCAGCAGAACAAACAAAATCAAAGCAACGACCAATCAAAATATCACAGCTTTATTAACATTTGGTGGGTGGGTACTATAGTGCAAATATAAATACAAATATAGGACAATTCGAACAGGCATCAAAATTTATACATGTATGTAAATATAATATGCATAAATATAGTAAGTACATGCAGACTAAGTAAAGGTTTTGAGCCGAATATAATTATGTTGCATCAAATTTAAATATAATATGCATATCAAACACGGTGGAATTGATCTTAAAGAGAAAATAGCTGATCTCCTAAATCTATGCATCGAAAAAGGAGAGATACCAGACGGTTGGCAAAATGCCATAATAATACTACTGTTCAAAAAAGGAGACCCCAGGCGATTGGAAAACTATAGACCTACTAGTCTCCTGTCAAATTTATACAAATTACTGACGAAGATCATAACTAACCGTTTAACACTAAAATTAGATGAATATCAGTCAATTGAGCAAGCAGGTTTTCGTAAAGGATATTCCACATGTGATCATTTGCAAACACTCAAAACTTTAATCGAGAAGTGTAATGAATATAATATACCCCTGACTCTCGCCTTCGTAGATTACGAAAAGGCGTTCGATACAGTGAAATTATCCGCCATAATTAAAGCTATGAATCATTGCCGCATGGATTCCAGGTATACAAAACTTATAACTCATATATATAATAGAGCTACAGCCACTGTAAAAATAAATGACGATGCTACTGCAACATTCCAAATCAATCGAGGTGTTAGACAGGGTGACTCTATCTCCCCAAAGCTATTTAACACAGTACTGGAAGATGTATTTAAAAACCTAGAATGGCCAGACATGGGGATCAACATAGACGGAAAACAGTTAACACATCTGAAATATGCAGATGACGTGGTTCTAATTGGACAAAATGAACAAGAAATAAGAACAATGCTATCTCAATTAAATGAACGATCAAAACAAGTAGGCCTTAAAATAAATACGAAAAAAACCAAAAATCTAACAACAGAAGACATTGGCCCAATTACAATTGAAAACAAAGCATTAGAAACAGTAACATCATATATATATCTCGGACATAACATACTGCTACAGAAAAGTAACCAAGACGCCGAAATTGGAAGAAGAATAAAACTGGCTTGGATAGCATTTGGGAGACTTTCTAATGTACTGCTCACCGACACACTTTCCAGAAAACAAAAAGCATAAATCTTCAACACCTGCATATTACCTGTACTAACATACGGATTCGAGACTATAACTTTTACCCGCAAAATTATTGATAAACTAAGAAAAGCTCAACGAGCAATGGAAAGACGTATGTTAGGAGTGAAACTAAGAGACCGAAAAACCAATGAATGGGTAAGACAACAAACAGGGGGAGGCAAGGAAGACGTAGTGTGGGCAGACCACCATTCCGATGGGCCGATGACATTGCAAGAGTGGCTGGAAAATTATGGCAAAGGAAAACATCTAATAGAGAGGATTGGCGTATTAGAGGAGAGACCTATGTCCAAAACTGGATGGATGAGGGTTGAACGAAGAAGAAGCATAAATATAGTAAGCAAGTGCAAAATAAGAAAATGTTTCGAGCCAAGTATAAATTTTACCATGCAGAACCATCTGTAAAATTAATTTAGGCCGCGATACGGCGGACAGTATAAACACTCTAAAAAGGGGCAAAGTTACAAAGGGCGTCGCGAAGGCAATTACAAATAAATAGCAGAGGTTGAACCTGTACGGAGCGCAAAGCGGGCTCAAAAGCAAATACGCCGATACAGAGCGATACAAGCCTAACCTGGCTCACGTTTAACCCCGAAGGTTAGCTCTAAAAGACGTTGAAACGCTACTCAAAGTAATTTCTAAGTGTCGGAGCAACGTACGTTTGCGTGGCCACACTAAACACGTCGATGTCCTTAATATTAAAAATGCATCAGGGTATCCCCATATAATATTAATTATAGCAAGCGCTTGGATCTGCTCTTTATTCGGTTTTTACCGATACAAACTAATTAATCTATTCGCGGCGATTCGAAAGTGAAGCAAACGGCTCCCGTAAGGAGGTCGTGAGCCACAACCAAAGCTACTAACTTCGCGTCGAAGCGCAAGTGGAATATCCCGGGCTCGAGAAACAACTAGTGCGGCTTGTGGTTTCAAATGCATATTTGCTGGTGGGCCTGTTAACTTTCCTGGAACGTTACTAAATAAGTCAAAATAGCGTGACAAAAGGCCGTCTAACAGATTTTGTTGCTCTGACGTTAAGTGTTTGTCGGTTGGGGATGATACCTGGTGTATTGCGGCGGGGTTCAAGAAGAGTTTCTTAAAACCGATTTCCGTTGCGAACTCCGTGATCCAATCGCTCCCCAAAAGCGTGTCGAACTCGCCATCGACCACGTAGAGATTGAGCTTCCTGGTCGTCATTCCAATAGTGGCATTTACTTCGATGCGGCCGATGCATTTAATGCGGTGGCCCGTGTAGCTGGCGAATATTTTGTCTGTCTTCTGTAAGTCAAAATTCCGTTTAACTACACTTAGCTTTTTCTTGCTCATGATTGAGCAGGGGGCTCCAGTGTCAAGCTCCATCTTGACTGGGGTTTCTTCTAACTGTACGTCGAGCAACTTCCGTCCAGGAGATGGCATGGTGCTGATGATCTCTATCTTGCTGCGTGGTGGCGATCTGCTCCGGAGGTTCTTCGAATTCGACATTTTCGACTTCAGCAACTAGGTTAGTATTTCTCGTTCGTATGCGTGCCCTGCACACTCTGCTGATGTGTCCCATTTTACCACATTTATTGCAATTGGCGTCAAGAAATCGGCACTGGCTGCGAAAGTGTGCTCCACCGCATCCTCCTCAACGGTTTTGTTGAGCCGGGTTGGTTTGTTGCGGTGAGACAGAGGGGTTTCCTTGGGCTTGGCTGTTTTCCAAATGCTGTGGCTGTGGGTTGCTCAGTGCTCGCTGTGTTCCATTCCTTCGAGCTCGAGGTCTTTCGTAGCCTATTTTGTGAGTCGGCTCGATTCCTACGGTTTGCACTTGGTCCGTAGTGTTCCGGGTCACCTCAAGTGCGTGTGCGATCTCATAGGCGGAGGTGAATGTGGTGGGCTTTTTCGCGATAATTTCGTCGCATATGTCTCGAGCTTCCAGACCCAGTAGCAGATGAGAAATTCGCCATATTCGCAAAATGTTGCGCCCTGTCTCAATCTCAGGGAGAAATCGGCGACAGTTTCACCTTTGTGTTGCTTGATCTGCGGAAATTTTATACTCTCTGCATATTTGTTGCGTGCGGAATAAAAATGCACAGTTAGTTTCATGCGGATTTCGTTATAGGAGAGGTCTTCTGGCTTGTCTGGACTCGCGAGGAACTTCAGGGCGTCAGTGAGCTCTACACCCATGTATACACCCGCGTAATATGCATGCTGCTCTTCCGGAATTTTACTCAATTCCAGTGCCCAGGTGAAGCGTGTAAAATAGTCGTTAATCGACATGACGTCAGACGTTTTGTATGAGCTTATGGTGAATGTAGGTGGTCGTTGCTGCATCGTTGCTGCCGCGGCATTTGAACCCGTTTGTGCTGCAGACGTTTGGATTGCGTTGACCAACATGCTGGAAATTGTTTGGAGGAGTTCCGGTGACACATCTGCCATTGTTTGTCACGTGGTCAGTGTGGAAAAGACGTTGCGCGACGCACTCTCGTTATTTTTAATTATCAATACCACTACTGACACCACTTTTATATTTGTGCGGCGATAAATAAAAGTCGTTGTACTGTTTAAATCACGTTTATTACAAAAATGCACTAACTGAGCTATGAGGTTATGTAGTCTAATGCAAACACTGCGAGCGGTCGATCGCGTCTTCACGTTTATCCGACAGGGATGCCCAGAGTAGGGGACCTGTTACCAACTGTTACAAATTTAATTCTCTACTCCTTAAGGGCAATACATAATACTTGGGAGTCAATACACAACACAATAAAACTTTGAAAAAGTCTTTAAAATTTGAGTTTCCTGTGGCACAACTGGGTACAATGACCTAAAGAAGATAGGTCTATCTTTGTCATCTATTCGCACGCTAAATTTTCATCTCCATAATTTAAATTTTCAGTCCGGTATTTTAACAGACACCAAATTTGAAGAACATTGTATGCTGACTTTAGATGCGATGGAATTAAAAAAAGTATGGATTTTTGTATAACTTCAAATACTTTTATAGTAAGCGTAACACTACCAAATCATGAAAACAGTTTAGCTTCCAAGGCTTTAGCACTTATGCTAGGTGGAAAAACTAGAGTAAGCTTAATTCTAATTTTATATTGCTTTTAGGGGGTATTAAAAACAGATGGAAACAAACCGTTGCCTATTATTTCACAGCATGTTACGGTATAAAAAGGACTTTACGACACCCACCCAAGGTGAGCATCGCACCACGGAATCAGTCCTGAAAACATGACACACTTGCCCTGAAATCGGTTCGAAATAGGCTAATAGGCCACGGCTGGAACGCTCAGGGAGTCGGGCGTGAGTCACACGATACGTTCTGGGCAAGCGCGTTGTGGCATAATATATACAGGGTATGTCGAAATTATGAGGGCGCCACCAAGCCTGTCGTAACCCGGCTAACCGGGCCTGGACGGTTAGACGGGAGCGAAGCATGCAAAAATACTCCGCCAATAAGATTATTCAAGAGTTGCAAGGTCAAACAACAACTTCGGGATTGCCTTAAGCAAGGATTGTGATTAGGTGTCCATCCGACCACGACTACGCAGCTGTCTCACTCACCTGCACGCTCACAGCTTCCTCGTTCCGTCGTACAATAATTCGTACAATAAAGGGGCGTCTATCTGTAACAGAACATGCACAAACCGAAACAAACAATAGTTCCCTTAACTAACCAATCATATATTTCACTTCGAGTTACAATGGGGTAGCAGAATGCGTCGCCCTGTATCTAACTTTACTCTATAATTAAGGGCACCAGCTGGCACGCGCGCTCTAAGCTTAACGACAGATGTTGAACATTAGTGAACAGCAATAATAGGTACAAAGTAACGACAGATGTTGAACATTAGTGAACAGCAATAATAGGTACAAAGTAACGACAGATGTTGAACATTAGTGAGCAGCAATAATAGGTACAAAGATACACATTGCCTTATGCAAGGGCAGCGACGATTTACATTAGCCTTCACGGCCTGAACTGCCTGCAGTCTGAATGAATACACTAGCGTAGTAATGAATAGTAATGAGTAACACTCGCGTTCACAGCGGTAATCAGGTTAAAAGCACATACCTTAATGCGTAGGCGGCGAGGGAGCCTGGTGCGGCTGAGTTGCGACGAGCTGCAATCGTAGGTGGTAGGTACCTTCGGTGTTACAACGGCGAAAGGGGGTGAATGCATAACCGCCTCAATGGCGACGGGAGACGCGTCAAGACGCGTACAACGGGACGACGAAAATGATGGGGGCCTCACTCGTTCTGCTGAACCAAATCCTCGTAGGTCGAGATGAAGGGGGCACGACCCCTCACTAATAGTAGCAGGAACTGGGCTCCAAAACACCCACGTTACGCCGAAGATCACTCGACAAATTTCGAATCACCACCACCACACACAAGCGCTCTCTGCAACGGGCTCTGGAAGACTCCCTTAAGGCGAAAACGCCCGCAACATAACTGCAGAAGCAGCACCCGACGGGAAAACGACTGACGCCCCCGCCATAATGGCGGGAGCGCCGCCCGAACTCACATACACTATCCGACCTCTTGTTTTAACGACGGCTCTCGGCTGAATGCCCGAGGGAAGCGTTGGCAAAAGGTCACCTTGGCCGCGTCCCCCACGTGACTAAACCACAGCGAATCGCAAGGCGATGAAATGAAACCAACCAATGCGGGCCACGCTGGTATCACGCCACGACAGCGTGCTATTCGAAATTCGGAAAACGCCATCAGAGGAGAGCTCCAACCGACGACAAATACTGCTTTTTAGGCTAACTATGTGCGAAATCGTGATTCTGGAATTAGGCGATGGAGCCAAATAAAGAGCTAAAAGGGCTTAGCATACGGGCGCGCTGCTCAAAGCTTAGGCGGCTATTCAAAATACCAAAATGACCTAACTAACGGCGTGAAATGCGATTAAGCATCTGAAATAGCAAAATGACTTAACAACCAGATAGCCTTAATAGAACTGTATTGGCTGACATTATAAAAAAAATTGTTGAACAAGCTACCAATATAGGTCCCCAGCCCTCAAAACTGAATAACTAATAATACTAAGCCTAATTTATCTAAGCGTGTAAATAAGTGTAGTTTTTTTATGTGGCAATAATAGTACATTACACAACAACTTTAGAAAAGTAAAGTTTTACTAAACGAATATAGCTTGATTGAGTACGAGCGAACGAAGCGAGCGAGTAACTTAAAAAGCTATATAAGTTTAGTAAAACTACTTTGCTTACGAAGTGTGTATACTATTTTTTCGCATTTTATATTAGTATTTATAAACCAAAATTTATATAAAAGCATTATACCACACGCCCATTAAAAAAGGCGGCTGTGGAAATTCAAACGTATGAATAATATGTTGGTGGCACTGTCAGTCTATGTCAAATTCGAAGTTATCAGGTTAGGTTCTCCGTCAGTTTTAACACAAACTGACACAAAATCTAACCTGCTATAACCTCCAATTTGACACAAACTGACACAAAACCTAACCTGCTAACCTCTAATTTGACAGTGACATTACCATATAGTAAAGTGACATTTCTGTGCAACAAAGTGCAATTTTATTAATCGATTTTGAATTTAGTAAAATAGCACATTATTATTTATACAAAATGCGAAAAAAATACTTTTATCTACGACATTGTGTAAAATTGCCTTTTAGTTGGCAGTTTTAAGTTTGTAAAACGACTGTTTAATAACATGTTTTCATTAGTTAACGTCGTCAGTAGTAACGTATTTAAAAGATTTCATTAAGCACGTTGTGAGTAGCAACGTGTTTTAAAATTTTTAAAACACTCAAAATTACGACCGGTTGGCGGTAATCCTAATTTACGTTTAATTTTTTTTATATTTACCGTGTTTTCTAGATTCTATCGTAGATAAAATATTGTACGATACACATGCGTAAAGCATATTTAGTCACTCGCGGGGCTTAAAACGCTCGCTCACTCGCGTTTTAACTCTACCCCACTCGTGCCTAAAGAGTATCTTTACGCACTTGTATCGTAAATTACTATTTGCAACTTATTTATCTGTCGGGCACTGAACTTGCTGCATTGAAAGTTCGTCCATTCTTTTATTATCGATTTTGGTTCCCTATGCAATCCCAGTGTCAAAATATACATGTTATTTGGCGGGAATTACGAAATACATAATACTTAACAGATCTTATCAAAACAAGCTTTTAAAGTAATAAATATGTACCTACATTATTATTTCAACTATTCAAAATGTCGATTATTTCATCTGAATATAACTATAACCACATACACACTCAAGCTTAAACACGAATCCACCCTACTAAATTGATTTAGACGACTATGAACATTATGACTAACTTCACAGTATGAATCCCTAAAGGTCATCGTTTGCTCTACTCTCCTATTATGCCTATAGTCACTGTAGATTTCGCTACAGTGACTATATAATCACAGTGTGGCCATACAATTATTGTGGGCTGCTACTTTTTTCTCCAATGTCAAAATAAGCTTCTGCGAAAAACCATGGTGATGTAATAAAAAGAATAGAATATTTTTAATGGTGTAAGCGACATTTCGTAACAAAAAATTACTAAAGTCAAAATACAATTTGAATATTCATTTGCTGAAGTGAAAGAATGTTATTCAAAATGACTGATCTCTCAAATACAATAAAATACCACAAAAGGGTTTAAATTTTGAAGAAACATGAGTCATAAGGTGGTTTCATCAATTTATTACAATTAATGGAAACTGGAAAGTTCAAATCCACCACACAAATAATATAACATCATTTGTAGAAATCTTCTCGGTAATTTAATATGCTTTATTAAGATCTAAATTACATTAAATAGACTCAAATATAGCCCACTGGTATGCTTAGGCGCATGCGCCATAATTTGACTCCCAGTTTGTCGGAGGTTCTACAAATGTTCAGACAATGGAGGCAAAACACGAGAGTCTCCTGCCAGACCCAATCTTGGCTGCCGTCAATGTGCGAATTTAGGTTAGCTGCAGTTTAAGAGTTGTGTGTACCTCGTACAAAAATGCCTGTGTATCACCATAAAAAAGTAGTTAGTCCAATCGTCGACAATAATATTGAATTTGAATTTCCCAATGAATATTTTTCTTATTCATAGCTTAAAATCCAGTTTCACCACTGGCATAACTAACAGTTTCATTTATGCGCATATTCTGTAAATGTCAAAATGTACCAGTGGGCTATACTGGAATTTTCCCGAAAACTAATGGCGGATTTCATCAGGTGATACTTCCACTCAAACTTTTTACAAGTTATAAAATGCCAATGTCTTATTTTGACATTAGTAACTTTTTGTAACTAAACATCCTGTATGCTATGTATTGTTTGAGGCTTTCGCGGTTACTCGAATTATTCTCCTTAGCATAGAATTTCGGCTTAGACCGCGTAGTATTTGTATATGAACACCCAGCATTTTCTGGTTTAATGTGCCTTGCACCTTGTGAAGTCGAGCAAAACCCGCGCGATGGCCATGCTCTTTGGTGGCTCGTGTTGTTTGAGTATCTTGAGAACGGGGATACTTAGGCAGATTTGGTCGTTTTGCTGTTTGTGCATCAATATTCACTAACGTTTCGCAAGACCTTGCAGCTTGCATCATCAGAGTGAAAGTCGCACTAAAAACCGAAGGTAAAGGTAAAGGTTCAGGGTTATTTCAATTCCCCCAACTGGGGGCGGGCTGCTATAGGGACCTTCCGTCCCTCTTCAGCCAAGAACGGGAATTATAGGATGGGTGAGAGAAAGGAGGGGTGGAGAATGGAAGAGAGGCCAGGAAAGGTGGAGAAGTACTGCCCCGGCATTCGCCTCAGAGAAGGTACTCTGTTGACTCAGGAAAACCACCTAAAAACCTGAATCAAGGCAGGCGGCCGCAGGAATCGAACCCACGACCTCCCGAATGCTAAGTGGACGTGCTACGCACTATGCCACGGAGCTCGTGTCAAAACCGAAGGTCGGTGTGGAGCTATTTATAGTCCTCTGTGCCAGGCGCGCGGAGTGGCGTAACGCTGGTTGGTCATCCGAGTGCAACGTAATCCGTGGGGCGTGGCCGTATGACGCAGAGTGGTTGTAATGCTTTAGATCGTGTATCACAGGGGTCCACGTTTTACTAAGCTTAAAGCCATCTTCCCTGTTGATATTATTTGGATGTTTTTCTATTTCTATGGCTTCACGTATCACTCGCGGGAAGTAATGAGGTATTCTGGCAAGTACTCTGGCATGCTCAAATTCTAAAGTGTGCCCATTTGTAAATGTATGCTCAGCTACGGCTGATTTTGTGATGCGTTTGTGTTTGCAATCGCCTTTATGTTCTTGGAGTCTTAGATCAACGGAACGACCAGTCTGTCCAATGTAACTCGAGCAGCAAGAACAAGGAATGCGATATACGCCAGCGGTTTTTAAACTTGGAATCTTGTCTTTTACCGATCTGAAGCCGTTACCCAAAGTTTCCTTGCTCGTGAACACAGTTTTGATGTTGCATCGTTGCAGGACACGTCCTATCTTATCAGTTGAGCCTTTAACGTAAGGTAGAAATGCGTGTCCTGCAACGATGCAACATCAAAACTGTGTTCACGAGCAAGGAAACTTTGGGTAACGGCTTCAGATCGGTAAAAGACAAGATTCCAAGTTTAAAAACCGCTGGCCAGAGGACTACAAATAGCTCCACACCCGACCTTCGGTTCTTAGTGCGACTTTCACTCTGATGATGCAAGCTGCAAGGTCTTGCGAAACGTTAGTGAATATGGTTGCACAAACAGCAAAACGGCCAAATCTGCCTAAGTATCCTCGTTCTCAAGATACTCAAACAACACGAGCCACCAAAGAGCATGGCCATCGCGCGGGTTTTTTGCTCGACTTCACAAGGTGCAAGGCACATTAAGCCAAAAAATGCTGGGTGTTTATATACAAATACTACGCGGTCTAAGCCGAAATTCTATGCTAAGGAGAATAATCCTGAATGCTGTTAAAAATAGCAATAACTTAAAAAACTTTTGCCTTCAACCAATAGAAAAACATTGCCACACTGTGATTATATAGTCATTGTAGTTTCATGTGGAAAGCGTGGAATATTGCAGCGTATGCTGCGTAAGCCGGCTCATCTTTTATTATCCCGTGACGTCAATAAGTCGCAATGAAACGTTCGGTGCTTCCCCGAAATATTTGGTCATATGTTGCATTTGGTGCTGCAATACTTTAATTAGGCATTGCATGTTTTTGACTTAATACATTGTATTTCATTAATTAATTTGAGCGTCATTATTTCATATACCAACTGTTTCATGCGTACTTCTATTTTGTTTCTTTGTGTAAGAAATACAGGGAAGGTTTGGAGAAAATAAACCAAAGCTAAGTTCAGTGGGGTTGCCGCTGGTTGAGATTGAGCACTGCCAACAACTCTTAAGCTCCGTCTATGGTTTCCACTTTTACGTAGACGGGTTTTCCAACAAAAATGGTGGCACTAAACATTAACACCTGTATTTCGCTTATCGGATCGTATCCCTAATCTAAGGTCCTAAAGAACCCGCCCTTCTTACTAAGCATTTAGCCGGAAACCTTTGTTACAGCCCATCGTAACGGTATTAGGGCAACTAATCTGTGTAATTTGCTCGATTTTGTCGTAATGTAGTTTTTATGAGGTAACAAAACTGTCGGCCCAACGTGGTGCATTGTTTTTGTCGTTACGGACCAGTTTGTCTGTAACAAGTTTTGTCATTCAAAATAAATAGCCCTTGGTTTTTATTGTAGTTGACAGTTTCATTTGCTGCTATTCCCGTATTTGACTAATTTCTTAAATTTGTTTAACTTACGCAATTCCCAGTAATTCCTTTTTGCATTGTCACAAAAATTTTTAAATATTGAATATGCAGATATTCGCTCACTTCATGTATGCATACTGCAATGGAAATTGCAGGATACCATCAGGGTCCTAGCAGATTGAGGCAAGAAAATGGTAGAATTTAGCGAACGTTTGATCGAAATCCTAATTTAAGTGTAAAGCATCAACTTAATTAAGGAAAACCTTACACCAGGATAGGAAAAAGGCCTTTCGGTCTCAAAAATTGCACGAATTATTGCTTGCTGATCTTGAACATCGCTTAATTTTTCTCATTAGTTTATAGATAATCCAGAAATAAAAAACAAAATTATTTGGGCAGATGAGGCAACATTTACACGTCGTGGAATTAGAAACCATCGTAACTTATGCGCTTGGGCCCATGAAAATCCAGATCGAATAAGAGCAATATCATTCCAACATGAATTTAAAGTTAACATTTGAGCCGGTATGATGGGTAACCATACAACCTTGATGTACAGTCCGCTTCACAAACTAAGTATCTTAATTCAGTTAATGTTTTTCATCCACAGCGATTACATTAATATCCGTTACATCTCTTTAAACTGTTGTGGTAGGGTTTAATTTAATTGATATTTCTACTTTTTAATCTGTGTTATATGTTAACTTACTCGCAAGCTAAACTTGTGTTTTAAGGTGATCCTTAATTTTTCGTTAATTAAAAGATTCGTTGGCTCCCTTTTTGGCTTTTTAATTAATAGTTAGTACTTAAAGAACTGCACTCGTCTCCCTGAGTTAGACCGGTCGACAGTTGTGTCCACGTAATCACTAATATTATATTTTTGAGAGATTTAGCCGACGAATCAATTGAAGCTAAGAAATTATAAAGATATCCAAAGAAGGAAAAAACAAAGAAAATCAGATCCGAATAGGTTAATGAAAAATGTAAATCAACAATAACAAATAAGAATGGTGCAAAGAAGGAGCAAGCCTGAAGGGAAAAGAAGACCACGCACCAAAAAACTATTAATGCACAAAAAAGGAGATGTGAAGACAAAAATAGCAATGGAAAAAGGAAATTAATAGGAATAAGAAGGAGGGAGGTATGGAAACAAACAGAGGCACAACAAAAGAAGATAACTCGAATATGAACAGAAAAATAAAAAGGAGCAAGAAAGAAGAACAGGGACGAAGAAGAGAAAAAGATAGGTATATGGAATGTGCAATTTATAAAAAAAAGAGGAAAAAATAGTAAAAGAAATGGCGAAACAAAATAGAAATTTTAGAAATTATAATAGAAAAGAAAGAGCGAAGGAAGTAGTTAGACAATAACAGCACCAAACAGAGTGATGGACATTGTGACGCTTGCTCCTGTATTAAATTTTTATTATACATAAAATGTATTTAAATTTTATACATCACCTAATCAAGTGCTGCATCAATTCGACGCGTGAACTGACGATAAGAGATCCTATCCGCGATGCGCAAAGTTGCGCTGAAGGACCCACTCCAGCAGAAGCTAAGGCAAGTACCCCGATAACGCGGCAGAAAAGGTATAAAAAAAGATTGCGCTAGCAGTTCCATGAACTTGAGAATACCTTAACTTGAGTTCACCGGTCCTGACCAGCAATATACCAACCTCAGTCCTGAACTCTCCGCTTCCTTTCCTGATCCCAAATCCGTTCCTACCTGGGTCCTCCGATATGGCAAACTGAACTGTCTAACGGAGTAGACTTTCAACCCTTACCAGTCCAGGCTTCATGGGAAATGGCAAGCTGAACTGTCAGCCCTGAATCCAAAACCTTCCGTAAAGGCGAAGCCGCTAGAATTTGACTTTACCTTGGTTGTTAAACTTTCTCGGGAAATTGAATCTTTGGGGCTAAAACCCTCGCTTGGCTGATGGACTGTCTTGCAGGGTTGACCGCTTAAAGCAAATCCAGACCGCGTAATCCATAAGCGCAAATACCGGCGCCTAGAAACATTTCACTGAGATGCTTTAACCCGCTTCTTAATATCTATTAACATACCTGTAATAATTCACGTAAGAACCCGCAGATACCTGGTTGAGCATCCGCTCAGAGCCCTCGGCACCGCTACAGCAGCAGGAGAAATCGCCCGCCACATATGCACTGTCACGGCCGGAGCCCTCGGCCGCCAACGGCCAAAATTGCAGACCGCCCTCGGACTAATCACAAACGTAAAATTATACTTTTGCGTTATTCTGAGAGCCCCGGATTTACATCATAAGGCACCGCTACAACTTACTCGTGTGAATTCACCACCTCGAATACACAGGTAATGCGTAACTTCCGTTCCTTACACCTGTTTTGTTAGAGCCAGAACCGTAAACAAAACTCCGACATTTTGGCCACTTCATATCGTCCAGAGCGACGTCGCCAGCCGACGCAAAAGGTGCAACAAAGCGTCAGTCCAGCCCGATCCCGAGATGGTTGAAGTCCACGACACTCGACCCGTGTGTGTTATTTGGGTTGCGGACCGACCAGGAACAACGAAATACACCCCCAGAGGAGATCATTTAATTTGATTAATGTACAAATCACTTATTTACGAACTTCCCCTTATTTTGTAACTACAGTTAAAAACAATATATGTATCGTAATTACAAAGTGTTTTTCCTGATCTTATAAATATATACTTGAGTTTGAGCGAACCCTGCCCCCGATTTGAGCTAACAGATGTATAAATTTATAACGCCCTTAGTAAGGGGGAGAAACATTAGAACATAATTATGGAAAAAATATGTAAATGAAAGAATATTCACGGTGGAAATCAAACTAACAGATGAAGAAACTTTGATATTGAAAACAGCATATAGTGAAAATCATGATGCAATTAAAGAACAAAAATATAAATCTCAAAAATCATAAAAGAGGTTATAGATGAAAAAGGAGAAAAATTAAACAAATAAAATATATAAAAGTAAAAAATACAAGCAGAAATTGAGATCGACCACTATATCCTAACGATAGATATAAAAGATGGTTTTGGTGGCTTTCATGACCATTGTCATTGTGAAGAGGCAAAACTCTTCTAAGTTACACGGTGATTTACCGTGCCCTTTTGATTTTCCTCCTGATGAAGTCCCTTACGAAAGTGGGGGAAAAGTTGAGTTCCTCGACCTCAATAATAATACGGTCTAATTCCGGAAGTCGTTTGTTACGATAGATACAAAAACCCAAAAAGGTAGAAACAGAAAAAAGAAGAAAGTAAATAAAAAATAAAAAGCTAGAAACTAAAAGAATAGAGTATAAGAAAAGGTACCAACACAGTTGACAGAAAATTTAAAGAGCAAAATGAGAAAACAGAAATAGAAAAAAAACGGAAGAAATTTAAAGACAGCTAAAATAACAAATACAAATATAAAAAAGAGTGTTGAATTAAACAATTTCAACGAAATATAAACGAAAAATAAGAAACATGAAAGAAATACAGGAATACTAAACAGCCAGAAGAAACAATATAATATGGTAAATATAAAAAACAAAGAGGAAAAAAAATAACAGATGAAAATTAAATAATGGAGAGATGGAGACAACATTTTAAAGAACTAACGTAGGACTATAAAAAAATAACTGAGAGATGAGAGTTGTAAATAATAGTCAAGAGATAGAGGAAATCAATCAAGTAGAATTATTAGAAGCTATAAGAAAGCTTAGAATAGGTAAAGCCCCAAAGACGGTATTAAGCCGGAAATGATAAAATACTTAAACGAAGAGGTAATAAAAAAATTAATGGAAATATTCAACGAGACAATTAAAAGTAGAGGCGCCAAAAGATTATAATGCCTGACTAATATTACCAAACTATAAAAACGGAGACAAATTGAATTGTAATAATTACAGAGAAATAACACTGTCAAGTATCCCAAGAAATAAAGAATAGAGAGAACTAGAGACAAGGTTGAAAACACAATAGAAGACACTCAATGCGAATTTAGAAAAAGAAGCAGCACACAGGGCTTTGTGATACGACAAGCTAGTGAAAAATAAATAAATAAAAACAAATAAATACACGTCTGCTATACTGATTTGGTAAAGGCATTTGACAAAATACCAAGGAAAGATATATGGAAAGCTTTAGAAAAAAAGGAATGAAAAATGAGACAATACAGGTAATAAAGCCGTTGTATAAGAACAATACAACGAAAACAAAAATAATGATGGTAGACAGGATCAACAAAAACAAAAATAATGATCGTAGACAGGATCAACCAAAACAGACCAGAGATAAGACAAATAGGCCGCTTCGAAGTTGTTCATCAATATATATATGGGATCTCTTATAACGAACATAGGAAGTGTAGAAAGCGAGGCTAAGAGAAGCAGTCAAATGGCTAAAGTAGCAATGACAAAGATGAGTAAAATCTGGAGAAACTCCAATATATCAAAAGAACTAAAGATTAGACTGGTGCGCTGTCTAATATTTCCCATATTCACATATGCCAGCGAGACGTGGCCTATGAAACAAAATATAAGAAGCATCATCGATGTTACGGAAATGTACTGCTGGCGCAGGATGTTACGAGTGTCATGGACCGAACATAGAACGAACGAATCAGTACTGAAAGAAATTAGGACTAAACGACGCTTGTCCAGTGAAATCCAGCTGAAGACTAAATTACTTTAAACATGTAATGCGAAGAGTCCCTGAAAATATAGAGAAACTAATAATCCCCGTAAACGTGGAAGTAACTCGACCTAGAGGCAGATCTCCTACAAGATGGACCGACCAACTAGTTAAATCAACGGGAAAGAGTACATATACCCTCGTAGCTGAAGCCCAAGATAGAGCAAAATGGAAGAACACCGTATCAAATGTAGCAGTGGCAACCACTCTCCCTAAAGGAGAAAAAGACTGAAAAGGAGGAGGATAAGAACAATGTAAACATAGTAAGAACAAACAACGTAGAATCTAAAAAAAAATCACAACAAATAGTGATCAAACAACAATGTGTTCTCAGCCCGCTACTATTGATAGTAGTGATGGGTGAGGTAATTACGGAAGCAATGAAAAAGATGGAAAACCTATAAATAGGATAGTGGAAGATGGAAGAAGATGTTCGCAGATGATTGACCGTATTTGCAGAATCGTGGATAGTGGCTAAAGACACGTCTTATTGCGTTGTAGGTAGTAAGTTGCGCATAAGCCGCGGCGCATTAAAGTGAATTTGGCAGAGTGCACGAAACTTATTCGTGCGGAATCTTGTTAGATTTTATACTTGATAATTTTTATACGAGTTATACGAGGCCTGGGAATCCATAAACAAAGTTTTCGCGCGACGCGTAACCGCCCAGGCCATAACTCCTACACCCTCGAAGGGTTAAATGGTAGCAATATCGTTCCGGTCCGCTTCAAAAATGCCGAACAAATTAAAAGCCTTTGCAATAAGTCGTATGTTGACTTTTGAGACAGCTAACGATGTAGGCAGACGAATAAAAGTAACAAATATGTTCAAACGTCTAAAGGCGAAGAACGCTTACGAACCAAAAAATAAAACGTGTGCCAAAACGGACGGCCGGCGGAGTCCGAATTCCGAGAATGGGTCAAGCGACTCGCAGACCTAATTCATTCTGTTAAGAAAACAAAATTCTGGACAGCACGTAAACGACCTCGGAAACGCCGGGCTCATAAATTGGACTCACCGGCAAACCGCCCGTGGGTCGTCAAAGCTAAGAAAACCGTTACTTTAGGTATGTAGAAATATAAAAATTAAGTTAGATAATTAGCGTTGCGCTCAATCAAACCACCACGTGTGGGCTATCGATACGTGCAGCAAAATACAAGGGTGGCGATAAACGCCACGCCGACGTCGAACCGAATGAACCGCCAAAGCGCGGTTTAAAGAAACTCCCAAAAATGATCTCACCCTAGGAACTACAAGGACCCAAAAACGCCGGGAAATATCAAACTAAACCAGTGGTGTTTGATATAAAAATGCGTGTTTATTTGTCAGCAATCCAGCCCTAGTGAAATCAAACCGCTATTGGACGCGCCAATTAATTAGCATCGCGATTCACCACCGCCTAAAATAACATCCTTCAGAAATGTGCCTTCGCCTTGGATAATAAGCATCGAGGGATTTGATCACAAAGAAACTGGACCTCTTAAATAGAGAAATGAGGGCCAGAGGAAGTCACTCTGCTTAGGAAGCCACTCCAGCCGCTTCGGTACTTAGGACGAGAACCTGCCCACGCTCTTCAGGACTCAGTCTTTAGGACCAGCCCGTATTAACCAGGACTCAAGGCCGCTTTCGTCACCGCAAGGAGCCCGCACCGCCGCCTTCTTTACCGCATACACGGTTACCGCACTACCGCCTTCTTCACCGCAAGTAGCCCACACCGCCGCCTTCTTCACCGCAAGGAAACCAAACCGCCGCCTTCTTCACCGCAAGGGGACCAAACCGCCGCCTTCTTCACCGCAAAGAGACCGCACCACCGCCATCTTCACCACAAGGGGCCCACATTGCCTACTATTCCGGCCCCGGCTACGCCCGTGGCCCTACTCCGCATTAGTTCTTAGTTTGCCTTTCTTTCTCTTTGTAATACACCAATGGGGCACAATTATATATAACAGCAATGAGATAACATGAACAAGAAAATAACACAAATTGCTTAAGTAAGAAAGAGATAAACATAGTAGCAAATATACGAGTAGGCTTGACGCTCATTTTAATTATAACATATGTCAACTAAACATGCCTACTAAAATAATTTTGTTGTATGGTCATCTCTTTCTTACTCAAGCATTCTATTTTGTTGTTCATGTTATCTTATTGCTGTTATATATAATTATGGCCCCATCCGTATACTATTTTACTAGATTTAAGTGTGCAGATTAATTGCATGTAATTATTTCCCAAACAATATAATAAAACTTGTCTTCAACCAATCCTCTGTTTAGCCGAGGGTAACGCCACCACCGTTCTTCGACTGCCGCCATTAGCCTCCACCGCTGAGCGAGTTAGAGGTATGTTAATTTATTCTTTATACTATGTATGAGTTGTAAATGCGTGTGGAACGTAGCCTTTAGCACGTAGCGTTTATTATTGACGGCGTAGAGGTAGCATTTGTATATTGTCGTTTATGTTTCATTTATGTATGTATCTATAACTTCATCTAGAGTACATAGCGTTTATGTATACAGCCTGGATTTTATTCCTAATATAGTTAGAGTGTTTCTTTCCAGGAATATAGATATAAACGAGGCAGACTCAGCACAAAGCTGCAATGGCAAATCCATAGCCACACTAAGGTAAGAAAAGGGTCTTGTGCATTGACGACTGAGTTAGCTAGCAAACAAAATTCGCAATAACATAAGGTAGAGGCTAAATAAAAGCCGCATTACAATTTGGTGCCAAACGAGTAGGCTTAATAATAGGCGCACCGTTATATTGATAAAAATTACAGAGGAACGAAGTAAAGGTGATAGGCATGAAAACAGAAAAAAAAAAATATTGGGGCTAATAATAAACGAACAAAAATGAAAGGTTTGTGATTATGGGAAGTACAGAAAATATTGGAATGGAATATAGCCTCTCCTAGGTCTCTAATTAATTAATTATAAGTTAAAATAATGGGCAAATCCAATATGAACAATTCACTGTTTCTAATTTTAATACTGCGCTTGAATTTTGCTTTTTATTAAATTATTAGGCTGATTAAAATATGAAATGTAGTTATTTACTGCAGAAATTAAATGGTTGTATGTCCCTCTTTATATTTTATTTAGCTGCAACTAATTAGAAAACGCTAGCTCAAAGTAGAGGGTAAGCTCTTTAATCTCAGGGTGAGTTGCAAAGCCGATTGTAAACTAAAATTGACCTGAAACGGTACTGTACACAGCGATTAGTTCAAATACGCGGTAGCTAAATGTTTACAATTCTGTCAAAATCACAAGGTGGATTGTGTCGTGCAAGTCAGCGGTGCTTGAAGTTAAAATGCTAGTGAAATTATAAAAATTCGCAAGGTATTTATTCAAATCTTCAAGCTTTGGCGACCAATAACAACTTTTGTTTCATCAGTTACGTATTTTGTGACATTAGACCGACGCCGTCTTAAATTTGGCAGTTGCTTAACGTTCGCTTCCTGCCGCTTCAAAACTTGCGCCTTCGCTGTGGCATTGGAAATGCTTGACTCTTCTTTAGTAAGGCCTAATCTCATATGCACCTCGAATTCCGGAAGCTAACACTAACTGTTTAGGCAAATTTTCTACCTTTACTAATCGGTCGTGGCTGCATCGGCACCTGGGGAGATGACGCCGTTGGATTTTCTCTGCAACACCTGCACCTATTTCTGCCAAATCTGCTGGAGACGTTGTTACAGAGCTGTACTAAGCCCTGGAATGCTAACCTCTTGGCTCCGATACAAATTGTGGCCGTAGTTGAAGATCGGAAAATGAAGTTGGACAACACCGATTGCATCGGAGATGCTATCGTCGGATTTTTATGATTTCTGTCGTGGAACTCGTTGAAAATGTACCCACGGGAACTCTGGCACGTAGGCACTAAATCGGTACACTTTTTATATCTTGGAGAACAAGTTTATTGTAAAAAAATTATATAAAATATGGAGCACAAATTACCACAAACTGCCAAGTAAATTAATATCAATTGTTCTTTTCTGTTAAAACAAAAACGAATCTGGTTGCTAAGTTACAAAGCTAACGGAAATAAGTTTTGATGAATTTTAGTACATAATAGAAATAAGTTTGAACACATAAATTTAAATTTCAAAATTTCTTACAAACTAAAATATTGTCTTTTTCTTATATTTAAAATCGTTTCTTTCCGTCACACATACTAACACATTTTACTTTAAATGCACTGATTAATTAGAGTTCATTTTTTTCTCATTTGCTTCTTTCATGTCCTGCTGCCTGCTTTCTCAAATTGCTCTTTTGTAATGTACTGTTATTTTATTCCAGCTTTCTTTACGTTTTAGATTCCTCACAAATTTCACTGACTAGCTTTATTGAAATCTACGCTTTGTTTACATGCACATAGCAAACCGTTTTGTGTCTATTACTTTCTTTCGGTTTGGCTATTCATTATGCACAAACCTATTATTTTCATTTAAAAATCAACTTCAACTACAGTGAAAAACAAGCTTTGCCTTTTGCGTTCCTTACTACTTTAATATTCCTTGCATCTCATTATCAATGCATTTATTGTTTGAATTTTTAGTTTAACATTGCAGCTACACAAAAACCCCAACTCTGTGCTTATTTGAATCTGTCAATTAAGTTGCATAGCTAGCAGAGCCAAGTCGTGGGCCTCATACCATTACAATATAGATGAGGGACAGGAGTTTAGAATAAGTATGAAATGAACTTTGAACAAGTCAGCAGCTGTACTTAGGAGTGTTGATAACGAAGATCAATAACAATAGCAAAGAGATAAAACAAGGCAAGCAAACAGGTAGACTCTGTAAAATGTAAGAAGTACATGATGACTCAGCCAAATCTGACCGGCAAGCTCCAGTCAGCTGATGGGCAGTGGCGTAGGGTTTTCGTTGTAAAGTTGGGGTACTTGTATATTACAAAATATAGAACTTTTTGAGTATCAAATTATTGTATTTAGCATATTCTGGAGATTTTGTAAAGACAATGTATTACCTTTAGCAAGGAAAGACAAGAAATCACATTGCGAAACAAGAATTACACCTCCAGAACAGCTAACTGCAAATGCTAGGTTATAGGTTATAGAGTGCGCGTTCCGCGTGCTGCGCCACTGAGTTCCAAACTCCCCTTAAATTTGAATGTGAACTCGTCTAGACGAGAACTCGTTTCTGCGCATTATGTACTTCTTACATTTTACAGAGTCTACCTAACAAAGCAATTGCAGCAATGAGTGCGTTGTTAAATTCAATGTGCGTATCAAGATAAGTAAAACGTGGACCTTAAATAAAAGTGAACAAAAAAGGCTTGAGAGATGGGAGAGAAGCTTATTAAGAAAAATTTATGGTGGCAACAAGATTGTGCAGATGTGGGTAAGATCAAATGCAGAAATAAGTAATTTGTAGGGCAAAACTAGTGTATAAAAATAGTGAAACGGTAACCACTGCAGTGGTTGGGTAATCTAAAAGATTAGCTTACCTCCGTACAACATTCACATGAACACTATCGATGTCAACATTAAGGTTGAAGCAAAACATCGATGTATTGTAATGATGGCCCTCTACTAATAAGGGTTTTAGTAAAAATATAATAAATAGGGCTAATCACAAATTACAATAAAATAGTTTTAATAAAGAATTCTTGTGTAATCTCAGGGCTTATGAAAATAATGACATAATAATTATTAGCAAAATAAATGGTTTGTTGCCTCTTATATTCTATTTATTGGCAACTGAATTCAATAAAATGCTCCGGCTATAGCATGAGAAAAACTGTAGTCAAAGGGGTACGTTCATCACCTGGTATAACATCTACCATTGAGTATAACTTATTAACATGTATGGCAAATACCCGACCTCTTGCACTTAGAGTATAGAGTGGGGAAGTGGAAATATAGAATGAGTTTAACGGCGAGGGGAGTGAAACCACGAAGTGGAAGGGGAACACATGCAGGGCAATAAGGCAACCCTCAGAAGATGAACACTTTTTGAAGTTTGCATTTATTTAATATAGATACCTCTACCATATTACTATTAGAAAATTGTTATATTCATAAAATATTCTAAAATTAATTAGAAACACAATATTTTTGTACAGAACAGCAATATATTTTTATTAACAGGCAAACTAATAAAATGGGGTATTTAAAATCACAGATTTCTAGATTAGTGTATACTGTAGTTTTGCTAAAATAAGGAAAAAATTTAAGAGTTTAATCTTCAGTAAACTGAACTAGTTTGTTGAAATACTCTATACTCTAAGCTCTTGCATCTGACACTTTTGACAGTTTAACCTCGAATTGACGAGATGGTACGTTCGTAGTTCACACAAAAAATTGCGTAATTGAATTAAAATCGGCAACAATTGAGAAAAAAGCCTCACGTAATAGTAATGCAAATAATTATGACATAATAGTAGCTAACCTGCTTGTTTTTATGACGTAGGGACGCTCTATCCTGCAACTGTTTCGTTTCTGGCAAATCTGCTCCAAATCCGACCACAAAAACGCAGAATCCAAGGACACTACCTTGATTAAAACCCTATGCAACGATGCTGGGAACTGGGATCACGTTCAATACCTCGTCCAATATCACCTCCAGGTGTAGCACAAGTTTCAAGGCCTCTCAAGCTCCCGTTGCTGGTCAAATCTTCTTCGAAATGTGAGCTTCGTTGCTGTTTCAAATAATCAAACAAAGCCACGGCGATTATAAACCTTGTTATGGCTTTTTGCTCCAAAACTCTGGACGCAGGGCTCAATAAAGGACCTCCTTACACGATAAACATAAGATTCTAGCTGGCCGATGCCTCTAACTATTTGTAAACTGTCCTCGATGTCAGACGCACTTGGTTAAAACTTTGCAGAGTCGATCCCTATTCACTGGGGTATTCTAACACGAAGAAAATTGCACACAAAGATGCTCTGCAGAGTGGTGATCAATAAAAACAGCTTTTTGGACTCGCACAAACACCTTTAATATACAAAAACTACAACTTTTCAAGAGGCCAGCTTAACAACCACCAACTTTCTTTATGGCTTGAGAAGTCAGTAATAACAAATTGAAGATCAAGTATCGTAGCAACTAAAATTTACAATTGTTTTGATACAATGTTTTTACTTAGGAACTAAACTGCCTCTTGCTTTTAATCACTTTAGTTTTTAAATGCCCTTTTTCACAAGTTTATACTTAATTAGCACTTCACGAATGTTTTTATCAAGCTTTCAGTAGCCTTATCATTGCTCTTTGCAATCTATTCTTCACTTTGCACCGCTTTTAACCTTTCAGCTGTCTTGCCGATTGCTGGCTTCATAACGCACATATAATTTTTGTAACGCCACAAAACATCTCTGTATCATGTTAAATTCACATTATTGTATTGACGTTACCAAAATTAAATCTGTGAGTTACATAAGTTAAGGTGCGTTTGCCATTTCGAACATCAATTATGAATACAACGTCAAACGTAACCCTTTTATTCTGCCTTATCTAATGCTAACCTTTCTCAATAAAATTATAGTGCATTTGTTAGTGTAAAATGCTAACTTTATCTTGCAATAAACAAAATATTTTGAATTATTCTTTCTTTTTCGTGTTAGTTAGGCAACCAGAATTGCTGTGGACATTAAACCATTGCAGTATATGCCAATCCCTAACTTCTAGTGTGTTTTAAAAGTCTATGATGGTGATGTTTTTGTAATTATGATGCAATTGCCTGCCTGATCTTATGCCTTTAGTAGTTTCTTTTAAACAATTTGTTTAGACATGATTTGTCATATATCAGGAAGAACTACAAACGTATTAAAAAGCTAGAAAATATGAAGCACTAAAACTCAAGATATTCTTGGAATTTACTTTATTGAATACACACTGTAATGCAAATAAATGGACGGAAAGAACTAAACTGCGAAGGTTGTTTAACGGAAAGAAACCAACACAACTACACTAAGTTAAGCACATTAAATCACATTACATTATTGGTCGGTAATCTAGGACTCGCGTTGCCGTACTTGAACAAAATTAGTTGCATTATGTAAAACGGAAATAAACCTGCTTAGCTGCGATCATAAGACTGGGACTTCGTTGGCACAAGAGACGGCTTCGTGCAACTAACTTTGTGTGCGAGCAACTTACATTTAGCGTACGCTAATTAAATCTAACATAGTAGTGATTAGAACAATAAAATACTGTTAATAATAAGATTTAATGCACAAATAATCACATATTAACATCTCACCAATTCTAACACTCTAAGTGCCATAATAAAAATACACGGATAGTTATGAGGAGCACGTTCACATGGAGTATTAGAGGATATAAAAGCGGCTCCTAAAACCTAGCTGTTTGCAACAGCATTTTCGATGTTTCGAGTTGGAATGTTAGTTCTGAAAACGCACGACTGAAGTTAACTAATCAAAATAGCCAATGCAAGACAAAATACAAAGCAATGGAATTGCACACGTAAATCCTAATTGGGTGGACCATTTTTAGCTCCTCGTCACTGAGATTTTTAAATTTTTTAAGTTACAGTTGCCTACTCTTACCACATTGAGGAATTAAACGTGCGCCACCCTGTATAGTTACATAAAAGCTTCCAATGGAAAGCTGTGTAATCTTACAAACAATATTGCTCGGGCGATTAATTCATACAATAATCATGAAAGTGTCACTACAGCTAATTCAGAAATTTTAGTTTCCGTAACAATTTTTACACATTTCATATACTTATGACTGTTATAAAAACAAATATCAATCTCTCACATTATAAATACTCTAAAAACGCTTATTTGTTCCTATATTTATCTAACAGTTCCACTGTCTAACACAGAACATTAAAAAAGATACGCTACTTACCGGTAAACTTAGCCTAGTCTGATATTAAAATCTCTGCTCTAATCATATTGCAATCAGCTACGCCTAATTAAGTAGATTTGCGTCTCGTCCGAGACGAATAGTATAAAAAAATAAATAATTAAAAATAATACAAAAATAGGTGGTGACCACGATGAATAAAGAGTCTCGGGAGGAATGACCCTGATAAATAATCACATGCACTTCGAAAGGAAAAATAAGACCAGGCAGCCGAAACGCCTTCCCCTACCCTAAAACTACACTAACAATTGCCTATCAGCACTCGTGCTGTCAGACTTGCTGCAGACACTGGTGTGCGTCGAGGGGGGAGTGCGTGCTGTTCATGTTGGGGTCGAGGTCCGCCTTGTCCTTGGGGTTGGTGCAGGCGTCGCCAAAGGTCAGCTCGGAGGGGTCGGACTGGGGGCTGGGAGATTCGGCTATGTGCAGTCGGAGGGAGGGGTCGTCCAATCGGATTCGAGCATCGTCGTCCGTGCTGTCTATGGAAGGTGAGCGCTGCGATTGCAGCAACGTGTTGCCGCTGCCTATCCATCGTGCTTTGAAGGATTCCAGTCTCATGACCTACAAATTTGGTATGGTTAATTGTGTGGTTGTCATTTTTTTATGGTATAAAACTTAAGTCATAAAACAGCATCCTAGTTTGAATTAGGAAATAAGAATGTATTTTTTTTAATAACGTTTTTTTGTTGTTAAGAACAGAACTAGTTACAAACATAACGTTACGTTTGATAGATTACATTTTACTATACTCAATAAGCATGCATGCACTGTCATTAGCGGCATATTTTACCAATTTTTCATTAAACCAGCATTCATCATTGATACAGCCTTGTAATGGGCCAATTTGTGTCACCCTATATATTTCATAACTATGGTATTTAACCATATCCTGCTAGTAATAGAATTGAGCCGTATTTCTCATTATGTGTTAATTATATAAGTGTATCGGACGTGAGTGAATGCCTCAAGACAGCTGATTGTGGGCAGTGTAGTTAAAAATAGAACAAAGCAAGTGATGCACGGGGAGAAATGAAGCCAGTCGCCCCTGAGTAAGCGACAGGCGTGTGTCGTCCCCAAAACCTAAGTGATGCCAAGCGCTAATAAAAGCACCAAAGTGTACTGGGCAGTGTTGTGTTGGCTCGCATTAATAGCCGCCAACACCGAGAGGTTCCTGGGTGCGACCACAGCACACGAAAGCATCGAACTACCTGGGTATCATCAGCGAGTTGCCACTAATTCTTCCTAGCACGAAACCGTTGTTTTAACGTGTCGTTCTTGTCCAACCACGAGAACACTTGGAAGCAACCGAATGCAAGGTTAGTTTCTATTTAGAATCGCCACTATTTAAGGTGCTTTCATGCATGTAGCATACCGCCATTTTATGTGAATATTTTGTATTTTTACATGTATTTTTATGTATGCTATAATAACGAGAGTAGAAACAGCTTTGCCCGTAGATATTTACAGTAAGGAGCTCATATTGTTGACAGCTTCACTTGTACGTTTTGGCACCATTTATTCTTGGTGTTTTATGTAAATGTATTTTCCTGTATTTGCGTTTCTCTTGCAGATTATATATCTTTTAATGTAAACTGTTGGGTTTTTATTGCTGGCAGTGTTTGCACGCATAATTTCAGCATTCTAGGTGACAACGAGCAAACCCAGAGCAATATTGACTTTCCTAGCCGCACTGAAGATTTAAATCAAGTTTTATGTTTCTACGACTGTTTAAACTATCGAACCCAGGGCAATATAAATTAATAGTACAGCAGAGCATCAGGCTAAGTAAAAAAGCCGCATTTCACCATCGGGCCATGATATATTTTTCTTTTAATATCTTTGCACAATGTTGCGTGGCAAATTTTAAAAATTGTATTCATAGAGAGAGCAGCAACTTTTTAAATAGTAGATTAAACAATGGCTTAATTGACTGGTTGGCAAAATTTCAAGGTCATTTTGACATAGCAGTTATTCTGATATTATTATGTAACTGACAGTTTTAAAAAAAATTTAATTCATGAAAAATTATTATTTGATAAGGATTATTGCATTTTTAAAAAATATATAAAGATCATATAAAATTATGCAAGATCTCTTATCTAAATACTTAAGGTTTATTTATTTATTTATTGTGTGTTGGGGCTGCAAACGGGACTAGCCCAAAATAGCAGCTACAATATATATATATATAAAAGTTACATTTTATTAAGTTTCTTTTTCTTTTTTCTTTTTGACATTTTTTTTTAAATTTTCATTGTCGTTCAACAATAATTTTGGAGGCATGAATTCTTGAAATGGTTCCTTACAAAAGCAATGCTATTTGGAAATGCATCAATATTATTTAATTGGTTTGCTGTATCGGACATCCTATTGAGAGGTGAATTTGAGTTATAATTTGTTCGTGAAAATGCTTTATAAACAATTAATTTTTTGCGTAAGCTGTACGTAGGTATATTTAGGTTAATTAAAGCTAGCAAAGGAGGTGAGTCTATTACTGATTTTTAAATATTTGTATAAAAATTATAACATCGTCCAACAACCTTCTGTCTCTGATTGTCAGCATTTTAAAATATTTACAAAATGATAAATAAGGTTGCTTTACAATTATTCCTTGGGGGCATTTTGGATTGACGTTAAAATGTCAAATGCCATTGCCGACTATTAAGCTGTGTTTTGAACTATCAAGGTAGTTTTTAAGGGCTTAGAATTATTCAGTGTTCCCTTCAAACCTCTCAAGGTCCTTTGTTACGGTTCATTTGCGCCGCCGTTCATTTCAGCATTCTATGGTATTTAGTTCGTGATGTGGCACGTCTGTTTCGCGACAACCGCGTTAGGCACAGGCTTCTGTCGTCAAGCGCTTTCTTTCCGCTCACGTCTGTCAACCAACCTGGTAGTTTAGCATTGCAACGAGCTTTGATGGAGTTTTATTAAGAATAATGTTAGTTTCGTTTGTTGGTGAAATGTAAGCCTTCACGATTGTGGTTCTGATGCCCCAGGCTCACGCATTATGAAGATTGTTTCTTTCGCATTTGGCGGATTTGGCATGCGACCACGTGTCATCACATATGGCCTGGAGTTTTCCAGGGTGAGTATTCTAAGCGCCCTAGATTCCCTTTAGTTCTGTACGTTATCTTTGGATCTTTGTTTCCCCTCCACAGCAATTAGTGCCACACAATTAAATTAGTGGCAGTTATCAATTGCTAGAGAGCCGATCTCAGGCAGGTGGTGCAGATGGTCGTTTATCGTTTCAGGCAAATTGCGGGCCGGAGTATTGTTGGACCTTCGGAGCCGTTTCCCTCTTGCTGCAGGCGTTAAACTAGAGCGCAAGAAAGGATCCGATATGGAGGCTATTCTCCTGGTTACATTTCTGCTCTTGCCGTCGCGATGCAAGTCGCCTTGAGCCACCAGCTTAAGCTTATGTCCTTAGAGCCACCTGCTTATTAAGCCGATTGATATGGGCAATCTTATTATTGCGGAATTATATGTAAACTGTGAGTATTACGTCTGGGTATTTTGCTATTTGTAATGCGTTTGTGTAATTATGTATTTATTGGTAATAATTTATGATGCTGACTTTTTGGAACTATTGTGATCTATGTAAATTGTTGTATGATGAATTTATACTATACTGTGATATTTGAACTATGACTTTATTTGTTACTGCAACCCGTACTTGAGTTGAGCTTCTCTTAAAATTGCTTATTTGTTAAAAATACCGTTGGCGCCCGTTTTGCATATTTTAAAGAGCTGTACACACCGTCTCCGTAACTGAGCTGGTCGGCCGGCAATTGTATCCAAGTAGCTACGTTAGGTTTTGATTTTAAGAGATTAGCCAGGTCATTCTCATATTTTTCTAGATCAGTTTTACAGTTTGAGAAATTGCTGCCAAAATTCTCAAAACTTTTCAAGGTCTTTTTAACATACTACAGTCGTTTTTCATTTTTTTAAACGTTTCTTTTAATGTTCAAGCCCAAATTGACATTGTGAATGTCTTTTTGGTAATTTTAGGCTCAGTTTTGAAACTTTTAAAGAAGTTTTTAACATTTGTAAGGGACTTATAGCATTATTCAGTGTACGTTTTGAACTTTTCAAGATCGCTTTGATGCTTTCACACTGTTTTCATATTTTTATAGATCAGTTTTTCAGATTAAGAGATCACTGCCAAAATTCAAAAACATTTTCAAAGCTGTTGAAACTTTTGGAATTTCGCAATTTTTGAGAATTCTAGGACATTGAGGTAAACAGAATTTGAAATTTATGTTTCGTCAAAGTGATGGGCAGGTAGTCCCATGGCTCCGTCAAGTTCATCGAAGATCGTGAACTACTAATATCTTGGGAATGAGATAATTTCATAAAAAAAGCTTTGAATTTTTCAATGCCATTTCCAAGCATGTCAAGGTTGTTTTCAAATTTGTCGAGATCACTTTTACAGTTAAGACATGGCTGCTACAACTCTCAAACACTGAGATGACATTTTCTTGGTGTTTAATCTCAAATTAAACAGATATAATTTTCATTTTAAAAATGCAAACTGGCAGCACATGCATTAGTTCGTGAAAGTTCAATGTGTCACAACTACATGTCTCGCAGAATTTCGCAGAAGAGGCCCCGATAAACGCTGACTGTTTGTTATGACATATGAGAGCGACCAAGTAACACAAGTATTTTTGCACTTGGAACTAATGCAATTTTTAGAAGTAAGCGATATGTAAATATGTATATATAGGCTGAGATTTAACAATAAAAGCAATCAGCATTAAGTGTTTGATTCATTAACATCGAGGTACTACCTTTCCAAGCCTAAAATTTTAAAGTGTGGGGCTGCACTTCAGGAGAGTTACCAAATAATAATGTCCTTCTGAGTGGCCTGCCTACTTTGTCTTAAAAAATACAGATTGCAGTCTCAACCGTATGCTCAGAATTAAAGGGACGAAACCAGCGCAAGTAACAGAAAACCTGTTCGGCCTCCAGGCAATTCTGTTCACTTGGTCTGATTTGAAACTGTCAGTCGTTGAAGATGGCCGTTTTTTAAATTTGCAACATTTTTACTTTTTCAGTCGTTAATTTTTTTAAAAGCTTTTAGAATTTTTCAATGTAGCTTTAAACACTGCAAGGTCTCTTTCAACTTTACACTGCTTTTTTGAAATTTTGAGATGTTTTTCCAAATTTCTAGATAGTTTTGCAAGATCAAATTGAAATGATCAATGTGGATCTTGAGCTCTTCAAAATCATCCTAAAAATCAGTAAAAAATAACAGGGCAAGCTGCCGGCCAGATACCAATCTTGCATTCGAGTCGAAGACTTTCAACACTGTGATCAGGTGTCCTACAATCTTCAAATATGGCTGTATCAAATTTTCTTGATTAAAGCGATGTTTACTGTATCTGCAGGAAGTTTTATAAATGAATACTTAGCAAACACAACTTTCCTTTGTTCGCCTTACATCAATATCAAAATATTGGTAAAATATTTTAAGTTATTGTAAAGCGATATGTTTTGTCGGACTTTTTCCACTGTCTCGAGTGTTTATCACACAACGTTTTGGGAGTTTCTGATCTACTCCTCAAGTGAATGAACTCCTAGCTAGTCCCAAGAAGGACTGATTTTTTGTATATTTTATCACACACACTCGTGCCTACCCTGGGGTTTGAACCCGGGACCACTGATCGCTGTGATTACGAGTCTGTCACTCTCACCACTAGGCCACCAGCACGGTTATATATTTTAGTTATAAACTTATACATATATATGTTACAGCGATCAGTGGTCCCGGGTTCAAACCCCGGGGCAGGAACGAGTGTATGTGCTAAAACGTACACAAAGTTAGTCCTTCTCAGGACTAACCAGGAGTTCATTCACTTGAGGACGACTCAGAAACTCCCAAAATATTGTGTGATAAACACTCGAGACAGTGGAAAAAGTCCGATAAAACATATAATAGACCACTGTCAAAAAATTACATCATTCAGAGAACATCTTATTTTAAACCCTCATAGTAGGTAATAAATTGCTGTCAATAGTAATCATTTATAAAAACAAAATATATATTTATCTGTAGCTACCAAACTTTCAATTCTAGTATTTTTTCTAGTTAGATTTGTCAACAAAATGATGTATTAAATTGGAAGCAAAACTTATATAATTCTTGTTCCTAATCTACAGGTCTCAAGACAAAAACTAATCTAGAATATTCTAAGTTACAAAATCAATCCATCAGTCATAGAACTTTATCCAATTTAACTTCTGTTCCGTATTTTACCACTTCCAAAACGAAAAGGTGAATGTAAAAATGGACGAGTATTTTTATTTAATCACACATATAGTAGCTACAACATGCAGAACTCAAAACAACTGAACATGCACATCATAGACCATCCAAGTATCACAACAATCACAATACTATTATCTATTACAACAATTACGATACACGGAAGCATGTGCTGCTAGACAGCAGTTCTTCTACGAATGAGCGCTTTCTGGTTATTGCTTTAGCTCATTAATGATTAAAATGTATGGCATTAATACACAAATGGCAAGTTGAACGATAGACCATTAAATATGATAAATGGGGCATGTGTGCAAAAACAATACTACAATCACCACAAAATAAAACTCAGTTCCGAGTTGTAAAATCTGAATATTGTCAGTCGCTTCATTCAGCTAGCGACAATTAAAAAAAAATAAGCACAACAAAAAGCTTTCTAAGAACATGTCAACAATACAGAGACCAGTCAAAGTAGGGTTAGGTCACATCCAACGCACTAGCAATCCAAGCAGTTGCATGTTAGTAACTTACTCGAGCCACCTCCAGGGCTCTGTGTCCGGACTTGTGATAGGCGTGGGGAACTGCACAGTAAATCATTAGCACACGGATTTGCCCGAGTTACGCTTATACTACGTTGTTGTTAGCTTATCTATGCTGCTTGAATGTTTGACTGAGCTTTTGTTGTTTTGTTGTGTCCCTCTTGAGCAGATGTTCCCCATTTGAGAAATGGCAAACACCAATCTTTTGTTTTATTTCCATATACAAAGTAGTGTAAGGCAATGTTTATGACACTTTGGTGTATTTGATCACGAATATCTTTTATTTAATGTGTTTATTTGTAGTATCATTGAAAGTTTTTATAAATAGGAAGGACAAAACTGGTTGCAGTAGTATAATTAACTGCTAGGTGGTAGTACAAGCATATGTTGTGAGTCAGTGTGTCAAGTGACATGGAACTAGACAAACGGCAGTTGGTTTGGCAATCTGCATCTTGAATTTGCATCAAATTTGTATCAATTTTGGAAAAAGTGCAACTAGGTATGGATTTAGGGTTTATATCGTTAGGATTTTCTTACCGAATCTGCATTCAAACATTAATTTATATCCGGAAATTATTTTTCGTGCATTCCGGCATATTAATTACGAACGCACTCAAAAAAAATTCCGGAAAGAATTAATGCTTTTATGAGATTATATATGATAACAAGAGTTGGTCAAATCTTGCAACTACTTCAAATACCTTGGTTCAGTTACAAATTCAATCGATACTTGCACAGTGATATCAAGGCTAGAGTTGCAATGGATGATATGGAAGTAACAGTTCAAGGCAAGAAATTAAACAAAACTAGAGCAGAACTGCGACCACTTGCAACAACTTTAAGAATGACAATTTTTACCAACATGCTATGAGGTAGCAGCAATAACAACCAAAGAGGTGAATCACTTCTTGATGATACTTAGAATGGAGGCCATTGATGTAAGCATAGCTACATCATTAGTAGCTAATATAGTCGAAAACTGGACAAGAGATACATAAGATTTAGTCTCAAAACCAAAGCAGTAAGAAATATGGAGTACAGAAATCCTAAAAACTGCAAATGAGACTTTTACCAAGAGTTAGCCGACTTCGAAACTATGGCTCACAAGTCTTCCTGTGCCCTTATCACGAGAGCAACTACCAGGAAAATATCACAAGAGAAACTGGGAGACAATCTTGAACAGCACAAAATCGACGTTGATAATTTCAATTACACCTTGAAAAATTAAAAAATGCCCATTTTCAATCATTAAAAACTTTAAAACAGGCCAAAACGACTTCATCCCAGCTTTAAGAACTGTAAAAAATTTGAAAACAACCTTCAAATTTTTGGAAACGACTGTAGGAAATTCAGAGTTTTCATTTAAAAACATTATATTCTTTAAAAAATTAAAAACAACATTGGAGATTTTAAAACGACAGCAAAATTCAAACACGACCAAGTAAACCTCAAATACAACTTTAAAAATAATAAAATTACCTAAAATTACCAATTCGACCCTGAAAAATTACCTAAAACTTTTTAGAATTTGGGAAACTGCTGAAATTGTCAAAAAAGCTCTCAAATTCTCAAATTTGAAGTACGGTGTTGAAAATTCCATAAATTACTGAAAAATTGGAAAACATCTGAAAATGTTAAAAACAATCCCTATCTCAATTACTGAAAGTTTTAATAAATGGGACTGATAGACTCGAAAACAACCTTTCGAATTTTTTCAATGATACTGAGAGTATCAACGTGACCTCGAGAAGTTCAAATGGCATCAGTAATTTGAAATTCAACCTTGAAAAAGTCCTGGAAAACTTAACATTTGGAAAAGCATCTGAAACTGCCTAAAAAGCCTTGCACTGTTCACAGCTTACATCGAAAAATTTTAAAAGCTTAAAAATTGAAGTAAAATGGTGAAAATATCATAAATGACCTTGAACAAATGGAAAATGTCTGAAAATTTCAAAAATGACTCTGTTAAGCTGAAAATGATCCATATCTCAATACCTGAAAACTTTAAATGGGATTGCAAAACGACATTGAGAATCTTTAAAACGATATTTAAAGTATCAACATGACCTTGAGAAATTCAATAGGGCGTCAAAAATTTGTAATTCGACCTTAAAAAATTACCTAGAAAATTTGAAATTTAGAAAAACGGCTGAAAATGCATATAATGCCTGGCACAGTGTTTAAACTTTATATTGAAAAATTCTAACAGCCTTTAAATAATGAACGGCATCGTCGCAATTTCATAAATGGCCTTGGTAAAATGAAAAATGTCCGAAAATTTCAAAAGCAACCCATATTTCGATTCCTGAAAATTTTAAATGGGAATAAACTCAAATATGACCTTGAGAATTTTTGTAATGGTATTGAAAGTATCAATGTACCTTGAGAAGTAGAAAACTTAAAAATTTGGAATAACATCTAACGCTGCCTAAAAGACCTTGCATTCTTTAAAGCTGTAATTGAAAAGTCCTAAAACCGCTTATGCCTTGAAAATTTCAGAAATGACCTTGAAAAATTGGAAAACCAAACATTTTAAAATGACTTTCTTAAGTTGAAAACGACTTCAATCTCAATGACTGAAAGTTTGAAATGGGATTGATAAACTGAACACCGACCTTGAGAATTTTTGAAATAATATTTAAAGTATCACTGTGGCCTTGAGAAGTTCAAAATGTCATCAGAAACTTACAATTCGACCTTCATTAATTTACTAGAAACCTTAAAATGTGGAATAACGTCAAAACCTGCCTAAAAGCTTTTGCATTGTTTAAAGCATTAATTGAAAGATCCTAAAAGGGCTTAAATATTGAAGTGTGGTCTTGACAATTTCAAAAATGACCTTGAAAAATTCAAAAACATCTTAAAACTTCAAAAAACGCTCTATTAAGTTGAAAACGACTTTGATGTAATGACTGAAAGTTTTAAATGGGATTGATAAACTCCAAAACGACCTTGGAATTTTTTTTAACTATATTTAAAGAATCAATGTGGCCTTGAGAAGTTCAAAATGTTATCAGAAAGTTATAATTCGACCTTGAAAAATGTCTTAGAAAACTTAAAATTTGGAATAACATCAAAAGCTGCCTAAAAGCCCTTGCATTCTTTAAAGCTATAATTGAAAAATCTTATAAGGCCTTAAATATTAAAGTATGGCGTTGAAACTACCATAAATGACCTTGAAAAATTGAAAAACATCTAAAAATTTAAAAAACAACTTAGTTAAGTTGAAAACGACTTCGATCTCAACGACTGAAAGTTTGAAACGGGGTTGATGAGCTCCAAAACGACCTTTAGAATTGTTAAGCAATATTTCAAGTATTGATGTGGCCTTGAGAAGTTCAAAATGTCATCCGCAACTTACAATTCGACCTTGAAAAATTTACTAGAAACCTTAAAATGTGGAATAACGTCAAAACCTGCCTAAAAGCTTTTGCATTGTTTAAAGCATTAATTGAAAAATCCTAAAAGGGCTTAAATATTGAAGTGTGGTCTTGACAATTTCAAAAATGACCTTGAAAAATTCAAAAACATCTTGAAACTTCAAAAAACGCTCTATTAAGTTGAAAACGACTTTGATGTAATGACTGAAAGTTTTAAATGGGATTGATAAACTCCAAAACGACCTTGGAATTTTTTTTAACTATATTTAAAGAATCAATGTGGCCTTGAGAAGTTCAAAATGTTATCAGAAAGTTATAATTCGACCTTGAAAAATGTCTTAGAAAACTTAAAATTTGGAATAACATCAAAAGCTGCCTAAAAGCCCTTGCATTCTTTAAAGCTGTAATTGAAAAATCTTATAAGGCCTTAATATTAAAGTATGGCGTTGAAACTACCATAAATGACCTTGAAAAATTGAAAAACATCTAAAAATTTAAAAAACAACTTAGTTAAGTTGAAAACGACTTCGATCTCAACGACTGAAAGTTTGAAACGGGGTTGATGAGCTCCAAAACGACCTTTAGAATTGTTAAGCAATATTTCAAGTATCGATGTGGCCTTGAGAAGTTCAAAATGTCATCCGCAACTTACAATTCGACCTTGAAAAATTTACTAGAAAACTTAAAATGTGGAATAACGTCAAAACCTGCCTAAAAGCTTTTGCATTGTTTAAAGCATTAATTGAAAAATTCTAAAAGGGCTTAAATATTGAAGTGTGGTCTTGACAATTTTAAAAATGACCTTGAAAAATTCAAAAACATCTTGAAACTTCAAAAAACGCTCTATTAAGTTGAAAACGACTTTGATGTAATGACTGAAAGTTTTAAATGGGATTGATAAACTCCAAAACGACCTTGGAATTTTTTTTAACTATATTTAAAGAATCAATGTGGCATTGAGAAGTTCAAAATGTTATCAGAAAGTTATAATTCGACCTTGAAAAATGTCTTAGAAAACTTAAAATTTGGAATAACATCAAAAGCTGCCTAAAAGCCCTTGCATTCTTTAAAGCTGTAATTGAAAAATCTTATAAGGCCTTAAATATTAAAGTATGGCGTTGAAACTACCATAAATGACCTTGAAAAATTGGAAAACATCTAAAAATTTAAAAAACAACTCAGTTAAGTTGAAAACGACTTCAATCTCAACGACTGAAAGTTTGAAACGGGGTTGATGAGCTCCAAAACGACCTTTAGAATTGTTAAGCAATATTTCAAGTATTGATGTGGCCTTGAGAAGTTCAAAATGTCATCCGAAACTTACAATTCGACCTTGAAAAATTTACTAGAAAACTTAAAATGTGGAATAACGTCAAAAGCTGCCTAAAAGCTTTTGCATTCTTTAAAGCATTAATTGAAAAATCCTAAAAAGTCTTAAATATTGAAGTACGGCGTTGAAAATAACATAAATAACCTTGAAAAATTGATAAACGTTTAAAAATTTCAAAACGACTCTGTTAAGTCAAAAACGACCTTGAAAAGTAAATTTTAAAATAGAATTGAGAAAAACTCCAAGACGCCCTTGCAAAATGACAGAAAATTTAAAATTTGGAAAAACCTCCGAAACTTTCAGAAACAACCTAGGAAAATTCAGATATGGCCTAGAAACATAAAAAATTGGCTTAAAAAAATCGAAAACGACATTGTAAATTACTAAACAACACTGAAAATTTCAATTCGACCTTGAAAAGTTACCTGGAATTTTTTTTAAATTGGAAAACTACTGAAAATTTCAAAAAGCCTTTGCTGTGTTAAAAAGTTGAATTAAACACATTCTAAAAGCCCACAAATATTAAGCACGACGTTGAAAATTTCATAAATGAACTTGAAAAATTAGAAAATATTAGAAACAACCTAGAAAAATTTAAATACTACCTAAGAAGCTGCAAAAACTGTTCAGAAAATAAGAAAGTCTTTAAAACGTTCAAAACGATATTGAAGCATTGAAATCGACATTGGAAATTTCAAAAACTTTCAATGTGGCCTTGAAAAAACTTAGAAAATTCTTCAAATTTCAAAGGCCTTGTAGTGTTCAAAGCCTATATTGGAAAGTTCTTACAAAATTGAAGCACGACTTTGTGAACCTAACAGGCTTGAACTGATTTGGGAGCCAGGACGACACCCAGCAGTAGTTGACAACGAAAAAGCATAAGCCATTGCTGCATGAACACACGCCTATTCAATGTAGGGCTAAAGACGGACCATTGTGTGGGTTTTCTGAAGACAAGCACGAATATCTCATGCACGGCCTCTACAAATACGAAGAACTAGAAACACTGTCTTTCAATCTAAATCTTTGAACATTTGGAGGTTACACTATGAGGCCCAGCAACACTTGGGACCACAATAGGTCTTCCATGTCGCAGAGCATGTGATATAAGACCAAACAACAAACAATAATAATAGCAAAAAGAGAGTAAAAAGTAGATCTCTTCAATAAAACTTATTTTTTTGCCTCTTCTAAATCGTCATAAATTACTGTTAAAAACTGCTTATAGATCTGCATTGCAATCAATATACCAACGCAAATAGCTGTTTAAATTAATAATTATTCTAATTGCAACAAATTGACAAACTAGAACACATTACGCTCAATAAATTACTATTTTGTCCAACAATCTATTTTAATAGGCAAAATATGTCAGAGATTTGACTATTTTCAATCCCGTACATAAAATCTAATAAAAAAATTCTTGACCGAGTACCGACAAATATTTGTAAAATAATTATAAATACTCAAAACAAAGTAAAGATATCATAAACACTGCCTGACTTTGTATAAGTCACAAATTATATCATTTATTTCAATTTGTTGGAAACAAAAGAAGACGAAAATCGATACTCACGACTTCCTTATGTCAAAACGTGTTTTGTTTTGCAACTATCCTAACACTTTTTAAATATTCGTTTGTTCTCACACTACCCTGTGCGAGTGTGAAGTCAGGAATTGTTAAAATAAAGTATTTATACAAATCCTTTAAAAAGACATCTCTGTAACTGTTACTTCTAGACCGTTTTTTCTTGATCTCATTACAACTTTGTAACTTGAAAACAAAACACTACAGCAAAAGGTGCATTTTTAAAGGCAGAAATTGCCATGTTTGAGAATTTCTTCTAAAATGGGCTGCTTTCCTTTCTGCAACTGATCATTACCATTGTACTTGATGGGAACTTGACTGATTAGTTGAGCTTAAATTAGTACAATCACATTTAAAGAAATTGTAAAATGGCGGGAGATTGGTCAAAGATGGTGGTGGCAGAAGGGAAGTCCACACTAAGGGTGACAAAACCCCCCATATTATTTCTTTCAAAACAAATGCACAGTTGGACTAATGTTGGTACTTTGGTAGCCATGAAAAGTGTGTCTCGGTGCGGCACTTCTTCGATAACGAGCCGTGGTCAAGGCACGCTAGACTCGAAACAATTTATTTAGAAGCCACGTCTGGGGACTTCGATGTAGTTTTAACTAGCAGGCTATGGAAGTCAAGTTTCGGTAACAATTGATGTATGCACAGCGGCGTCTCTTCAAACACGTTCAGGTCGATAGCCAGCTGTAGTGAGATTTTCCTTTTTATTTTTTCTTGTGAATGGTAATTAGGCCTGCTTCCATGCCTAATACTTCCAAGCCTCCAGCTCATACAGATTGTGGTTTGCTTGCGATCTACTCATTCCATCGTGGCAGACGGCTTTTGCAGCGTATCGCGAGCAATTTTAAGGGCGGCTTGAATCTCCTTCGGCTACAGCAGTCGCCTGTACCTGCTTCAGGGCCCTATTTAACAATTCCATGCAAAGGCTGGCAACACCCTCCATAAGATCACTATAATAGTGCTGCCAACTATGTTTCGTGAGTACAGCCTGTTTTATTTTTTGGTAAAGGGCTATTGCCTAAGAAAACAGTTCTGCGAACGCCTTCAATTATAAAACTGTACATGATAAATATTAGCTTGTTTTTCACGCTTGAAGCATTAGAATTCAATCAGTTAGAGTGGCTGAAATTTTGTATGTGCCTAATACTTATTTCCACAAGCATTCTTGAGGCACCTAGCACTAGCCATGTCATTTGTTCAACTACTTAACATGCGATCGAAGGAATCTGCGAGTCAAAACTAGCCGCATGTTTGCATTGCCTCCGGATGTCATTAGGTTACAATACTCATATTTTGGACTCAATAATATTGATGTTTTGATTTATGCTTTTATGCAATAGGTTTGACCTTATAATTGTAGTTGAACTATTTTACCATTGCTATCAATGAGCTGGTGTTGAAGTTTTAATATGTTTTAGTGTGCTGTTGAATTTCAATGAGTCGTATCTTTTATGTTATGATTTGTGTGAATCCAAATTGAGTTATTTGTTAACTATGTAATTGCTTATTCTGGGCCCATTTGAGCCTCCAGCTTTATTCATGCTGGATAATTGGGATTTTGTAGATGAATATTAAATTCTATTAACTATTGCTGCTTTATATTTATATAGTTATATTTAGGTTGAAGTAAGAGACTTACAAGGTAGGTGGTGATTTGATCGGTAGCTAGACTGGTTTTTTTGTTGTGTTTAACGACTGGCGCCCATTTTGTGTTAGATTAGGAGCTTGTAGTTAACCCTAACAACTGCAGTCTGGTCCTTATCCACACCATAATTATGCCGAGAGTTAGAACTAGTCAGGGCTGTTCTTACCCCTCGTTTAAGAATGGTACATATATATATTTTCTTGTTGTTCATGATTTTTTTAAAGTTTTAAAGTAAGCAATCCGCAAACACCTTCATCTTCTTGATTTATGAAGCCGTTTTGTTCTTTTATATAAATTTCTAACTCCTTTTCGTCCATATTTGCAGGGTAACCTATAATTTTGATTTTAGGTTTTTGTAAAGTGGTCATGGAAATTATATAATCCTCGTTCAGCTTATCTGATACTTCTGTTATTAGTTTTTGAGCGTCATTTGATTTTGCGCACTCAATATCTGTCATTCTATCTCATACAGTTGTCAATCCCAATTTTTAGTTTGGCAAGATCTGTTTTGATTTCATCTTTACTTCGCTTTAATAATTGCTTTTGGTATATTAGTCATTCTGGCTGCTTGGTTGGGTAAACACTCCCTGGTATTCGTCATGCAAATGTTCGAATAGGTTCATTGTTTTGCTAGCATATCTCCAATTTTATCTTGCCGGGACAAATATTTATCATTTGTTTCATCAACTAGTCTTTTTAGCAGGCTTGTTTCAATTTTTAACAAACCATTTTCGTTTATTGGACGTAAGACATGTAAATAAAGGTCTTTAAGGTTGACTTCACGACACACAATTATGCCCATTTTTAATTTTTCACACTGAATAGACATTAAGAAGTCTTTTGCTATTTTTTGCTTACAAGTACCACAACTAATACCGCTTTTGGCTTTAAAAATATCCTCCATTTTCTATGAAGCATAATGAAGTTTTTTTGTAATGATCAATTGCGTAAAGCAACAACTCATGATAATGTGAAACTGCACAAAAATGCTAAAAATGTTATTTAAAAAATTCCAGACTTTGCCACTCATAAAATAAAATGTTTGCAACAAACTGTGACGTTTATAGCCAAAATATGCAGAGTATGTACAAGAGTTGCTCATGAGTAAATATACAAGTTAAAGCTAAGCAGGTGCAAACATGTTCGATTCGGGTGTTAATCTAGCAACAGCAGTTTGTTTACAGACTAAAACTGGTCGAACTCACCTCAGCCTGGAGGTCGGCGACCTTATCTTGAAGCTCTCGGACTCGGTCGCTATCGTCGACTGAATGGCTACGAAGTTCTCCCTCCGTCGCAATTTCTTCATTCTGCAACCAACAATCAGCACACAGCCACAACAGGGATTCCCACTTATAGCCTACCTTCAGTTCCAGCTGGCTGATCTTCTGGGTCAACTCCACGACAGCCTGGGTCTTCTCGGCGTCGCGAATTCGGGCGCACATCAGCTCGTCCTGCATCTTGCTGTCGAGGTCGGCGTACCGGCGGTGCTCCTCTAGCATGCGGGCGGCCGCCTCGCGATCCCTCAGCTCCGCCTTCTCCAGCAGCTCCTTCTGCTTTTTGATTTCTTCATCCTGGCGACGCAGCTGGTTTGTGCCGACTTGAACCTGCGTTTCGAGCTCCATCACTTTTAGCCGCAGCTCCTTGACTTCAGTGAGGGTCTCCATTTCGCGCAAACGAGTGGTCATCAGCTCTTCCTCCACCCGCTGGGTCTCGTTGTTTCGGTTCTCCCAGAAGAGCAGCTTTTTGGGGGTGCTGTGGGCTTCGCCCGACGGCGCCGACTCTTGCTTGTGTTCCTGCAATAGAGATATGTGAATTTATTCTAACAAAATGGATAATCTACGACACTTTCGTGGTGTTCTAATGTAATTTGTGACACTTGAGTTGATGTTTGGTCGGTTATAATTTAAGCTTAATACAAAAAACGGTTTTTCGCAAAAGAAGTTTTATCTTTTGTAACACTCGGGAAATCACTAAACAGGACAATAAAAAATTTGAATAAAACTTACAGAATGATGTTTTAACTGTCAGCACCCATTGTTTTTTGAAGAATAGTTATCAATGAAAATGTAAGTCAACTTGCTACTGTTAACTATGTTCATAAATTACTGTTTATTTATTATCACTGACATTTTTTAATCTCTTATTTTCTTCACTTTTAACACACTTCAACCTAATCTTTGCTAAAATGTATATTATTAGAAAAAAATAAAGAAAGCGAAAAGTATGATAAATATTGAATAATACTAAGGCCCTGAACACACGGGATTCCGTTTCCCAGATTCGGTATGCGGGATACAGAATCTGAGTCTGTTCAGACACGGCGACTGAATCTCAGACGCGGGCCTTCAGTCACTTGCAGTGCCGTGCTGTTATGGACCTAGCATTGATGTTCTTTGTTTCTGTCGAATTAGTCTAGAAGTGCTGTATTAAAAGTCAGGGATTGGGCTCTACTAAGCTAATACATTTTTCATTGTCAAATAATGTACATTCTATGATCGTTGTATAGTAAGGAACGCCTTGCTTATTCGATTTAAATAGAAGTTGAAGAAAATCTGCTACGCCTATGATATGATATCATATGTTGTGGCTGGCAAAAGTAGGCGAGTCCAGGCCGTGGTACACGTGGACTCATATCCTCTATATGCTCCAATGGTAAATCGGTATCCGAGATACAGAATTTGTAGCCGGAGGCCGAAATGGAGAGATAAGGAAAATCGGCCGCCGGCGACACATTCTGTATCTCGGATACCGATTTACCATTGGAGCATGTAGAGGATATGAGTCCACGTGTACCACGGCCTGGACTCGCCTACTTTTGCCAGCCAGAACATATGATATCATGTCATAGGCGTAGCAGATTTTCTTCAACTTCTATTTAAATCGAATAAGCAAGGCGTTCCTTACTATACAACGATCATAGAATGTACATTATTTGACAATGAAAAATGTATTAGCTTAGTAGAGCCCAATCCCTGACTTTTAATACAGCACTTCTAGACTTATTCGACAGAAACAAAGAACAGCAATGCTAGGTCCATAACAGCACGGCACTGCAAGTGACTTAAGGCCCGCGTCTGAGATTCAGTCGCCGTGTCTGAACAGACTCAGATTCTGTATCCCGCATACCGAATCTGGGAAACGGAATCCCGTGTGTTCAGAGCCTTAAAACGTAAAAAACAAGAATCAAGTAAAAGAAATAATCAAGTGGAGCTACCATTTAAAAAAAGTAATAAAACACAAAGCATGCTAACAAAAAAAATCCAAGAAATAAGCAGGATACTGATATAATAACCTGATAATGAATAAAAGAGATAAAAATCTCATGGAAAAAATAATTTAGCAAATGACAAAGAAAATGTTGCAAAACATTAGAAATAAGTTATAAACAAACAACGAATTCATGCAAAGAACAGTTAAGATGGAATTAACTAAGAATGGAGAAAAATAAGAACACTGAAGGAAGAAATGAAAAAGAAGAGGTCGAATTGAAGCACCTAGGCAAAAAGTTTGAGAAACTGAAAGAAAAATAGAAATGCAAAAGCAAGAAAGAAAAAGAATAAAAGACATAACAATTAACAAGGAAAGCAAACAACAGAAAGAAGTCCCAAGTTTTTCATAAGACAGAAAAGAGAAAAAACGTTAATAGCAGAAGTAGACATCTTTGATGAAATACTAAAGTATAAGCTAGAAATCAAGAAGATTTACACAGAAAGTGAATTAACTAGAATGGAATAATAAATACAAATTAAAATAACACACAAATCAATAAATATTAAAGAAAAGGGAAATGTAGTTAAAAGTTCACAACCAGAAACTAACAAGAACAGGTACATAAACACCTTTAAAGCATCACTGTTGCAGTTCTCTATGAAACTCACAAAGTGTATTATTTGTATTGAAATGTTAAAACTGATAACAAACTGGTTCTTCCTACCTAAAATCACCCAAGTGTCGCAAATTATAAATATGCGAACGAGAATGCAGTAAATTGTATAGGCAGTTGCATATACTAACGTTTCAAGCCATCATCAGTTCAAAATTCTATCAAATTGTTTCTAATAATTTGGCCACCCACTGTACCATTTTATGACACTCCAACCCGTCAAGAATCTTACGTGTAGAACCATAAAGATTACCCAAATCAAACTATCCCAAAATGGTACTGAGCAATGAAGAAAGTTATGTTTGCAGTAATTCTCTGTAGCACAGGATTAGTAAAAGCAGTTAGGCTAGATCAAAAGATAGTTATAGCAAACTGGTATATCACACTTTTTCTTGCTCAAGTACTGATTGAGATGCAGGTTAAGGGTTTAATACTGCATCATGACTACGAATATTCCTATTCAGCTACGATAACAAACTATTTGAAGGAAAAGTCACAATTGTTTTTTTAATAATATAAAAAACGAATGCCATTTGGCTTTTGATCAAATTAGAAAAAGAGATTGACACTGAACGGGAATACTTTGAATATAAATAGTTGTTGGTTGTAAACCTTGTTGAGCAAACAAAATAAAAAAAACCTCTCTAAGGGCTTTTAACGTTTTATTTGGTAAACTTGGTAAACACACACTTAATTGGAAGCAAATGCGACAAGATTTAACACTGAAGAAATTAAAACAAACTTCGCATCAACGTGAGCTCTTCACCCTTTCGGTGATTAAAAATACGAGCTGCAAAAACGAAAGTTAGTTACTGTGTCCAAGTAGTAAATTTTGTATTTTAATATGCTTTGCTTCAACCGAGTTAAAATTCGGACAAAAGATTTGGGAAACCAATGGAAAATACATTTTTCACCTGAAAGTTTGATATGATTCAGGAGGCACGCGAGGGCCTCCATTATCAATATTAATTCGATCACGCCCTCGCCACGCAACAAGTATCAGGACGCGGCATTAATTACCAGATCGCAAAAACCCAAAGACGCAGTTTTAACATCTGCATAACAACAGCCGTCCCAAAATTTGCAAGGAGCTACCGCACTACTGCCCAGAGCATAACCGTCATAAACCCATCAAAACAAAGATGACAGCGCGACAAAGGAAGTGTTCCGGGCAGTAACCCGCTCAGAAACACAGGGAAGCTGGCGCATTAATTAAAAAGGGCCAACATTACGTGAATTGAGGTGTTGGTTTTTTCCTTTTTACTATTGTTATAAGGTCAGGGTGAACATAAGCGACGCACGTATGAAATATTGTCAATCTGCCGCCGCCTGCGGTAGAAAGCACTTCTCCAAGTACGCAAATAGGCGAAATAACAGCACCATAAAACTATAAAGTATACGAAGGTTGCAGCGACCAGAGGAACATACAGTTTTAGGAATAAGCAGTTTTGGAAAATAAAACCCAAAGGGCACCAATAAACGCCGGCACCAGATAGTCTGGAATAAATCCGGGTCTTAAACTCGCGTTCAAATCAAGGAACAATGGAAGTCCACACGGCGAGGGCTAATTAAATTAAAAACACCGGCCACCGGATGCGAAAAATCGCCTAACCAGTGGGAGCACGGGGCAGCAATTCCGCGTGCTAAGAAGTCCGCGAATCACAACCGCGCAGCTTCTATTGTAGAAATAATTTAATTAATCCTAACTTTGTTAATATGCGGGCGAAACATGTCGAATAAGGGCTCAAAATTCGAGTCTTTAGGAGACGAAAACAGTGCACAAGCGTTCGACAAGATAGCAGTTCGCGCCGCGGCGTAACGAAAATCCGCACCGCGGCCAAGCGGCTTGCATTCAAGAAAGGAAATTACAACTCGCAACTTTATTAATAGGAGAGCAAGACCTATCCAATAAAGGCTCAAAATTCAAGTCTTTAGAAAGCGCAACCAATCTAGAGGTTTTTTTTCCTCTCGCTACGAGATTGATAAGCCCGCAAACGCCGCGGCATCTAAAAGATCAGCGTCACAACCGCGCGGCTTCTATTGTAGAAATAATTTAATTAATCCTAACTTTGTTAATATGCGGGCGAAACATGGCAAGTAAAGACTCAAAATTCAAGTTTTTAGAAGACAAAAGCAATGCCCATGTCGGCGACAAGATAGCGCTTCGCGCCGTTCAGCCAATCGTGAGCGAGGAATCGGTAAACAAAGCCGGCAAGACCTTTATAAACCCCGGGCTTCTTGAAAAAAGCACGGAGTTCCAACCAGCAGTTCAGACAGCAGCATCCAGTATCCAGCAGCTACCGCCATAGGTCCAGCCAGCCTGAGTGCTCCAGCTCCAACCAAACTTAGTCTCCAGCGGTGCTCGCCGACCTCCTGGGACTTTGCCGAATTGCCCAAGCGAAGCCGGATCCAGCCGCCCGACGCGCCGGCCGCCCTCAACCTCTGCCGTCATCGCCTGCCGAGTCACCGCCTCCTAGCAACGTCCCGGACCCCGACCCACAGCTCGGAGAACCGCGGAGCCCCCCTCGAGAGCTGTCACCGCCTCCATGGAGTAAGGACGTTCCTTTCTCCCCGTTCCACAAGACGCCGCCTCCAGCCGGCCTCTACGAGGACGCCCCCCCCCCACGCACTAATCAGTCTCATATTTTTTACAGACTTCAGGAGACCTTCCAGCGCCTGTTCGGCCCCCCACCTACCCCCGACCCCGAATCGCCCTTGACCATCAAGGCACGCCGGTGTCTACAGGTGCTGCCGCCCTCGGGATCGCCCACCGCCGCCGCCAACCGCGCGGACATCGCATCCCCGCAGCATTGCCCACGGACCCCGGAGCTCTGAAACACGCCCACGAGACGGGAAGCCCTGTACGCCCAGACCCCGCCCGGACCCCGCCGCCCGCACCGCCGCCAACGCCAGGTCCTCCACCGCCCCGGGAAGTGGGATGTGGAGTTGGAGCTGTACCTAAGCGCCGAGGAAACACGGGAACTGCAGTCCTTGTGGGACGCATACTGCGCCACCGCCGAGCCGAGTCGCCGCCCTCAGCTCCCCACCGTAGCCCTGCCGGCCCGAAGCGAGGTCCAGGGTACACCCCACTACCGCAGGAAAGACCCGCGGCAGACCAAGGAGCTCCGCGACCGCCCCCGGCCGCCTCTCCGCTCCTCTCCGGCGCGCATACCGTCCAGCCACCGGCGACACCGCCGCCGCCCGTCGCCATCGCCCAGGCGCCCCAATCAGCAGCCATCTGGCCCGACGAGCCAGCAATGCCGCGCACCGAGCCCCCAGCGCCGCCTCCAGCGCCCGCACCGCCGCCGCCTCCAGCGCCCGCACCGCCGCCTCCAGCGCCCGCACCGCCGCCGCCATCGCCCAGGCGCCCCAACCCGCAGCCAGCCGGCCCGACAAGCAAGCGAGGCCGCACACCGAGCCCCCAGCGCCGCCTCCAGCGCCAGAACCTCCGCCGCCCCGGCACGCACGCCCCTCCCCACGAAAGGAAGAGCCCCGGGACAAAACACGACGACCCCACGCCACCAGAGCCTTCGAGGCGTCATCAACTAAATAGCCCATTTTTACTTCCTTTTACAATAAAGGAAGTATTGGATTCACCCCAAAAATTCGAAATTGAGTTTTCAACAGATCTTCACGTTTTAGAGTCCCCTGATCCCAAAAAACATAATTTTTTTCATTGCTCTGTCTGTCTGTCTGTCTGTGTGTCTGTGAACAGGATATCTCAACAACGGAAAGAAGTATGGCGTTGAAACTTCATATATAAGTTTTGTGTACTATGTAGATGCGACAACAAGCTTTTTAAGAAAATCGCATAACCGGAAGTAGGTGATTTTTCAGTTTTTTTCAATTTTTTCAAAAACGGCTCTAACGATTTTTTTCAAACTTCTCATTTCTATTACATTTTTAATGTGTATTGATGCGATTTTCCAGTTGAATACTTCTAAAATGGGTTTCTTTTGTTTTTTTTCGATTTTATTTATTAACTCCTATTTTAAATAGAACACCCGGTATATTATTACATTTTTGAATTCCGCTTAAAATTCTAGAGAAAATTTGTCTCTTCAACTAACACTCTATTTTGTACCGTTTTTGTAGAATTTGTAATTTTTGAAAATTTTTGACAATGCTTAAAAATTAAAAATGAAATTTTTGTCTAATTATAAGATCATTGTAAAAGGAAGTTGTGTGAGTGTATCACACCAGATTTTTGTATATATGTTCGAAAAATAAAAAACCTGTGTAAATATCATTTTTTTGTTTTCTCTCTCTTTCTCTCGTGCTCTTGCACTTAGGTCTGCCCCGCCTACCGGGGAGAACACCATTGGCCGACTGAGTTGCCAGGGCCAAATCTACAAGAGTCGCCATTAGTAGGAGTTAGCCCTCGCCCGCCCTCCAACAAGGCCGCGGGACCGAGTCGTGTTAAGTTTAAACTACAGCAGATGAAGGATGAGTAAGTTTTCTTTGATAATAACCTAATCTATGCTGGCTAAAAATTACCAATAAAGAAAATGCATCCAAAGACCAGCAAAAAATCAGAATCTTTAATCATTACAAGTCACAGACAACAACATGTTAAAATAGAGAAAGAATTTCAAAAACATGGGGGATACATGCAACGAAAGAGTAAAATATTAAGCGATGATGTAGAGCGAACTTGGAAGTTTTAAATACATTACTTAAATCAACAAAAAATGCATATATATATATATTTGGTGGCTATACACCCTCAAAGGAGTAATGTCGCTCGAAACTGAGCTTTCTAGATCGTTTATACGGGTGTCATCAGTACCCATCTACTACTCTATCCTCTGGCAAATTTCTTTCCATTTTTTTCTATCCATCACTTTATTCTTCCAATCTTTAATCCCAGCCCTTCCAAGGTCTTCTGTTACTTCTTTTAACCATGTCGATCTTGATCTCCCCTTTCCTCGCTTACTACCCGGATTACATTCTGATATCCAGAAAATTGTTTTGTCTGTGCCGGCCCTCCATACGTGACCCAACCATCGCACCCTTTGTTTTTTTATTGTCGTTACTATATCTTCTTCCATTTCTTGTTTTAATTTCTACTTCTGTATTTGTTTTCTGCTACCCTTACAGGTCCTAGCATCGTTCTCCAAATTTTCCTCTCCAATATTCTAAAATCTTCTTCCTGTTTCTTTGTCACTGTAATTGTTTCCGTCCCATACAATATTGTTGACTTTATTATTGCTTTATATGTTTTTTTTTTCCGAGTACTTTATTACTTGGCATTTTTTGTTCACTTGAAATGCTCTCTTTCCTGTCATTATTCTTTCTTTAATTTCTATATCTTTATTTCCATCACTTGATATCATAACCCGTAGGTATTTAAATTTAGTTCTTACAACTTCAAATTCAAGTTCCTCCATCCTGATATTTTGGTTTTTCCTTTGTAATTGACTGCCTATTCTCATTATTTTTGTCTTTTAAACATTGATTCTCAACCCCATTTTTCCTCCTTCCTGTATTACTGCTTTTAACATCTCTTTCATCACTGTATGGTTTGTTGCCACCAATACTACATCATCCGCATAAGCTATAATTTGCTTACCAGATGTTCTTAATGTACCCTTGTAAATTCTTCTAAGTACGTATTCCAATGCAAAGTTAAATAGCACTACGGATAGTTGCCTTTTTGCATTTTCACACTTATTGCTGTTCTTCTCATTGTCATCTTTATTAACCTTCTCAGTTTAGCACTTGTTCCCATTTCTTTTAATGCGTTCATCAACTTCTTTCTATGGATGAGGTCAAAGGCTTGCTTGAAGTCTATGAATAGAAGCTCCATTACCATTTCATACTCACGTGCTTTTTCTGTTATCTGTCTTATTATGTGTATTTCGTCTGTTGTTGATCTTACTCTAATAAATCGACATTGATATTGCCCTATTAAGTTTCCTGCAGTGTCCATTAATCTTCTTTGTATTAGTGTCGACATAATTTTGTATGTGGTACACAAAATGTAAGTCCTCTATAGTTTTTACACATTTCTTGATCTCACTTCTTGTGTTTGTAAGCATTTGTTCAGATTCCCCTTCTACCAGCATTCATTCTTCTTCCCGTATTCTTTTTATCATTATGTATATTTTTTCATGTAATTCTTCTCCACCATATTTTATAAGTTCCGCATTTATCCAATCTTTCCCTGGAGTTTTACCATTGTGACTTTTCTTAATGATTTCTTTTATTTCTTCTTTCGACGGTATTACTCTTATCATGTCTTGTTCTGGTGTTTCCATCTCTTCATCTTCTGTCTCGATCGTTTCTGTTTGTATCAATAATCTCTTAAAGTATTTCATAGACGTCTTTTTTCCATTTTCGTCCTTGATACCAGTGGTCTTTCCTTTGTACATCTTGTTTTGTTCATTTATTCTCTTATAATATGCTTTGCATTTCTATTTCTACCATCATCTTCAATGTGCTTTAACTTACGTTAATAAATTCAGCTTCTCTTCTTTTCCTGATCCATCTTAATCTTGCCTCTATTTTTATTTTGGTTATTTCTTTACATTTGTCATCATACCATCCTGGGTTATTTCTGTTCATTGCCCTTCCCATTTGAGCTTCCGTTACATCATTTATACATTCCTTTATTCTCGTCCATTGCACTTCTATTTCTTCTTCGTTTATATTATTCCCTTTTAGTTGTTCCCCATTTTTCTTTTTATTACTTTCATTATTTAGTTTTTCTACATCCCATTTACATATTACATTTTTGTTCTTGTTTTGTTTTTTCACTTTTTGCTTTAATGTTGCTGTAACCATGAAATGATCAGTGTCAACACATGCTCCTGTATGTACGTACATCTGTTACTGTTTATTGCTTTCTCTTGTTAACTAGTGTGTGATTTATTTGCGTGTACGTTTTCTGATTCGGTGATTTTCATGTTATTTTATGTATTTACTACTGCTTATAATCATGTTTGTCCTTGTCGATAAATTGCAGTCTTTGCCCATTATTATTACTTTTTTATTGTAATGCAGAAAATGCATGTAAAGCATATAAAAATACAAAAAAGGAAACAAATATAGTATACAAATTATAATATTAAACAACAGGTTAAACTAAAGAAGAAAGTATGGAAAAAAATTTAAAAATAAAAAAAAATAAAGAATATAAGCAACAAAGCCAAATAGAAAATAGAAATACAAAAGTGCTTTACAGAATATTAAAAAATTAAAGACAGAAAAAACAATAAGAGCTACCTTAGATTAATAGTAAAGAGGGAAGATTACGAATGGATGGAAACAGTATAAATAAACTTTGGTAACGTACAAAAGGGCCAAAACAGCCTAAATTAATAAAGATTAGATCACAGTGAAAGAAATAACAGTTTAAACACCTTAAAAAATGAGAAAGCAGCAGGTGCATATGGTATTAAATCATAAATGTTAAAAAAGATTTTTTTTTTTTTTTTTTTTTTTTTTTAAACTTTATTTTTATTTACAATCTGCTCTACTGAGCAATAAGTAAATTTGGTGATATTTACAAAATTGGTACATGATGGGTGCTTTCCCAATGGAATGCCCCTTTAAGTATTACTTATGCAGATATACACATAACATTGATATACAGTAATATGTAAATCAGTATCGGTATTGCAGGTCTAGCGGGTCGTGTCTTTTCAGTCTCCGGGTGGTATTGCTGTTGTCTAACAAATTTATAGCCAGAGTGTTTGTGTGACTTCCAAGTCGAGTAAGATATTTTGCACTCACGCACTTCAGTTCGTCTTTCACTAATTTTACACGCAAGTCGCGATGAATGATTTCATTTTTTACGTACCATGGTGCATCTGCAATTGTTCTCAGAGTTTTGGATTGGAATCTTTGTAATATCTCCAGATTAGAGTTACTAGTAGTCCCCCATAGTTGCAATCCATATGTCCATATGGGCTTTAGCACAGTTTTGTACAGTAGTACCTTGTTTTGCAGAGACAGTTTTGATCTACGTCCTAACAGCCAGTTTAATTTGGTTAACTTCAACCCCAGTTGTTTCCTTTTACTAAATATGTGTTTTCTCCACGTTAGTCTGCGATCAAGATGCATGCCCAGGTATCTGACGTCTTGTGATTGTGTAAGTGGGGTATTATTGAGGGTGACTGGAGGGCATGTTTCCCTTCTGAGTGTGAAGGTAACATGTGTAGATTTGGCTTCATTTGCTTTTATGCGCCAGATTCGTAGCCAATCTTGCACTTTATTGAGACAGCTCTGTAATTTTTGTGATGCGGTCGCAGAGCTTTCGTGGGTTGCAAGGATTGAAGTGTCGTCTGCGAACGTGGCTGTGATCGTGTCGTCGTTGGTAGGTATATCTGCTGTATACAATACATAGAGCATGGGTCCTAGTGTGCTTCCTTGCGGTACACCAGATTTTATAGGATGCAATTTGGTGGTTTCACCTTGGAACTTCACCTGGAAATGTCTGTTGGTTAGGTACGATTTCATTAGTTGGTAGTAGGTGTGTGGAAGGTTTTTCTTAATTTTGTACAATAGGCCTTCATGCCAGACTTTATCGAACGCCTGGGTTATGTCTAAAAACGCCGCAGAACAGTACTTCTTCTCTTCATAGGCCTTGTTGATTTCACTTACTATCCTGTGGACTTGTTCGATAGTGGCATGTTCATGTCTAAACCCGAACTGGTGTTCCGGTATGAGATTATTCTCCTCCAGAATTGGCTTGATTCTCTTAAGTAAGAGTTTTTCAAAAATTTTAGATAATATCGGTAGCAGACTGATCGGGCGATAAGATGTTGGTTCCTCTTGAGGTTTGCCTGGTTTAGGTATGAGCACTATTTGAGCCACTTTCCACTGGGCCGGGAAATAGTTCAATTTTAGGATGGCATTGAATATAACCGTTATTAATTTAAATCCCTTTTCTGGCAATTCTTTCAGTAAGTCACCTGTAATCAGGTCATATCCTGGTGCCTTCTTCGGATTTAGTTCGGACCTGATTATGGTTTTTACTTCCGCTAGCGTGATCCTTTTTATTGGTAAACTTAGTTGGTCTGGTGTTTCTAAGTATTGCTCTATTTCGGTTTCTTCCTCTATTGTTAGGTCAGAGGCGAACGGTTGAAAGACATTTGTGAGATGTAGTGCAAATGTATCGGCTTTTTCTTGCTCACTTCTGGCCCAATTTCGGTCAGGTTTTCGTATTGGGGGAATGGCTTGCTGAGGTTGTTTTAATCTCCTCGTAATCTTCCATAATGAGTAGTCCGTTGCTTCTGTAGCAGAGAGAGTTGAGAGATAGTATCCTATAGATTGGTTTCGTTTCTCTTGAAGAGTAACCTTTAAATTTCTGGTTGCATTATTCAGCCTATTTTTATCTTTCGGAGATCTAGTGTTCTGCCAAGTTCTGCGAAGCCTTCTTTTCTCAGCGATTGCTTTTTTTATTACTATAGGAAGAGTATTGTGCACTTCGTTCGTTTTTGGTTGGGGAGTTGATTCCCATGCAGCGCTTTGTATAGTGCGGTGTAGGTGCTCCACTGCGTCATCAACTTCATCAGGAGTCTTGACAGGTATTTCTAAGTTTATTTGTTCATTAGCTAGTTGTCTAAATGATTCCCAGTCAGTTTGGTTGTTACTGAGTCTAATTGGTGTAGGCCTGCTAATTACCTGTGCACTGAGTGTAATTATAATCGGAGTGTGATCTGATGTCGTGTCTAGACATGACTCAATTTTTAAATAATTTGGGGCTATATTATTAATAATGCAGAGGTCGAGCAGATCTGGAATTTTATTCCTGTCCGTGGGCCAGTATGTTGGCTCTCTGGTGGTGAGATAGCTAAAATTGTTGGTAATGAGAGATTTTAGTAGTTCTCTGCCTTTGGTTGTGGTTGTCCTGGCACCCCACTCCTGATGCTTGGCGTTATAGTCTCCGCCGGCAATAAACCGTGCTCCAAGTGTAGCAAAAAACTGAGTGTAGTGTTCTGCTTTTATATTGTGTTTTGGAGGGCTATACAGTGCTGTGACTGTGATTGGTCCTGTCCAGTCTTCTACGACTACGCTTGTAGCTTGGATGTGCTCGTGATTATACTTATTTGTTGGATAGTGCTTGATGGATCTTTTTATAATTACTGCTGTTCCTCCACGTGCATCTCCGCTAGGGTGTTGTGTATCGTAAATATTATAGTTAGGAATTTTGAAATAACTTTTATTTGTAAAATGTGTTTCGGATATTAAAACTATATCTAGATCATGATTGGTGATAAATGTCTTTAGTTCTAGGATGTGGTTTGACAAGCCGTTGGCGTTCCATTCTGCAATCTTGAGTATTTGCGTCATTATTTGAGTTTAGAAACAATGGCTGTAAGAAGGTTTAGCATTGTTTTTATGTTCTCTGCTAGTTCAATCATCATTTTCTCTAGCTTTTCGATGTTTGACGTCTGAGGTATATTTAGGTGGGAAGGAAGTTGGTTCCCATTTGCTACAATTTGGGCGAACGTTCTTTCATTGTTGTTTGGCATTTGTGTGGAGGTTAAAACTGGATGCTGTACTGCCACTCTAGGACGTGGTGGTGGAAATTTTCTCTGCTTCAGTTCCTGGTAGATTTGACATCCTTTGTAGTTTGCAGGATGCGATCCATTGCATAAAACGCACTTTGGTTGAGTGTCCTTCGTTTTAGTACATGTTGATGTTAGGTGGTTTGCGCCGCATTTCACACACCTAGGTTGATGGGTACAGAATCTCTTTGTGTGACCATATCTTTGACATGTAGCACATTGCGGGATTTCTCTTTTCGGGCGGGGTGGTTCTATTACTACTTTTGTGTATAGTAACTGCTTGATTTCGTATATTTTTTTGTTGGAATCGCAGGGAGCCAGATCAACAAAAAACATGGAGAGCGGTAGTTTGCTTGTTCTGTGCTTGGCGTTATATATGTTCCTAACTGTGTGTCCTTGCTTCACTATTTCGGCTTTCAATTCATTAATATCGATAGAGTGGTGAAGGTTCTTAATTACTACTCGAAAGCTACGTTCTTCTTTCATCTGAAAGGTATGGAACTGTACTTTTATCTCTATCAATCTAGTTACTAATGCTCTGTAGGTATTTGCGTCAATTGTCATGATTTTTACTTGATTTCTGCCTATGATTTTTAAAGTGTACTTTTTGTCGGCTATTTGATTCAATTCTGTTACCAGTGGTTTGATGTCTACCACATCTGAAATAAAGATTGGTGGTGGATTTATCGTTTTTGTGGCCGTGGACTTGTCTGCTTCCATTGCATTATCTATCTCATTATCTGGGAGAGCTTGAAAACGATTTGATAAATTAATTTGTGGCGTTTCGTTTATTGCGGTTTTTTGTTTTACTAAACGATTTATTTCTTCTTGTTGGTCGCGTTTGTTTTTCCTTGAAGTTACTGTAGTCCAGTTCGTGTGTTGATTTGACGTAGATGGCAAATTATTAATTGTGTGGGGCCAGTGCATAGAGGATGCCGGATATTGTAAAACTAAATTTTGACCTACCTGCTGATTTAGTGCAGGGTGTGTATACTGTATATATTGAGGCTGTGCTGCTTGGAATTGCGACTGCATCATATTATTCGGTAGCTGGGGATACTCAGCTTGGTACTGCATCATTGTTGGCTGCGCATAGGGCACGGAATATTGTTGATTAGTGCCAGCCATTCGGCTGACACTAATATGTGATTATATTCCTGAATTAATGTAGTTTAGAAATATTCTTTCATTCACACGGAATAAAATTGTTTATAAGCGTAAATAACTTCGGCTTGCACTTTATCACTTGCGATAGCCGCGACCGCAATGCGTCCTTGCTTCGCAAAAGTCAAACCGATACTCGTTAAAAAAAAAAAAAAAAAAAAAGATGTGTGAGGAAAGAGAGATATCATTACATAAATTAAACAAACTTAGTATGAAAGAAAAATAAAATTCCAGATGCGTGGCAAACGGCAATAATTATTCCGTTATTCAAAAAAGAGATACATGAACTATAAATGAATTTTATTACTAGTATAGTAATATGGGAAGATTTTAGAATACAATTAAGGGTAATAATATAACCAACATTAAATAATACAAGCATGTTTTCGAGCAACTCAAAACAGTGCAAAAACGCTTCTTTATGTCAAAACAAATGTGTGAAAAAACAGTGCAGCATACACAAAAGGCTTTTGATAATGCTGTGAGAAATAGAATTTTGCTAATTTTAAAGAAAAACACTAATGCAGGTGGTAGGAAGTTTATACACATGAACACGAAATATGGTTAGAATAAAAGATACACAATAAGAGAAGGATGTATTTTTAGCATTTTAGGCAGTAACAATAAGGTGACAAAAGTTATTGAATATAGAATAACGCAACCAGTTATCGTCAGAGTTGTATGCGGACAATTTAATATGATGAAATAATAACTATATCCAAGGGCACAGTAGAAATGAAATTAACTACAGAAGCAAATCCGTTACAACTCAGTAGAATTAAATATTTACTATCCATAATGACTAAAAGTGATTGCAGTATGACGACAGAAGTCAATAATAGAATAACATAAGTCACAGATCATACTATTCAGGTGTGTAGGAGTGGGGTGAGGGGAGGGGCAGTGGTTCCCTCAAAAATATATTTTTCTAGTTTTATCAGAATTTATAATTTTACCAATTTCTTATAATCACTAACATGAACATATATAAACTTGAATTGCAAATCGCCTTATTACTTTATCGGTGCTGAATGAGTGATATTAAATATTACTATTCCAGAAAATAATTGGTGTGGATCCATAGGATACTATTAAAAGTTTAGCCGCCTGTTTGAACAAGCGATCGGCGCGGGTGTGATAAGATACATTTGTTGATTTATTATGTGGAACATTTAACACGTGTTATTTCTACCTGATTAAAATAATAGCTACGTGGACGAATAGAGATTAGCATATGCAATACAAGATCTTTTGCAGCTGCAGTTTTAATATTTTTATCAAATTTTGACGTACCTTTATCAATCCCTTAGCGAACCCTATACGTAGTTGTTTATATGGAAGGCTCAAATATTTTTTTTATTTACGAGCAATATAATATGGTTTATTTTTGTAATAGATACAAAATGTGAAAAGCTACTTGTAACTCCCAAGCGATTTGTCAAATTATTTCTCCCTCAATCTCATGGTAACCATGTAACTACCGGGTGTCTTAAAATGAATTACATCTAGTATGCTTTGAATTTCCCATAATGCAATCTAAAATTTTACTTGAAATTGGCAAGACTGTAAGTCAATGTCAAATTTGAGGTTAGCAGGTTTGACACAAACATTACATTTTTAAGCGATTTATAAAAGGTGTTTCAAAATGAACGCAAGATGTGAATTGCATGGCATTTTCTTTTAATCAAGAATGCTGGACTAAAAATGTGACAACTGTCAAATAGACGCATCGCGATTATCAGTCATGGAACGCTACACGAATCACCAGCGGATTTTAATATTGAAAACTTACTCAAATATGGTGAAAGTTTAGCGGAAACAGTTCGCAGAGTGTGTGCAATTTTTGGTCAAAAAAATGCACCAAACTGTTCGACAGTTAAGAGACCGATCAAGAAATTTGATCAAACTGGTTCAGTTGTGAACGCGAAATCATCAGATCGTCCTCGATCAGGCCGGTCCAATGAAAATATTGCTTTAGCGACTGCAAGTAGTGGCAAGAATTCAGGCACATCGATGCGCCACCGTTCGCAGCAACTGACCATTTCGACAAGCAGTTTGCAGAGAATTTTAAAGAAAGATCTCAATCTGCAGTTTTATTGTATATGTCAAATACCAGACTGGCTCCATGATTACCTAATGTAGTATAATACAGAACTTACCTGCGTAGGGCAATTCAGTTTGCAGTTATTATAAATTATTTTGAAGCACTCGAGTCACTGTTTGCTTTCAATCTGTCAAAGATTAGTTGTTAAAATTTTAAGATGTGTCTCACATACCATCCAAGTTATTGTTTTTAATTTGGCTTTTGGTGAAGCAATTTGCATGTGGTATTTGAAATATAAGGTTTGGACATTCACTTTATGTTAGTAACTGATCACTCAGTTGAATTAAAACTTAATTATCCCTCTATTGCAAGTTATTCCGTTAATAATTCTTTTACCCAAAAAAGTAAAACTGATAATAATTATTGACTAATTACTACGCCTATTACGGATTATATAATGCCCTACCCTGAACCAAGATCTTGGGGACTGCAGGACCATTGTGTTAATTATTATAAACATCTGAATATTCTTGCGTATGTGGATTTAAGATCAAATTCAATGTAACTAATAACGTTATCGCAGTCATGCACTTTTACCGAGTAGCCTACCGGTAATGCAAATTGCCAATTTAACAGTCAAATTGTACTTCTTTTCACTTTATTTATTTATATTAAACTTTCACAATTTGATTATTGACTTTTATGTGACTTTTACTGTGATATTTGATCTTAATTGTCGTGTTTTATTATTTTGCATTGTGTATAAACTGGCAAATACTTTTGACTGATATTATACTGCTCTGATTTTTATTCCTGCAAATTTTATTTGTGCCCTTACCATTCTCTTTTTTCAGGGATCGGTTAGTAGCGCCTTTCGACTTGTACCTTTTATTTGATTAGCAAAGTGCTTGGGTTACTTGCTATTTGGCGCCCATATTTTTTTACAGCTTAAGATTAGAGTAATTTGTTTAAACCCATGACTAGCTCCGCCTGAGAAGTTGTTGCATGATAGATTTCCTGGCCGTGTAATCTAACCCCCTGGCGATCAGAATTGGCCACCGAGATCGTGCAATCTAACGCCATAACGACTTCTTCCTGTGGGGTTTTGTGGAGTCTTCTGTCTATGCCAACCAACCCACCAGAATTCATGAGCTGAAGGAAGAAATACATTGTCGAAATTGAAGGGCAACTATGCAAAAATGCAAAAAGAGTCTTGGCGGTCATTTCTTGGATGTTCTATTTCACACATAATCGTCCTATGTATACTTCATATGAAAATAAAAATATTTGCAATTATCGAGTAAATGATGTTTTATTGAAAAATTAAATCTTGCGCTCATTTTGAAACACCCTTTAGTTGCATTCATAAATTAGAAAACTATTCATAGCCATACTAGATCAAAATAATTTTTGATCGTACTATACTGGCCGCCATAAGTAAATGAACACCCAGTAAACGTTGGCAAATTTGAATGAAATTTTCAGAAAAGATGTATTTTATTCGTACTAAGAAACGATGAAAATTACAGCAAGATCCAATTATTGCAACAATTTTGAAACACTAATAATGCGTTGATCCTCCTGCGTTTCTTACACATTCAGCCAGTCTATTAGACATACTTGAAATAAGCGAATCAATAGCAGCTTGTAGTATCGAATCCCAAGCTTCTAAAATCTGTTGTTGGAGAACATCTAGACTGTTTGGGGGTGGTTGTAAATCATTGATCCTGCGTCCTAGCATATCCCACACGTGTTCGATTGGTGATAAGTCTGGCGAAAGAGAAGGCCATGGAAGACGATCAACATTAGCATTTTCCAGAAACTCTGTAGTAGCCCTAGCGGTATGTGGCCGCGCATTATCTTGCTGAAAAATGGGATTTACTAGTTGCTGAAGATATGGAATTAACACTGGTTCCAGCACGTTAGTGATGTAACCAACTGCATTTAGCGTTCCTCAAATAATTACTAGAGGAGATCTACTTCCATGGCAAATAGCCCCCATACCATCACACCTTGAGTAAGAGCGGTATGTCGTTCTACAGAAAACTGCATGTCTCTCCTTTCTCCAGCAAGTTTGCTGACCATTCTGCAACCAGCATGGGCCCATAAACAGAATCGAGATTAGTCACTAAAAACTACTCGATTCCATTTCTCATTCCATTGCAACCTTTCATTACACCACTCTATCCGTGCAGTTTTATGACGCGGAGTTAGAGGTACACAAAGAAATGGTCGGTACGACCTAAGCCCAAAAGATCTAATTCTTCGATAAACAGATCGTATGGAGATTGTTGGTTAATTAAACCTCTCCATCTATCACCAATTTTCCTGGTCGAAGAGAAACTGTCCCGAAAAGCCACAAACCGAAGAGCACGATCTTTACGATTAGTGGTGCATCTGGGACGACCCGGTCGTAAATGTCTTCGTTCCTCATTAT
>OW679203.1:64078826-64232227 GCA_940337035.1 Agriotes lineatus
AAATGAAATTAATAATTATTTTGTTAATAACGTACGAACTCTACTAACTGACGAAGAAATTTAGAATTCATATTTGAATAACTGTGTTAGTGAATGCAAGCCTAGAATTTAACCTGTTAACTCAGACGAATTGCTTAAGATAATTACCACATTGGAAAGTAATTCCTGTGGTTGTGACGGTATAAATTTATAAATACAGTATTGTTGTCTATACATTGTACAGTTTCTTATAACATTGTTAATACTTGTATTACACAGAATAAGTATATATCCAGACTTTTGTAAAACTGCGTTAGTAGCTCCGTTGCCATAAGTTGATGACCCAGTTGAAGATAAACACTTTAGACTTATTAGTATCTTGCTACTTTGTCCAAAATTTAGAAACGCTCAGCTACGGGTCCATTTACAAAAGTATAATTTTTGCACTTTCGGGACTAAAGTTGATACTTTAGTCCCCGTAAACAGGGGACTAAAGTAGCTCATTTAATCCCTAGGGACTAAAGTAAAAATGATACCGTAACTATGGTACATTTATGTACGCACGAGGTTAGTAGGTTAGGTTTTGTTTGTCATTTGACACAGACTGACGCAAAACTTAACCTGCAAATCTCGAATTTGACATATACTGACAATACACTTCAGTACAGCCAACTGATTCAGGCCATCCAGGACCTGCTGCAATTCAGTTTTTAATAAATGGTAATTGTCAATTTCCAAATTGACAGATTCCAAATTTTGGAAATGTTTGATGATAATGTTCCCAAAAGTGCAAAAATAGCGTATATACCTCGGGACTAAAGTGTTTTAAATCCCTTGAGTGGTTGTTGCCCTCGGGCTTCGCCCTCGAGGCAACAAACTCCACTCGCGGGATTAAATGGTGCACTTTAGTCCCCTCATGATATAATATACTATTACTGCCTAAATGTCAGGCAGGTTTTCGTCCATTACACAGCTGTACAAGGCTTTCTTACATAGGCTATAACTGACGACATATTTACTTCTTACGAAAACAATAATCATACTATTCTGGCGCTTTTGCATTTTAGTAAAGCATTTGATACCATTAACCACATACCTATTACTCCTAGCCGCGGCCTGCTGAATTGTGTGAGTGACGTTTGTCACACAATTCAACAGGTCGTACTCCTAGCAATACTTCACTATGTAGGATTGGGATCAAGTGCGTCTAAATTAATAACCAGCTATCTAACTAATAGGTGCCAAATTGTAAAAACAGCTAATAATTATCACGACTTACAGATGTTACAAGAGGTGCTCCGCAGGGGTCTATGTTGTATACTGTAGCTACTTGCTTACACTTTATCTACGGTAATTCAACATTTCTCATAAATCATTGGCTAAATATGAATAACCGAAGGTGTCTTCAGTCTACTATATTATTTCATAAAATTATTCGACAGGAGCAACCCGCTTACTTGTATAACAAAATAACGTTTCGGACTGATGTGCATAACAGAAATCTTGGCACAGAGATCTACTCACGATTCCGCAGCACAATACTTCCTTGTTTCAGCGTTCCTTTAGTTATAATATTGCTAAGGTTTACAACGAAATTCTTAAAGTATTTTTTCCACGCCTACATACGAAGGCCGGTCGTTATTACAACGAATGTGTTTGATTATGAAAAAATGCACAATTCACAGCTATACAGTGAGCTAAATGTGTCACTTTAACCTAAGAATTGCTGACAATATGTCATTTCAACCTAAAAACTACTGAAAATATGTCATTTTGACCTAAAAATTACGGGCAATCTACTAGTAACATTGTCAGTTGTCACAATAAAGTTGTCATTCATAAAATTGCAAAAATTTGTATTTTTTGTGGACGTGGAAATGTACCTATAGATAGTACGCTCGTATTTTAAGTCACTCGGCGCCGCTACGATATACGCCACTTTCGCAGCTTGTTATGTAATATACTATAAACAATATTCTGTGCCGCGATTTAGACAAAACATTTTGAATGGTTACTGGAAAAACAAGAAGCCGAGTAGCGCAGATAGGTAAGCGCTTGCCTCACATCAAGCAAGTCCTTCGGGTCGAATCCCGCGAGGGCCGGATTTTCCGCAGCCTTGCGATTTGAACCGGGCTTGGTGAGACCATTCACAGTTGGGCACCAAATTAACTGTGCTCTACTCGGAACCACAGACCTAAGAGATAGAGTAACAAGTTCAACATAACACACACACAGATACCTCACATAAAATAGTTTTACACTTGACTTTAACCTCCAATAGAAAAAAAATATTGCCGCATACAGCATTTTACATTTTTAAAATCGCCAAATGCTACTCCGTTACGTATGTTGCATAAGTAAGCTTTTCGAAAAAAATCGACATGAGTTTTTAACTCCAATAGTTTCTAACTCACAACTTTCTCTACTAACCATAAGCAAAAAAATTAATTTAATAAACCTGAAAAATGCAAGTTTATTTACCAAACATAAGCAAGAATAGTATACTTTAGTGCTTCGGTTCCACGAGACTTGTTAAAATTTTCGAGACCGAGACCGAGACTTGAGCGGTCTCGGTTTCGGTCTCGTCGAGAGTCTCGATTTTTTTTAACATTTTATTCTTTAATAAATTACTTATTCTAAGTTATACGAAAAAAGGCAGTTATGTGTACCATTTGCATACCGAGGGCAAGTATTCGCAGGCGCGAGAAATACATTAAAAATGCTGCACTGACTTGATTTAAAAATCGAATTGGGGGAAGTACCTACCGACTAATGAATCACCTCATTCGCACACAATATGTTCTATTTTAAGAATTGCGATTAGTAGAACGTCATCTACATCGGTATACGAAGCAATGTTTACATCCAGTTTCTTTTAGCTGTTAAAAATGGAGCAAACACAATTGAAGGGACGCAAAAGAATTTTATCAACTAGTAGTGACGAAGAGTCGATTGACGCACAAGTGGTAGCGCAAACTTCTATGAACATCGCCAAAGCCAAGCCTAGCTCTAGTAGATTTGTGGCTAAGAGCAAGACTAATACATTTTAATTTTTTTTTTTAAATTTGAAGTTACTGAATGTGTGAAGCTTGGCGTATGTAATATGTGCAAAGGACAAGTTACTAGCATCAAAATGAAGGGCGGAAATACAACTGGCCTAAAAAACATTTACTTTCTAGACATAAACGTGAATATAAGAATATTTTCCAAAGCTGGATTGATTATCCTCAAACATAGGAATTCATTAAATGACGAATCAGCACGAAGTTTGTTTTGTATTTATTAATTCTTGGATAAATGCGACTTGAGAGTTATAATTTGTATTGTAATTACTAATTACTAATTATGTCTTCTGCCTTGTTCCATCGCATCTGCGATACGATTTTAAATGCATATACTAATTTGATTTTCATTTCAATGATATCTTTGTCTCTTATAAACTGTTTATATTATCATATTTTAGAAATAAAAAGGTTCAGTTCAAATGAAATAAATTGCAGTTTGTGTTACATGTTTAGTATGACTGTCGAATGTTGTAACATCAAATTTTACTTTGCATATTAAAAATTTGTTGAGACTCTCGTCGATACCGAGACCGAGACCTACAAAATTTTTCGAGACCGAGACCGAGACTGAGACTTGCCATTTGAACCGAGATCGAGATCGAGACCGCTATAGGTCTCGACTCGTCGAGACCGAGACTACCTCAGTCTTGGTCTCGTCTCGACGAGATGAAGCAACTAGTATACTTATTAGAACACGAGTTTTATAAAACTTGTATGTCGACACGAGCCTTCGGCAGTCGTGCTGTGAAGGACAAGTGCTCGGAAGTTTTATAAAACTAGTTTTTTATGTATTTTTTTCTAATTTGCAAGTTAAATACCGTTTTACTACAAATAACATCAATTTTGGTAGTTTAGGGAATTTTGTAACAGTTGGTAGGTAACAGTTTTATGCAAATCATACATTTAAGACAATATTTTAAATTTGAATCAAGTAGACTCACCATAAATGTCATTTTTCGCAAGCGTTTGCACGTGAAATTGTAAAATTAGTGTGGATTAGTGTTTCACAATGAATTCAGAAATTTCCTGCACTCCGCCAGAAATACGCCAAATTGCCGAAAATTCTACGGTTAATTTACTGTTATTAGTGTTATTGGCTATAACCTTAAACTCACACTCAAAATGGATGCGGTAACGGCTTTGTTAGACAGCAAATTAGAAAATAGTTATTTAGACCACAAGTGTTAGAAGTGCAAGTGTGGAGGGTTATTAAACAAGGCGCAGCCGAGTTTAATATTCCACGCGCGTGAAAACTAAGCACGATGACACAAGTTGTCTATAAGATTTTTTTAAATTTCATTAAATATTCAAATACAAGCCTATTTTGCATAGAATTTTATTTGCCTTCATGTTAGTCAAGTGCGTTAGTCAGTTTTGGTAACTAAGGAAACTTCTTTATTTATTGAAATCTGTAATTTGTTCACTTCAAAATAAAACTAAAAATGAATAATTTGTTTCTAAAATCGTTCATTACTAATTTAAAAGCACTCTGATATTAATTAGAAAAAGCCTACTTTTTTCAATGAAATTTAAAAAATTAATTTACAAGTAATTAATTTAGTTGATACTTTTAGGGCGCTGCACCCCTGTATTAGTGCCTATGGCGTAAGACATTTATTATATACATTTGTCTAGTAACTTATGTTTGTAACTTTTTTTGAAAATGATAATAAAACTGTTATAGCTATATTGCGTTACGTTTTTCTCGCCGTACATATATAAAAATTTTGTGTAGTGCTTTTTGTAATAACAGCCAAGCTGTGCTTCTAAAAATTTAATATTTTACTGCTGCTTATTAAGATTAGATATTTTTCCCAAGTCTCAGTGCAGTTACAAGTTTCTAAACATTAAAATTTTGCCGGTGATAGTATTCAACCAAAATAAGAATAATATTCATATACATGAATGCATTAATATATTATTAAAATAAAGCAAAATTAAAGTTCTTCAATTGAAATATCAAACAAGAGAATACTTACTATCAGATAGGTTTACCTTGTTCTATAATTCTCAGATATTGGAAGTAGGACAAAAATATGCTCGTTCGATATTTGGCGTTTATTTACATCTACATCTAGATCATTCAGAAACGGCTGTTTTTAATATACATTTTGACAACTTCGTTGAATGTTTAACATGAATTTGAGTATTTTCACGGTAATTAGGAGATTATTAAAAACTGTCTGCATACTTTTAGTTTAGTGTACCTACCTAATGTACTGAATTGTTATTTTAGTCCAGTCACTATGTACAAAAATAAGGTGTTTGAAAGTAAACCGAAATTTTAAATTTCTTTTTTGGGGTAAAAAGTCATAAGAACCGGAATTTTAAATTTTGTTCGTGTTTGGGATCCAGGAAAGTTGAAGTTCAAATTGTACACTAAGATTTTCTATGAAGTATATAATGATTCTAATAATGTAATGACGTTTATTATGTCATTTATATAATAGTACGATACATGAAATCAAAATTACGCGCCGACCTCACGACTTTGATCCGCTCTACAAGTCGTAATTTTATCCGCATTTAAATTTTTAACGATTCAAATTGCAGGTAGTATCAAGGTTTACAAGATTTATAATGACTAATATTTCGCTAAATAGGACGAGAAACGAAATACAAGCGAAGCGCGAAAAACAGTTTCGACCTCTTCACGAGTTCCTTTCGCGGTCGGTATAGGTATCTCGAATAGTATCGCTACAAAGTAATCTAACATAAATTGTGGGGAACAAAAAATTCTAAATAAAAGGTTCACTTTATTTTCATGTACCGTTAACGGCAACCGAGTTATCGCAAAAAAATCAAACGCATTTTTTAGGATGGTAGAAATAGCACAGCAAATCTTGGTCGACAACTTGAAGTTAAGCTTTCCTGACCCCCCCCCCCCCCTCTTCAATACCCCAAAAAAAGGAATTTCAAATTTCGGTTCACTTTCAAGCAAAAATGACATAGTGACTGGACTGTTTAAATATTTAGTAATAAAGGTAAAGCAAGTTTTCAGTGTATTTCCATAATGTTTACAGGGGACATACAGCTTACAGAATCTAGATTGACTATTCAAGGTAGCCATAAAGGCGCTGTGATCATATTTGATTTCACTGAATTGGCAATATGTGGAAAGAAGTAATTGTCAAACATACAAAGTTTGCTTATGTTTTAAATGACAAGTAACCAGTAGCGGTGGGTAGAGGGATTTCGTTTGCGCAGTGACTAACGTCACATGACAGATTCTTTTGTTTTAAAGTGTGAAATTGTTGTTGCTGTTGATTTGTTAATTTTGTTATCGTTATTGTTATTGTTGCTATTTTTGTGTGTGTTGTTAATTTTGTTTTAAAATGCGCCATACCACAATGTTGAATACGCCTCTGATTTATTGTGTCATTTAGCTTAAATAAGGTTAACAATTTAATGTCAATATGAGAGATGTCAAAAGTGTTACCAATACAAAAGTTGGAAATTACTAGATTCTAACATTAGTTCCGATTTTCACCGCGCTTCAATCTAGAATCTGTAACATATATGTACAGTCATGCTCACATATATCTAGTCCAAACATAGGTAGTATTTGTTTTGCCGATGAGATTAAGGGCTGTAATTGACGCAAATAGTGGAGCAATAAAATATTAGTTGCCTTTATTTCTTTTATTTTGTACTTAATGAAAAGTCAGTTGTACCAACAAACAATTTTAGGTAATTGCGTAACTAGATTTAAATTGCTTGTACTAGATTTATGTGAGCATGACTGTACGTCATTGTTTAATAATCTGGTAAAATGTTTTTTCTACGACCACCACTAAAAGAAGGCCTGTTAGCTCTAGCTTTTTTCACTAAAAGTGACGTTTTATAATTTAGCGTGTTTAAAGAGATCAACTGTTTACTAATTTTAGCACATGTGTTATAAAGTGAATTGAGGTTATAAAACTACACTTTCGAACTGGAAGTGAGGTTGTAAAGTTATTCTGGTTACTTCTTGCGTTAGAGCTACAGTGTTTTTTAAATAATTAAAGCGTTATGTAATGAATCAAGTCAGATGTATGCTATTATAATTACATTTGATAACTGACTTTAACAGTACTGGCTCCACAAACATTCACCTGCGCGTCAAGGCCATCTCTTTCTTATGACATAAACTATAACTGTCATAAATGCACACCTTTGTTAAATCGACATTTATGGATTAATAACAGAAAATTTAAGGTCGCAGAAAAAATATTGTATGCAAACTCGTGCTAAAAGTTTTATTGCACTTGACATGTTATGAAACTCAGCCTTCGGCTTCGTTTCATAATTTTCATGTCTCGTGCATAAACATCAACTTTTAGCACTTGTTGCATAAATAGCTATTATCATTTCAAAAAGTTTTATTTACTTGTTTAATGTCGCTAACAGGCCGAAACCCAATAGCAAGCTACAAAGAATATTTTTAGAATAGGCGCAGAGAATGCCAATAAATTGTAAAAAAACAAGTATCTCATTAACCTCATTAACTTAGCTTAACTTACAACCTAACTGTATAAAAATATCATTCTTAAACTTGTATACTTATCATATTAACTGAGTTTCTTCAAGAATAAGATCTATCATTAGTATATACCTACAGGAGATGAACTAATCAACTTTGTTGGTGTAACAGCAATAAAAAATGTTAACAACAGACCTATATCCATAAGAAGGAATATTAAAACTTAAGTAGCTGTAGTAATTGAGGTGAATATATTAGAGAATTTACAATTTTGTAGCTACATACCTACATAAAGCATCGCTTAGTACACATCTTCTGGTTTCGAATATTTGAAAGTGAAAATCATGAAGTAATAAAAACACTGGTAGTCAGATATTTTTTATGCTCTTTGTAGTTATAGTAGTAGATTTCTGGGCATTCCTTAGCAACTTTTCAACTTCGTTTTTATTGTAGGAAGGAGACCATGTGATAGAACCGTAATGTTACTCTAACGTACAAATTATACAAATGTTATTGAATCTTGCTGAATTGCGCAGAATTAATCCAAGCATTTTTTTTTCACTCATTGAAATGCATGTCGATTAAATTTTAATTTGTCGTCACACCAAATGCCCAAATCCTTCGAACTGCTCACCCTTTTTTACCCTTACCCTGTATGACAAGAACATTTTCTAATATTTAGGCATTGGTCATTTTGTATATTCCATGTCATATAGGTAACGCGTAGTTTTAAGTAATTTCTGTAATTAACTTATAGGTAGGTAAAACTGAATCTTGCTGAATTGCGCAGAATTAATCCGAGCATTTGTTTTTTCACTCATTGAAATGTATGTCGATTAAATCTTAATTTGTCGTCACACCAAATCCCCAAATCCTTCGAACTGCTCACCCTTTTTTTACCCTTACCCTGTATGACAAGAACATTTTCTAATATTTAGACATTGGTCACTTTGTTTATTCCATGTCATATAGGTAACGCGTAGTTTTAAGTAACTTCTGTAATTAACTTATAGGTAGGTAAAACTTAAATTCATCAAAAAAATGTGACACTCGTTTTGTATTCATTATGGCAAGACATTAATGAAAGAGTGGCCCTACGTTCGATGCTTGTGGAATGATGCCTGGTAAGAAATATTTTTTTTAAGATTACTTGAAATACCTAACAAATGAAGTTTACAGAGAAGCGTATCGTGATGGAATGAGTGGAACGCTTTTGCCAAGTCAGTAATGTGGTAACTACTTGGCATAGCTTGGCAGAAAAACTTTAATCCGTTAATTAACGAAGTTAACATATTGTTTAACTTATTAACTTTTAAGTTGATTTCAAAAACTATTACGGTTTTATTAACTTCCGTTAACTTACGTCCGTTAGTCAGTAAGTGATTAGCGACGCGACGAATATAGTTCGAGCACTTTGCTGCATAGGTCACGGTAAGCATAAATCGGGATTGGCAATGACAACTCTTATCTATTTTCTATTCTCTATGACCAGTACCGGCGAGCCGGCGACGCAGTTGTTTTTATTTTGCTTGTTTACAGTTTAAATATTTAGAAAAGGTATTAGTCCAGTCGCTATGTCCAAAAATAAGGCCTTTGCTGGAAAGTGAAGGGAAATTTGAAATTTCTTTTTGGGGTGTTGGGGGGGGGGGGGGGGCAGCAAAGTTTAACTTCAAGTTGTCGACCAAGATTTCCTATGTGCTATTTCCGCCATCTTGATAAATGAGTGCGTTTGATTTTTTTGCGATAAATCGGTTCCCGTTAACACTACATGAAAATAATGCAGACATCTTTGTAAGAATTTTGAATGTTCTACAATTTATGATCTATTACTTTTTTGCGTAGGAGCTATATTTGTCGAGATATCGAACGCGAAAGGAGAGCGTGAAAGGGTCGAGATTTTTTTTCAAGCTTCTGAGCTTGTGTCTCTTTTCTCTTTCTATTTAGCGAAAAAGTAGTCATTATCAAACTTGTAGAGGTTGAAAATAGTTTTAATTTGACCTATTATAAAACTGATATGCGACTAAAATTACGACTTGTAGAGCGGGCCAAAGTTGTCAAGTCGGCGCTTAATTTTTATTTCATGTATCGTACTGCTACGGGTGGCCATAAACATCTGAGATCCCGGTAGCCATGGAATTAGCTACTTATAAATGTTGGTTAGCATTATACATATTTCAATTATAATAAGTATTGGTATACAATGTAATAAAATGCAATAAGAGGAGGGGAATGTGCTCCAGATTCTGCAGTTTAGCCTACGACTCGATTATAAAAATCTCCTGTTCTAACTTCAATACTTATTGCAATCTGTAATCATTTTGACAGATAGGAATTTTAGTTGTGATGACATTAATGACATTTAGTTTAGTTGAATTCATCACTTTAATAAAGCGGTGTTGATTCCAAAGGTAATGTGAATTAAATTTATTAGTAGGCCAGGATAGAATCCCAGTTTCTGATGATGTCAAAAACTTGGGTCTTTATCTTGATAATGATTTTAAATTTACTAAACATATTTCTGCAAAAGTCATATAGTTCCTTGAAACTTAGGTATTTATCCCATACAATTTTTAAGTGTAAATGTGAAAATCGTTTTGTGTAATGCATTAATCTTGTCCTGTTTTGATTATTGTGACGTTGTTTATCATTCGCATTTAAGTAGCTTTAATGTTGCTAGAATTCAGAAGATTCAGAACTCATGTTTACGCCTCATATTTGGAATACGAAAATATGAAAGAATTTCTTATAAGCTGAAAGATTCAAACTGGCTTAATATGAAAGAAAGGCCCTTCTTTCATTCTGCATGTCTTTTCCACAAGATCATCTTGAGTAGATCACCGAGTTACTTATACAACAAAATAAAGTTAGAACCGACGTACATACTTTAAATATAAGATTTAAAGGAACGCTGACTCCACCTCAACATAAGTCAAAATTTTTCAAGCGACCTTTTTCTCACAGAATAACTAAATGCTATAATTCGTTACCAAATGTAGTAAAAGGCTATTGTACGTCAAAATTTAAAAAAGCCATTTTTCAAAATTTTATGGATAAACATCAATGAATTAATTATTAGGTCAAAATAACACACTTAGTAAATTGCTATATTACTAAACACCGCCATAGCTGTTTTGTGCGTAATATTTCGCCTGGCGCCAAAGCAGATCGTTGGATTTTTTGTTTTCTTTTCTTTTTGTTTTTCACCGGGTTAAGTGGAAAATAAGCGGATAGATCTGTTTTTCGCCCAAGACAATATTACGTTTATTTTTTCTGTGTAATTTTGTAATAATTTAATAAACACCTTCGTTATTATTATTATTATTTTTCTATTATTAATATACAATCATATAATGCTGTATACTATCTACTTTTGATGAACTATAATGATTTCAATAATACAATAGAGTTTGTTATGTCATCTACGTAATAGCACGATACATGAAATAAAAATTACGAGCCAACTTGACAACTTTCGCCCGTTCTACAAGTCGTAATTTTAGTCGCATATCAATTTATAATAAGTCAAATTGAAGCTATTTTCAACCTCTACAAGTTTCATAATGGCTACTTTTTCGCTAAATAGAAAGAGAAATGAGACACAAGCCCAGAAACTGGAAAAAAAATCTCGACCCTTTCACGCTCTCCTTTCGCGTTCGATATCTCAACAAATATCGCTCCTACACGAAAAAGTAATAGAACATAAATTGTAGAACATTCAAAATTATTACAAAGATGTCTACATTATTTTCATGTAGTGTTAACGGGAACCGATTTATCACAAAAAAATCAAACGCACTCATTTATCAAGATAGCGGAAATAGCACATAGGAAATTTTGATCGACAACTTGAAGTTAAGCTTTGCTGGACCTGAGCAATACCCCAAAAAAGAAATTTCAAATTTCCCTTCACTTGCAAGCAAAAATGACATAGTGACTGGACTATATTGGGTGTTGTATTGAATTGATACTTCCAGTATTAAATAAAAAGTTTTATAGAAAAAAATTAATAATCTTGATGTGTTCTGCCTTCTGCGTTCAGTGCAATGATTTATGATTTTGTTGTTTTTATAACCTAACTTTACTGTTGTACCTTTTACTTCTATTACTATTTACGTACAGTAAAACATAATAATAAATAATAATGTTAAATTTTTGTGTTGCTATGGTGTTGTTGGTTTGTGACTGTAATCTAATTTTTTTTACTACGTCATGGTAACCCAAGACCTGAAATCTATTGAAATTGAAATTTACGCAGATAAACTGGTTCTCAGCAGGAGCAGAACATGTACCACCGCGGCCAAAAAAATGGAAACACCAGCGTTAATCAAGTTAACGCTTTTTTATAATTTTACACAGTGTTATTGGGGGTTTACATAATATTAGGTTATATTTTGACTTTTTACTTTTGACAACAACTGACAACTGCATTAAACAATATGATATCAGCAATGTCGATTTAACTTAGGTAATATACCCATTTACACTAGGAAAACAATGATGTTTCCATTTTTTGTCCGCGATGGTACCTTATGCAAGATGTAGATAATTAAAGTTTTAATAACGTTAGATCGACTGCTAGGGTTTACCTTCTCTACCCAGCCTACCCTACTTAGAATCCTTGACCAGTTGACTGGCTAGTTAATCATTAAAATAAGTCAATATATACAATATATTCCAGGCCTCTCCAATTCGATAAATAATTAACTGTAACGGTTAACTTTAACTTATGTTAAAATTTAAAAAAACTAACGCTGTAACGATTAATGAAGTTAACTTTTTGAGTAGGTAGCGGAATGACGATTAACGAAGTTGAACTTTAGATTAACTTTGCCCGCATGTGATACTTGGTCAACCTTTGCGCTGAAAAAAATATATGATTCGTGATATCAATAAACGATGCTTGTTGAGAATCTTTTAATTAATACAACGTACAATTCGTTAATACAATAAAATAATAATAGTCTGTACTTCATTAACTTATAATTGCATTCAAAACAGCAAATATTCGTTCATTGAGAATTACCACTATTTACCTATTCGTTACATTTGTATATTTAACGAACATTTTTATTAGCACAAACGTTATATTACTAAACGTATTAATTAATCACACCAATAAGTTTCAATAATCTACAAAATTATTTCAAGGTATTGGTTTCATAACTGCATTTGTATTCTTGTAGTTTAACTAAAAGGATTAATAATTTCAACGTAGCACTTCATTAGAAGATAAAAGGCATTATTGGCTGAATAAAAATTTTTATTGAAGCAAGATACTGAATTATTAAGCAAATGTGAATTTTCAAGTTTTGACTCGCACTCCATTTCAGTAACAGTTTGTTTTCCTGAAGCTAACGACGTTGACGTCCGATTCACGTTTTCAGTTTGCAGATTTTTTATAAGTGATTACATGCACTGGTGCTAGTCTCCTTACTCGATCTAGGTAAATGTCAACACCTTTTACCATAATATACAATACTGCGATACAGTGAGAGTTCTGGAAAATGGCCATCTTGAAAATACTTTTCTAATTTGATTCACGTGTGATTTCAGATTGACAAGGATTTTAGCATTAATTTTGAAACAGGAAATCGTCCTCTGGATAAATGGCCGACTTGATATCGTTTCGTTCCTTCTTGTTGACAATAATGTTAAAGATAAAAATATTCGAGGCCTGCTGGACGAACTTAGGGGAAAGACTGAATGAGAGTAGGCTTTTATGTGATTGTCAAAGGAAATGCTTACAGATAGTCGAGATACAGTCATAATGTGGGGTTTGTATGGGTATTCGGTGCCTATACCCAGAAAACAACGTGGAAAGATCCGACAACGGGAAGAAAAACATTGGTAAGATCAAAGATTTTCAAGAATTATTTGTAAACGTCCGCAAATGTGTTTAGGAAATTGAGGGCCACATTCGCCACCTACAGATGATCAAGGGTAATATTCAACGGCTGATTTTGCTCGGGTGAAGATATAATAAACATAAACGAAATCTACATATATTTTCATGACAAATTGCTCATTTACCATAATCTTAAAGGCGGTAGAGATGTGTTACACAATAATATATTTATTTAATTTAGATTTTCCTCCTAAATCCGTTGTTTTGAATGTTTATTGATTAGTTTGATTTCGATCTGGAAAACACAAGTTCCTCTTCTAACGTGCATACATATTTTGTCACTTGCTTTATTTGCTATTTTTTACATAAGTAGTTATACACTACGATTGTTTTTTAAATAATTAGAAATATATGGGTCGGGCTCGGTAGCTCAGTGGTCCAGTATTCTGACGACTGATCTAAGGGTCGCGAGTTCGATTCCCTGTCCCGACGAGATGCAGATAAAAGCCTCTACAGAATGCTATCATGCGAAAGTGACGTAAAGTCGTGGGTCCCATGTTACTATGATGTGTAGCATATAAAAGATTCCTTGCTAGGGTTGGAACTCCTTAGTCTCGGCAAAATTCTAAGTACGGCTTTGACCGTATGACCATAGTAGTTGGTGTCTAAGGTATCAGGTACTCCGTATGCCTAGACCTTGTCCATTATAAACAACCAAACAAACAAAAATATGTGGTAAAGCATGATTAATTATTTTTAATAATATAGTTAATCATTTAGTCCAGTCACTATGTCCAAAAATAAGGCCTTTGCTGGAAAGTGAAGGGAAATTTGAAATTCCTTTTTTGGGGTGTTTGGGGGGTCTAGCAAAGCTTAACTTCAAGTTGTCGACCAAGATTTCCTATGTGCTATTTCCGCCATCTTGATAAATGAGTGCGTTTGATTTTTTTGCGATAAATAGGTTCCCGTTAACACTACGTCAAAATAATGTAGACATCTTTTTTAGAATTTTGAATGCTCTACAATTTATGTTCTATTACTTTTTTGCGTACGAGCGATATTTGTCGAGATATCGAACGCAAAAGGAGAGCGTGAGAGGATCGAGATTTTTTTTCGAGCTTCTGGGCTTGTGTCTCATTTCTCTTTCTATTTAGCGAAAAAGTAGCCATTATCAAACTTGTAGAGGTTGCAAATAGCTTCAATTTGACCTATTATAAATTGATATACGACTAAAATTATGACTTGTAGAACGGGCCAAAGTTGTCAAGTCGGCGCTTAATTTTTATTTCATGTATCGTACTACTACATAAATGGCATAATAAACTTCATTGCATTATAAGAATCGTTAAATTTCAAGTAGCCAGTACGTAAATTGTTATTTTTGACGTTTCTGCTATAGAACATCGGTTTAGAAATAAATATTTTGTAAACGTGTTATTTCTTGAGATTACAATGGGTGATTGTTTCATATGTAAAACACATTTGATCAGAGACGTTTACGTGGCCAAAATGAAAGCTGTGAAAACTCTTTTAGCGGCGAACGTGAAGAGGGGACACGATGAACATCGGTCTATGTTGGAAAGAGTGGATAATGTAAGTGTACATAGAGCATGCTACAAGAACTATTGCAATGGAAGACTAGCCTCGATCGCTTCTCACGAAGTCAATCTGCAACAGAAGAACCCGAAAAAACAACCGAAGTGTGAACCTTTATTTGATTTTAAAAATAATGATAATGATTTTAAATTTACTAAACATATTTCAAAATGTCTGCAAAAATCATATAGTTCCTTGAAACTTATTTATCAAAATCGACAATTTTTAAGTGTAAATGTGAAAACCGTTTTGTGTAATGCATTAATCTTGTCCTGTTTTGATTATTGTGCCGTTGTTTATGATTCACATTTAAGTAGCTTTAATATTCAGAAAATTCAGAAATTATGTTTACGCCTCATATTTGGAATACGAATATATGAAAGAATTCCTTATAAGCTGAAAGATTCAAAGTGGCTTAAGATGAAAGAAAGGCGCTTCTTTCATTCTGAATGTCTTTTCCACAAGATCATTTTGAGTAAATCACAGAATTACTTATATAACAAAATAAAGTTTAGAACCGACGTACATGCTTTAAATATAAGATTTAAAGGAACGCTGACTCCACCTCAACATAAGTCAACATTTTCAAGCGATCATTTTCTTACAGAATAACTAAATGCTATAATTCGTTACCAAATGTAGTAAAAGGCTATTGTACGTCAAAATTTAAAAAAGCTATTTTTCAAAATTTTATGGATAAACATCAATGAATTAATTATTAGGGTCAAAATAACACACTTAGTAAATTGCTATATCACTAAACACCGCCATAGCTGTTTTGTGCGTAATATTTCGCCTAGCGCCAAAGCGTAGATCGTTGGATTTTTTTGTTTTCTTTTCTTTCTGTTTTCACCGGGTTAAGTGAAAGAACAGCGGATAGATCTGTTTTTCTATCAAGTTGAACTTCGCCCAAGACAATATTACGTTTTTGTCAATATTTCTTCTGTGTAATTTTGTAATAATTTAATAAAGACCTTCATTATTATTATTATTATTATTATTATTAATATACAATCATATAGTGCTGTATACTATCTACTTGATGAAATATAATGATTCCAATAATGCAATGAAGTTTGTTATGTCATCTACGTAATAGTACGATACATGAAATAAAAATTACGCGCCAACTTGACATTTTGGCCCCCTCTACAAGTCGCAATTGTAGTCGAATATCAATTTATAATAGGTCAAATTGAAGCTATTTTCAACCTCTACAAGTTTGATAATGGCTACTTTTTCGCTAAATAGAAAGAGAAATGCGACACAAGCCCAGAAGCTCGAAAAAAAATCTCGACCCTTTCACGCTCTCCTTTCGCGTTCGATATCTCGACGAAATGTCTACATTATTTTTATGTAGTGTTAACGGGAACCGATTTATCACAAAAAAATCAAACGCACTCATTTATCAAGATAGCGGAAATAGCACATAGGAAATTTTGGTCGACAACTTGAAGTTAAGCTTTGCTGGACCTCACCAATACCCCAAAAAAGAAATTTCAAATTTCCCTTCACTTTCAAGCAAAAATGACATAGTGACTGGACTAATTGGGCAGTTATTTTATCTGCTTTAGTAAAATATGTATAGTAATAGAAAATAATACATATGATCGTGGCTTATTTGCAGTTTTTTAAGTCATAGCAAGTTGATAAATTGGTTAGCATATAGCAAAACCGTTATTGGTCAAATAACTTTTATTAAAGGTAGTACGTAATTATAATACCTATAGAATAAGACGATAAATATAGTGCGTCTCATTTTATTTTAATGCATTTCAACAGCATACGTCTACCGAACAGTTTGAGATATTGATGTGTGGCTTTTACTATTGAGTTTTCTACGATTTCAAGCTTTTTGGGTATTGTGAAAAAATGCCATTTTAGGTTCAGCCCATAAAATTACTGTTAGCGTAATTTTTTAATGGACCGCCTTGTATATTATATTAAGTCTCATTTCCTAGCTACCCATTTTTTAAATACCCTGTGAAATAGCTGAGAAAGATCACTGCAACGTTAAACAATTGTGTGCAGAAGCGTAACATTTCCAGTGTGCTGTGACTTTGATGACAATATGTCAGGCAGTGCTAGTATTTGAGCACATTTATTCGTTTTTTTTTAAATAGCGTTTCGTAGTACAGGAGAACGACAAACTTTTACATTTTTGTCTACATATGCTATTTTTTTCCAGTTGAATCACAGTTGGCATCTTTTGAAATATCTAACAAAAGAAAAATTTACAGTAAACAAAACTCAACGGTAAAGGCCAAACATGAATATTCCAAGCGCCTCAGTAGATAATTATAAGCTGTTAAAGTGAGTCAAAATATAATAAGATAAATTATTTTACTTGTTCATCACTTGTAAACATCCATTTATAAAGTCACTGTATTAATCAAGAAAGTTTATTTTAACAAGTTACTAACTTGTAAAATCTTTACAAGTTAACTGTCAGTTTTGCAAGCGGGCTCATAGATAAATGATAGAGTGCAAAGCCAGAGTTGCCTTCCTTAGTATGTGTCATATTGATGAATTTAGTTGCTTTTCAGTTTGAAATTTTGAATAAATGGTAAATTTCTAGTTATTTACAAGTGAGGAACAAATAAAATATTCAACAATACACGCAAGGTAACAGGTTTGACTGGCTCAAAAAGGTGACTGGCTCGCCTGCTGCTCGCCAGTCATATCTTTCTATTCGCCAGTAAAAACCTTCTTACCAAGCTAGTAATGTTAAATATTATAAATCGATAAAAAATCAATAACGAGGGTTATTATACGAACGAATCAATTCAGTAAATTTTGTAATAATATTAAAGATCTTGATCATTGAGGTATCATTTCCAATATTATATTAGTAATAAACACAATTAATGTCATAATAATATTGTTAATTAAAATTCGTACTCATAATAAAGTGTTTTGTTGTGGAAGACTGGAACAATTTGTTACAGTTATTGATTGCCAGTGTTAAATAATAGTGAAAGTGTCAGTTGCCGACAGATAATATTTTTTTTCTTTTCCATTTTGTACTATATAAAAATGATTTATTTACTGTCACATATATCTTGTGCCATTTGGATCAATTTTATTTATTAATATGTATTTCTTATTCGTCATATAATTTAATTTTAGTTTACGGTGATATTTATCATTTATCTATAGTTAATTAATTTTTAATCTTTTGCCATTTCAATTTAATTTCAAACTCACACTATATAAATGTGTGTGTTTTTTTTTAATATTAATACTTAGATATCTTGTGTCAATTAGATTAATCTCATTTTTATTTTATTTGTGATATTATCTCGTATTTAATTTTAGTATACGGTGATATTGTTAAAAAAACATGACCTACTTTGTACCTTCTGTTGAAAGAAGACGTCAACAGCTTAATGCTGCCTGTCTTCTAGCAATAATAATAATAATAATAATGTGCTCGATAAATTTATGCAACAAAATTGTTTATTGGTATGACCACCGTGGTTATTAATATCTAAAAACTTCTTTATTGTATTTTTTCGTATATTCAATGAACGAATTATAACTTTATGAACTATATTATATTTTTATAAAAGTATTGCGTTAATATAATAAACGCGTTCGTTGGACAAATATTGATAAAATATTTATTAATGTAACGTACTATTTCGTTGTATTCATGTAGATATTTGGTTCAGTGTTCATCAAACCAAATGCCCGAATTCTTCGTACTGGTCCGCCTTTTTTACTTCCTTTTACGATAAAGGAAGTAGTATTGAATTCATCCCAAAATTTCTAAATTGAATTTTCAACAGATCTTCACGTTTTAGAGTCCCCTGAACCCAAAAAACATGTTTTTTGTTCATTGGTCTGTCTGTCTGTCTGTATGTCTATCTTTCTGTGTGTCTGCCTGTGTGTGTGTCTGTCTGTGAACAGAATATCTCAAAAACGAAAAGAGGTATGGCGTTGAAACTTCATATATAACTTTTGTGTAGGTTACTATTTAGATGCTTTTGAAGACAATCGCATAACCGGATGGTGTGTTTACTCTTGTGAATTTTCTGTTTTTTTAATTATTTTTTCAACAACGGCTCTAACGATTTTTTCAAACGTTACATTTTTATTACATTTTTAATGTGTATTGATGTGAGATATGTGATTTTCCAGTTGAATGCCTCTAAAATGGGTTTATTTTGTTTTTTTCTATTTTTTTGTATTAACTCCTTTTTTAAATAGAACGACCGGTATATTATTACATTTTTGAATTCAGCTTAAAATTTATCTCGTGAACTAACGCTCTATTTTGTACCGTTTTTGTAGAATTTGTAATTTTTCGAAAATATTCGACAAATGCTTAAAAATTTAAAATCAAATTTTTTGTCTAATTATAAAATCACTGTAAAAGGAAGTTGTGTGCGTGTATCACACCAGATTTTTATTCTTCAGTTGGATAACTATAAACTATAAACAATATAACATATTGTGGCTTTCGATGGCATGCAACGAGATTTTCTAACATTTATACATTGGTGATTTTGTTTGTTCCATGTCATAACGCGATTTAGATCCTCTTGTAGTTTTAAGTAATCATCAACTTTTGTAATTAGCTTGAATTAATCCGAAAATGTGGCACATATTTTTTATGCATTATGGCAAGACATTAATTAATGAGCGGTCCCACGTTCGATCTTTGTGAAATGGTGCATGACAAGAAGTTTAATTTTTTAAAACAATTACTTGAAATAGCAAACAAATGCAGTTTATAGAGAAACGTATCATGATGGAATGAGTCGAACGCTTTTGCTAAGTCAGTAAAGTGGTGTCTACTTGGTCACCTTTGTTCATTGTTTCAATCACGGATTGTATAAAACTTATAAGATTTGTGGAACGTTTTGGGAGAACAAGTTGAGAAATGTCTAGTTTTTCTGTGTAATGCGCGAGCTTTTCAATCGAGGCGAATTGGTAATTTTCATAAAATGAAACAATATGATTTTTTCTCCGTCGAAAAAATAGGAAGTAGCCTATGTTCATTTCGAGCTAAAAGTGCTCTTGCCGCTTTTGCATGATTGCTCGTTTCGGCTGCTCCTCAACCAGCAATATTCATGCGCAAGCGGCAAGAATGCACTTTCGGCTCGTAACATAGAATATATACCATTTCTCACGTGTTGCACATGCTATTTTTTACGTACTGTAGTTAAAGCCTTTAAAATGTTGATACAAAAAATCTAAAATTCAGTCAAATACTGTCTACTTTAGAATTAAAGTATGCGTTGCTATGCAGAAAAGTGCTATCATTTTTTTAAACGATTTGCTTTAATTATGCAGAAGTGTTGCTATGCACAGAAGTACCACTTTTCTAAACGAGTTTGTATTTAGAAATACAGTACATTTTCCTACAATACGTGAAAAAATTGTTTCTGCAGATAATTTAATTCTTATCATTGATATCACGTATTTTGAGGAGTGTTTGTCAATATAATAAGGGATAAAATTTTATCAAATGAGCATTACAACAACAAAAAACAACAAAGTCGTTAAACAATCTTTCCAAATTACACCCGAGTCCATTTTTGGCAACTTGACTCTGCAAACCGCCAGATAAAACGACTCGTCCTTGCGGACGGTTTGCATCGCCAAATTTTCTGGCAACCCAATTTTCGTTAGGAAGGCAATTATAATAATTGTGTAATAATAAATTCAAGTATTTTATTGGGCACTGAAAGTAAATCTCTAGCTTTTGCATTCCTATTTACTGTCAACCTTTCGCACTAGATCGCCTTTCGTAATTTTCCAGCAATTCTGTAAGTGATATGTCCGTAGAATACGGATAAATATGCCGATAAATGAATAAATAAAGTATTCGGAACATGTTCTATAATAATTATTTAGTTTATAGCCTGCTACGTGATAATTAGAGCCCAAATCTTAGCCGCGGGCTTTAACAGGACAAGGGCCATAAGCGCTAGTTACGCACAAAGGGCATAACATTTTATGTACAGGCCGAAATTATCACAATTAAACCAGATGTATAATTTTTATCAATTTTGGCAACCTACGATGCCACTGCTTTTCAAACTGACAAACAAGAACGGGCCGTAATAGTGCATTACGTACAGCGCTACAGCTCACCTCAGCAATATGCGTCTCGGTAATCTACATTATCCCTCGACTGTATTGAAAGCTTCCACAAAAGTATGTATACTATTTTATTGACAACCACTTTATTCCAAACAAGAATTGGAAAAACTGATGTTAAGCAAATAATAATACAAGGAGACGAAAAATTCACTTCCCAACCGCTCTCATGGCAACCCAGAACCCGCTTACTGACCGGTTGGGAAGCACGAGTCGGTGATAGCTCATTTTACAACTTTTTTAAAGTCAGTAATGACCTTAGTAACGTGCATTTAAAAAACGTTATAAAGAGGGCTTTGAACTAGATTTTGTCTTACGACAGCATGTCGGTAATTACTGCATCGCTCTACCCAGAATTCGGCGCGCTGAGTTACTTGAATTGTCAGTTGTAAAAATGAGGTTGTATGTTTATACACAAATAATTACATCGCTCTACCCAGAATTCAACGCGCTCGGTCATTTGAGTTGTCAGTTGTCAAAGTGAGGTTGTGTGTATACGCAATCCATAAAATAAGTTACCACTTTCAAAAATTAATATTTGACACAAAGCGATAACGGTTTTTAACGAATTTTATTACATGTATGGTTGTTAATAAAGAACTTTACGGCCCGCTCAATGTCAGTTAGTAGTAAAGTACTTCATACCTGCTGGGCTGTAAAGTGACACATTACGCCCTCAAAGAGATAAAGTAACCCGTCGTACATAAACTTACTTAAGAAGGTATTCCATCACCTCCACTGAGTGTTTTTGAGTTTGTGCCTTAAAACCTTCCCTAACGTTACTTTCAGTGATAAATGATATACCTGTTTAATATTTGATGTTGTAAATATGGGTCACAATCAAAATCGATGTGATAATTGGATGGAGCATTTAGAAAAACTGAACTAAAATGACTCGCAAAAACAGTGACTATGTTATCAGTCTATTTTCTTAAATAATTAAAGTTTTATTGCCTTCAAACTTTGACATATCTGTATTTGCCTTTAATTACAAACAAGACTCCACCTCTTTTGTTATAACTATTACAGAGTTTTTGTCTTTTCTAAATGTAATAAGATCGTCAATAAATCATTCGCCATTACTACTGATTCCTGTTTCAGTCAAAGCAAGTAAATCGTATTCTGGTAAAATCCATATGCTAAATGAAACTTAAATACAGTGAAAGTCGGATATAACATCCTCGAAGGGACCGGTCATATGTGGACGTTATACCCGACCGGACGCTATATCAGGTAGCAGCAAAATTATAATCAGAAATCAAGAAAATAACACAAGCACATATGTTTACTATAAATATGCAATGTAGAATAATCAAATGTATTTATATTAGCAGAATCACAAGATATAAAAATTTATTGAAGGAAAATATACATTAAACTTACGTAAACATATGTAGGTGCATTGAAGGCGGCTTTAAGTTTTAGGTTTCTCCATATAGTGGTCACTGATGAATGCGACAAATTAAATTCGGTAGAGATAGTGGCATTAGATTCGCCATTGTCTAGTCTAGCAATAATTGCACTTTTTTCTTCTATTGAGATAACTTTCCGTTTACGTACGGCCATTTTGCACTACACGTAAGTACTACACGCAAACACGAACTGACGGGCTAGTGTTATATTATTACATAACATCATTGCTGCTGCAGCAGATATTAACCATAATCAGAAAAATATTTGTTGAGGTGTTTAAGTTATGTGATAGCATAAGACATCACTTCTGCTGCAGCGGATGCTATAGCCGAACCTGGTGCTAACATATTACATGTAAATGCAGACGCTATAGGTATGCGACTTGCCGCTATAAAGCGGCGACGCTAAACGCGATCTTTTTTAACATTGACTTAAATGGAAGATCAACCAATCATTCAAATTTTGGCTGCTACAAGCGACTTTTCGTTATAAGCGTTATAAATGACTTTCACTGTATAGGTATTACATTTCGTAACGGACCTCCACATTCTAATAATAAAACGTAAATTAAGTGTCTTATTATTAATAAACATCTGTAAAATTAATAGTATATTATACATCAAGGTAGCGAAGCGCAGTATTATAACCTGAGCGCGTATTAGATACTGAGCGCTCAGCGCGAAGTATCTAAAGCGCGAAGGTTATAAGACGATTCGCTACCGAGGTGTATATACTATTTTTTGCACTACCAAACAGCTTAATACCTAAATTCCCAACAAATTTCGAAATAATTTTAACTGTCAACCTGACAATACAGCTCTTTAAAACGTCAAAATTAATATAGTCATATTTGGTAACTTAGCAATTTATTAGTTACCACGGTGAAAATTGTTTATTTTACTTTCTCTCCCTTGGTGGAGAAAATCAACTTCACGACCTAAAAATAGGCCAATAACGAGGCGTTCTGAGACTAGTAGTGCAAAAAATATATTATAGGTATGAGTGCCGCATAGGTACAGGGTGTTTGATAATTAGCATGCTATATGTGGGGATATTATAAAAGAGATTATTTTGAATCGAATTTGTTAGTAAACAATAATCCGATTCTTATTCTTATCAGAAAGATAAACCACCGAATCTGTTTGTTTCCATGATATCGTACCGACAACCAAATTGCCAAACTTATCAATTTATTCACATCCTTCAAATTTTGAAGGTCATGTTTCGTCAATGTCATTTCGTGATAATTTGAAAATGGATGAGAACTATTCCAATTCCGAATATGCAGATATAGAACACGTGTAAGAAAGTATCACTTGCGGTATCCTAATGGTGACGTTCTCATCAGAACTTTTCAACATTTGACCGTTCCATTCGCAGGTTTATTATTCTGTTGGAATTGGAAATGAAACTGACTAAAAATTTCATGTATAGTATGGTCAAAAACGATTTTCATTTAGAATGGCTATGGGATACTACCTACTTTATGAATGCAACTATAAGCCACTTAAAAATTAAATGTCAAGTTTGACATTTAAGTGTAAATGTAGTTGTATTCATAAATTAGTTAATAGCCCATAGCCATACTATATATCAGATAAATTTTTGATCATACAAGTAGGTATATCGTGAGCAGCTTCTACATCTCTATCACTTCCAGACACGTATCCAGACACTTCGAGAACAAAATGGAAATCGTCAGCTCCAATTCTCTTATGGATTCAACAAAATCAAAATGTATTACAAAATATTTTTTGGAGAGATGAATTCATATGGCATTGCAAATTTTAAAAACATACATTCATGGTCGAATCAAAACCCGCCACTTATAAAACGTTAAAATTTTCAATACAGATTTTTAGTAGATCTTTGGGCTAAAATTATTGGCGTTTGGAAGTACCAACTATACTTAATGCAAATAATTATATACATTTTTGAAATAATACCCATCCCACCTTTCTCGAAGATGTCCAGCTGGCTGTTTGTGAAAGTAGCATTCTGCAACTTGATGGAGCCCCGGCAAATTAGGGCCGTCAAGCAACAAATTTTCTGAATGGGCATTACGGCGACAAATGGATCGGTCGGCCAATTCCTTGACCAGCAAAATCTTTAAATCTAACGATTATGGATTACTTTTCATAGGGTTCGATGAAACAAAAGGTACAGTCGTGTTCATTAAAGTGTTGTACAGCATTTGTGCTTTGTGAATATAAATTAGTTACATAAAGTTCAATAAAGTGTTGTATACAGGGTGAGGCACATAAAGTGTTACAGAGCAATAGCACTCAAACTATTGATCATATCCAAAAATGTTTCAGACAAAAGTTTCATTGTTCGAGAAGGCCGTCTTACTGGACCACCCTATTTTTTTATCGGTGGAGGCGCTGAAGCTACGTCGAGGTCAACTCCAGATTTTTAAATGGAACTACTTATTTTTTTTCGATGACATTATTACCGATTTTAAGACAAATTCAGCTACCTGCAACAGAAGGTCATTCTAGTTAGCAAAGTATGAAGATAGTCAAAAATCGAAAAATATCGGAATAATCACTTTCAAAGGATCCACTAACCTTGGTTTGGTTCTACCTACAGAAGATGCTCGAAGTGATGACCCTCGACTTGTAAGCACTTTTTAATTCGCTGATGAAAAGACCGTCTAATTTCAGCTAACATTTGTGGTGTAATTTCGGTACATGCTCGTCGTATTCTGTCTTTCATGTCGTCAGGCGTGGTAGGTGCTACCGCCATTACGCGATTTTTGACAAAACCCCATAAAAAGTAATCTGCTGATGTTAGATCTGGCGATCGAGGTGGCCAAGCTACAGGACCGCCTCGTCCTATCCACTTTTCGCCAAAAATCTCATTCATCACTTGTCTTAAACACAGAGCATAATGGGGTGGTGCACCATCGTGTTGACTCGTACTTGTTGCACTGTTGCATTTTTCGATTTTTCGACTATTTTCATACTTTGCGTGACTAGAATGACCTTGTGTTTTAGGTCGCTGAATTTGTCTTCAAATCGGTAATAATGTCATCGAAAAAATATACATGGTTCCATTTAAAAAAGTGGAGTTTACCTTGACGTAGTTTCAGCGCCTCCACCGATAAAAAAATAGGGTAGTCCAGTATGACGGCCTTCTCGAACACTGAAACTTTTGTCTGAAACATTTTTGGATGTGATCAGTAGTTTGAGTGCTATTGCTCTGTAACACTTTATGTGCCTCACCCTGTATACAAATATTTTAAAAGTATACATCTAGGTCTACCTAGTTAATGATACAGTGTAAGCCTTTATTGAGTAATAACACGACCACCAATAAACCTAGAACTGTCGCTGTACAACATATTTTTGAACACGACTATACATTTTAATGAATCTGCAAGCTGAGAAGAATTACTTGAAAGAATCCGTCATGTTGCAAATTGCATCCTGGAGAATCTATAACTAATTGCCACTTCCCTCGGCGCCTCGTGGTACGGCTACCACGGAAATATTTGGTCCCGGATGTCATAATAAGGTCTTGAAAGTCGTTAGTGGGGTTGGAAGTCCACATAAATGTACAGCGACGCCTATAATTGGCCTAACGGCTGTTGGCTGAGTACGAAATAAATAAATAAATAAAACCAAATTCATTACTGCGTCCAGCCGAGTTATATATAGCCATGAGCAGTAGCCACTTTGGGCACTTATTGTTATTATAAACCGTGTAGCTATTTGCTTAAAGTTGTTTCGTATATTTGTTTAATTATATTCTTTTTTTCTATAGCACATGTTAAAGTGTGCTTTTATCAACTCAAAACAAAAGGTCAAGTTTTACTTTAACAGCAAGGGTAGATAAAGTAGCACTTTAACATCAAGGATAGATAAAGTAATTTAATTTTCTAACTTTTGTTTAAATTAAATATGACAGCTTCGCATTATCGTGGCAACCCAGTCTAGCTACTGACATTTTTAAATGTGATTGACTGTCCTTATTTTCTTTTGAAATTGTTAAAGTTCTTGCTATAGAAAAAAATATTGTATTATACACGACGATAAAGTTATTTCTATCCACTCTTGAATCATTAACGTCTCGACTTCGTCTCGACGTTAAACGATTCACTCGTGGATAAAATTTAACTTTATCGTCTTGTATAATAAATTACTATTAATATTTTAACAATGACGTTGTTATTTTAGCACCCTGTTTATTGGAAATGGATAAGAATCGGACACTTGTTTATTAATAAACTCTCAAAATGTTGCATGCTAATTACTATCAAACATCCTGTACTTTTACGCAAAAATTTTGCAATCTGAGCCAGAAGCTTTATACAGTTAGTATCCAATATGGCACCGCATAAAATTAGACAGTAGTTTAACTACTTCTACAAAATTGGTAACTGAGAATTTCTTTCAGTAGCATTATTAAGACGTTTTAACAAACAAACCTCTCGGCACGGATAACTCGTAGTTGAGTTAATTACATGCTATTTACACTAGAATTTCTCTTTTACGGTTTTCAGAATTTCCACCGTTGCCCGATTGGGATTCCTAAGTATTATTTAATTCAAAAACACAAAGTATTGCCAAAAATAAATTAAAATTACAAAAAGTAAAATTTTACTGCTCAACCGCAATTTTATAGTATATTAGTACCATGAACTGTAAAAATAACACTTTTCAGACCTAATCCAGTTTGGGAAATCGGGGTACGCATGGCCGAGGTTTCCTAAACATTCGAGACCAGAAAAATTACTTATTTACTGCGATACAAGTGAAAATAAAATAAAATTTAATTATTGACAAGGACCTGTTATTATTACATTTTTATACTTTAATAAATTGGGTAGCCTAGAACTGAACTAAATAAAGCTTAAAAAACAACGTTTGCCTCATAATAATTCAGCAGGCGGTCTATAAGCAATTCTTAATATGTTCGTCAGTAAATATTCAAGCAGTGGATATATTTTGCCGTTTCCATATATAACCTACTCAACTAACAACTAACTAGTCATGGGAGTGACTCATAGGCCTATCCAGAATGAATAATTATTACTGCCTTTAAATTTCGCGAAACAAAATCACATACAAAATGTTACGACCCGAAGGCGAGTGCCATTTAAATGTGATTTTTTAAATTGAAATTTGCAATAACTTACATGGAAACGGCAAAATATATTAAAAAATATTCCATTTCGAGTGGCATTTCGGACGACTATTTAACATTAGTGCATAGCAATTAATATAATTGAAAAAAATATCCAAGAATTACCATAATAAATAATTGTATTAGTTACTAAAGCAGTAATGCGACATTTTGAAATTTTTACTGCAAACCAATTTTTACACAGTTTATGTTTATTTTCACTTTACCTATAGCGGCACCACTAAGATAAATACCTATCGTTGCTAACCATGCTACCTACATGGTTTTTTAAAATATATTTTGCACGTTGGCCAATATTCAGTGATATACCGTTCTTATTGGTTTAAAAACCAAATCTCTGCAATTAGAGTGGCCATTTGTTTAACAATTTTTCTGTTCTTTTGTTCTACGAACCTTACAAACAAATTTCGTTCAATTGCTGCAGGCCGCGGGCGAACCTGGCTTTACGATCTTCTTTTTTAAAACAAACTCCAGTAGCACATCGTACTATGGTAGATATGTAAATCGTCAGAAATGACAAATATCAAATTTCTGAACAATCACGTACCTGGATGAGTCGATGCGTTCACAGCAATAGTTGATCATCCAATTTAAGCTTTCCAATGCGTTATTTATTGTTAAGAAGCACATAAAAGACAAAATTTTGTGTGCACCTCGGGCATTACTTGATGTTTATATCCTCGCTCATAAACATCTTTATAATGCTCTTAGTACATAAACTATTATGGCTCTTAGGCTGTAAAAAGTGACACATTAAGCCCTCAAAGATAGGGTATAAACTGATCAATTCCACCCAGTCTTAGATAAATTGATATCATGTATCTTATAACTAGTCAGTACATGATAAAATTATAGATATTTGAGTATAGTATGTAGCACATCGTAATGGCACATGCCTTCTAAAAGGTCATGCATCATATCAACACTGTAAATAGTTAAAACGTGAATAGTTGGCAAACTGTTAAAACGCAGTTTCCTTTTATTCCAGAGTTAGAGATATTATCTTGTTCTACCTATATCTTTTTCATAATCATGTTTAGTTCTGTGTAAATAAATATTCTCATTGCAAGAGTGTTTGGACTCGTCTCTAATAATAATTCTACAAAATATGCACCAAAATCGAGTACCTACTGAAACTTTCCGTAAATCCCAGTATGAAATTCAGCGTGAACTAAAAGTTCTTACGTCTAATTCATTTAAAAGGAAAACTAAATTAAAACGACATATATAACTTGTTCAGTGCTACAGTTACAAATAAAAAGTGGACGTGACTACCTCCCTGGACTTTCCCATACTGGAAACTGTTCATATCGTCTTTATTCAACAGTCTTTACAACATATCAAAATTTCAACTCGATGACTCACGTCTTCACCGTGATAAGCGTTTACACTTTCACGTAAATTGCGGGTAAATATAAAAAAATGTGTAGTTCAAAACGTGACCACCGAGCTTCTGTAGATGGCGCCAAGTGGACAAGCCGCCACTGTGCTAGTTTATGTATTATTTTCCTCAAAACGGCTGTAGCACCGAGGTGAAATTTTCTAAGTACCTGGAAATTATATTTTCTAGGGCATACAAAATCGATTTTTTTATTTTTGCAGAAAAAGATTCTTTGGCGCAAAAATATAACAACCGTTAGAATAAAAAAATTATTTTTCAAAAATAGAGGGGGGAGGGAGCCGGTGCGCTTACATATATCCACGAGTGTAATATTTTTTTGCATATTCATATGCTCAATTATGCACTGAGCAATTCAGTGAAAACCCCAGCTACCTATCTTGTTTTATTTATTAATTAAAGGGGTTTAAATTTTCAAACTTCAAAGCTTCGTAGAGGGCGCCACAGATAATTCATGAGATTCTTTAAAAAACAGATCGATAGCCCTTTTTGGGGTCTATCAGTGTATGAAGTTTAAACAAATTCCTGTGGGCAGTTTTTGAGAAATGATTTTTAGAAAATTTCCAAAATTTTGAAAATTTGTAATTTAGGCCCCTTAATATTTTTCAAAACACTTTTTATATCACCTCATGTTAGCCTTCATATACTATTCAGAAAAAAAAAATCAATTGAATCGATTCATCCGTTTTTGAGTAATAGGGCGTTAAACTCAAAATTTTCAAAAAATCATAGCGCCCTTCATTTTAAACCTAGCGAGTTCGGCAAAAAACTAACAGATTTGTCTTATGACCCTCTATCGTTATCCGCGATAAAATTTTCAAAATTTTAATCACGAAAACAGTGATACCAAAAAAACATGCGTAACTTCCGCTTCCGGTTTCGGATTTTTTTGAAAAGCTTATTTTGTCGATGAATTTTTGATACACCCCCGCATTCCAAAGCGCATCAAAATCGGAGCAATACTTTTGGCTGTAGGAGCGTCACCCACCCACACACAGACACACCCACACACCCACACACCCACACACAGACAGACATTTTTTAAAAACCACTTTTTTGGGTTCCTAGAGGCCCAAAACGGATATTTCTGTGAAAATCTCGATTTCCAAAATTTTCATGATTCCAAGACTTCCCTATACCTATGGGTATGGGAAAGTAAAAATGTGTAAAAGGCTTTACGCAGAACTTCCCTCGTCGACATTGTGACACTAAATAATTTTAAAAATGAAATTAAGTTACGAGTAAAAATATCTTCACGTTTCTAATAAATTAAATAAATTTTCAAATAAAAAAAACCTTTACTGGAAGGATTTGAACCGCGGCGCTTGCGACTGCGAACAAATTCATCGACCAATTTCTTACTAGATACTCTATGGAGTCCTGTTCGTATCGTCGGGTTTTAGTTGGCTTAACCTTCACGCCGGGCATGTCTTAAAAAAATTACTTATATTTTTTACATCAATAAACCAATGCAGATAATTATTTCACTAAAAATTTCTTTATTCATTTTTAAACATATCATACGCAGGATGTATATATTTATGTGCAATAGTTTTTACGATATACGTCGATGCCTCGCCCAAATATGTGTTTCCCGTCTATTTCAAGGTTTGGGATTTACGCATTTATGCGGCTCGCGGCCTAAAAATCAAAGGAAAATAGAGCTAACAATATTTTAAAACTCGCTTATGCAAATTAACTCAATTATCAAATTTAAAAAAAAATAAGGAGGGATTCGGTCTACATCATCTGCGGATACACTCGTTAGTCAGCTAGATTTAAACTGCGCTATGCAGACTCGCTTATATGTATGCGACGCGCGGCTGTATTTAAGCAAAGGTTGTTATTGTGGAAACTTTTTGAATTTTTTGCGACCTTATCTTGTATTTGTTGGGTTTTATTTTTGTCAAATGTAAGGCCTGATATAGGAATGTTCAAATTACTACTTTAATCTATTTTCCACTTAACGCAAATATAAACAAAATTTTATTTTTTTACGGTGCTCACCCTGTATATATATGTATGAAATTGTACCGGTTTCCTGCTAGGTAGATATATAATATGTATGCAAAATATCGTCTTCCTCCGACAAATACTTTTTGAGCTATACTGCCAACAGACAGACAGACAGACGGAATTGAGAAAACGTGGTTTTCCTCATCTAGGCACTCTGAAACGTGAAGATCTGCAGAAATCTCGGAAGGTGATGTTTTCGCGATTACAATACTTCCTTCGTCTTTTAGACGAGGGAAGTAAAAATGTTCAGAAGTGAATACCATAGACAGACTTTTAAACATTTTATATAAACTTATTTTTTAAATAAATTTTAGTCAATTCCGTGAATTTAGTGAATATAGATTCGTTTTCATACAAGTTCACCGTCGGCGTCAACCAATAAGTTCATTCATCAAATGGGTTTAGAGAAACACCTGACTATTTTAAATTAAACTATTCTTGGGGTACTTTAAATTGAAAGTCTACTCAATTCCTCTCAGTAATGTGAAAAGTATATTGCATAAATTTCACAAGATTTTCTTGAAAGCCCTATAGACTGTACCAGATTTAGTTTTAATTTAATAAAAAGCCATACAAATACTGAAAATAACTTGGAAGTTTTCCTTAATGCCAGCTCATTATGTGGTTATATTTCAACAGTTTTTTGATCTTCCACAACTGCAACAAAAACCTTAGTTATTGCACACTGGTTTCCATAAGGTACGAAATGTTTACTTTGCCACCATTTTTGTTTCAACTCAAAGAAAGGCATTCATCTTTAAAATGGGCTAAACAGGACTTATTCTTTATTATATCCCATTCCTATGACAACTTACTACTCTATGGCATGGTAGTGTATTAAAATAGTCGCTTAAACTTTGACGTTTTTTGTCAGATAGGTAGTTAGTTAAAAATAAACTTCGACTGTGTAGCACGAGGGATTTTTGGCGAAAAATTTACGAGATTTATTTCTTTAGTGCAAAACAGTTTGACAAAAAAACCGTAAAAATATATACATTTATTTCGACTAAATATTCACGAGCAAAAAACCAAATAACAAAAAAGTGCAAAAAATTTAATCAAAATAAATGAACGCCTATCGTAGCGTATTTTAAGTTTTGTACGTTGTGCATTGTTGTAAACTAACAATTAATTCATAAAAATAATTGCAACTTACCCAGGGGCGGACTGACAACAGTTTAATGGCGGTGGATCTTAAAAGTATAGCAGGCCACTTATTACTGTAAAACTGTGCACAAGACTCGTGAACCGCCTCAACACGCCGGAAATGTAACACTTTTTGGATGTTCAAGATTATTACAATTTTAAAGTTCCCCAAAAATGTCTATAATGTCATACAAACTAAAAAAACAATCGCGGGACTTGTAACTTAGATTGCTGAAAATGTGATATTTATATTAAATAAATTATATTTTCTGCTTTTTGGACTCGAGATGGTTTTAGTGCTTCTTCCATTGTATGAATTTTGCGATTTGTATTCGTGTTATCAGTAATAGACGTTAAACGGTCACGTAACTGCGCTGACAGTTTGGTGTAGTGTGATTATGCGTGGACTGTCGAGCTTGAGGTCGCCAGTTCGAATCTCAATCCCGGCAAGATGTCTTTTAAAATTATTGAAAGATGCGGATGCAAATTTCTATCTCTTCTTACCTTTAAACCTGAAATACGACATTATCCGCACTGTATGTCTTTTGCTAACGGTATTAATAAATCGCCGACTCCATTTTAACTGGATTTCTTCCGTCTAGGCTTCGTAATTATTAGTTCGCCAATTATCTTTAGCCCAAGTCGTCGCACATATGGCGCGATCATGTATATAGCGTAATATAATACCGCCCATATCGCATTAAAAGCCCCGTTTTAATAGATTACGAAAACTGCGTCCCAAACGGGCGTCCCAAGGAGCGCATTTCAAAAACCGTTCCATGTCAAAAGCGTGCCGAAGTATCAATTAGTGTTTCGCGAGAAACGAGAGTTTTCTCGCTCTCGCTCTCGTTCTCGCACCGAGAACGAGATCGAGACCGAGAACGAGAGCGAAAATGTAAGCCGAGAACGAGAACGAGAGGTAGGGTGACCGAGAGCGAGAATTTTATCGTAACTCTTGCTCTCGCTCTCGGTTTAAAAAATACAAAAGCGGACAAAAGATATTTTAAAGTATTTTATTATTTACATGAAAACGAAATAAAATAATACGATCAACTAATTAACGATTAAATAACTAATTATGGAATAATTATAAACACAATATAATATTACATATTAAACCCAAATTCGATCTTTCAGATCACATATAGCCCAAGAATTTAGGCAGAGAAGATTTTTACTTGATTCATCGTTAAGCCGACTTCTGTGTTTTCTGATGATTAGCGAAGCTTGCGAAAACAATCTTTCAACTGGACCCGAAGTAGCATTTATTGCGAGAAGATCTCTCGCCATTCTTGTCAAATAGGGATAAGTATCGCTAAATTTTTTCCAGTATGCCAAAATACTTTGATCTTTTGGTGATCTTTTTAGTGCTAAATATTCATCAATTTCCAATTTCCAGTTGTTTTCTGAAGTTTCTTCTTCAAATGAGGACGTAAAATCCAAATAATCATCGTGATTAGTTTTCTTCGTTAATGTTTTATGTTCTTCTCCAGCAACTTCTGCTCCTTTGTCTTCATTAGGTATACATGATATTTCGTTTTGAAAATATTTTCAAACATGGAATACGAAAAATCCTTCATTTGTTTTCCCCAAGTCGTTAAATTAATTGTTTCCAATTTGTGACGTGGGTTTAAAATCAAAATTACACAATAAATCCAGTTACTCTTATTATAATGTTTCACCAATTTGTTTTTCCCGGCCAAGTAAGCTGATAATATAATTTCTTCAACATTAGTCCTTTGCTTTTCAGAAACATATGTTATTATATTGTCAGTTCTGTCCATTAGCATGTTAAATGATACGATTACAAGAGGAATAGTCACATAGTTTTGCCCACATAAAATATGTGAACATTGTTTAAAGTATTTATAAATTGTGGTCATAAGCTCCCACTCACCATCGGAAAGTTTGAATTTTTCGACTTGTTCTGCATTGCAATATAGCAATTTTAGGGGTTCTTTCAACCTAAGTGAGCTTTCCAACATGTCATGCGTACTGTCCCATCTGGTTTTAATATCCAAACATGGTTTTATACAAGGTAATTCAACCGTATCGCAGCAATTCTTCAGTTTAATCTGAAGTTGCTCCGATTTTCTTATTTTAATAGTTTTTTCTAACCTTGGCGATTACTGTAAAAGAAGCAAAGGTACCCTCGTTATAGTCAATTTCTTCCTCGCAATTAGCTTGGTCCTTATCAAAGTCTTCTTTGAGGTCCTCACTGCTGTCTCCTTCTTTTCTTCTCTTCAACAATTGTAGTATATCTTGTACGGCAAGATTTAGTATATGTGCGAAGCACCTGAAATGTTGATTTTCTGAGTCAAATTCTATTCCAGCTTCTTTCATCAGAACCTTTAGTTCTGCCATGAAAGTAGTGTTCGACGACACGTTATCTACCGTAATCCCTTGCACTCGATCCATTATGTCGTATGATTTTATACTTTTCATAAATGCTTGGGCGATATCCTTTCCCGAGTGGTTATCCTTTGCAGGTACAAAATCTAAAGCCAAGCCAGGAAGGTGGTACCACGTTTTTTAAACACCTTTTATATAGCAATCTCGAAGAGGTAATTATACAAAACGATATAGCTGTATAAGTCATTTATTTTTATTATTAATAAATTTTACTTTAATAGAAACAATCTTATACAGAAAGTGATATCTACAAGTTTCTTGAAAATCATAACAGCCCAAGCAGTTTTTAGATATGATCTGTTTTATGCTGAAATGTGAAGTTTTTAAATGTTATTTTGTAGGATGTGTAATAAGCATAAATTAATCTTTAAAAAAGCTTTCTTTAATAAATTCGAACAAAACCCAGTAAAATGCAATAATTTTCATGGATTTTATGGAATAAAATTCCTAAATTAAAAATTAAATAAACTAAAGCTACTGGTTCCAGAATACAACAATTAATATCTCAAAAAGTAACTGGGCTATTTTCATTTTGAAAAAACACAAAAACATGGTTCTGTATATGATTTTTCCTATTTAAGTAAAATGAATTTAATTTAAAAATAATCACGTTTAGCAGCTGTAGGTATTGTTTTTAAACAGATTCACCCCGAATATAATTGAAATGTTTACTTAATCCAGTTTCTCTTAAAGAGTTAAAAACCAATAACTATACCTCTGTAGGTGGTACCGTATATTTCATCAGTATTTGTTGTTTTAATCCATCTTTTCTCTTTTTATCGGTACAGTTCTCGCCAAATAAGTCTGTGTATTCTTTGCGGTGCACAAATTGTAAATGCCTTTTTAAACCACTTGTATTATGCAAAGACATTTTGATAGTTTTGTTGATATTTTTATCTTTTTTGCAAAGCAGACACTTTGCCGATTTCCCGGACGGATTTGATTCATCCTTGTCGATGTCAAAATATTCTGAAAACTTGTTTTTCTTTCTATTATCTTCAGTTGAAGCAGAAGTGGGAGTGGACGTATTTGCCTTGAATGTTGATGTTGATGGTGTAGGGGACAAGCACATTTCGGCATCCCCGCGTTCTATTTCTATCATTTCTTGCGATTGTGACAAGCTCAAGAAGCTCTGATTACTATCAATTTCACATTCTATTATCACTTTAGATTTTTTATGATTTTTCTCGTTTTCTGGACCACTAAGAAAGCGTTTCATTTTCGGTACTAATTACACAAGCGACCTGCGCCGATTAAAATCTCAAACTGAACTGAATAAGTCAAAAATTCTGAATTCACATTCTTCGACTACTAACCTGCACACATGCAGGCACAAATAATGAATGGGATTATTGTTATGTTTGGTACTTAATTCAATACTAGTTAAAACAAGCTGCAATTGATATCTACAACGGTGCCACGTAATCAGAAACTTGCCGATCCAATCATTGGTCACTGGAGATACAACTTTACAGATTAACGAGAACGAGAGTAACCGAGAACGAGACCGAGAAGTAGACAACTCTCGTCCTCGCTCTCGTAATCGAGAGCGAGATCGAGAACAGATTTTTCAGGATTTACGAGAGCGAGAACGAGAGAGACCACTTCTCGCTCTCGTTCTCGCTCTCGCGAAACACTAGCATCAATAAGGGGCTTGAACCGACTCATCTTGTTTAATTTTATGAAATACAAGCAAGTATTGCCGAAAAACAAGAGATATGAATGTAGATATTCATATTTTCGGCGAATTCTAAGATCAATAGGTATTACAACCCAGAGGCGGATTTAGGTACAGGCTTACTATGCTCAAGCTTACGGCGACAAAATTGTGGTGATACAAGAATAGCTAAATCCGTTTCTGCTATAACCATTTGGGCACATATTTTGTTTTGCATAACGCAAACGCAAATAGTATAAAGCTAAATATGGCGACAGCCTAAAAGTAAGATTACATATCTATCGCATTATATTAAATTATTAAACTATCTGTAATTATTTATCAAAGCGCTGGTCCGCCCCTGTACTTACCCCAAAACGTGGCGATCACATCGGTTTCAAATCCTCATTCTGTTAATAAATTGGTCACTCCTTCCATTGTCAACTAACTTGTAAGAAGCTGTTTTTAATTAACACTTTCACTTCTGCTGCAACAAAAACAATGGCGCAATACAGGTTTGCTTCAACGGTGAAGTGGGTACCCAAAAAAATTATGTCGCAGTGTTTTGCTGTTTGCCTTCTAAAATTAGCGTTTGGTAACAATAAAAGGATTTAGGATAACCATCAAACCACTAATTAAGCTATGCTACTAAAATTATTTGTTATGCCAACAAAACGTACTCTGTAATAAACCTATATGAGATATTTATTGTATTTCAGCTGCCCTTTACTAAACCCTGTAGATGTTTTGCTTCAAGGAACTATTAATTTGTTTATTATACCTACTAAACCAGCATTAAGAAACTATATCTGCTTGAACAGTACAGGGTGTTTCCTCAAATTTTGACAGCTTCTAACGACTTTGTTATTCCAGATAGAAAAAAATTGTTCAGATAAAAATTGTAGGGTATCATCCAAACCGTCCGAATTTCCTACTTAAAGAAACAATTGAGCATCACGGGTGAACTTTTTGACTTATTGTATACTTTTTTTAATCAAACACCCTATATATTATGTGTTTATAGGACAGCGCTTAAAATTATCTTTTCAAAAATATATAAGTTGCCTATAATTACTTCGTCCATTGTTGAATATCCGCTATTAAAAAATCAAAATATTACTAACACTGTGATTTATTTCATACCTATAGTAAATTAGTAATATTTTGATGTGGGTGTTCCATTAAAAAAAAGTATACAATAAGTCAAAAAGTTCACCCGTGATGCACAAATGTTTCTTTAAGTAGGTAGCAAATTCGGACGGTTTGGATGAAACCTTACAATTTTTATCTGAACAATTTTTTTCTATCTGTACATATACTATTTGTTGTGAGAAAACCTAATTAATTCTAATATAATAATGCAAATTGCTCCCAATCTGATCGACACATTACATTCCATGTAAACTATCATTTTCTAAATTGTAACTAATTACGAAGTTTCTAAAATCAACTATATGTCAAGACAAAGTGCCCTTAATATCTATAGAGAGGCCTCTCACAAACTATCTCATTTTAATCATATATTTCAAAATTTGGGGCACGAAATACAAAAAACATTTGTAGCTAGAATAAATACCATTAAATGGTGAGGATATTTTCAAGTACCTACCTATTATTATTATTATTATTTATATTTTGCGTTCATATGTTACTGAGGATAATATAATGAATATAATGCGTTTTATGTTTTTTATTCGAATTTCTATCTTTTTGTTTATATTTCTAATAACACTGAAATAGTAAAAGGAAACACTTAGTAATGCGGATTACATTAACTCGCAAAGAAAAGGAAAAATGCAATCAGTAGGAATCAATCCCGTGTTCCCAGAAGGCATCTGATTTGTAGGCAGACGTTTTATGCGCTGGACAAGGACGGAATGCGGACAAACTCCGCCTGGCCGGCAACGATAAAAACGTGACAGACGCAGACAGGCAGACACGTAGGCTGTTGACTCTATAATAATACGTACTTATTTTATTAGAACTATTGTGGGCTTATGCTTCTGATTTCTATCTAATGTTATTTATGTTCTATTTTGTGCTAGACAAGTTTTTGTGTGTTATATTAAAATTCAAATGCTGCTGCTTTTACAATGTGTCAAAGTGGTAGACGCAACTCACCCATTACCACAATGTGGAGGCGGGGTGCAAATAGTGCAAGTGTGAGCCTTCCTTGACCCAGTGATGTGGCCATACGGTTAAATGTAAAAAGAACATAAACTGCAAATCTTATCGATGATCATAATAATTGTACTCACCGGGGGTGACCGCAACCTGGCCCCTTCATACTTATGGCACCTCAGTACCTTCACTGGTTAGGTTAGCTGTAGGTACTTTTTGCTAGAACTGCCTAATAATAACCTGCTAGATTAACTATTGTTGCGTTCCAGTAAATGCCCGATGCCTACTGATCGTTCTCATTATAGCACTTACTGTAAATCGGTAAATCCGCTCGGCTGCTACTCGCTGCGGAACAACATGCTTCGGCGAGCTCACTAGGCGGAGCAACATGCCTTTTCGGAAACTACTCCCCTCAATTATAATGTAATCATGCATGACGAGCAGAAACCTCTGGCGTTATCATCAGCTGTAGTTTCAAAAAAAAAACTACCAACATGATGAAACCAACTAACACGTGCATTCTACAGTATAATTCATTACAATTAAAGAAGTGGATTAATTGAAAAGTTTAGCAATTTAATTGTCGACATGATGTTGAAGAAGCAAGCCGTTTCGATGTGTTATTTTTCGCAAATAGTTACATTTGTCAAACTTTAACACTCTTTACTCAGCTGAAAATGATCTCTTATAAAACATGTCAAAATATTGCACGCTAATTACCACACAAGCAGGCCGGCTGTGAAATGACTAAAAATACATATTATAGAACAAAAACTGCCTTTATTCCTACATTTCACGATAACGTAATCTAACGACCTCTGGGTCCCGGATGGTGTAGTTTGAACAAGCGTCCACGTTCGATCAGTAGCGTTAAACAACGCTCTTTCTGGTCAGAACTTGGATGGGAGTTCTACGGCTGCATCTCTCGGCGCTTCGTGGTACGGATGCCACGGAAATAGTTGGTCCCGGATGTAATAATAACATCATGATAGTCGTTAGTGTACAAACAACTCATTCGTACATTAAAATAAGCTGTTTCCTGTTTTGCAGTACCCACGCTACTAATACTATTATAAGATTATAATTTATAAAAATTTATCATGAGTGCGATATGTAAAATTTAATATAAAGGATAGATTGTTCTGGCGCAGATTTCTAACTTCCAATATCATTTTAACAAGCAAAAATTACACAAACGGTTTTTTAATAATCTCTTAATTATAGTAAACCTCTCACCAACAAACTCCTCAACGTGTACATTAAAATAAATAAAAATGCGACAACAGGCATTATTAAACTAGTTTTGTACAGTTTTATCTACTTTGCATAATACTTATTTATGTACTAAGGGCGTAATCAATCGAATATAGCACGGGGAAATGTTAAAAAAAAACGACGCGAAGTTGAAAGCTATAATCCTGATTAGGCACGTGTTCCACAAAGGGTTTTATTTTATTTTGGTTCTCAAAATGGACAAACTTCAAGGATTCAGTATTTTCTCTACAGACCACTGCTTGGTCGTTATGAATTTTTGGTGTGCTATGGTTTTTATGGTTTTATGATTATTGGTGTTGATATACTAGCTACATTGTTGGTGCTTTTTATACTGCTTAGCAACTTTATAGGCGCTAAAGCCATCAAAGCCATTTTACGCCCGCTATAAAGGGCCAATAAACCAGATTATTGTTCTAAAATGAAATAGAAAAGATTAAAAACTTTGAATTTGTACATTTCTAAATCTGTCAGTAGGTTGTTTCAACGTTTTATATATGAAGAAAACAGTGAAAACACAGTGTTTTAAAAATCACATTATGACATCGAAGTTTTATTAACAGTAACATTAATAATGATTTTATCCCTCGTGTAATGTACCATATTTTATCTACCCTCTCCCCCCCCAAATTATAGTCCGACTTATTTAATTTTTTTTGCAAGTAGAAACTTACTTTACACTGTCGTTTTCATCACGTATTTTATTAAAGATTGCGTTATTAATATCTACCGGTTTCAGGATATTAAGCTTTTGTTTACATATACAAAAGTAGGCTGGAAACTAAGTCATAATTGTATCTGTACGGTAATATTCCTTTACCGTACATGGCAACCATTACCATACCGCAACTATTGAACATACCACGGATGTTATGAGTATCATAACAGCCTTAGATGTCTTAAAATCCGAGCTCGAAGAGCGAGGATTTCAAAAAGGCATCTGCGGCAGTTATGATACTCATAACATTCCTAGATATGTTAATAGATATTACAACAAATAGTTTATATTTTACGACTTGTAATTAAAGTTTCAATAAATTTTCATGTTTTAAAACGACTGCGGTAATGATGCTCTTAATTCACTTAAAACGAGTGGAATAAGTGACATTTATCTCCCGAGCTTATAGACAAAAATATTTTTTTCTATTTATGTCATATTTTTATTTGATTCCTTTCTGGCATACAATTCGTAGTCTAAGTTTTACTACAATATTTGTCGTTCAAGCCTTACGCGTTCCGCTCGTGCAGATTTTCGTCACGACAGCTATTTTTACTCTGTTAAAATAAAACCACTCGTTGTATATATACGGTAGTAATACTCGGATGTTACTAGATAGCACAAATAAATGCCCATGATTTTTAATGCTAGGCACAGTCATCAAAAGTTACGTTTTTGCAAAAACACTTTCTACAAGAATAGTGCTAGTTGCTGTTTTGTGAAGAGTCTCTACTAATAATTGTGTTGTCACAATTCATATATGTAACCTAATAAAAATATATAACGGCCTACTATAGCACATAACTTGACGCGACTTAGTAATGAATTTTGTGCTCGGTTTCTCTCGCATGGAATTTGCAACATGTTGAGTTCTTGCCAGCAGTATTCCTCGGGCTGCAGATCCTTTACGGCCCTTCACGACCGCAATGCTGATTCAGAAAATTGGTTACTTGAAGGCCATAATGCGTCGGGGCTCCTTCATGTTGTAAAATCATTTTTTGACGAACAGCCCGCTTGATATCTTCAAGAAGGGGAGAAAATAGTAATTTACGATACAAGTGCGTAAAGCTACTCTTTACTCACGAGTGGGGTAGAGTTAAAACGCGAGTGAGCGAGCGTTTTAAGCCCCACGAGTGACTAAAGATGCTTTACGCATGTGTATCGTACAATATTTTATCTACGATAGAATCTAAAAAATACGGTAAATGTAAAAAATATTTTACATGTAAATTAGAATTACTAGCAACCGGTCCTAATTTTGAGTGTTTTAAAAATTTTAAACACGTTGCTACTAACTACGTGCCTAATGAAATTTTTTAAGCACGTTGCTATTAACGACGTAAACTAATGAAAACATGTTATTAAACAGTCGTTTTACAAACTTAAAACTGCCAACTAAAAGGCAATTTTACACACTGTCGTAGATAAATGTTATTTAAAAATTTAGATAGTCGTTTGCGTTTAATCTAATTGGCAATTCTACAAGTCTTATGAAATGATATCCAACAATAATTCCAGACCAATGTTTGAAAATCTATGTTTCATATTCGCAGGATTATTATTCTGTTATAAATGAAATGTAATTTATCAAGCACTTCGTAATCATCGAATCAGTTGGATTTAACAAAATCAAAATGTATTAAAAAAATATGTTGTGTACAGGGTAAGCGAAACTCGATGTCTCAGCTCTATTATAAGAAAAGGAAAAACGATAGAAAAAATCTGAAAAGATATTCTTAAATTGAATTAAGTAAGGTCCATTTTAAGCTAAATTTGCATATTTTTTCATATTTGGAAACTGAAGTAATGACGTCTTCGATTTTCTTTCCCAGAAACCTATATTTTGACATATTTAAAAAGAACTAATTTTTCTGAACACATTTTGTGAAGAAAAAAAATTGCTATCTTCTTCGATTAAAAAATTATAAGCAAATTTTTGTTAATACTTTTTTTTACAAATTTGCATATAATTTTTTAACGAAAGACATTTTTTTCTTCACAAAAAGTGTTCAGAAAAATTTGCTGTTTCTAAATATGTCAAAATATAGGTATATTTCCGGAAAAAACATTGATGACGTCATTACTTCAGTTTCCAAATATGGAAAAATATGCAAATTTGGCTTAAAATGGACTTACTCAATCCCATTTAAGAACCTCTTCAGATTTTTTCTATCATTTTTCTTTTTCTTATAATAGAGCTGAGACATCGAGTTTCGCTCACCCTGTACCTATAGCTGAACCAATATTTGCCCAAAACGATATTGCAGATAATAAAGACGTTAACATATTCAACGACCAAAGGACATATTTGTCTTGTGCTAAGACAGGGCTGTCCAACTTCAAGGGGCCCAAGGGCCACTGTAAAAAATTTGAAAGTTAGGAGGGCCGCATCACAACATGTGTCGTATGCGACTTCGTGAGTGATTTGTAATAAATATAAAACGTGCATATTTAATACTAATTTTTGTTTATTCAAGCAGCTTAGGTTACATTACAAAAATCATTGAAACACAAAAGAGATATACAGGGTGTAAAGATTTACCTCTCAGGTAAGCTCAAATCGGAGAAATACGTTCACTCAAATATATATTCGATTAGGTGAAACACCAGATAATTACCAAAACAAATATAATGTTTTTAGATAGTTACAATGATTAATTAAAAATAACTCTAAGTTGTACATTATTTAAAATTAACATATTCTTCTGGAACGGTGTCTGGTTTCGTGGGTCGAGCTGCAACCCAATGCACCGGCGAGTGTTGCGGGTCTTTATTGGTAGTGCGCCGGTACGCACGCCGATTCTTCGGGAAATGGGCTGAGTAGGTCTCTTGTTCCTGCAAACTTGACCTTCCACTCAGCAGTAATTTTAAGCTGTAATTTTTCGGTGAATTTAGCGATTTTAAGGGTTACCTGGGGCGGGCGTTGGTGCCTAAATCTTGGTGCAGAGGTTGCTGATACCTTACGACGGCTCGGCGTGGTTCTTGAAGCGAACGCGGTATAAAATCCTGCAGATGGAATGTATTCGCCTTGAGCCAGAAAATTATGCTGACATTCCCCTGGTAGGGAATTTTCGGACTGCGGAATCGAACGTCGAAGTCCAGGAATTCGGCTTTTAATGACCAAAAAGTGGCCCTGCAGGTGAGTTTATAAAGGGCGGCTACAAGACTCTAGCCGTTCACAAGCGGGATAGAAGCTGCGATTCCTACAGGTTACAGATTTAATTATTAGTAAAATGAGGTTGTGAGGAGTATTTCACCTCTCGGGGCGCCGGGATTTGCGTTTAAAAATTTGGCGGTCGGAAATGGCTTTTAAGCAGTTTGTCCTGCACAACAGTACAGCGTATTAAGACAGGGTTAAAGCCTCAGGTATTCGATTTCCCAAGAAAGTTCAACAATCCAGGTAAAATCGAATTCTAGCCGTCTTGCCCTTGCGGTAAATTTGAACTTTTCGGGCTGACAGTACAACACGTCATGTACCTTGAAGCCTGGTCTCGTAAGGGTTAGAGGCCTACTCCGTTAGACAGTTCAGCGTGTCAGACCAGAGGGTCCAGGTAAAAAAAAGAAAGGACAGGATCAGGACTGGTGGACTCAAGGGGGATTTAGATCCGCGGGCCGCAAATATATCCTGGCGGGCCGCATGCGGCCCGCGGGCCACATGTTGGACAGCCCTGTGCTAAGACATGGTTCATTTTCTATTATGTCTTCCACCTTCTTGCTCTTTCATACGTCTGGAAGTACTAGTTCCTTGTAGACGTTGAAAAGTTGTAATAAACACGTTGCAACTAGGTATTATGTTGTTACGTGTTTAGGCTAGTCCCGCAAAACAATGATTTTCCAATTTTAGATTATCACCAAATGATTATGACATTCAACATTTAAATCAAGTGGATAAATTGAAAACTTGTAGTTGTCGACACGATGTCATGGAAACAAGCAATTTCGATGGTTTGTCTTTCGCAGATGGTTTAATTTTTCAAACTTTAACACTCTGTATCTCCGAAATTAATAAGAAAATCCGACACCTGTTTATTAACAAATTCGCTTCAAAATGATCTCTTCTATAACAATCTACAATTTGCAGAAAGACAACTTCAGTTGTTTTTACTAAAAATGGTAGGAGTGGTTTCGTGGCGCATGTTTTAGATGTGGTTTAATGCGCCTTAAAGAATAGAGCTTTGCTTAAATCGTTCTTCGGCTGGTGGCGGCTCAGAGATGCCTAAAATCAACAATGATTGCAAATTATCGAGAAATATTTACATTTTGATAATAACTAGTGTTTCATTATTACATGCTAGGTTCCTGGAAAATTCAAATTTCTGTAGTCTAATTACACTAACGTTCATCTCTGTAAGCTGTCATCATTACATGTCAAACTAAACCGTAGGTTGAATTCTTTAATTCAATTTTGGGGTCTCTGACTTTGGAAACTTCGATTTTCTAGGCATAGGGCAATGAAATTATTGTGGGAGTTGTCTGGCCGACGTTGCCACTTCTCGGCAGCGACCGACGGTCTAAGTTTGCTTGAAGTAATGTCAGATGCGGATAAGACTATTAGTAGTTGTCATGTGCCCCGAAATACAAAAGCGTAATTTATTCATGATTAACAGCTGCGTATGTATTTATAACGAGATTTGTGCTGAAATGTGGCAACGTCGTTCTGCATAAGACACTGTACTGAATTTTAAGTATAGAGAGATCTATAGGACATAGAATGCAAACTGAAATTATTAATAACTCATAACAATAGAGACTATAAAAGTTTAATTTTCCAGAAGTGTTTAATACAAGTATAGACTTATACCTTGATGTAATTAGAATAAATATACATATTTTCGTAGATATTTTGCATTTCACGAATTCTAAGCAAAAATAGTAAGTTCCAAGCATGCAGCGAAGCCGTTTGTAGTAAATGTGCTCCACGAAACCACATTCTGTGCCAAACAACTCTAACAACCAAGGTTATGAAAATGGTACTCGTATACCTTTTTTATGTTACTGGATTTCTATCATAACATATCCTGTCGAAATTAGGAATTACAAATAACAATAATTTAATTTAAATTTTAAAATTCTAAACGTAGGTCGTGCTTTGAGTACCAAGCACGGCAAATATATTTTATTATTAAACTTCTTGTCTGCGAGTCTGTGATAAAATGCTAAAAGCGTTTTAAAAATATATCTACAGACAAAAATAACGAATCTCTACCACGGTTTCAGCAAGACGAAGCAATGGCTCATACGACACACGGGATCGGTTAAATATACATTAAACTAAGTAGTAGCGAAGTTAAGAGCAAAACCACAAGAATGTATTAGTTGCAGAAGAAATTGTTTATAGATAGTAACGTTAAGTGCTATAAGCAAACGTGTATTGTTCAATATTTTATCTTCGTAAATAAATTGTGGTTTAATTTATTCTTTGTTTTGTAAAAAAAGAGTGCGGTAATGGGAGTGGGATAATGAATATTACCGCACTAAGTGCGGTAATATCATCTATAACCGCACTGTGTACGGTAATAAAGCTTTTAACGATACTCATATTGATTTGGTAAGTAGTCTATAACAACACCGATGTAGATTATTAAATGATGTGACCGCCAAATACGTTAAACACTTTTATGCTTATGTAACATACAGAAGAATCTTAAAGATAAGTTGGGTGGACCGAGCTACAAACGACAGTCTAATGAGAAGGATGAGAAAGGGAAAGAAAGTTGTCAACACTATCAAAACGCGAACACTACAATATTTAGGGCATGTGATGCGAGCGGAAAGTATAACTTAGTACCGATTATTCTCCAAGAGAAAATACAAGGCAGAAGACGGATATTTAGTTGAACAACTTCAGAACATGTTTCAATTGTAGCTTAGCCGACTTATTTCGAGCTGCAACATCAAAGGTTCGAATCGCCGCGACGATTGCCAATCTTCTTAGAGGAGACGGCACATGAAGAAGAAGAATAATATTTTATTTTTTACAAATATACAAAATAGGTAGGTATTTATGTATCTATATTAAGTGCACGAAATGACACTTCGACTTTCTATTCGGCATTCTCAAGCACCAAAGTATTCCGCGCGCGAGGTACATACGTTCCTTCTATAGCTTTATCAAAATAATGACAAAAATTCATAAAATATGATCACCAAAAACTGTTTCGATATACTATTTCGCGCCCCAGTGTGCGAAATATTTTCGAACATGTCAATAATAACGTATTGAAAAAGCAAACTTCGCGTTACTTACAGTTGTCGAAAACTAAACCTGAGCATCAGTTATACAATATAGTAGGGGTCAAATGCCCATCTTGTTGAATTTAAAGACAGATTCTATGGTTAAAAATAAACAACAATGTCCTATAAACTTGTCTACGTTTTCAAGAAACACAAAATAACATTTGCTGTGCACTTATTTTATTCTGGGTATTAATACACATCAGCGAGCGAATAAAATAAATTATGAAAATAAGTTAATTAATTAAATTGCTGGAATTAATTAAAGCCAGCGAAGAAATAAAGTTGTAAAAGTTGTTAAAAGTGACGCATTGAATGCCGAAAACGTTAAAAAATACACGGGGTGTGCCGAATTGTATCATACGATGCCACAATGCGATTCTTTAAGTCGTCTACATTTTCTTTTTGTGTGGTATAAACTAGTTGTTTCAGATGGCCCCAGAGAAAGAAATCTAATGAATTTAGATCAGGACACCGTGGAGACCAGGGTTGTGGGCCTCCTCGACCGATCCAACGATGTGGGTAAACTTCATCCAAATATTGAAGTGCAACTAAACTAAAATGTGGTGGAGCCCCATCGTGCATAAAATATATTTGGAGTCTTAAATGAACCGGGACGTCTTCCAACAGTATGGGCAACTCATTTTGCAGAAAATTGTGTTAGATTTCTCCAGTTAGCCTCCCCAGTAAACAAAATGGGTCAACGAAGTGGCCTCCAACGATTCCGGTTCACACATTACCGAAAATTGATGTTGATGGCGACTTTCAACTATTGCATGTGGATTCTCTTTTGCCCACATGTGGTTATTGTGAAAGTTCATTATGGCTTCTCTAGAGAAATTAGCCACATCGGTAAAAAGTATTTCTGCCAAAAACTGAGGATTTTGTGCACTTCTTTCCAACATACATCGACGCAAAGCCACTTTTTGAGGAAGAACGCCTGGTAAAAGTCCCTGAACCCGTTGGATATGATATGGATACAAAAGCTGATTTTTCAATATCCTAAAAACTGTCGACTGACTAATATTCAGATTTGCAGCAATCTTTCTTGTACTTGTTGTAGGACATTCTTCATTTTCATGGAGCACTTCTTCTTCAACTTGTGGAGTTGACACTGTAGGGGGGCGCCCGTTTTTTAGCTGTAAGATTATTAACACTTCCAGTTTAATTGAGTCAGTGATGGAGACGAGCAAACATTGAATGATATGGTATTACATGATTAGGATATCTTTGTTTATAAATTCACCTAGCTGCTAATGCATTACCATTGGCAAAACCATACACAAAATGCATATCGCACATTTCACTATTTGTGTAATTCATTTTTTGAAAGCATGAAACTAAGTGACACTTTTATAAAATTCTACGCTTACTTACGTAAAATACATGAATTCAGAGCAAATGCTATTTTTTATCTCTAAATCGTAGTGAGGTACAACAGAAAGTTCGACGGACAAAAAAGTTATATTTTTTATTCCTCTATTTTTTCTTATTATTATTAAATAAAATGCAGCCACCCAGAGAAGCCCCTGGATTAAATAAACGAAATGTAATGACACAAAAAACAGTTCATAGTACTAACATTCAACCTACCATTTATCAATTAACTTTGAAATTGTCGGTTTGGGAAACATGGCCACAGAATTTGCATTCCAGTTCTCGATATATGGCAGGTAGCACCATCTTGCTGAAAAAGTGATTTAGCTCTTGCTCCATTTGCAGCATAAACAAGAATATTTGCATATCTTTCAAAATTTACAGTGACTGATTCGTCGGTCCCTTCAAAATAGTTATTCTTGATGCTGAAACAACACGGAGAGCGTACGGGACAATCGTGGATGTTGCAGATTTCCAGAGGCCCAAAAGCAACAATTTTGTTTATTCACACTAAGTATTCTGGTACGTTAAAACGAATGAAAAACACGTTCTGCAGTTAATATTAACTACGGAAAGTCTTATTATACTGCTATAATACCTATTCTGGTACGTTAAAACGAATGAAAAACACGTTCTGCAGTTAATATTAACTACGGAAAGTCTTATTATACTGCTATAATACCTAGTGTCGATCAAAATATAATTATGTTAGCCCTGGTAAGCGCGCCATCACTAACAGGTGCCCAGTAAGTGGCTTAGAATTGATTGCAGTGGTTGTAGACGCTGTAGGAGTGCATTTGGAAGTGAGTTAGCCATATAAAACTACTATATTAATTTTTCTGCATCCAAAAAATTCAAAGTCAATAGTCTAGTATTCAGGTACATTCAAACGACTGAAAAACACGTTTTGCAGTAAATATTAACTACAGAAGGTCTTATTATACTGCTATAATACCTAGTGTCGATCAAAATATTGCAATTTTAGCCCTGGTAAGGGTGCCATCACTAACATGTGCTCAATAAGTGGCTTAGAATTTATTGTAGTGGTTGTAGACGCTATGGGAATGCATTTGCGGGTGAGTTAGCCATATAAAACTACTATATTAAATTTTTCTCCATCCAAAAAATTCAAGTTTATTAATTTAGCATTTAGGTACGTTAAAACGACTGAAAAACACGTTTTGCAGTAAATATTAACTAGAGAAAGTATTCTTATACTGTTATAATACCTAGTGTCGATCGATTTATGACAATTTTAGCCCTGGTATACGTGCCATCACTAACAGGCGCTCAACAAGTGGCCTACAATTGATTGTAGTGGTTGTAGACGGTGTAGGAGTGTATTTAGAACTCATTTGGCCATATAAAAGTACTATATTAAATTGTTCTGTATCCAAAAAATTCTAGTTCATTAATTTAGCATTCAGGTACCTTAAAACGACTGAAAAACCGTTTTGCAGTAAATATTCACTACAGAAAGTGTTATTATACTGCTATAATACCTAGTGAAAATTAAAATATAATAATTTTAGCTCTGGTAAGCCTGCCATCACTAAGAGGTGCTCAATAAGTGGCTTAGAATTGATTGTAGTGGTTGTAGACGCTGTAGGAGTGTATGTGAAACTCATTTATCCATATAAAACTACTATATTAAATTTTTCTGTATCCAAGATATTCAAATTCAATAGTTTAGTATTCCGGTATGTTAAAACGACCGAAAAACAAGCTGTGCAGTAAATATTAACTACAGAAAGTCTTATTATACTGCTATAATACCTAGTGTCGACCAAAATATAATAATGTTAGCCCTGGTATGCATGCCATCACTAGCAGGTGCTCAATAAGTGGATGTAGACGCTGTAGGAGTGCATTTGGAAGTAAGTTAGCCATATAAAGCAACTATATTAATTTTTCTGCATGCAAAAAATTCAAATTCAATAGTTTAGTATTCAGGTACGGTAAAACGACTGAAAAACACGTTTTGCAGTTAATGTCAACTACAGATGGTCTTATCATACTGCTATAAAGCCTAATGTCGATCAAAATATTAGAATTTTAGTCTGATAAGCGTGCCATCACTAACAGGTACTCAATAAGTGGCTTTGAATTTATTGCAGTTGTTGTAGACGCTGTGGAAATGCATTTGGAACTCATTTAGCCATATAAAACTGCTATATTAAATTTTTCTGCACCCAAAAAATTCAAAGTCAATAGTTTAGTATGTACCAATAAAGTAAGCTTCGTTTCTCAAGAAAAGGTGTTGTGAAATTTCTGCCTTATCATGCATCAGTCGAAACAAATTTTGACAAAACTCCAGTTAACTTCGTTTACTCCGTTTATACCCAGAAACCCGCCTAATTTTATTCGCAACTTTACGAAACTTGAGTAAGTTTAACGTTCTGTGTATACAGGTTGTCGATAAATTTAATGCTGCTGAATGTCGCCGGACTGATCGATTTGAACGTGAATGCTTCATTCACCCTTCGTTCGTTTTGCAGATTGCAGCAGTTCGAGGCCTGCCAGTAGACTTTCTGTTTGCAATGGACTCAGTATTGCGCCATTTTCGAACCCACACGTTAATAACACTTCGGGAAATGACAAATTGCAGTACTTATTAATGACTGTTGTTTATATTTCTACAGTTGATGTACCAGAGCTACATCATCTTAAATGATCGTACTCTAATAACTCGCTGAAGCTATTTATACCCAGATACGTAACATTCGTGTTCCTTATAACCGATAGCATAAATAGTTTCCGTTAATTAAGTACTTTGTGATTATGTTTGGAATAAATAACCTTGATTCACTGTTTCAAAATAATACGAAACGCAAAGCTGACTTTAGATGCAGCTCAAGAACTACTAAATACTAATTTAAAAATTGTGTTTTTATAAAATAGATTATTGCATTTTCAAATATGTAAATTATTATATGTGTAGAGAGAAAATTATATATTTGCTTTATCATGATCTAATATGCAATGGAAATGGAGATATCAGTCTAAAACAATTTGTAAACTACATGTAACTAAGACAAATAAATGATTGCAAACAGCTAGCTAAATAGATTTTTTTAATAAAAAAAACACATTTTAATCCTCATACCAATGTGAGAAATGATCCAGGACGCGAAATACTTCAACGTTTTAGAACTTGTGAAAATATAATCGATTTGTTACATTGTTAAAACATTGCAACCTGTATAAAGTCAGTCATTTTATATAATGCTTAGGCAGTTTATATAATGCCCAGCAAAGTTAGATAATTTATACAATGCATCTCTTAAAAAATGTTTCATAGGTATGTTGCCTAGGCATTATATATACAGGGTGTAACAAAAATTGTGGGCGGCCTATACACAGTCGGCTTCCGCGACTTAAAATAAGGAAAACAGTTTATATAAACGTATGTCCTAAAATGGTTCGTTACTGAGCTACAGCAGTGAACTTAAAAAAAATTCACTGGTTACACGCATTTAAGCTTTTCAGACCGTTATCAAGTAGGCAATCCGTGCTTCAAGAAGACTTCACGGGAACCATTTTCCCAAACCGACAGTTAACAAACGAGAACCCATTCGAAAGGTTTCATATTAGATTAAGGGCAACAGGATCTTTCAAACCGGTAGTCTGAGATCGCGGAAAACCACAAAGTACAAGAACTTTGGATTTGGAAGAACGTGTGTTATATCGTGTTGAGGAAAATGTAGATGATGCAACTCGAAGAATTGAATTAGCGGAAGGTGCCGATCATATGACTCTGTGGCGATTAATATCCGTACCATGTGCTAAGAGTACAGGGAGTTAGTGAGAATGACTTCCCACCACGAGAAGCTTATTGTGCATGGTTGTTAGAAACATGAGCCGCCGCTCTTTACTGATGAAGCTGGCTTTATAACAGATGGTATTATCAATTTTTACAATTTGTATCAGCAGCAAAAAGAAAACCCTTATGACATTATTCAATCCAGGTACCAACAGCAATTTTCATTAAATGTGTGGGTAGGAATTATCAACGACTTCTTGATTGGCCCTATTGTATTACCCGGACGACTTTCTGGACAGAATTATCGGTATTTTTTCGAAAATCACTTACCAGGTTTGCTGGAAGTTGTTCCACTAGATGTTAGAGGGCGCATATGGTTCATGCATGACGGTGCACCGGCCCACTTCAGTTTCTCAGCACATGATTTTTTAAACATATTCTGAAAGATCTAAAACCTCCCGATTTTTACGTATGGGGACATCTACAATCTATGTATTCTACTCCAGTTCAAAACATTGAGAATTTTCGACAGTGAGTAAAATGCAGATGCCAGCAAATTCCGTTTTCTGTTATCTTTTTGAATAACAAACTGAAAAACCTCAAGTAGCTGTAACTCAGTAATGAACCATTTTAAGATATATGTTTATATAAACTTTTTTTCTTATTTTTAATCGTAGACGCCGCCTGTGTATAGTCAGCCAACAATTTCTGTTACACCGTATATATATTTCCTAATGAGATGTAGGCATTTTATGCCATACATTTTTTAAAGTAAAAGTTAACACTCATTAAACAATCGGTTTAATGCAAATTTTGTAGGTATTTACGATAAGGGAACTCATCACCGGCATCAGGCAACGAAAGAGGAACTCATCATCCGAGACACGCCAACTGATAACAATCGATAATTCTTTAACCTAAGTAATAGCGGGAAACTACGAAATTAATGTGTAAGGATGTTTACTACACCTAAACAAGCTAGAACTACACACAGCCTAGTGATGAGAATTATTATTTAACATAACCTCCAACTTCAAGCGTAACATAACATATTGCCTGCAACCGTGCAGTTATTATGTAAAATGTCTAGACATTCTATATAATGACGACGATGTTATGTTTAATATTGACAGACATTAAACAAACGGACTGGTATTTTAGGCAATTTGTCAATCTTAGAAATTTAACGAAGATTGTCGAGTAGATGTAAGATTTAAGGCATCGGCTGATATAAACCCACTAGAAGCAACGTCACTTCAAAGCAAGTGCAATCATGTACGATGATGGCACCGGCATACACGTTGTGCTAAATTTGACTCTACGAGGTTTATCCGCTAAGTTTTTGACCAATAGCAATACATTTCAAACTGTGTCTTCTATTGTAATTCTTCTCAATAACGGAGCAGGTTTGAGCAGCAGTTTTGCATAAAATTTTTCAAACGGCTGTAATGCTGAGCCCCAAGCCAGATCACACAGTGGGAAATGGCACAGCGAGAAAAATAATGCTCACTGTTTTTGGCCACCAATACGTTGCATAAGCTTAGATGGCGAACAAGAAATACTACCAGGGTTTTGCGAAGATTATGAAATGACATCGCAAAATCGTGATTAGTATCTCCCACCCAGTTAACTCTTGCTATTCATTATTTTTTGCTCAAACAACTCAGAAGACAATTCTATCAGAGTCTGTTTGGCCCTGTTAAAGGGGACTGATGTGCCATATTTTGGTACCATAAGGTCGTATTATTACCTGTAAAACCTCGTATACTAGGAACAGAGTTACAGCTTCTTAAAATGAAGTTCTAAAGTTAACATAAAAAGTTCTCTTATGTTTTATCGTATCCGTAATGGTTCAAAGTAAACTATTTGCGAGCCGCTAAATATTACAGTGAACGACAACGATGGAAAAATCGTCAATTGCGTCATCTAAATGACGTCATCAACGGTATTGTAGTGCCAGGCCCGCAGTTTAAGTACAGCGTAAATTTAATGCAATAAATTCTTTTACAGCACTTGCTGCCTTTTAGGTTATTGTTGTATATCCATCAAATACATTTTGTTTCAGTTGCGGATAGCCAACCATGATAAGCTTCTGCTTTTGCAATATGCTCCCGCATAATGTTTATCTGTACAGACAAATTGTAAGGGATTATTCTTTCATTAGATGTTATAAAATCTAAATATTGCAATCTTCTACCTCAGTTGCAAATTGTATGCTTCTATTGAAGAAATCCTGCTAAACTTCTATTATATAGGGAAGAAATAGTGAATCCATTCGGCTTCTAAAAACTATTTTTGGAAAACTTGAAAAGAACTCGAAATGAGAAGTATTTCTTTGCGAATTGAAATCTATTTAATCTCATTGTCTACGTATTCTTCCTCTTCCTGTTGGATAAGTCCACGAATGTAAAATCTGAAAATAGAATATCATTCAAGAGGTGGTAGAGTTTGTATCTGCCAACTAGCACTATTTTTTCAATATGTGTTAGCGATTTCTTCAAATAAAGTGGGAGCGATGAGAAATCATAAACGTTTTAATAGTTAAAAAATACTACAAAATTTCAACAAACAATTAGGGGAAAGTTGCCGGTATTGGTCCACTCTTTGGTTTTCACTCATTTATAGACAGATGAATACCTTTTCTTCAAAAGCGTATGTAAGTGTTTTCCTATATGTGTTTCCTTTTTAAACTATGAGTCCGTATATTACACGAGCTAGTTGGCTAAGGAAAACATATTTTGTATTAAACACTTGCACATGGTCCATTCGAGCAAACGTGTTGCCACGAATGGACCATTCAGTTTCTGTGCGCCTTTTGACATCCTCTTTCCTTTTTTTTTGCATTGGGTTGGGGTATTGGAGATAAATCAGCAACTGATATAGGTAGCTTACTTGTGGCTGGCAAACTTGTAATATTTACTAAAGAAAACAAAAATCTGATTATTACCTCCATTTGGAATCGCATTTGTTTCATGGGTTACATTCATTGAAATGGGTTCCATGTGCAGATTATCTACTGCAGCATATTCGTCTTGGTTTACTGGCCATATGCCTGTGTCTTTAAAACGACTTGCCGCATTTTCGATTGTTGCATTACACTGGTAAGCAGGGGTCTCTGACCTACTTGAAAAACTAGCTAACTAATTTGGATAACTTAGTAAATATTTTTAAATTTCTTGAATGTAAAATGTTTCAAGTTGTTTAAAAATTTAAACATCCAGTGGCTGTAATTCATATGTTGTGTGACCAGGTAGTTACAGCCTAACTACGTCATGGTGACGGGAAAGTTCCAAAGCGTGTACGTTTTTACTGTGCGTACTGTGTATATCCAAACACAGTAAAACTTTTCTGTTCTTGGTAGTTGTAACGCGGCCTCTTACTCCGAGCCCTACACCTACTGAATTATTACTTTAAAATGCCCTGGGTTTGCTAGCTTAATCAGTGGGTGTGCTATCAGACTCTTTTTACATTCCCAGAGTGGCTAAGAATAACTAATATTGTTTAAGATCACGTTTGTGGACACCTGAAATGTTGTACTCACCAATGCAAACATTAATGGCAATAAAAATCCCAACAATTTACAATGAATAGGTACATATAATCTGTAAATAAACAGGAGCACACAAAGAAAATGGTATATAGAAACAGATACACAAAGTAGTTATACACTACGCATAAGAGAGTACCTTATTAAATTACGAGCGCTTAATAGCGCAGACAAAGTTAGTTTCACGCACCCAAAATGGTTCGTACCTGCAGTTTTCTATTCTTGTTTCTTGGGGACGCGTTGTGATTCATTGCCTCCAAATGCACACGCAGCCAAATGACGTCAAGCCATCCGGTAGTTGGCCCTTATCAGTCATCGACACATTCGCTGACAATTGCGCAATTCTCACATAGGACTAACCTCGTTCCCTTTATTGTTCCTCCCGTAGCCCAGGGAACGCTGCAAGGCTGCTGTCGAAACGGCCTTTGAGTCTGTCGATTCGGCAGTCGTTAGCGTCTTCAAGGAGCTGCTAAACTTCCTGGTTGGCCCCTGTCGGAGGTCCCTTGTTAAACCATGGGGGTAGCATGTACCACTTCACTTTGTTCGCTATTTGCGAACCAATTAGCCCACGCCGTTCGCAGGCTTTTTAGCTTTGTTGCGTTCGCTGACTTTGGCGCGAATGCATCCTTTTGCAGGCCTCTAGCGTTGATTCATATACCGGCCGGTTATTCCCCGAACTAAACTGCACTGTCGACGCGTTCTTTCACGTAATCGCGGCGCGTTACACTCTATAGTCATTGACTGCGTATACATCAATTATTACTCTATAGTGCTAAACTAAATGAATAACCACAAGAACACTTACTGTCAGGCTTTATTACTAATTAGCATATAATGAAAAGATGTAAAATAAGTAAATACTTACAGGTGGCACGAATTGACCCGTTTCATAGGGTGGACTGTAAACTGTAAACCAGAATCAATATAGCCACTTTCTGAAATTTCTATTAAACTTCCCTCTGGTGCCGCTATTTTTAATTTAGGTGCCATCATGCCCCTTTTTTAGATTATCAAGGGTGGAGTGTATTGGCCTGCTACATTGCAGCAACAAATAGCTGTAGTGTTGATCTCTCGTTCTCCGCTTGCTATACCTATGTTTGAAGAAGAACATCGGCAATCAACTTGAAATAAATTAAAACAAAAGGTGTAATCAACAAAAAAGAGCACATAAAACAAGCATCTATCCAAACAGTGTTACTTAACTTCTGACGTACCTGAAACTTGTTTTTTTTTTATTTGGAGGCAGCGACTTATTGACATCGCTTTTGAACTGTCGAAAAGCCGCTTTCATAGACATTAAATATCCGGGTACCGTATGCTTTATTTTCGTCATATATTTTTGCTAACAAATTACAGAATACTTGTACATTTTTGCGATTAAAGGCTTTTGCTCTTGCAATAGATGTGTTTTCGGGTTTTCGGGTTGCCTTAGGTATAAGTTTGGATTCCCCTTCATAAAGTTTTAGTACCATTTTTTCCAAGCACTGGTCTTTTCTTTATTACATTTATGTAGAAATAGTATATTACTCTACAAGTTGCGAAAAGTCATGTTTTTCTGAACAAGTGTGGTGTGTTTGAGTACGGGCGTTAGCCAGTACTTAAACGGCCATACTAGTATTGCCAAATGTAAAACGAATCGCCGTTGATAGGGATAAAAATGTTACTAATGATAAAAGTACCACATTTATTATCGATTTTGAATGAAGAAATGTACCTAGTACATTTCCAAATGAAATGCGATAAACCATTTTTTTGACAATTTCAAATGCAAGGTTTCTTAAGTCCATTGTTGTCAAACCAAACATCATTTCCTCTAATTTTAGTAAATGTGTTTTTATTTCGGCTTCTGTATCGTTTGAACACGTTGTAACACCCCCATGAAATTTTACAGCTTCTTTAGCGATTTTATTTTTTGACTCCAAATGTCTTTTTAACGTGGCTTTGGATAAGTTTTAGAACATGCATTTAAACCGAGTTCGTCCTTGAAAAGAAATTATTGCCAATCGGGGAGACTTGCACGTTTTCTAACCTTACTTGGGTCATGTGCCGAAAAAGTATAATAACCATGCAAATTAATATTTAAAAAGTTACTTAAAGCATAAATATTGCACTGGATGACAACGCGTCAGCTGTCTTTATTTACTTGTTAATGAGCTATTATTTTTGATTATTAATTTATCACACGTTGTGCAATCATAGATGTGTTAATGTCCACGTTGCAGCGCCTTAAATCTGCTATTTACCTTCAGGTATCGTGATCCTAATCGGTTTTTAACTTATATTTTTACGTTATCAAATTAAAATTGCCCTTTCATGTATAGAAAATCAGTAACTGTTAAGAGCAAGCTCCTGAAAAATCAGAGTTGGATTTCTTTATCTAGATAGCTAGACAGCTTTGAAATCAAAATGACAAATACAAGATCGTTACAATCGTATTAGAACATTCATAAATAATTCACCTTTCAATAGTCTTTATTTCCTTTTCTAGTTATGACTTTAATACTAAAATTACCCACCTGTCACTTTATCAGCACAACGTACAGGAAGTCAACCAACTGCTCCTCTCCGCCTACCAATCGACTCTCTCAAGCACCTTCCAGCAATGGATGACCCCACGAACAGACCAGACGTCCCAAACGTCCAAAATCATCAACTCAACCTTTCCCACAGTACGCAGCCAACAGCCCAAATCTGCAGTCACCTACTTCCAATACTGCATCCGCCATCCTCTTGGAATATGCCTCTTTAACCGATGATCCTCCTCTGGAGCTCTCCCTTAGTACCACACAGCTTGACGTAATCCAATTTGATGAATGTATTATGTCAAATGGACTTTTCCAATAAACTTGACTTATTATTCTTCTCCAATGATTCACCTTTTTAGATTAATTCTGCTACCCATTATTAATAAAACAGGGTTATTTCTGATATTTTAATCACACCAAATTATTTTTCTATATTTTAAAATTTTTTTTTTCTCAATAATCGAAACAAATTACTTAACGATATACATTTTCCTGCTTATACACTCTAGTCTTATCATATTTGATTTAAACCTACTAAATTTCTAATTTATTTCAATCAAGTATTTGTCATTCCCTTCAAGCTCAAATTTATAAAATATTATTTTATTTTCGAATCCATTTGTTTTTCGAATACTTTGTAATTGCATATTAACCATTGACATTCCCACTCCATATTTGACTAGATCTAAATTATTTTCACCCATTGTAATCCCTTAATCTTTTCTAAAATTGATTCTAACACACACAGGAGTGTATATAATTACAATATAATAAAAAATTTCTATAGAATTACTTAATTGCTGCTTTGATATCTTCTTCGGTAAGTTACGGATAATTTACAGTAAAACGCCAGTACACTAAATCGAGCGGGATACGTCAAATGATTCAATCTGTCAGAAGTTACAGCGACAGATCCATCTAACGTTGTTTAACCGAATTAAAATCTGTGCTGGATTCTGTAACTGTTGTGATCCAATCGATGAGCCAGTTCAATCCCTGCAACCTTCCCCTACATTATGAAACTTTTGAATTTGAAACCAAAACAATAGAACATCTACATCGTATATAAGGTAGTTTTGGTACAATGTGGCTATTAGATGTAGTATCTACAGTGTTTCTGATAGAATAGTGAACATACGAAAACGTTAATGATACATTTTGCTAAAGATCAACGAGGACCATTCATGGATTGTGAGGCTTAGCGATGCATTTGTGGGAGTCCTGTTTTTCTACGCATTCACACCGTTCTGCCCAAGTTATTTATCGACGTACATTACTCAAATTTGGCTGTATTAGACTTCAAACTTTGACGTCCAAATGTCGATAACTCAAGAATGTCGGAAATCAGAGGTTATTTTACCCCATTCCTATATTATGTTCGCACTTGGCACAAATTTATCTACATGCTGTTAAAAATTAGTGGTAGAAAACCAAATAAAAACGTCGAAAACCTAAGAGTCGAGTTAATAGAAGTCGGTGGTAAACACGCTGCTAAATGTATGTTGTGCCCGTATTCGGGCTCCAGTGAAGGGGAACCAGAGGAATTATTTGATCTTGCATAAATATACATATGTTAATTTTGTTTAATGATTCCATTGAACTTTTACAGATATATTGTTTGTATCTAATTGGTAATAATAAATTACCAGAACTATGTAAATCATGTTTTGTAAACATTGTCGACCTTGTCGACATTGGCGATACCTTCTTTACTATCGATATCGACGTCGACGCCATTATTGATGTGTAGACTATTGGTATTGTCGACATGACGTTGTCGACGTCGCCCATCCCTGTTTCGCTTACAGTGCCATTTATTACAAAAAATAATAAACAGCTATTATTTTAGACAAGCATGATATTCTGGAAATTTCATATCTATTTAGCCACAACAATCAATACTGCTTTGAAAAAGACAGTTTCCGCATTGAAGTTTAATTGTCAAACAGTGTCCAGTTCCAGTACGTTATTATTTTGGTTGTGAACTAATTAGATTATATAAATGACTTTTTTGCACTTTCGGGACTAAAGTTGATACTTTAGTCTCCGTAACCAGGGACTAAAGTAGCTCATTTAATCCCTAGGGACTAACGTAAAAATGATACCGTAACTATGGTAAATTTATGTACACACGAGGTTAGTAGGTTAGGTTTTGTTTGTCATTTGACACAGACTGACGCAAAACTTAACCTGCAAATCTCGAATTTGACATATACTGACAATACACTTCAGTACTGCCAACTGATTCAGGCTATCCAGGACCTGCTGCAATTCAGTTTTTAATAAATTGTAATTGTCAGTTTCCAAATTGACAGATTCCAAATTTTGGAAATGTTTGATGATAATGTTCCCAAAAGTGTAAAAAATAGCATATATACTTCGGGACTAAAGTGCCTAAATTCCATAAGTGGTTGTTGCCCTCGGGCTTCGCCCTCGAGGCAACAAACTCCACTCGCGGGATTAAATGGTGCACTTTAGTCCCTCATGATATAACATACTACCTATTTGAGCACGATCACTATCCATGCAGGTGATTAAACTTGTGCATGAACGACAAGCGTTTATAATTATGTTTGTTACAAAAACATGTATATTTCCCAAATACACGAATATTGAGCCTGGATTCAGAGTATTTTCACTAAAATCGACTCAATAAAGTTATCATTAATAAAACCAGGTTTGTAAGCGTCCAGAGACTAAAAATTTGCGGTTATCGTAATTCCCAATAAAAACGTTTGGCAAAATGTTGTACAAACATAACTCTGCGCCTCGTAAACATTATTCAAAGCAGAAGTCATAGATTTACATAATGAGCTATTTTCGTATCAGTACCTACATAATACGAGTATGCAAATGCAACTCTGTGGTTAAATTCTATTAAACTTGTTTTGAATACAATTTAATGTTTAATGAAATTTTTTGAAACTGAAGCGTTAGTAATCAGTAATGGCGGTTATGCGGAATCCGTCTGAGAATGTGTTGCACAATTGATTAAATCCATGAATCGAAATCAATAACAGTTTGATTAATTTTTTTACTTGTTGAATACACAGTTTTACCTACTGGTTTCAATACAAGAAAATTTTAACTGAATGCGGGTCTTTGTTCACGCGTTTACACAAAGGTTGCAATAATAACAAGTTTAACGAGTTTACAACGATAACTGCTTGTTATCAGTAAACCTTCTTATCTTTCACGCCTTTGTAACCAAAACACCGCAATAAACGTTTTCAAATTTGGCAATCGCCAACGACACAGATCTGTAACATTGCTCATAAAAATGTTTAAATGATCAAGCTTTACCAACTGGAAAGTAACATAAATTACTTCTGACAGTCACTCATAAAAACCAGAGATAAGAATAGGCTATTGAAATAAACTACGTCCTTGAATTTGTTTTGAGCAATTGTAAACACCCTTCATATTGTTTCAGTTCTGCGACATTTCTACCAGCGTAGTTAAATCTCGAAAATTTCTTTGTCAAAAGTTTTAAAATGGAACCAAGATGAAAATAATTGAAAATAGTGTGAGGTCGCTGTTTGAAATGGCGCTGGCGGATGGAATTGTTGCAAAATCACGGCGACGGAAAATGTTGCATGCAAATGTAATGACATATGAGCGCTGGAAATAAAAATTGAGTGTGAAGAATGCTTATGTTTGCAACGCATGCAGGATGTAAAATTAATGAAGCAGATCGTTTCACAACAGAAAAAACTAGAATTAGGTATTCCAACAAAAACTTGTCCTGTTTGTTAAACCGACTCACGGGTTGTTTTTGTAATTTTGTTAAACATATTTAAAATTATGCGCATTTGTTTTTGTTGTGTCCAGTCATCGTTTGCTTTTCTTACATAGTAGCATATCTGCCATTAAAAGCATATTTTAAAATCGACGTCCATGTTTATTTGTTGCCATAACCAAAATTCTTACTTCATCTTAAAACACATATGTGAATGTAACAGAGCCGGCGAAAAAGCCTTGTTAAAGTTTGGAGTTAAGTTCGTGCAACTATTCGTGCAGCTATTTTTCAAATCACAATTATAATAGCTCTATTAGTCTGTTATGATAAGCAGGGAGTTTAAAGCGTTCGTGTCAGGTATCACACATAATCCAAACGCCATACAAAAATAAACAAAGCAACAAACTTCGTTATGATGATTACAAATAAGACTGTAGTTGTAGCTTCAGCAGAACGTTTTTCTCTTCCACATTAAAGTTGGTAAAAATGTATAGACAAGGAGATATTCATGTTTTATACCTACGGTTAACTGGTTAACCTCAGAGGAAAAAATATTTATGTCTCCCTTAATGCATAAATATCTATTACCCGAACAAAATATGTTTCCACTACTTCCAAGGCCTACTTGATAAGACGTCGGCATCCCAAAGGCTTACTTGCGCATGGCTCATTTGCTCCCACCGCCATTTTCGGCCCATTTGCGCCCCTGAAAAATATCAACAGCACTTAAGGTGTCATTTGCTCCCATACTTGCAACTTATTAGTCATCAGGATACGCGATGTTGGCCGACTAGTGAGGCGGTCTCTTACCTGCAAAATAGTTATGAAAAAAGACTAAATTTAACAATTAGCTGCCCTAACTTCTATGGGTTTCTGTTGGTACAGTGTTTATTTGAGATTTATTTTAAAACTTTAATAAGGGTTGTTACAGCGGTGTCAAATTTATCGATCAATAATTCACATTATTGTATAAATTGACGCATTTAATTAGAGTGCCAGTGACACCTAGTTTTGAACATGTTATTGCAATTAAACAATATCCTAACTAACTTTTTATATTTTATATTGAGATGAAATGATACCCTTGATTGATTGATTGTATTTTTAATAAATTTAAAATTAGGGCGAAATTGTAAATCAATGCACACAGTTCTTAGGTTTACTTATTTTTACTTTGCTCAAACTTTGCCTGTCAGTAAATTACTAGGCTGGTTAAAATATGAAATGTACTTATTTACTGCACAAAATAAATGGCCGTAATTATTTAAAAAGACAAGCTCCCTCCCAGGTAGGTTCCGAAGTCGACTGTAATTTAATTTGATCTGAATTGTATTATTTCAAGCCAGTCGTTCAAATACGCGTTAGTTCAATGTCCACAAACTCTCAAATCACAAAATGGTTGTCTCGCGCAAACAGCGGTCCTTTGAAAGTTTAAATACTCGCGAAAATATGAGAATTCGCAAGGTAAATTTTCAAATTATTTGCGCTTGGCGCCAAATAACAACTTTTTGTTTTAGCAGTGACGTAGGACAGACACCGTCTATTGCAATTGTTTCTATTCACTTCCTGTGGCGGTTTCGAACTTCCGCCAAACCACGGATTTTGATGATGCCTTGCTAATTAATGGAAATACTTCTTACCTGACGCCTTGGAAATGATCTCATCTCCTTCAGCAAGGTTTGATCTCGTATTCAACTCATTTTCCGGACGCTGACACTTATGTTTAGGCTAAATTTGTCTGGTCGAACTGCACCGATGCTGCACTGGAGATGACGCCGTTGGATTTTCTCAGCTATTACTGCTAGTCTAGCTGCCAGATCTGGTGGAGAGGTTCTTGCAAACTCGTGCTATGCCCTGGACTGCTAATACCTTGGCTCCGCAACTAATTGTGGCCGTAGTCGAAGATTGAATAATGTTGGTGATCGGCCCCGATGTCCTCTGAGATGGAATTGTCGAATTGTTACAATTTTCGTTGCGGAACTTTATGAAAATACTCCCACATCTACACTGGCACTTGGGCAATAAATGGGTATACTTTTTATGGCTTGTAAAACACGTTTATTATCAAAATTATGTATTAAAATGTGGAGCACAAATCTTAACAAACTGCCAATAATTTCTATTTAATTGTTCTCCCCGTTATTAAACAATATCGCATCTGGTTGCTAAGTTACAATGTTAACGGAAATTAGGTTTGATAAATTAAAGGACAAAACGGAAATAATTTGACTACATAAATTCAAATTAACATTTTGTTTACAATCTAAGTTATTGTCTTTTTCTTCGCCACACACACAAACGTTTTATTATTTTAGTTTTAGCCACTGCTCTGCTATTGCACTATTTGTAAATTTAAATGCACTGATTTATTAGAGTTCACCACTTCTCATTTGCTACCTTCCTGTCCTGTTGCCTGCTTCTCAAATTGCTCTTTTGCAATGTCCTGTTATTTGATTCTTGCTTTGTTTATCTTTTAGATTCCTCACAATTTTCACTTTGCTTGGTTTTACTGAAAACTACGCTTCTTTTAACATGCACATGGCAAACCTTTTTGTGTCTATTAATTTCTTTCAGTTCGGCTTCACACTATGCACATCCCTATTACTTTTATTTATTTAAAAGTCAATTTCGACCCCTCTGAAAATAAGCTTTGCCTTTGCGTTCCTTACTCAACTACTTTACTATTTCTCGCATCTCACTGTCAATGCATTTAATATTTTAATTTTAGTTTAACATTGCAGTTACATAAAACACCCCAACTCTGTGCTTATTTAATCGGTTAATTATGTTGCACTGCTAGCAGAGCCAAGTCGTGGGCTTAATACCATTACAATATAGTTCTCATCTACTTTAAGAAAATGATGGAGTTACTTAGTAGCGGACAGGGCGGATAAGTTGCTATCTTAACAAAATACAAAGGTTGTACCATTTATAGCTGACACGCGGAAAAAATTAAATTGAAGCACCAACAGAAACGCATAGAAGTTAAGGCAGCTAAGCAAAAAATTGTTAAATTTAGTATTTTCGTACTATTTTGCAGGTAGAAGACCGTTTCACTAGTCGGCCATCTTCAGGTGTCCTGATGACTAATGAGTTGCAAGCATGGTCGTAAATGAGACCTCAAAGTTGTTGATATTTTTCTGGGGCGCAAATGGGTCGAAAATTGCGGTGGGCGCAAATGAGCCGGCCGCAAGTAGGCCTATATTTAAGGGACATTTATGGCAAAAATCAGGACTATATATATTTTTTTGAGATAGATATATATTATGCCTGGGCTATAGGCAGTACTTGTTTATTGTTATGTATTACAATAGTTTTTATAAGAAAACAATAATAAATCTCTCTTAATCTGACACATATTTACCTTAGTGGCGGCTCCTGGATAATTTTTATGGTAGATCCAAACACTGGACGCTCTCACAAGCAAAGACAGATTCCGATATTTCGAGATTTAAATATTTCGCATATGAGGAGGACAATTTCAAAATGCGTTTTGTCCATTTTTCATAATTTCCAGGAAATAAGAAAATTTCCTGTGAAAGAATCGTACATATTGCAGCTAATGGACATGTGCCAATTAGTAGGTCACAAAACATTAATAATAATGCCAATAATACGGCCAAACATCAAGAGTTCCTTTCTTTTTAATCCAGGGTTTCTAAAGGCTCATTGATTGTCCAGAGGTGACAAAATGCATTTGACGTGAAAAACGCACTTTTGTAGTAAACTGGTATTAGATCTTTTATTTATTTAAATTAACACTAGCTAAATATAATGTATCAAACACCAAAAAAGCAGTAGAATATTAAAATAAATGGCAGCAAGAGGTTATTCAACGATGACATCATGTGCTGGTACATTCAAATTGCATTATGTCTATAACATTTGGACAAAATGCATTTTGAATGTTCATGTGTATATGAAAAAGTTCATATTGACTGGCCAAGCTACTTTTACAGTAAATTTTAAGTAGGACAGAATGAGTTTTGAATGTCCAGGATATTGTAAAAAATACATCTTTAAATGCAACGCCACCTCCAACGAAAAATTTATAGTTTCTGACAAAATGCATTTTGCAAGTCGCCTCATATGGATTGGCAACATTTAGCATCAGTGAAAAACTTTACCGACCTTGACAGGATAATAAAAGATGATAAGCTGAATCGAATAGCTCTTTCATTTTTCGTTTAAATGTATAATTTGGCCAAAAAATTTGCATCTCCTTTGTTAGATACATGATGCATGCATGCATGATTGACGTATGTATTGCAATGCAATGTTTGTAACATTAAATAAATATGTTAATAAGTTAAATTTTGGGCAACTTATAAATCGCACAATTCTCAGATTTATATACTTTTGTACTGTGGTTTTACTTTGCCTGGCAATCAATTACGGCTGGTTAAAAATGAAATGTAATATTTAATTACACTAATAAAATGGTTGAAAAGCCCCGCTTTCTATTTTTATCTAATTGCAATATTTATTTACGCTAGCTCTCGGCAAAAACACAAGCTCTATTCTCAGGGTGAGCTCAGAATTTAACTATCGCCATACATTTTAGGTTATTTGACTTGGAGTAGCTCATTTGCTCGCTCTCAGCAGATAATATTAGTAATCTCTATTTGACAGATAACACACAAAATGTCGCCAGTGCACAGCGTATTTGAAAGTTTAAACTCGCGAAAATATTTTGAAACACGCGTCAGGTAAGTTGTTTGAATTTTCCCTCTTGGCAACTAATAAAATCCCTCGCCTTCGTTGTTTAGGATAACGTCACCGTCTTTTGCTTGTTCTGTACCCCAATTCTTTCAATTGTTTATGAACGCTTGGATTCTCGCTAAACCCGGCACAATCTACTGACGCCACTTGATTTTCGAAAAACACGAAGCAACTGGGCCCTTGGGAAAAAACTAGACCTTTCCGGAAAGGTTTGATCTAGTAGTTTGGTTCGTTATCCCAAACCTAACCCTCAAATTGCAGGCTTAATCCTACCTCGTAATGATGGCTTCGGAGCTGCTCGTAGTGATGCTGCTTCGATTTCCTGCTGGAGATGCTCCTCCAGGTGCAGACTCTGTTGATCACTTGCAGTGCCGATCTCTGGGCTCCAATGACTAATTTTCTCGTAATCAAACTTCGGAATTTTCATGTGCTCGCTGCCGAACCTCAGCCGCAGATGGGATTGGGAAATTTTATATTTCAATATGGCGGAAACTTCCACAAACACTGTTACAGGTACTCGGAGATGGGCACAATACAATGAAATACTTTTTAACTGGTAAAATGATCGTTTATTATTATAAAATTGTAGTTAAATATGGAGCACAAATTTGACAAACTTCAAATAAAAATTAATTCAATTGTTCTCTTTCGTTTTAAACAAAATAGCATCAGGTTGCTAAGTGACTGGTAATTTTCTGATGTTAATGGAAATTAATTTTGATAGTGAAATGTTACAAATGGAAGTAAATTTGAGTACATAATTGATATTTACAATTTTCTTAAATCTAGATTATTGTCTTTAACCTTATAATTAAAATTGTTCAATTGCGTTGCACATACAAACGTCATTTATATATTATTGTCACTGCTCTGCTCTGCACTATTGCACTTTATTTTTAAATACACTGATTTTTGAGTTCACCATTTTTGCGTCACTATCTTTTCTCTTCAGTTGCCTTCTTCTAGCATTGCTCTTTGCAATTTTCTATATTATATTATGCTTCATCTTGCTTTATCTTTCTGCTTTTCTCACTATTTTCACTATCCTTTGCTTTTACTTAACAACTACGCTCCTTTTTAAAATTCAGCTAACAAACCTTTTGTGTTAATTAAATTTTGTGTGGTCGGGCTTAACATGTGCACAAACCTTTCGTTTTAAATTATATTAATTTATTTACAAGCCAATTCAAACCCTTTGAAATATGCTTTGGCTTAGCAGACTAATTACTGTTTCTGGCATCCCATTATCAATGCATTTAATATTTTATTTTTTGTTTAAAACTGCAGTTATACAAAATATCCCAACTCTGTGCTTTATTGAATCGGTTAATTATCTTGCACTTCAAACAGAGCCTAGTTGTGGGCTTAATACCATCTCAGTATATCATTTCAAAATGAGCGAAAATTTACCAGTAAATTATTGGTAAAATGAAATAGATCATAGTATAGCTATTGCCGTACTTATTTTGTGGAAACCCCAATATCTCTTCTGTCAGAATTATATACAGGGTGTCCCAAAACGTACCAGAAATATTTTATGAATTAGTTGGGTAATTCATTTAGAGTCAAAAAATCTGGATAAACATCTGTCCTAACCTCAACCGTTAACGAGTTATTTTTGATTTTATAATTATTCGGGGCAACATCACCTAGGTCACAAATGCTATTTGTTTTCCATAACAATTGACGTTATTGTTGACAAACAACAATATTATTTTCAGTGTTAACTGTCAAATTTTTATAAAAATTAAATAGTTACCATTCTTGTATTGAAAAGTTTTTTAACATCCCTAATTACAACGGCGAGATTTTCGAATTCGGAATACACAGATATTATGTATGTGTATGGTTTTTATGATGCCAATGCTCTAGCAGAGCCAGAAGAATACAGAAGAAGGTATCCTAACAGGAGTTTACCTACACGTGAAGTTTTCACTAATTTATATCGGCAGTTAAGAGAACACGGCATGCGGCTGACCAGGGATTGTTCTTGTTCTTATACCAGTCGTGAACAATGAGGAGCAAATTCTTAATTTATTTAACATACCATTATCAAAGAGTTCAAGCTCTGAGCAACGATGCAGAAGCTTGTTTAAGATTTTGTAACTGGATTCAGAAGCATGAAGGTACTCTACCTAATAATTTGTAATATTTTATAATTTCCATGAATGGAAAAGAAAAAACCCTCATTTAAGGTGAAGCTTTAATTTCCAACAAAAATTTAGTGTGAATATGGTGGCTTGTATTCCATATGATCGGTTTATTGGACCATTTGAATTATTACGACGTTTAAATGCTGAAAATTACGAAGATTTTCTAGATAATTCGTTGCCTATGTTACTGTAAGATGTCCCTTTAAATATTAGACTCATGCAAGTTTACCAAGAAGAAATGGGCTTAACACATATTTCCCAGAGAGATGGAGTATAAAACACGCTAGAAAATTCGATTTTGTGTAACTTATGTGACTTTGCGGGATCTCGCTTCGCTCGTCCTGGAAAATCTCAGGCGTTACACAAAATTACACATGTCATAACGGGTTTTACAGATTCCTTTTACCTATAGCTAAGATTTTTAGTTCTGGATATTTACTGTTGCACGCATATTTTATGATTTCATTCAGAATTGCTCGCATGATATAATAGGTATCTGAAACTTGACTATATTGTTCATATAAAACAAAATCTTCCTAAAACTCATTTCCATCTGCAGGACGGCTTTATGACAGTTTACAGTTGCCGCTTCAGTGGTCCATGCACCGTTAGGTTGAAAAGAAAACTGTTCGTCAAACTTGGCACAACGTTCACGCTTTTACCAAACCTTGCTTCAAATTCGAATTTAAACTTATTCATGAAAGTGATGAATCAGCTGACATTGATACCCTCATTGCTAACACAAACTGTGTTTAAGTTAGGAAAGCGCAAAAACTTATTGCAACATCATCAAATAGGAACAGAGCTGGGCAGTAATTAATTACTTTGTAATTAAATTACTAATTAAATTCATTTTCCTTGATTTGTCTAGGTATTGAATTACTTTTCAAAAATCGGTTGTCCGCGATGCTCCGTGAATTTATACAAGTCTAGGATTTGTGTAGTTCCGTGGATTATTTCATTCACTCGTTCAGGACGCACTTCGGAACATAAATTGTATAATTATAGCACCAGGTTGTTTTACTGAAAGAGCTGAAAGTGTTTGAGATAAGATGTGACTGGAGTAGCCAGGCATTGCTACCCATTAGACAAATGTAGCCTGTGTCTGATCACAAATGAATGCACTTCAGAGTTTAATAGTATATTACATACCGAGGTGGGAAGTGTTTCATTACTGTCGAGAGATCAGGTAGTTTACCGAGACGCGTAGCGTCGAGGTTAACTTTATCTCGAGACAGGGATGAAACTTTCCACCGTGGTATGTATACAATTTTATTTGCAATCATCTAATTTTAAAAAGAACTGCAATTGAATTCTGAATAATAGATATCTTGATGTAGCTAATAGTTTTGTTACCATGAAAACAAGCCACTCAATGTTTTTTTACCATGGAAACACCCCACTCTTCAGGTATGTAATATTTTTCGGGGTATGTAATAATTTCCTGGCTAGTTTCAAGTAATCATCTAGTTCCCAGCTGTTGTCATGTCATGAAATTGACACATTACAATGTGATTGCGAATAAAAGTATATTGAAATATTAAATAAATACAAGTCCTTATATATAATTGAATGTGTGTCGTGTTTGCTGTTTTGATCTGCTAACCTATTATTGGTATTGGCACAAAACACGACGTTTGCATAAAATTCCCTGCTGGTAACTAATGTGTGTGAAATCTGTATTATAATGCCGCTGTTTGCATAACGATTCCTTATAGTACTGCAGCGTGACCCAGTAAGCCGACACCAAAGCTCATTCTTGTGTACAAACAGTTTAACTGGCACATGTTGTGAACTAGTTTTATATTATAATTTTGTGTCCGCATAATTTCACTTAATTGTTTTATCTCGTGGGCAAACACTAGTTTGAACACGGTAATTGCCGTTTTTGTTAGAAAATGATTTCCTGTAGCTAGTTTTGTGCACGAGCACGAGATATTCGGTGTAGACGTGTATGTTTGCAGATGAGACGTGGATGTGTTATGTCTTGTGTAGTGTAGGATGTGCAGGATGTATCATTGTAACTGGCTAATAATTATTGTGTAAAACGCGAAAAATATGTCTGCGGTAACTGCAGAGTTACTTTTTTCCATACTAATTGACAACAAATATCGTCATTACACAATATTGGTTTGCAATAATTATTTATTTATTTCAATTTATTGGTTTAAAACGATGCACTAGCACATGGCTACCTAAATACTATTAAATACAAATATACCACAACAGTTTCTAGTGAGAGTAATTGAAAAAGTAATTTAAGTTGTGCAGGTACAAATACCTAGTAATTAATAATTGAATTGCTATTTTATGTGAGTAATTGAAAATCTGGCAATTCAATTACTTCATGGAGCGGTAATTGGTAATTGTTTAAAGTAATTTGCCCAGCTCTGAACAGGAGGTCATTTTTTCTTAGAAAAACGTCTTACTGCTGACAGTAGTTCACACACAGTCTCTGCTCAGCCATTTTACATTGTTGCAGAGCAGTCAATCGTCATATTGAACATCAGCTGCATCAAAATGGTGATTAAACGTTGATATGGGCGCGGGTGAAGTTCACTATTTTAATTATTTCCGGCATTGCACTTTCCACATTGGGATTTAATTTGCAATAAAGACATTAATGAATGATGCATTGGTAGGTAGTTAAAGCCTCATTACATTTAGTATCATTAGAGGCAGTCACTTATTAAGCCGTTTCTACTTCTGACCAGCAGTGGCGAAGAGCCTGTTGTCATTTATATGTTTTTTAATGTCCGATCCAGTCCATTCCAGCCCTGTACAACTTCTTTCCTCGAGTAGTTCCTGGCAATGGCAGAATAGCTAACGATTCTTCGACAAACTGTTAGTCGTTTTTTTTTCGGGAAGCACACAAAAATCATCACCTGTGGTGGTATACGTAATGTCGCACCATTCATCGAGCCAAATAATCCGTAGCCGCTGCAACTTGTTTTAAAGTATATTTTTCTCTGCTGCTCTGTAGAAAAGTCATTTCCTGCTTCAAGCATGCATCAGAAAATGGTTTCATATGTTTGGCAGCAGCCCAAGAAATACACAAGGAGGCCCCGGTTCGTTTTTCTTGTTCGGTCATTGAACGATTCTTAATTTGGGTTGATGAATTGGCGAAGGTTTCTTTACAGTGGAAATTGTTTGGCAGATCATTTGTTTGGTTTCACAATGTCGTTTAATATTGGCACTTTAACAGTGGCTTCAGTTTGCTGGCAAATCAAACACACAGGCAGTGCTCTAACTCTCTTAGGCATCGTAAAACAATATAAGTATGTTCATTCTGGTAAAAAATGTCTGTTTTCGGTTTCTACCTCTCTTCTTTTCTTATTTATTTTGATTGTTAACTATTACGCATATTATAAAGGCCCGTAAAAATACCCAACGAACAAAAAAAAACAATAGTAAGCGATACCAACGTGAAGTGTGTGATGTGGGTTGGTCTCTTACCTGCGCCTTCCCCACCTAAGTAGCATGGTTCTATCTATGTATGGTTCTATGCGAAAACAAACGACTACGACAAATCTTTTATATTCATTAACCAACGTGTGCTAATTTTTGAATGCCAAAAAATAATATTTCCAGTTCCATATAATTGGCGCTTAATGTGTAAAAATTAAGCACCGCTTGCAAAACTTATTTTCTGAGGCTGTGACTGTTGTATACAAAACATTCAAAATGAAAACCATGCTATATAAAAAATGGTTTATATCTTGAATCAATATAAAGTTAATATGGAATACTATAATTTTTAATTTTACTAAAAATGTCTACTGATGTTTCTAAAGAAACGTGACAAACATAGCCTTGGACCAAACGATATATTAACGTCGAAATGTCGCTAAAATCAACGTAATTGATTCTGCGTCAACCCATGACGCCGGTATTTTAACCTTTAGCTTATAACCAAGCAACACCGTTATCTGTGGACATTATAATTACAATCCAAGACACGTAAGTTTAACGTGTCATTTTATTGCACAATTTTCACCTACAAGTTAACGTTGTAACGCCAATGCCTTTTCAAAAAAAAAAAAAACGTTTTTTATACCTTAAGACAATGTTTTATTGATGCAACTTTTTAGTCAACTGCTGAAGTTATCAGCACGTTAGGTTTTAACCACGATTTCGACTTATTTTTTATAGCGAAACGACGTTTTATTTGATACCAAATTGACATTCCATTCTCGTCTAGTATTAACGACAAACGAAGTTGCTTTCTCTGATTAATCTTTATTGTGCACAGCTCAATTGAACGACAACAACGACTGCATTTGATAAGCGAAAGCCTAAAACAAATCTGGTAACAGATTCAACACTATGTAGTTCCACCACAAGTCTGTTTTATCTTAAAGAATAAAATTAAGTTTAGTGGAACATGGGACTACTTACTACCCATTATATACAGTGTGTCCACGGATGGAATTGACAATATGAGAAAAATCTTTATTATTACTTTTACGACGAAAAGTTATTCTTTATAGAGTATTCTGCCTGTCAAGAAAGTAAGATTACCATATAACAATTTTAAATTTGATGTGCAGGGTTAGAAAAAATTAAGAAAAAGTGATAGTGTTTGAAGATGCAATTATCAATATTTATTATTTCACACATTTGTATAGAACCAAGCTTTTTTAACCTAAAATGAAGCTTGAAAACAAAATGTCTATTAAAAATTATTGATATTTTGTTAGATGAATTTATTAAGGGAGCCCAAAAAATGTGTTAAAGTGGGAGGTAGCTACGTAGAATAAATGTAAAAATGAATTTTGATTAGAAATTCTGTATTCAAGCTTCATTTTAGGTTAAAAATAGCTGTTTTATATAAAAATTGTGTAAATTAATAAATATTGTTAATTGTCTCTTCAAACATTTTTATGTTGTCTCACCCTGTACATCAAATATAAGATTTTTATATGGTAGTCTTAATTTTTGACAAGCAGAATATTTTATAAAATTACTTTTCGTCGTAAAATTAATAATAAAAATGTTTCTCCTATTGTTAACTCCATCCGTGGACACACTGTATTCTGTTAATGCAAGCTGTTAGCCGTATGTTAGTCGGGAATAACAAACACAAAACGTTCTCACAGATTTTCTGATTTTATCAGCGACACAAAAAGTGACCTAAATAGTGAATCCAAATAACGCTTGTCAGCATGCTGTACCATTCCGTTGTGGTGTGATAGAATAGCGCGTTTCAATTGGTCGGCAGTATCATATGAGAAATGACCTTACGCGTGTTCGCCGGCAACCTTACTGAAGTTATTAAAAGGTGTTTATTAGTGATGGGCATAATCGGATGATTTCAATATTCGGAATGTTCCATTTCGGAATGTTTCTAAAATCGGAATATCATCCGATTATTTTACATTCCGTAACTGCAAGCAAGGGAAAACGAGCGAAACAACGAGCGGAAGGAAGATGAAGTACGTGCAAATTTGCGATAACACTCGCCGTTGCGTCGTAAGCCTTTATCTGCGTTGGCATCTATTGTTTGGGTTTGCAGGACGGCCAGTAAAATAATTTATGAGTTTGAGTGGCACAGTGGGATATATAAGAGGAAATAAAATATTTTTTCAAATTATTACAGTAGTTACCTTAATAGACTTTCGGAAAATGGTAATGATATTTTAAAGTTTAATGGCACATAAAGTACATAATAGATAGTATAAAACAATACATGAATTTGAAGTCTGTAAGGCGTACTATCTAATCATTAATCTACGAAATACCACTGCCATTAGTGCCTTTCACGAATCATGCACGTGTGCAAACGGCGCGACACGTCGGCATTCACCAACCAGCATATAGCAGTCAAGTGAGTCAACACAACAATCCGTATTTCGTTCAGTTCAAATTAGCATTTCGTTTTCTCATTTTGTATACCGAATAGTAAAATAATCGAATTCCGAAAGTTCCGAATTTTGTGCACCGAACAGTAAAATAATCGAATTCCGAAAAGTTCCGAAACGTTCCGAAATAATCGGAACCTTCCGATTCTTTGAACAACCGGAAACGTTCCGATTATTCATTCCGGATAGGCCCATCACCAGTGCCGGATTAAGGATATGTGAGGCCCAGGGATAATTTTTTTTAGAGGCCCCATTCCCATTTATGCAACGGGTACAAAGGGATCTAAATGATTAGAAACCGCACTAGATTATAACCTTCGAATCTTGTCGAGGCCCCCAAAATTCGGTGGCCCGGGGCTGCAGCCCCCTTAGCCCCCCCCCTTAATCCGGCTCTGCCCATCACTAGTGTTTATCGCATTTTGTTTGGAAATGTACTACATTTCTACATTTAAAATCGTTTAGAAATGTGATACTTTTCTGCATAGCAACGGCGATTCGTTTTACGTCTGGCAGTACTGAAGTGTATTGTTGGTGGTACTGTAAGTCTATGTCATATTCGAGGTTAGGTTTTGCGTCAGTCTGTGTCAAAACTGAAGCAAAACCTAACCTGCTAACCTCGAATATGACATAGACTTACAATGCCACCCACAATACACTTCAGTACTGCAAACGCATAATATCAACTGCAGTAAAAACGTGTTCTGCTCAGCTTGGTTTTGACATTTAGAGTCACTTTTATATAAAAATTTAATATTTCACATTTCTTATGAAATGCGATAGATTTGTAAACGCAACGCATTAGAAAAGTGGTTTTACAACTGTTTAAGTAGGTACTTACTGACACTCGTATTCAAATCAGCCATACTTGTTCAGTAAGACATCGTTTTTCTCAACTTACGTTGCGTAATATACTAATTTATGTTAATTTTATTAAAAAGTAATAAGAATATGTTAAAGTTTTTGGTGTCTTTGTGATCGTCTTGTCTACGTTTTACACTAACTGCTGGTATAAAAAAGCGTTTAAAATCAACGGCATAAAAATGTAATGAGAAACGTAATTATCACGTGATTCCATCAATGCCATATTGACGTTAAGCTTCGCTTACTAATCTAAAATACGTTTTATATTAACTTTATTTTAACGAAATGTGGAAGTTGTTAAATATATATCTACGTTTCGCATTAACTACTGGTCTAAAAAGCACTTAAAATCAACGACATAAAAACGTAAAGTAAAATCATAATTATCACGTTGAATCAACGTCATATTGAAGTTAAGAACCGTCTACTGATTTATATAGTAAATAGTAAATAATGACTAAAAATCAACGTCTAATTTAGGTAGCGAAAATAACTTTAAGTATTTGACTAAAATTTAACGTTTAATTTTCAACTACTAACGTCTTGTTAACTCTATCAACGTGTTTTAAACGTACATGTGCTTGCTGGAATGCGTTCATTAGCCAAATTAGCCACTCCTTATGGTCAAAATTTAGATTAGGCAATCTTCAAATTAAACTGAAAGATATATCCAAAGGAGAAATATTTAAAGTTACATTATGTAAGTACTAGTATAGTTTGACTATCCAAATCTCGTTTTTTATTTTTAAGGTTATAATTTAAAATTTGTTTATTTCTATGCACTCTTCGTGGAAATGTATATAAAGCATCACACAACGCTACGTTAATTATCAGGTACGTATTGGTTAAAAAATGCAAAAGTTACATCTTAACCACATTTTCAAATTAAACACCAAAATATTCAATTCTCAATTTAATTGAAAACGAAAAACATAAACGAAAAACACAAATGGGTAACAGAAATAGACACATTACAAGAACACTTTAGCAGAAGGGTGTTGCGATAGTTAATAATGTTTATCGGTTTCAGGATATTAAGCCTTTGTTTACATATACAAAAGTAGGCTGGTAACTAGATCATAACTTATCTGTAGGGTTAAAGAATATTACCCTACATGGCAACCATAACCATATAGCAACCGATAAACTATTGAACAAATCACGGATGTTATGAATCATAACTGCCTTAGAAGTTTTAAAATCCTTGCTCTACGAGCTCGGAATTCAAAACATCTGCGGCAGTTATGATACTCATAACATTCCTAGATATGTTAATAGCTATGATGTTCTTTCAACGTCACTTATTGCATTTATTAACCAATACGTACCTGATAATTATCGTAGAGTTGTGCGAAAAACGAGATCTGGATGGTCAAACGATACAAGAGAATTAGAGAGTAGTCTATTTCAAGCAACATGCTTAAACTGCAAGAAAGGCAAACTCCAAATTTTGTATATGCAAACACACTTGTCAATTAGCAAAGAAAACTGGCTAATCACAATATGTATACTTATATACAGTGAGGGTCAAAAAGCATTAGTCAGTTTCGGTAAGTAATAAAAACCCATACGCTTCACTTATGGAATCAGTGATAATTGTTTCATAAATAGGAGGATTGGGAGTTTTGTTTTAATGTTTGACATTCTCCGAAAGTAACAGTTTGGTATGCTATTTCATAGTTAAAATTGATTTTTTTTTTGTCGTAAATAGGGGAGATAATAAATCAGTATTAGTTTCAATAGGACGATGCTACCAGTTACATCGCAAGAATTAGTACGAATGACATATGACAATCGTTTCCACCACTTATGACTTTTCGTTGAGACTACTTGAAAAATAGAGTATTTACAAGAAAGCTACGAAACCTGCAGGAATTTATTAGATATATTCGAGAAGAAATTGAAGTTATACCAGGACATGCTGCAATGTGTGATGAGACATTTCGTCCGCCGTTTAGAAGAGTGCATTCAAGATGAGGGGGGCCATTTAACCGACGCCATTTTTCATAAGTAAATCTTCTGTTCTTAGTCTTTAAGAAATACTATTCATTAGCTGCATAGTTTAAGCAAATAGATTGTTATTACAAATTGAAACTGACCAATGATGTTTGAAACTCACTGTATTATACAGTGAGAATAATGTAAGACTGTGCATGGCTGAATTATGAAAAATTAGACATAGAGAATTTATTTAATGTTACCATGGTGTGTGTAAACAAAATAACAACACAGTAACTATAGAAACTAATTGAAACTGGATTAGAGAAGCATTTTAATTATTTCCAGAAACTAATTGCGAAAGATCTAAGTTCAACGTTTAAAAAAAAGTCAAAAATAGTTCGTAGTATTTGTTGAAATTTATTCAATTCACGTTGTAACAGGTCTATTAATGAACAACCATTTTTAAACTTTCAAAAATCGGCTTCTATACTTGAATTTTTGAGCCCGTGCGTGCACGTCATCAATCCGCCTTTTAGTAAGGTTTTCAGTACCAACATTTGAAAAATATAAAACTACTCTTTTTTTCAATAAAATAATGATTAATATTGCTTTTGCTAATAATATAGCTTCATATATTGCTATAGCCGTACATTTTTTGTTTTAATATTTCATAATTTCCATGAACAATAGCAAAAACTATAATACGTCGGGGTACTTTGTGTTTTCAAGTTCTGCTCAGGGAATTAACACGTAAGCATGTCGCTTTTTAAAACGACGTATTTGTTACAGTGAACTCAATGACAACTGGAAGGGACGCTAAATGCTTTGAAAGTGAGGCAAGTTGATTTTTAGGCAACCCGCAAGTGTGTAGTATCTCCCTCTCTGTTTAACATATTGAATAAATGGCAGAAATGAGCAAATTTGAAGGTTTTATTTTTTATTTCCTATCCTATCTTTTCTAAAATAATGTATTAAAATTTATACAGATTATTTGATTAATCTTTAATCTTTTAAGAGGTAAAATAATTATTTAACTGTTTCTAGTATTTGTCAAAAATTTAATAAAATTCTGTATAGGTGACCATACAAATTTAACAGTCATTAAAATTTGGTAAAACCCTTATTTGCCTGATAAAACAATATTTAAAATCTATATTATATGTTTAAACAAAATTATAGATACACATATAGGGAACAAAATAAATCATTGGAAAAAAAATACAAATGAGAAAAGGTACAAAAATGAATAAGTAACTGGCCTTCACAACACTTTTATTTCAACAATGATTTTATTTCAATTCAAAATATCACGGCTAATGCAAATGGTGAAACGCTTAATATCGACAATTGTTTGTAAACATTATTATGAACACTTACAAGAGCAATATAAGGAAATAGTGATTATTAAGCATTTCAGCAGTTGTAATTAGCAATAAATTAAAAAGAATAAATGCTTTTATATAATATATTATATGCAAAATACAAAATGTATTTAATAATATTTCATAGTACAAATATTTACATGAATAAATTATGTAAAATACAATTAGTCTAGTGGGCAAACTGCTTCATTAATGTAGAGTAACGTCTTTGGCCACGATCTTTAATTTCAGAGTCTGTTTTCTGCAGAAGCACAAGCTCTAAAGGCAGACCTAAAAAATTCATTATTAATTTTCTAGTACAATAGTTTAGCACAAGCATTATTATTAACCTTCAAAATAATTTTTCAGGACAGTATTTAAATTTTCATTGCTATAGCCACTTTTTGAAATTTCCTTAATGAGATGTTTCATAGTAGACACCTTTAAATTTCTCCTCATGACTTTTTGTTTTAAAGTTTTTACTTGTCTTTTCAAGCGGAAAAGTCTATCATCTATTGCCGCAGTCTGCGTTTCTTGGTCCCTGAGCAGTTTTGATCCTCTAGCAGATGACGATGGCAAATTTATCGATTCTGGTGTAGTAACACCAAAATCAATACTCATAGGTTCTTCTTTAACCCTATTATCTGCCATCTAAAAAAAAAATAACAAAAAAACAATAATTTTTTGCATAATACAGAAGGTTATTTTAATAACTCACATCATGTCGAATTAATTTCCTGCGAGGTGTTGCCTTTTTCAATAGATGTTTTGGAAATGAAAAAATACTTGGCACAGCATGAAGTTTGAGTAATTTAGTATTACATCCTGAACTAATTTGATAATCCGCAGATAAAAAATGTTGCCCGCACAGTCTACTCGTCTTAGAAGGCAACCAATTCTCTCTTCTTATTGCTTTCACCTAAAGTTCCAGAATCTCTGGACGTTTGAATGGAAAACTAAAATAAACATATACTTAATTAATAATAAAAATTATTATACACTTTTTTAACTTTTATAGGTTAACTACATTTTATGAGCATTTTAAATCTTAACATACAACAAAGATTTTATAGACTTTAGACTATTAAAAAACTGTAAACTTACGTATGAAATGAAATTGGTTTTCTTGCATTCTGTACATTATTGCAACCATAAGCTACACAATTAAGCACCATGATTACTCAGTTTCTAAACACAACACTTGGAAAATGGTTTTGGCACTATTTTGCTGCAATTTGCTTTAAACAAAATACACCAACCGCTTGATGTAAATGTATTCGACAAACTAAAAGCCTTTTCAAAGATACAAGCTCCTCAAAATATTAACAAATTGTAATAAATGGGAAATGAACCGCACAATCCCCATTCACTTGCATCTGTAAAACAGAGATGGGGATCCTACACGTACATTCCCTCTCACTCTGTCGCCCCTGACACAGTTTTGCGTGCTTTGCGCACGCGACGGGTCCTTTCCAGTTACGTTAGAGTTCACTGATTTGTTATAGTGGTTTTGACAGGTGTTGACAGTGACATATAGTTTAGTTTGCATTTTAAAAATGCGTTGTTTTCATAACGAACATTGCGAACAAGTTATACTGTTGTTTTTCCGCTGCTACAAATTACTTACTTTGGGGAAGAGTTTAGTTGCTGGAAACGTATAGGGATCTTTAAGCTAAAATGTCGACCGCCTTACCCAGAAGGTCAAAAGAGCTTGTTGCCGCTTTGATAAGGTATTTTGAACGAGAAAGAGACAACGAGGGTGCACTTATACCGCTAACTGCTGTGAGACAAGTAAGTAATTTACACCTGTAATATAATAATTCGTAATATAATGACCAACTTTCTAATGGTTTGGTGTTACAGAGAGTTGCCAATGCTTTAAATTTAAGCATACGAACAGTCTGTTCTATTTCGCAGACCTGCAAATCTGTATACTGTATACACCATGGTTCAAAATAGTAAGTTGATACACCTATCATCATAAAGGACAAAATAGCCGAAAAACGCCGCCTCAGGCAACGATGGCAACTTACCAGATCGGACCTCGACAAACGAGAGTATAATAGGGCCAGCAAACATCTAAAAAAACTCCTTAGTCAACATTAAAATCAAGGAATACAGGCCGATGCCTTTGCTGAATATCTCACCAAAGTGTTTACACCCTTCCCTTGTCAACTCTCGAATGAAGATGCCAAAGATCAACATAAAGAAATCTCCAGGATATGACCTGATCGCTGGGACAATTATCAAACAATTACCAACTAAAGCTATACAAGCCCTTACACATCTGTATAATTCTATCCTCAGAATCCGGCACTTCCCAAGTCAATGGAAAACAACACAAATAATCATCATTATGAAACCTGGTAAACCACCAACGGAAATTACATCATACAGGCCCATAAGCCTACTCCCATTCTGTCAAAGGTCCTTGAAAAATTGATTCTGAATAGATTAATGCCAATTTTAGACGACCAAGAACTAATCCCTAACCATCAATTTGGTTTCCGTAAACAACATGGTACCGTGGAGCAGGTGCACAGAATAACGGACAAGATATACAGAGACTTGGAAGGAAAAAGATACTGCTCTGCAGTGTTTTTGGATGTCAAACCAGCTTTCGACCGAGTTTGGCATCAAGGCTTATGCTACAAGCTCAAACAATACCTACCCTACCAGATGTTTGTACTTCTGAGCTCATACATAACAAAAAAGCACTTTTTGATAAAATACAAATACGAAAATATAACATTACACCCTATCTCCTCTGACGTACCGTAGGGCAGCGCATTGGGTCCCATCTTATATTTAATATACACTGCTGACCTACCCACATCGCGTCTAACAACATCAGCGATCTACGCAGTCGACATGGCCATTCTAGCCTCTCACATCAATCCACAAGCCGCCTCAAAGTATCTCCAAGCTCATCTCAACAAAATCCAATGGTGGGCCAACAAATGGCGAATCAGAGTGAACGAAGCTAAGTTCCAACACGTAACCTTCACTATGAAAAAAGAAAATTGCCCTCCAATAACACTCAATGGACACCAACTACCACACTCAGAGGCAGTCAAATATCTGGGTCTACACATTGATAGGAGACTAACCTGGAGAACCCACATATTCACCAAGCGTAATCAACTCGGCCTTCAACTCCAAAAGTTATACTGGCTCATCGGTAGAAAATCTAAACTATCATTGGAAAATAAACTCTTAATTTACAAAATAGTTCTTAAACCAATATGGACTTATGGGATCTCCCTGTGTGGTACTGCAGCTACTTCCAATTTGGCAATGCTTTATCGGTTCCAAAATAAAGTACTAAGAATGATCGTTGACGCGCCATGGTAATAATGTGATTTGAAGTGATCTACAAATTCCCACAGTGAAAAGTGAAATTAAAAATTTTAGTGCGAGATACAAAGACAGACTGACCGTTCACCTCAACGATTCTGTGCAGCACCTTATGGAAGATAATAATAAACCCAAAAGACTTAAACGTTTTAAGCCATCTGATTTACCTACAAGATTTTAACTGTAACTGTAAATTACTTTTGACAAATAGTATATTCTTTTCATAACCCATACATTACATATTAAAATAATGTAAAGGGAGATTTCGCTGGAATTCTGCCCCACGTGTTACCTCTTAATCATCAGTGCTTACACCAAATCCTATAAAATACTTATTGCCAAATAATCTATGGCAGATTGTATAATTAATGGAGAAATAAAAAAACAGCAATGTTTTGCTTCTTAATATCTAAAAGCTTCTTTTAAATTAAATTCATTAATTACATGTAAATCCATGTTTAGCCTGAAGAAGTGTCTAGATATTAAAGATTGAAACGTTGCAAATATCTGTCCTATTCCAGTAATTGTTTAATACCATACTAATGTTGTATTTTTAACTCATTGTTTTTCTTAACTACTTGCGTTTATTGTTTTCCACTCTCTAAACTTGTGTCTGTATTAAGTTACATCTATGATCTGCTTTATTGGATTTGTGTTGTCTATAAAATTTAATGTTTTAGTTATTTTAAAATGATACTGAAATGATTTATTTGATTTAGTTGTTAAAATACTGCGCAATTCAAATTATTATTTTTTGTAAAAATATGTAAATTATTTTACTATTATAGTCAATTTATTCGTTATTTCATGTGGTACTCAATACAATGTTTTTACTAAAATAAATCGAGCAAAATTGTATTTTTAATTGATTTTAAGTTGGGTCCGAAAAATTACATAAATACCTGCAGAGTACCTGTTATAAGTAGCCTCAACAGATAAATAACATATACAGCGAGCAAGCAAAGTATCAGTTATAGGAAAATGCGCCTTATCCGTATACCTGAAGTGCGCCAATTCATTTCACACAAGCTACATCATTCAAGTTTTCAAAGTGCTGATTTTCTGAGGTAGTTTGGTCACTTAATTTTACATTAATTGTAATTATGTAAATTAATATGATGTCTTTAGTTTTCCTGTTGTGGTTTTTTCTTTCATCTTTAAAATATTAATTTAATATATTCATTAAATTCTAACTGTTAAAGTTGTATTTTATCTACCTTTTACTTCACGTTAAAATGCAATTTTATCGTCTAGACGATAAAAAATTACATATTCACCTTGTTGGTAGCACTGCCAAGCTATGTGGAATCCGAAATTTGCAGGTTATATTTGGCATCAGTCTGTGTCAAACAACGTACTTTTAGTGACTGTATAAGGATCATATAAACATACTAGAAGATGATGTCATCAATATGTTATGACGTGCACGCACGGGCTCAAAAATTCAGGTATAGGAATAAATTGTTGCGTGACAGTGAACCGATTAGAGTACCTGCATCAATCTGTAGAGGATTCAGACTGACATTTGAAATTTATCTATTCGCTGAATAGACTACGCAGACATACAGTCATGTTTAATCATTTAATTTTCCTGGAAAAATAGCCTTCTTGTCAAAATTAAGTAAATTTATTCTACGAAAATAACTACCATTTTTTACATGCTTAGTAAATAAATGAATGACGCTTATAACACAAATGTGAACTCGAACTTTGATTTATTGCATTTGTCGATTGCTCGAAATCAATTCATGTTTTCCAATTTTCTTCCCGAGTTGTAGTGTTTTCGCAACGATTAATATAATTTTTATTGTGTCACACAATTTTCCTTTAATATTTCTATAGAATTTCGCATTAAATACAATTCCTATTACAATAGGTAAAGTTGTTATTATAGACAGGATTTCTGTATACAGATATGAAGAAGTGCCCAATAGCAAACTCCATTTATGTGTTTCTTGCTATGTTGAGGGCTGCCAATTAGTATTCATTATTGAATAGCTGCAGTCATATTCGACCGGAACGTAATAAAAATGAAAGAAATCCTGGAAAACTTGCAACTACAAACAAAGGGGTCCCGAGTGGTGTAGCATGAACAAGCGTCCACGTTCGATCAGTAGAGTTAAGCAACGCTCATTCTGGTTAGTACTTGGATGGGAGTTTCGCGGCTGCTTCCCTCGGCGCCTCGTGGTAGGGCTGCCACGGAAATAGTTGGTCCCGGATGTCATAATAACATCATGACAGTCGTTAGTGGGGTTGGAAGTTCTCATAAAATGTACAGCGACGTCTATAATTGGCCTAACGGCTGTTTGCTGAGTACGAATAAAATAAATAAATAATAATAATAAACTTATTCTTCTTATGCTACCTCTTGTATATAGATGTTTCTTATATTCTTTCAGCTTCTCGGTTTGGTACTATTTGCTATCTGCTCTGTGCTTTGTCACGTAGCGATTGCTTTGTGAAGTGAATTTCGAGTAATGGTTCCAAGATGTGTCTTTCTATGGTTCTTTAGTGGATTTGCATTTTTTGGTGCGTACTCGTGTTTTTCTAGCACATTCAGTTAAAGAAATAACGCAGTCGCTGTAAATCTTTGAGCTTCAAAGGTAATGCTCTATGAAGAAGGTCTCGGTTCATCATTACCTCCTAGCCTAGATATGCATATGGTGGTACTTTTTGCGCGAACTGGCCTTCTACATTAATTGAGTTTCTATTTGTAGCTCCACCTATCAGGCACCTTTTCGTTAGTGAAGTTGATTTCTATGTTGATAGTTGTCATTTTTTCGATAATTCTATTACTTTTATTCTGGACGATGGTATCGTGAGCAAATCTGGCGTTATTTAATATTGTTATTTACAACCCTCAAAGTATAAATGTAGGAGAAACACATAAATCAAATTTGTTACTGGCGGCCTTTTCATATTTCTATGGACATATCTTGTCTATAAACACAGAACAACAGAATTTCAAGTTGAAATTTTCTCATAATTTATTTAATAACCATAGTACGCAACTTTATTATTTTCTTAGAATAAGATTACATCGTTTTGACATGAAAATAACTGTTGTGTTTCTGGAAATCCATTCATTGAATGATTAACCCTGACTACTACGTCTGCTTCGACTATTCACCAAACTGATACATTCCACAATTCATGTAAGGTAATGTTTCTGATAATAACAGAATGATCCAGAGATTCTACGAGTAATCAGTTCTCCGACAGGCAAATATTTATTCCTGGAAACATATCGCCTGGTTCATTATATTTCTTACTATGTTAATTTGTTCTTTATAGCACTTTCAGTTTGTGAGCGTAAAGCGAAAATAATTAGCCAACTTTTAAAATGGGGGTTGTTTATTAATAGGTGTGTTACAATCAGTGGCGGCTCTTGGAGAATAATTTTGATGGTAGGGACAACTGAATGTACCTAGAAAACGCATTTTCCACCCTCTCAAAGATAAAGACAGATTCCATATCCAGAGATCTAAAATTTTCCTATATAGAATGGCTAAAGTTAGCATCAATGAAAAAATACCACACTTTACAAACTAATAAAAGATGATGAACTGAATCGAATATCTCTCTTTCATTTTTTCTGTATAATTCGGCCAAAACTGCATGCTTACTGTTTGAGATACATTAAAACATACGACAATTTACCAGTAAATTATCTATGTAATACAATAGATCGGAAGAAAGTTATTTAAGTAACGGCAATTATTTTGCGAAAACTCCTACGATTAATTTAAGATTAAGAACCATACGTTGCTTAGGATAAAAATCAGAATGGGGGGTAATAATTGTAAATAAAAAATAAAAACATTGGGCATTATAAAGACAACATGATTTAATAGAATGAAACATTTCGTTGATCGTTTATTTATGGGATTCATTAATGTATAGAAAATCGTTATTAATAACTCCTATTAATGAAAGATTTTTGATTTTCTAATAGTTATTTAACAGACAAGTATGTTGATGATAGCGATTAATAATCGATACATTGTAGAGATTATTAATCTCCGATTAACCCACAAGTTAGCTACAATATTTTTTCGTTGATCGTATTTTATTAATTTGTAGAAAACATAATTTTATTCCATGAAAATAATTTGACACTCAAAGTTTTGACATTAACTGTATCTTTTTAAAATCGTTCATTAATAAAAAATCATTTATTAATAAGGGTCATTAAGAGTGCTATTTCGGCAGCCAGCTGTAGTAAATCGTTCATATTGTCAATGATGGGTGCCAGGAATACGGATAAAGTATATAAAATGCAATAAAAACTCCGCTGAAGTCGCAAATGCACTTATTAAACGCTATCTTAATCTATTTGTAAGATAGATAAGCATTTAGTGGATCTAATAATGTTTACCCTGATGGGTTTACATATTCACCAGAACTTCTTCCACCTTACAATCCGAGAGATAATATCAGCTAGGTTAAAAGGCTTAACTACGTGAAAACAATTACGTTTTTGTCAAGACACATTAAAATTTATTATTAAAAAATATATAAAAAGACGTTACGTTTCGCCAAATCACAAGTAAGCTTCTTCAGGCATTTTTTTTTTCATAAATTAGAACAACTTTTTATATAGGTAACACGATTACATTCTGTTTTAATATTCATCTTTATTTTATTTGGTAGTTCATTAATGTTTGTTTTGTTGTAAATGTCAAATAAAACTTCTCATGTAACTTCAGTTTAAAATCTTTTAAATTGTACTTTTCTTGGTTTTGGTTTGTGTTCGTTTAACACATTACTGGTTGAATTACTGGTTTTGATTTCATTTAGTCCAACCATTGTTTACCTTGTTGGTATTTCTCCTTTAATTTGGTAGCCATCCCCTTTAGTTCGAATAGGTAACTAAGTATTAAGTATTCGCTCTTCTTTGACCTTATTTGTCGGCGAATTACTTGTGGTTGTTTTTATATAGTTTTTTTTTGGAATGAACACCTTTGAATGCGTAGTTTTGTTAAATAATGATTTGTATTACGGTTTCCTATCCTTGTTTAAAAATGTAATTTGAATCGCCAAATATCACCTCCTTATGTATTAATCATCTATGATCGTTTCGATCCCGAAAATGGCCTGAGCTCGTCCAATCTCAACCTACTTGTTTAGACTATTGATTTAGTTCAGTGAAATCTTTCACCGGGTGTTAATTGCCTTTATTTAAACAATTTATTTTTTCTTTAAATCGATAGGTATCGTGATATTAATTATTTGTTCTTCCCTGATCTTTTGGTTGTCGAAAATTTTTACGATCAACTTTGATGTTAGAAAACGTTTGGCAGAATCGTTTTGCGTCTATTAATTTCTTTCGGTTCGGATTTCTATTATGCACAAACCTATTATTTTTATTTATTTAAAAATCAACTTCGACAGCTGTGAAAACGAGCTCTGCCTTCTGCGTTCCTAACTCACTTACTTTATTCTCCTCGCATCTCATTATCAATGCATTTACTGTTTGAATTTTTAGTTTAACATTGCAGCTACATAAAACACCCCAACTCTGTGCTTATTGAATTGGTCCATTATGTTGCACTTCTAGCAGAGTCCAGTCGTGTGCTTAATACCATTACAATATATATATAGACTTGCAATAATATACAAATACAAATTCTAGCGGGAAGCGGAAAGTAAATTAGGTACTACCCAAAAACAAAAACAGGAAAGAGAAACAAACTGGAAAAAAGAATAAGGAAGGGAAGAAACTCCAAGTATGATATCCGAACAAGCCGCTAATTGTTTTAAGTTTTACCTATAAAGATAATGATGATGGTATTAGACGATGTGAATGCGTTTACTAAAGGAGGTCCCTAATTGCAAAATGACATTTACTTATAATTATCTTGCATCTGCATTCTAGTAATTTTCCGAATTTTATTTAATGAGAGAAACGAAATAAAATTGATTGAAACGATAACGTGGAGCTTCGGCTTAAGCGACCACCTCTTTATAAACCTATTTAGTTTAAGAACAATTTTTATTGCTTTCTTCCTTGATTTTCATTACGGAACTACGACCATGTATCAAACTGAACCTAAGTCTGAAATTAATTCAAAGAGCAAAAATTACCAAGAAAAGGCTCCCAGTGAAATCATTATGGGAAAGTCTACAAGATCAATAATTCGCCATAAGGTAAGGTCAAGTTTCGGATTAGACCTCCTTGAAATGATTCCCCAATTCCCTGTAAAAACGACCTGTTCAAAACAAACATGTTAAATTAGTAAGTGGAAGTTTAGAAATCTACTTATCTCCCCTTTCCACTCATTTGTAGCTATTTATTAAATATTTATGTGCACATTTTCCTGAACTTACAGGATTTTTGACAATTTAGAAAGACACTGGCGGTGTAGCGTATTTGGCAATTTTTTTCATTTTTTCAATTGCAATATCAGAAAGGTACGCTCGCTCCTTTGTAGTGCCACCCTGTAACGCTCCACTAATAAACGTTCACATCGTATTGCAAAGATTCGATAGAGGTTGCAAAACTAAGCTAATATTCTGTTACCAAATGTGGTTTTTAAGATTGATAAGATTCAGAACAGTTAAATACACCTTATCCTGTTAAAACTGTAAAACTTGAATCTTGAATTTCAGGGTAAACTCTGGTTCTGTTATTTTTACCAGGCTACTAATTATGTCATATTTTTTATACTTATCGTACTTGTACGTTTTCATCGATGGGAACTTTGGCGCTTAAATTGTCATAAATCACCCTGTACCTTTGTTGCCGTTCCGTCGTGACACTGGTACATGAAATTAAGAACGAACTTCCCATGAGTGCAATTTGGTCAAAATACAAGATTCCATACCATGTCTTTGCAGCATTCAGCAAAAAGCGAAATACTCACAGCTAATTTTATTATATTCCTAGCATCGTAACTCATAATGTCTTTGTATGGGAACGGCATTGATGTGCAAAGGTAAATTATAGCAATTTTAGCAGAAAATAATTCGTGCGTGTTCCAAAGACGATAAATTTGGAAAAAAATGTGCAAGGTTATAATAATTTGCGTTGCCACATACACTGCTCATTACAACTTAATGGCAAAAAAGCGAACAGGAAATGGCTGTAAGCGAATACATTTTATGGTAATCGAACACATTCAAGGATAAATTCGAATTCGTGATAGTTTTATTGTATGATTTTAAATTGAGAAGGAAACTGAGAATTTAAATATGAACGATAATCATATTTCTTGTAAGAATGCATTCATGTAAATACATTTCTTTCCTGACCAGGTGGTAATATAAATCCTTGTTACTGTTTGATTTCCACATCCTTTTAGTAATACAAATCGAACAGAGGAAATTGTTAGGAAATTATTGCACAATCTCACTGTTATGGCGGGCCAAAATGATACACTATGCATGGGCCAGCAGATATTTCATAATCTAATCAGTGCCACGTTTAATTCCTTGATTAACTTGACTAATTTGCTCTCATTGCATCATCTGCTTTGTCGGATATAAAAGATTGCGGGATGAATTGATCGGAAAGTAAACGGATTGAGATGTGCTATTCAATTTGAAAGATATTTGAAGTGAATGATCACTTATAGAGCTAGTTCACATTTGAGATTGAAGAAGAAGTTGACGAAATTACAGAAGAAGACCGATCTAAAGCAATAGATAGAAGTAAATTGAGACGAGAATAACAAAATAATTACGTTTTAGTAGATGTGATGTGGCGCAGAGATTCAAGGAAAAGAAGTAATGCCAGCTGGCTCTTCAATGCAATGGGATATTGCTTTTCTATATAGCAATTGAAAATCAGTTAGACAGTATTAGTACTTTCGCCACATCTGTGGTAAGAGTTTACTTCTACATGCAGCTCACAACAAGTCTTGGATATGATCAAAAGGTGGTGCTACCTTGCTGAAGATCATAGGAATCTAGTATATCCAACTGTAAATGTAGGCTTTGCGCATAAAAAAACCTAATGTTGGCAATAGTGTAAAATCAAGAACAACATATAAAAGAACTGGCTGCTAGAAGACTTTTGAAGATAAAGAAAACAAGAGTGGCGACGACAAATATTCGTCAGTTTAAAGTATCTACACTGAATTTTGGAGAATTTTATGAATTGATAAGTTGGAATTGATTCTGAATATATCTGAACTTCCTCTTAATCCGAAATACAGTCGAGAAGATTTATAACAAATGATTGTTTCTGGATGTAAGAGATTTGATTTACTAAATTTCCATGTCATGTTCAAACGGTACAAAGACATCTGGAACTGAATACAGAGGCTGCATGATCTGTGGGGAATAACCGTTAATTTATTAATAAAAGTAACTTGCCTGCTCCAGCTGAAAATGACACAGTCGAATGGAAATGTTTTGTAGGACTGTTGCGCATACTAGTAACCAACTGTTGTGATGCGACCACAATGTCCAAAGATTTTCCAGTGCCATTTTATTCAAACGGTAGATCTAAAAGCCCTAAAAGTCCACAACGCCCAAACATTTAGTAGAGCTACTTCACCCAAGAAATTAGTCCATAACCCTCAATGTCCACAACTGCCAAAGTGTGTCATATGTCCACAACCCCCAAAAATTTACTAGGACCACTTACCCCAACGCGACCACAAAGCCCAAAAACTTAGTAAAATCACTTCGTCCAATGAGTTGATGTATGACCCCAAAAGTCCACAACCCCCAAAGTGTATCCACAACCTCCAAATATTTAGTAGGGCCACTTCGTTCAACACCACCACAACGCCCAAAGATTTTCCAGGGACACTTCGTCCAATAACTTGGTTCATAGCTCTCAATGTCCATAATGCCGAAAAGAGTATTCGAGTTCACCCAATGCGACCACAAGGCCCAAAGGTTTTCCAGGGCCACTTCATCCAGTGGTCGGATTTAAAAGCTACAAAGTCCACAACGCCCAAACATTTAGTAGAGCTCCTTCACCCGAGAAATTAGTCCACAACTGCCAAACTGCATCTATCCACAACCCTCAAAGATTTACTAGGACCACTTAGCCCAGATCACAACGCCTAACAAAGTCAACAAAGCCCAAAAAAATAGTAGGGCCAGTTCTCCCAATAAGTTAGTGTAGAACTCCAAAAGTTCACAACTTCCAAAGTATGTCCACAAACCCCTAAGATTTTCCAGAGACACTTCGCACAATAACTTGGTTAATAGCTCTCAATGTCCATAATGACCAAAATGGCAACCTCAACACCCAGTGATGCCGTAGGAATAGTTCGCCCAACGCGACCACAACGCCCAAAAATTTTCCAGGGCCACTTTATCCAATCGGTAGATCTAAAAACCCCAAAGTCCACAATGCCCTAACATTTAGTAGAGCTACTTCGCCCAAGAAATTAGCTCATAACATTCAAGGTCCACAACTCCCAAGGTGTGTTATGTGTCCACAACCTCCAAAGGTTTACTAGGACAACTTAGCCCAGCGCGACCATAACGTCCAACAAAGTCCACAAAGCCCAACAACTTAGTAGCACCACTTCATCCAATGAGTTAGGCTATGACCCCAAAAGTCCACAACTTCCAATGTGTGTTCACAACCTCCAAAGATTTAGTAGGGCCACTTTGTTCAACACGACCGCAACGCCCACAGATTTTTCAGGGCCACTTTATGCACTGGGTAGATTTAAAAGTCCTAAAGTCCACAACGCCCAAAAATTAGTCTATTACCCTCAAGGTCCACAACTGCTAACATGTGTCATGTTTCCACAACCCCCAAATATTTTCTAGGCCCACTTATCCCAACGCGACCGCAACTTCCAACAAAGTCCACAAAGCCCAAAAACGTAGTAGGGTCACTTTGCTCAATCAGTTAATGTATGACCCCAAAAGTCCACAACTTCCAAAGTGTGTCCACAGCCCCCAAAGATTTAGTAGGACCACTTCGTTCAACGCGACCGCAATGTTCAAAGATTTTCTAACGACACTTCGCCCAATGACTGGGTTCATAACTCTCAAATGTCTATACTGCCCAAAAGGATATCCTCAATGGATTAGTAGTACCAGTTCTCCCAACGCGACCACATCGCCCAAAGATTTTCCAGGGCCAGATCTAAAAGCCCCAACAGTCCACAACGCCCAAATATTTAGCACAGCTACTTCGCCCAAGAAATTGTACCATAACGCTCAAAGTTTACAACTCTGAAAGTGTGTCATGTGTCCACAACCCCCAAAGATATACTAGGACCATTTAGCCCAACCCGACCACAACGCCAACAAAGCCCAAAAACTTAGTAGGATCACTTCGCCCAATGAGTATGTCCACAACTACCCAAAGATTTAGCAAGACCACTTCGTTCAACACGACCGAAAGGCCCAACGATGTTCCAGGGACACGTCGCCCAATGAATTGGTTCGTAGCTCTCAATGTCCATAATGCCCAAAAGGGTATCCTCATCACCCAATGATATAGTAGCATCAGTTTCAACATCGCCCAACGCGACCACAACGATTAAAGGTTTTCCATTGCCACTTCGCCCAATGAGTTGGTCTATAACCTCTAAGCTACAGGTTCAAATTTGACTAAGAGTCAAGTAGGTTGAATAATTTGATAAAAGAGCAAATCTGTCTTCTCAGTTTGCTTCGATGGAATAGATTATTAGGTACTTATGATTTGCTGTAATTTTTGGTCATAAGCTTTTGAGTGAATGTCTGGCTTAGAAAAATTTGCAATTGTCCATCCTCGCACTTTTATTTTTCAACGCACTCGAAAAATATTTTAAAAATCACACGCCAATGCAAATTCAAGAAATTTCAGAGAATTTTTAAAACACTTCACCTGCACCTTTTTTCCGTGGAAATGAACATTTTTTATTTAGCAACCGCCGTGACCTACTGAAGTAAGTACCTAACAGAAAATGACTTTCCAGGAAAAGTATAACTGTTAAAGTCATCAAGTTAAAATTCTGAAAAAAACAAGACAAACTTTAATTTTATCTAGTTTCAACGTAAATATTTCGGTCCTTTTGCAAAATTTCTCCCAACAGATTTGCCTTCGGAATACAATAATTATCACGGAGCAAATGCGCTTCAACCTTCTACTTTGGAAAATGTGTGTCTTTTTACTTTATGACAGCCAGTATACTGGTAAGAGAGCGTTGAAAGTTTTTATTTGCTCTGTTAACTCTTAAGTAGCTTTATTCTGACCAATTAAATTTCTAGCTAAGCAGCGAAAGCTGTTTCCTGAGTGACAACTATAGAAGGAAGTTTTGCTTCTTTCTGAAACTAGAAAGACCCGTTTCAGTGAAAATGCTTTTTACGCACGGTGCCTGCTTATTCAGCCAAAATTCTGTCAGATTTTCTATAACATTGCGAAATAAACATGAAATGATGGCTAAAAATGTGTAAATTCAAATTCAAAATAATATACAGTACAATTATTAAAAAAGATACCTACACCATTTTGTTGAAACTAGAACTGTTGGTTGGAAAAGTTTTAAATGTAGGTATAGTCCATCTCATGCAAATCAACGCCTGTATCTGAGTACCTATTATCAGTTTACAAGTTCTTGAACAATGTTTAACAAGTTGAACAAATGCCATTACCATAAGCAGGTACATGGGGCTCACTCGCTGCAAACATTAACGGCGAATGCGCAGGCAACACTAAGCTGTCCTATTGTTCTGCAAACAATAAAACCAGGTAAACAGAGCTAAGAACTTGTAAACTGACTATACTCAGATGCAAGCATCGGTTTGCACAAGTTTGGCTAAACAGTCAGCATTTTGCTATTATTACAAATTGTTTAAAATATTCACGTTAACCATTATTTGCATAAAAACCTCAATTGATTCTCAAAACTGTCGCTTATTGTACCTAAAACAAAGATATATTTCCTCATGATTCAGGGCATCGTATGTAAATATGAACACACGTAAACAACTTTTTCTACTACCACCACTAAAAGTAGGCCTTTTAGCGCTAGCTTTTTTCACTAAAAGTGCCGTTTTATAATTTAGCGTGTTTAAAGAAATCAACTGTTAATTTTAGCACATGTGTTGTAAAGTGAAGTGAGGTTATAAAACTACAATTTCGAACTGGAAGTGAGATTGTAAAGGTATTCTAGTTACTTCTTGCGTTAGAGGTAAAGTGTTTTTTATATAATTAAAGCGTTATGTAATGAATACAGTCAGATGTGTAGTATTAATAATTACCTTTGACAACTGACTTTGACAGTACTGGCTCCACAAACATTCACCTGCGCGTCAAGGCCATCTGTTTATTATGACATAAAATATAACTGTCGTAGATGCAAACCTTTGCTAAATCGACATTTATGGATTAATAACAGTAAATTTAAGGTCGTAGAAAAAATATTGTATGCAATTCCTGCTAAAAGTGGTTTATGCACGAGACATGAAAATTATGAAACTCAGCCTTCGCCTTCGTCTCGTGCATAAACCTCAACCTTTAGCACTTGTTGCATAAATAGCTATTTTCCGTTGATCATTTATTTATGGGTTTCATTAATGTAAGTATAGAGAATCGTTTATTAATGACCCTTATTAATGAATGATTTTTTATTAAAAAACGGTTTTTAAAAATCTGTTTATGTTGGTGGCACATAGACTTACAGTGCCACCAACATAAACAGTGCCATCCTAAGAAAAAAATCACAACCATTTATGATTACCCGGTACCATTAATGTCAAAACTTTAAATGTCAAATTCTTTTCGTGGAGTAAAATTAGATTTTCAAATTAATAATATACGATCAACGGAAAAGTATTGTAACTAATTCCTATGTTAATCGGCGATTAATAATCTCTACAATAATTAACGCCCTCGCTGAAATGTCTCGATTATTAATCGCTCTCATTAACATACTTGTTTGTTAAATAACTATATCTGTACGAATATGATGGTTATTTAAAAAATCTTTAAAATCTAACTGTAAATCCAACTCGTACGTTCTGAAAGATGTAATCCCGGCCGCAACCATTTTCATACAAAAGCTAAAAATAGTTAAGCAACGGGCAAGCTGCCAAAATCGCATTGCTGTACTTAGGCGTCTGCATAAATAATACAATATTTTATGCTATAAACTGAGAAGCTAAACAATTCTGAAGTTATTGGCTCTAAAATGTTCCTAAATAAACACGTCTTCCTACGCATTGATTAATTAAAACATTCGCAACGATTTTGGGATTAAATAAACGATTTATAGAAACTGTCGTTTACTTAAAAGCACTAGCTTTTCCATTATTAACTAGAAGTATTCAGGAATTGGGACAACACAAATATCTAGCGTACCATTGAAAATAATTAACGGTGCTTTGTTCACTTACCATTTTTTCGTAGTAATTGTTGACATTTTAATTATTTTCACTTTGCGGTTTCCTGTGCTAAAATAGAATGAAATTATAAATTTATTTTAATGTGAATAGAAATTTTTGGTGATGGTATTTACATTATCACGAAGCCTCTAGCGAAAGTTTACTCTCAATCTAGAGAGCTAGATCAAAATGGCCAATTTCGCTGCGATTAGTTTCAAGAGCAATTTTCCCATGTAGAATGTGTACCTAAATACTCGTCGTGTTTTTCAAAGATTTTATGAAACCAATAGAATTTGTAACGGTAAATCTTCAGGCAGCAAAACTAATGACGAACGATGCTCTGGAGGTAGCAAATGGACGCCAGTTCGAACAAATTTTTATGTCGTTTATTTACTCCAACAGGTAAAAGGTCGATGTTGTTTTTGTGGGTGATTTATTTACATTCAGATTGTAAGCAGATCACATAGATTGTGTAAAAATGTTTGCAGTAAATGTGTTTCCAAGCTATTATACCTATCATTTCTACAAATTATCGGCAGTACTGCTTGCGGTTTAACAACTCGAACAATACAATTTTAGATGAGGCGAATCATAGTTTAATTTATGTGGTGATGTAAGTATTAGTACCAAAATGCCTGTAATTAATGGCGCAAAAGCTCAACAAAACCTCATTCTAGCTTGTTTAAGGTTGTAGTTTACTAAACCTAGGAGAAAAACTTGATGTAATATTTTTGAATATTTTCCACACACACTTTAAGCCAATCAAATCTTTTACATTTTTGAGATTCATCCAATCATATCCCAATTATGCGATAATTTGGCACTAGTGCAAATTGCCTTGTCATCTAATTAGTGATGCGCATGAATGGATTAACAAGATTCCCACTGCCCCTACCTACTATATAGCGTAGCCACTGCCAAATTAGCCAAATTCGCGGGGAAAGAAGACCCTGTTAACTTTTGTTAGGGAAATAGTCTGCACACCAAATTGATTCTAATTACTTTATCGACAATTTGGCATGCACTAGGGATATTACTAATGACAAAATTTAAACGTTTGCGTTGAAATTCATTACATCATCTTGTACGGATATCATGATATTGATCACCAAGATTTTGCAACGAATATACTTAAATAGGTACATAACTTTCTATTGCCACATAAATTTTTGCTTTTATTCAAAATATCACCGACGAATTTCAGGAAACTATTTCACTCGCTAATAGATATAAGAAAATGATCTATGAGCAGGGATTCAGACATACAGAAACTCTTTATTAGGGCGATACATTTTAAACCACTTTTATAATATTGAAATTTTTATGAATTTTGTTTATTTTTGAGTGCTTCAAAGGCACATTAGGTAGGGCAATTTTTTCCGTTTTATTTGGTTTGATGGATATGTTATTACAAATGAGAACGTTAGAAGCAAAAAGTGTTTTTACATAATGAGCTACGAAAGAATATTCACCAAAACAGAAAGGACTGCTACGACTTGACCCTCACCGTTGCGAAGCCAAATTGTAGTGAGTCTTTTAGTATGACCTTTCGTTGGATGCCAAATTGTAATGAGGCAACTTCTACCAGCTACGTTTTATTAATCACTTTTCCTCATTTACTGCCAGCTAGCTCAATGGGAAGGAGATGTTTCTTACTTTACTTACCATCAGTCGTGGTTAAGGAAAGCTTCTGACCTGAGCTGATCATAAGCTTAAAATATTAATTTCAAATATTTGGAAAATTTGGAAAAACTTCTAGTACGAGGAAAGTCCGATGAAAAACATAGGCGTGGCAGATCACCAACTAGATGAATCGACACAGTAGAATCGGTACTGCAAGTTAAAGCTGAGCAAGCCGTCATATGCACCGCTAATAATAAAATATGGCGTTAAGCAGTAAGAAGAGCAACTGCAAACGAATAAAATAATCCATAATCACCACCCGTCGGACAAGATGGAAGGACTTTAGGAGGAGACAGATTATTTATGTTTTACGTTGTATGTCTTGTATTAGTAGGAAGTGTTGGGGAAGTATATTTGCCCGGTATACAATCATTATATAGGATTTACTTCGATTAAGCTGAAGCCCCGCTTCTAAGCTGTATTGTTCAATTCGTCTCAGCATTTCTGCCATTTCTTCTTCTGAGCCATTTAATAATGTAGTGTCGTCGACATATCTAAGAATTGATTGTTAACTGGTCCATTCATCCAGTCATTAGCTACTTGCTACTTATACTGCACGGATGCTGAAACGCCACGAACCATAACATTAAATCACACGTTTGCAGCTGCTTTAAATGCCACTTTTGTGTTGACAGCCTACTGCGCTTATGCTCAGGCGCATCTCGCACAGAACACAAAAAAGAGCGCTCAAATGCTCCTTGGCACGTTATGACTTAGGTACTAGATGTGGCCTTTGCGACCCTTGCGCCGCTAATTGCAGTATAAAATTGTCCCTGCAGTGATGACTAACGAATACCGGTTGTGTAAAACCTGTGGGTTTCCGCAATTTTCCAGGGGGATGCTTTTATAATTGCGTCATCTAATGACGTAGGCAGAACTTCAGACGCTCTACGAAACTGAGCTCTTTATATTACTTGTAGTTCCCCAGGACCTGTAGGTACTTCATTTTCATTTAGCGATGGATCCCACTTTCAAAAATTAATTCGACTAGCGATACTGTCGGGCATACGAACCAAAGCAAACCTTCTGCCCGCGAAAATCAAGCCGACTCTCCTGGCTTCAAAATGAAATTGAGCCTTTCCGTACTAAACGCTTCGTTTTCGGCATGCACGCCGTGTTAGTGCGGATGTACAAACATACTGACGTGATTTTAAAACTAACTAAATCTAATTATAACATGTACCAACAAACACCAACCAACACAGATGTACAAATCGGCTGCATACGCTATTCCAAACACACTCAGGCGAGAAGCCAGGTCAAATTCTCGTTTTAAGTACGCCCATTAAAGCAGATAACACCTATATAAAAATGAGAAAATTGCAGAAATATACATAACATATGTCCACATAGTTCTTTGTCAGGTTTCATTATGCAAAAACTTGAAGAAAACGCGTTTAATAAAGGTTTTCTTTTGAGAAGTAGTTCCTGCCTTTACGAATTAATTTATTCCGATTCCTCTTCTTGTAATCGAGAATTAATAAAGTGAGAACTCATTTCCCATAGACGTAACAACGTTTAAAGGTATCACGTAGGGGAGATAGGAGTAAGATGACGAACGGGGCAAGATGACAAAGAAGTTTTATTGAAATACTAAAAGAATTAGACAAAACTGAATAATAGCGCCATCAAGTGAATTGTATGCAGTAATAAAATATGTCGTGAAAGTAATATTTTAAGACGTAGCTAAGACAATAACGATAAAGTTCGTTTTTCGATATCTCGGTATAATTTTATAGTAAACGGTTTTAGTGTTTTCTGGATTATTATCAGGTAAATTAATACATTTATTAAACTGCATGAATTTGGTTAGTAATGACGATGATTCGTCATGTGATTTTAATTTACTATCGCTCGTGTTAATAGGTAACCTCAACAACGAATTTTTTGTGAAGGCCGGGTCAAGTTGACGGGGTAAACTAGCGAACTCTGCATCTTACCCCTTACCTAAAATTTGGCATTTGTTGAAGAGAAAATAAAAAAAAGTTAAAAAAAACAACGAAAAAGTGTTGCAACGCACCAAACAGTTCAGACACGTGCAACTAATCAAACTATTCACACTTGCCCAGGATGTCACAAAACTCCTACTGAAGACTGGATTCAATGTGCAGCTTGTTCAATATGGTGGCATGCACACTGTGGCTGTTATGGAGAATGTGGTCAGTTTGTGTGCGATTTCTGTTACTAGTCATCTTACCCTTACCCAAAATCTTTTTAGTTTTCTTATTAAAATATATATTACAAATAAAATTAGAAATTTAATTAGGGCAAATCCATGCACAATTCTCAGTTTAATTTTTATACTGTGCTCACTATGCCTGTCAGTAATTTAAGGCTAGTTAAAATTAAATGTAATAATTAATTACACAAATAAAATGGTTGAATGGCCCTTTCTTAATATTTTTTTTAACTGCAATAGTATTTAAGCTAGCTCTCGGCAAACACGAAACTGCTTATCTCAAGTTGAGTTCTGAAATGGGCTATATTTAAAATCAGTGGCTCCACTGCGTTATTTTAAGTTCATACACGCGGTTCTGGTAGATAAAATTTACAATCCGTCAAACGACACAAAATGTCGCCAGTGCTACAGCAATTATTTGAACGTTCTAAAGGTGATTATTGCAAGGAAGCATCAGGTAATTAATTTGATTATTCAGCTTGGCAACAAAAACCTCGCCTCCATTATTCTAGGATGACGTAGATCCAATTGGGGCGTAGCCGGACGCTTGGAAACACGTTGAGTACCTTCTACAAGGCGTAATCTTGGAGTACCGCAGCTTCCTGGGGACCCGACACTCAATAAATAGCAGTATCCTACCTGGAAAGTTTTCGTCGATGTTGTTTCGATGCTGGCACCAGTTGACGCTGCTGGATTCCTCTGCTGGAGTCGCTGCCCTGAGTACATATATTGCTCTAGGTGCTCTTGCAGACCCCGCTGATCTATTTCAGTACAGACCTCTGGGTTCAGCTGCTTAATTGTGCTGGAAACGACCCTTGGAAATTTCAGCTGATCGGCTGCCATTCACACACGATTTGGGAAATTGTCGTTGCGGAACTTTAAGCAAACACTCCCACAGGAGCACGGACACTTGGGCAATAAATGGGACCACTTTTTACTTGGTAAATACTTGTTTATTACTTAAAAATTAATTTAAAGTGGAGCACAAATTCGACAAGATACATTAATTTCTATTTTCAATTGTTCTTTTTCTAACAACAAAAAAGCATCACGTTGCTATGTTACACGTTGTTTTTGGTGATTAGAAATTAGTTTTGATAGCAAAATTACACAAATGGAGTAAAATTTGATTACATAAATCTTAACTTAATATTTTTTAAATATAAAAAAATTGTCCTTTGCTTAAAACTATTATTGTTCCTTCCGTCACGCACACAAATGTTTTAAAATTCACTGTTCTGCTTTTTACTTTCTTTTGTGAATGCACTGGAGATTGAGTTCAAATTTACCCACGTTACTTGCTTTGCTTCTATTCTGTTGCTTAATTTCGGGATTGCTCTTTGCAATTTTCTATTTTCCTCTATTCCAATCTCATTTACCTTTTGGATTGCTTACAATTCATTGATCTTTGCTTTGATTAATACTTTCGCTCATTTAGTCTGCACATAACAAACCTTTTGTGTCAATTAAATTTTGTGTGGTCTGGCATTAAATATGCATAAACCTATTTTTAATTATATTACTTTATTCAACTTCGAATCCCAACCCTCTAAAATATGCTTTGCTTATGCGTACCTTTATCCTTTTATTAATACTTCTCTCGCATCTCATTACCAATGCATTTAATACTTTTATTATTGTTTTAAATTGTAGTTTCATAAAATATCTTAACTCTGTGTTTTATTGACTTGGTTAAATATCTTGCACTGCCACCAGAGCCAAGATGTAAGCTTAAAACCACCTCAATATATTATTTAGAAGCTAATATAGTATTTTACTTACATATGTAATATTACGTTCTAAATAAATTTCCTTGTACTCAAATTCTTCACTTTTCCTTACTATCGTCATCTTACCCCGATCTCCCCTACCGGTAATTGGAGTTACCTGCTTGATCGCATAAGTGCACCGCAACATTTGAAACAGCTCTCTGTATAGTTGCTTACATCCTGGGAATTCGTAAACTACCTATATCTCTACAAAAGTTCAAAGAATGAGGCTCAGCAGGAGCTAATAGTTTCTAATAGATTTGTATTATTGACAAATTTGTCGCTTACTATAGACTTAGGATAAAATTCAGCAGAAATCTCCCCTATAAAGAGCAGTTCCAGTGAGCATTTCAAATGGAAAAAACGTTTACACATTTATTCTGGCCCACAAAACTATGTAATGAGCAACGCATTCTCACCTTAATTTGCGAACTTAATGAAAAGCACTCAAAATTGGCACAAAGCGTTTCCGCCAACCGTAATCGGCCACCATTTCCTGCCTGTTACGTTCGGCACGAACGCAAAAAGAAGTGAAAGTATTTAAATGCCATGTTACCGAGCCTGAGCAAATTCGCGTTTCGCCACGAGCGCGGAGCTCTCTATATAATTACACAACCATAAATTTATAGACGTGCCCCGGGTACGATTTGTTATTTAAGCCCTGTTTAAGAAATGGTTGTGCTTACACGCAGAATTAATTAGCTCGTGGCTTAACGCAAAGGTCGTTTAGAAAGCTGATATGGACAACGATCTCCATGGCAAGTGGAAAGGAATCATTCGAACTGCCTGTGCCAGAAATACATGCATCAGTAAATTAGATGGATTAGTTTATTTTGTACTTTTTTACTATTTTACATTGTAAATTACATTAATTAACTATTAACGCTACAGTACCAAACTACAAAGCTATACTGTAGATTACAACTGACGCACCTAGGTATCGAGTAAGTAAGAAAATTCATGAAATTCTGGTGAAGTTTACGATGTAAATCCAAGCATTTTGTACGATTTCTTTTAATGAGAAATGTTATATGTTCATTAAAGTTAAATCATTATTTTAATTAGCAGCGATAATTTATATCCTGAAATGCTGTAATTAGAATCAGAAAGATTAAGTTTTCTTGCATACGTTATATAAGTATTCTACTTCATTGGCTCTGGATCGTCTTGTAACTTTGAACCATCCGGAAGCTAGAAAATGGCTTTGAATAATTTAAATTCAGCGAAGATTAAGTAATTGGAGTTTTGCATATAGTTAGGAGGTCATTATTTGTATTTAAAAAAGCAATGGTCCAAGGTTTGACCCTTGTGACACCCCGGCGGAGCAAAATATTTAAAGGTAATGCAGCCCTTAATACTACGTACTGGTTCTCTTCCGATAGGTAATTGAAGATTTGAAGTCGGTGCAGGTGATGTTCAACTGTTAACTATTCTCCAGTTCTTCAGTTACAGCCTGCACAAAGCGATATTGATAAAAAGATGCGTTCAAATATTACGTGTCTGTGATTATTACAGTCTCGTTACTAAGTATCCTTAGAAACTGGACACACCTTTGCAGTTTTGAAACATGTAGGAAAATTAAATTAAAAACAACTTGGAAAGGATATATAAAAGCGTAAGAGCAGACTTTATACACGCATGTAGATATTCTCTCTGGATCTACTGATATTGTCGGTGCCATCACTATAAATCCTTTCTTAACATAATTTTCGCTTATCCTTGATGTGTTAAAATCGCCATCTAAGGAATACTCTTCAAAAAATTGTATATTGTAGTTTGATACACTTTACAAACGACCCTTGAAATTACCGATAGCATTCTCGGTGACGCAATTTCTGTATTTTATGTTGTTTCTCGCACATAAGTTCTTCTAATTAGCTACGGTGGTGGTTAGACTTAGAATGAGCTTATCTAACAGGGATAAGCTTAACTGTCGAAGGGCCCTTCTGGGACCTGGAAGTTTCATTTTAACGGCGTAGTTCTGGTCGAATGCAGGAGATTGTGGAATGTCCCTTTGTACAGAAAACGGCGGCCTGGAGAACTGTTTCAAGAAGGGTTCTGGAAATATTCTCCGGTAACGAACGTGACGGCAAGGAGCACAGGAATGGAGTTCGAAGGGCATTTGAAGCTCTGCAAAACTTCTCCTAGTAGGCCCGTGGACTCAAGTTTCCCGGACCGGTAGCGACTCGGCTTGCAGGATAGGACTACGTCCGTGTCGGTTCGGCGGATCCGTTCCGCTGGAAGGATATGGAACTTCAGTTGCCGGCTCTGGCGGAAACTCGAAGGATCAGACGGATCTGGCGACAGTTTCAGGCTCGATTAGCAAAACTTCTCTGACAGCAGGCGGAGGGGTCTGAACCCCACCCCCAACTCTTTGGCGATTAGAGCTGGTGACTCCTCCAAGAGGAGTCGCCAGACTCAAATTTCTTTTACAGCCCGAGCATTCCCTTCTTATACCCTTCTAGGTCTCTATATATTATAAGTATCTTCGCCTGAGGATATTCAGGTAGGCATGCGCCGTGGTTAGCTGCTCGCGGATTCGCGTATCGCTGGGCTGTTGTTTCATAGGTGATTTTAAGCAACACCAAATTATGTTAGGATCGCTTTTGATAGTATTTCATGAGGCTAATATTATTGCTAATTTTTATACGTAAATATTTATACGTAATTTTAGCTTTGTTAGCTACCTCCTATATCTTTTTTTTTTCTCCCAATGGAATTAATTATCTCTAACGTGAATCACATTGAATACAATTTCTTTCTATTCGAAATGCTATCCATAATAACATATTGTTAGGGGTAGCGCGCATTTGAAGCCGTGTTGCGATGGTTCAATTTTAGTGGATAAAATTTTACATTCACTCATTTTAACGCAATTTGAATAAATTTTAAGAATTAAAATGGCAGCAAAGTTGTGTTGTTAAAAGTATAAGTGACATGACATTTTCAGAGCTTGACTATTAACAGTAACAAACGCTCTACGCGGTTTAACCCTTTTAGGGAAAACTACCACTGAAGGATGTGGAATGACACAGAAATCGTATGCGAATGTTAAAAGAAAAAATACACAAACTTCTTTACAAATTAAACAAAATGTTCAAAAACAAGGTACCTACCGTTGTTCGAAGAACACTTCCAATGACATTAAAACTTTCAAATATCTGATAGTCTGATATTTGTTTGCGACACTAAATTTCATGTACCGAGTTCCAACAATCACAATTTCTATTTTTTTAAATATGTACGTGCAGAGGTATATGAAGCTTTAAAAAATTCATTAAGGTAAATAAAAATGATTAATGAATGATATGAGGTAGTATTCGCTATGGCGATTCCGAATAATTGTAGTGTCTGATTATTCAACAACAAATATAGACTCTCTTGCCTTACTACGATTGCATTTTGTTTGCGAAACAGTTAGCTGTTCACAGCGGTAATTGCGAGATTATATTAATTAACGAATCAATACTACGGTTCCGGACAACTCAACAATATCAAATTGCTCCTACTCACTTGCAGTTGGATCAACTGGCCGATTCGACGATAAGAAATACGTGAGTGTGCACTAGCTCAAAATAAAAATTGTTAATTTACTTACCAAGCCTTATCGGGAGGCGATGCATCAGCAGATCTTACAGACAAAGAACTTACCTTTAACGGGTCACCTGAGATATCTGCCAACTCTGGTTTTGCTTTCCTTAGAACCGTTTCTGCAAGTTTACTTACAGTGAAACACAAGTAAACACACCAGAAAAATGGCTGAGTCGATCTATTGAACACAAACACTTAGAACACAACAAAATCAGATCTTCTTAACTTGAAAATTCAAAAATATCTGCACCCTAGGTGACGTCCCTGTACAGTCTAACTAAAACTTTTCTATTTACACCAGCCAGTATCGGTTTAATTCTTCAACAAAAACTATATTAGGGTGTAATGACACAAAATCATTGATTATTGACGTTTGGCTTAAAATGCATTTTACTTTATGACCATACACTGTTATTAAATGCAAAGTAAATAAAATTCTAACTTGATGAGTTGTTTGGAATATCTCCATTAAACATAAGGTGCCTGTTATCTGCTTGTTGACCTTCCAAGTACCTGAATACGAGAAGTTGCCTTTGGAGAGCGTTGAGCGACGACTTATTTACTCGAGAAAGACGGCTCGATGCCGACTAAGATGTCTTCATCAATGTCATACGCACAAAGTCGGAAGAGAATTGCGGTCGAGAATAGTAAAAAATCCACGTACTGGCCTCGAGTTTGTTGCTGTACGCACAAACGGCAAACATGACTGGCGATGATTGCAGTTGCTTGCTCTAAGCTCGTGTAATCCCACTTAAGCATGAAGTCAAGGTGGTTAAAAAGCAATTCTACCACGATGGTCTTACAATTTTAAAATAACAAAACAGTGGATTATGAATTGGATCTCTCACTTGCTGTGCGATAAATTTACCAAATGCATAAATTAGTCACCACCATCACCTCTGTTTTATTCTGAAGCTTTGCAATTGCTTACTTATTGTATATTAGCAATATGCTCTGAGAATCACAAATTCTTGCGTAGTTTATTCTTCTGGCTTCTGGCATATTATTATTAATTCCAGTTTCCGACGGCGACTAAGCAATTTCATCTAATGTTCCATCTTTTCTTCCATCATCTTTAGCGTCATGCACGAGTATTGTCAGGTTATGAACAAAAGTTTTAATTTAAAAAAATGTTTCAAATACCACGAACACAAGGTAAATGGAGGAAAATTCAGAATGCATATTACCGGCGATTAAACTTTCCAACAGTTGTGGTGTTCTCTCAAGCGTGTGAATTGCATAACTTGTTGAGATTCATTTTGGATGACAAATATACATCAACAGGTGTATTTGATAATGATGATTTTAGTCCACGTTGCATTGAATCAGGTTGTTGGACATTACAAGATGCATTTGCAGGAGGTTTACCTGCAATTTCTTATATATTAGGTACTCATTATTATACAGTAGAGGCTGAATATTTTCCAATCATGTTTGGACTATAAATATCATCAGCTCCTATTCCACTTTGGTTCGTGTCTATCGTTATCAGCATTGTTGTTACGTACCCACTACTTGGACATTAGGTACAATACCAGGGTTGCCAAAGCCAGATCTGGGAATCGCAATGAAGTCGACACAAGATTTTTATGACTTTTGTAGTTAATAGGGTTTGAACTCAGATTTTCTGCCCCAGAACCAGAGGCTCGTACCTCACTTCTTTTTGATACATTGTTCTAATTGGCTTTATTATATTTTTAATATCAACCGCAGAGAGGTCAATTATTTATATTTCCTTTAGAATGAGATTTAAAGCATTATCTCTGCCATCCCTATTTTTATACGAGTGGCTATCTGGGTGTTGCGTTGGATAAGAGTCCAGCTTAACAACCGGCTGGATAATAGGTTCAAATGTGGCCTTGGCCGGGATTGGTTGCAACTGATTTGAACTCATTGATTAAGTTAGCTACGAGTGCGTTTTTTATGTAATCTACCTAGGCATGAAATAAGGCAGGTAAGAGAACAAAAAAGTTTTTTTCTACATAACTACCTTGAACACTAATAGATATATTTAACCAAACGTTTCTTGAGTTGCCGCAACCCTTCAAAAAAATTCTTTCGAAAGCTCCTCAAAATAGTGATCAACAGCTGCCCTCAGCTCATTATCGTTGGTATACCTTCTACCCCTAAGATTACTGGACAGAAAAAGGTCATAAAGTGGTAAGTCGGGGTTGTGCGGTGCATGACGCAGCTCCGTAAACTCATATTCTTGAATTACAGCCTGGCATTATGGACTCTGCAATTGTCTTGCAGAATTGAGTATACCTCTCCATTGATTATAGTGCCTTTAACATATATTCAGTGAACAGAATTCATTCTCCGCCCCAAAAAATCGCTTTGGCTTTTTGGGGGGCGGCGAACTTTTGCATAGATTCTTGTTTGGTAAGAGGATCCCAGTGATATACCCAAGTCTCATCCCTCCAGTAACCATGAGTGAAAAAAAGCTCTTAGACTGTGAAGCGATCACATTTTCCTTTAAAATGTCTTTCCGGATAAGTTTTTGCTCCGGTGTAAGCAGCCTTGGAATCCAACGCGCAGACACTTTCTTCATGCTAAAATCGTCGTGCAAAACTTTCCAAACAGTTGTTTCAGGTACCCCAACTTCCCTGGCAAAAAATACAGCTTCATTCGTTAATTAATTCTTTAAAAAAATTGAGAAAAAATTTTGAAACACAATATATTCTAGAAAACTTTCCACTTCGAATTAAAAATTTCATAGCTATTCAACAAACTGGCAATTGTCATTTTAACAGTTCATTTTAATGGCTAGGTATTGCTATAGCCCACTTTATGTTCTATGCTAATTTTATTTGATTAAATTTAGATACATTTTTGTTAGTTTAAGATTAATTATATAAAGAGATGCCCTTTTTTTATTATTTCTTATTTGGTCTATTTATTTTTCTAGCTCCGGTAGAGCATTTAACTCCTAAATTAGTTATACAGCGGTAACATATTCAGATGGTATTAAGCCCACAACTTGGCTCTGTTTGCAAAGCAGGATAATTGACCGATTCAATAAAGCACAGAGTTGGGATATTTTGTATAATTGCAATTTTAAACAAAAATAAAATATTAAATGCATTGATAATGAGATAAGAGAAACAGTAGTTCCGCAACGAATATTCTATAAAATTATCCATCCGATCTTCGAGGGTGAACGGTAGCCGATCAGCTGAATTTTGCGAGTTTCGTTTCCGGCCCAAGGAAGTATCTGAACCCAGAGGCATGTACTGCAATAGATCGGCGGCGTCTGCAAGAACGTCGCCGTCAACATCTACAGTCCGGAAAGCGGTCGCAGAGGCAGAAAAATCAACGGCGTCATCTCCGACCAACTTCGTTCCAACTCTGTGAGTTTTTCCGAGGTAGGAAATTAGCTGTAATTTGAGGGTTAGAATGTGGGAAACGCATCAAGCTACGAGATTTAACCTTGCCGAAGCGGCCTAATGCATTTCCAAGAGTGCAGCTACGCTGTAAATTCCATAATCCGCAAGGCGGTAGTAAATTTTGCGATTTGGCGAAAATTTAAGCGGCCACAGGAAGTTTCCAGAAACAAGTGAGCGGTCGGCGTCTGTCCTGCGTCATCGAAATAATCAAGGCGAGGTGATTATAAAACAATATCGAATTGAGTTGTTGCCAAGCGGGAATATTTGAATTATTTACCTGATGTTTCCTCATTAATTTCACGCTTAGAACGTTCAAAGAATCTTTAAACCACTGGCGACATTTTGTGTCATCTGTCAGATTATCAATTATATGATCTACTAAGAACCGTGCATTAGAGCTACGGATTTTATGAATATAACATAGAGTACAATTCTGATCCTCCCCTGCGCAGAGTTCGTGTTTTGCCGAGAGCTAGCTTGATTTGATATTGCAGTTAGATAAAAATAGAAAGAGGGGCTTTTCAACCATTTTATTTGTGTAATTAATTATTACAATCCATTTTAACCAGCCGTAATTAACTGACAGGCAAAGTATGAGCACAGTAGTAAAATTATAAAACTGAGAATTGTGTGATTAGGATTACCCCTAATTTAATTTGACTTCTTATTAAATTTTGTCCCATTCAAAATAACAAGGGAGCCAGGTTCATAACAAACTGGCACCGCAACGAGGAGCTATCAGTCCATAACAATATATATAAGTTCATAACTAAAAATAGGTATATAACCGCGCTGGTGGCCTACTGGTCAGTGTGAGAGACTCGAAATCACAGCGATCAGTGGTCCCGGGTTCAAGCCCCGGCCTAGGCACAAGTGTACGTGGAAAGACGTACAAAAATCAGTCCTTCTCAGGACTAACCAGGAACACCCGCGGACGGGAGTAGATCAAAAACTCCCACAACGTCGTGTGATAAACACTTGAGATAGTGGAAAAGGTCCGATAAAACATATCATATATAAATTATTTTGACATATCATATGACTTTTAAAAAAATTTATTTTGCTTAGACCTTTCACATTTACTAAAACTATTTTATAGTTTGTTCTAATTGTTGTCTAATATCAATTATGACTTGTCCTCTGATACTACCAAACAACTTCTTTATTACTTCAAATATCATATATTGAGTCATACAGATTGTCCGAAATCCATTTGGAACATAGGAAATTAATGAGTGCGACTAGGAAGACATAAACAAAATGAGTAGCAAGACAAAGATAGAATGTAATCATTGCTAGGTAAATTTTTAAACTAAAATTAAGTCAATGAAACAAACAAACGCTTCTGTCAAATATTTTATCTGTCATATCATGTTTCAAAATTTACTCTACCATTACATAATTAATCTTGAGATATATATTTTTTATAAAATTAATTATTAGACTTGAGGTACGATAATATATCATAACAGAATATTACATAAAAATACGCCCTCATAGATTTGTTGAATATGTGGTATGTTTGGATGCGTGTGACCGTAATGGAAGTCGCATGCGATCCATTGTCTCTTTTGCATTTCCCAAGCAGTATGAATGATGCTGGACACCAAGGCGTAAAAAGAGCTAAGGATTATGAAGGAATGAATGAATGCATTATCTGTTATGTAATAATCAAGTGATTTAGATTTTAAAATTATTGTATAGTCCAACATTTTAATAGTATGTTTAATTCTATTTATTCCTCTTACGCTATAATTTAGAAGAGGTGCTAGTTTTGCTTCTACGATGTCCTAGAAGAGCGAATTTAGAAAATTAGAGTGTAAGAAGACAACTGCCATTTCTAAAGCCTTTAAAATAGCCACTTACATATACTACACTTACTGTTCGGAAGAAAGTGCATTATTTAGCTCTGTATACATGAAAGCGAAAATCTTTTACATACTTACAAATGTCATTCATCTAGTAGCCTTGAATTCGAGAGTAAATCCAAACTTTTTATTTATTTTTATTTAGCCCCTTCAATATTATGTCATATTTATTTATGATAGATATAAAGAAATCTAGGTATAGAAAATATTTGGGGTTACTTCACGATTTTCAAGAAGATAGGTATTTCAGTTCTATACAAGTGAACTCACTGAAGACGACAAGAAATAATTTGTAAACAGTAGTGACAAAAATGCGAAAAGTAAAAATTAATACGAAAAAGTACCTACAGGTAAATATACGAAATTTTCAACAGACTATACCTGAATACGGACCTTCATTGCGACGCTTACATAAAGCTTTCAATAACTAGCTTAATGTCTTTACAACGGTAAGTACTTGTTATCAGTCAAGCTTCTTATCGTTCACGCCTTTAGAACGGGCCGACATTCGAGTGAATACATCATAAATGTCGCCTACAAAACATCTGAAATGTCTCCTAGAAACATCAATTACTGTTATACCCTGGAAAAATATTTGTCCATAATATCTACTGCTAACCAACCAGAGCGGAAATCAAGAAATATCTTCTTGAAAATCAGAAATGTCTCTTTAGAAAACAGAAACCTCAGAAAAAATGTTAACGAGCAATAATAGAACCGAATACAATAATTTCGAAGTAAAACGATTTTCATATACTTCAAGATAAAATTTATTTTGTAAATGTAACTAATAATATTCGCTTTAAGGCAGGGGTTCTCAATTTCTTTTCTCAAGTACCCCTTTGTCGTAGCCCCAGTCCCGTTGAGTCTGTAGTTGGCTAGTACGGCTTACTTAATATTATACATTATACATTTTACAGGGTGTTTGGTAATTAGCGTACAATATTGTGGGGCGTTGTAGAAGAGACTGTTTTAAGGCGAATTTGTTAATAAGCAGGTGTCCGATTGTTATATACTTCGGAAATATAGAGTTTTAAAGTATTAAAAATAGGAACCCTCTGGGAAATATAACCCGCCAAACGTGCTTATTTCCTGGACATCGTGCCGACAGCTAGACTGCAAAACTTCAATGTAGTCACAGTCACTTCCTTCAAACTTTGATTCTCATGATCTATTAACATCATTTCGTGAAGATGGAGAACTATTCTAATTCTGAATATGCAAATATAGTATACCCTGTTACAAGTCGAAAGCGTAATTCAGTTGAGTATTATTTGATGTAAAATACACGGTCGTGTAAAAGCTCCCTGCTTGCAACACGGTCGCTGTGTAAACGCAATATTAGGGTTTGGAAGAAACTATGTTTTACCGGCGGGCGAAACAGCTGGGAGTGTGGAAATTTTGAAACTACAAATTCCGCAAATATCAAAGGAAAACAAGAGTATTGAAAATTATGTACAAAATATGTAGGTGCAAATATCTTAATATTACTAATAATACAAAAACATTGAAAGGAAACACATAGTAATGCCCATTACTTCAATTTGCTAATATAGAAAACAATGCTGAAGGTGAGATTCGAACTCGAGGCACGTGTCAAACCGAGTCATACGCTTAAACCACTGAGCGCGCATCGTATGCGCTTCTCGCTGCGTTATAGAAACGCTATACAATTCCGTCCCACGCGTGTCTGTTAGGTCTCATCAAAAGGCACTATTTAATTTTTTAAGGTGCTGAACCTGTATATATCTGACTGAAAATATATTCGGTTTCGAACCAGGTAGATAGGTATATAGGTATACAATCCGCATGCAGAATATCGTCTTTCTCCAACAAGTAGTTTTTGAATTATACCGCTAACAGACAGACCAACAGATGGTCCGGCAAACAAACGGAATTGAGAAAATATGTTTTTCGTCATCTAGGCACCTTGAAACGTGGAGACCTGAAATCTCGGAAGGTTTTGTTTTTTCACGATTATAATACTGCTAAAATGATATAATAGACAAATATAAACAGGACACTTTTAATGTAAGTTCAAAAATTGACAATTTTTACTTGTAGGCCACAGATCTAAGAAATCTCTAGAAATAAAAATTTAATTTGGATTTCTAGAGTTAATTACAGATTTTCTTAATACATGGATATACTGGTTTCGTTTAGATTTTGTAATTTTTGTATTATGTTTTTAAATGATTTTGAACCGTACAATCGCGAAAACATCACTTTGTTTCAATATAAGATCATCAGAATTATTTTACGTTTACAAAACAGAACAACCTTTATTTAAAATCAAATTTAAGTATTTTAATTCAAATCACTTTTTTCTATAAAAAACTGTTCTACCCATAAAACGCATCCATTTATAAAATAGTTTTTTCTCAATGTAGGATTTTCTACAGCGTATAAAAAATAATGTCAGCTGACTGAGCAAGGAAACTCGATAAAACACCTCATAATAGACCACTGTCAAAAAATTACATCATTTAAAGAACAAGTAAACTTGAATTCTATTTATTTTTATTATGGCAGGTGGGACCGTATTATCCGAATGTCAGAATTTTTGCAGCAAAAATGTCAATACCTTAGATTTTAAGGTTTGATAATTATCAAAAATATAATATATTATTATATTTACCAATAGGGAACACTTGGTAACAGAGTCTTTGAAATTAAATAAGTTCATTTTGAATAGATAAGGGCGATGATGAGAAAATATTTATAGCAATTCATAAAAACAATTAATGAATGATTTTAAAAACTAGCAATAAGCACTGTATTAAAAAAATTTTTAAAAAATAAAATGTCCTTTATTAAAAAAAATACAGTTATTCATTTACAACTTAGTTGTAATACACAGTAATACAAAAATATTTGGAATAAAGCAGCCATTTAAGATGTACGCTAAAATGGAGAATACGTACAACAAACATACGTAGTTGGGGGCTTTATAAGCATTCGAATAACATGACATTACGTTATATGCGACCATAAACCCTAGTGGGTGAATAAACAATAATGTAGTGTCACGGGTTATTTTCAAGTAGCAGAAACAATTGGTGCAGGACGAACAGATCACAGAACACCTGGAGATCAAGATGGCACCGTTACGTAGGGAACTCCAGGTCCAAACGAGTTGGTCAACAGCTTCGTGCTAGTTTTCCAAAGTGGTTAAATGAAGAGCCAACCCTTTAAACAAATAAACCCATAAGGTGCGAGAAGATGTGAGGATTATCAACTAGATCAATTTGCGATATAACCATCCGAGGGATTTGGTTGGAAATTGGATTGCAGCTCCATCGCTTGGCGACTCCACTAAAAATACATAACATTTAAGATTATATGGCGATTAGCCTAATAATTAATTAGGTTGTAAGTTTTCCGACTTTCGTACATAATAATTTCCCGTGTAAATTTATTAATTTTTCGGTTGAACCATGTAGCGTGTCCGATGTGCAGTTGTTTATAACTGTAATTTAGACCAATGTAACAAATTTACAACGAATCACAGCCAGTTTAGAAAAAATTGAATAACGGTTTAGGGCGCGAGTGAATTGCGATATAAAAACGAATTCTTGTGTTTGAGAGTCACTTTGAAACTAACACCGTAGAATCTATGTCGGTCACTTCGAATACATAAGTGCAGAAACTATGGCGGTTTAACTTCTGAAATTTTACAAAATTCCGAAGTCATTAATGTTAAAAAGTAAATATAGTTAGAATCAAACCTTGTATATAGCAGTGTACCAATACAGTAAAAGTGGCAATTATACCAGTTATAAAGCAGCGACACTTTTATTTAAAAAAATGGATTGTGTGCGGGGATGCAGGTAAAACTAAAGACATTTATATACCTGGTACGAATTGTAAGCAAGTTCTTGTTATTACTGGACTCTGTGGAGCTTGCAGATTTAAGCCCGAATAACGAATTCACCATCTTACAGCAATGGCGTGCGCTTGGGCAGTGGCGTAGCATACGGTAGACAAAATGTGTTTTCTTTATGTCATTCAAATTAGCTCGCGGAATTGTGAAGTGTTTGTTGACAAAAATTGTTGATGACTCCCTTTAAGACCCAACATTTTTAGTAATTAATATAAAAAGTTACCCTTTGATCTTTTCGCGTAAACCCCCATAAGCCCACGATTTAATAGAAATTGATTGCATGTAATTAGAATATTCACAATTTTTATTAAATTTGATATTTATGAGATACAAAGTTTCACTTATTCAGTGTCATGCTAGACCACCATAAAGTTGTTGCAATGTAAATAAATTATGCTTGTAATATCTTGAGTAATGCTAATGAAGCTTTGTCCAACTTTCTTAGAGCATTTTCAGTTAAATAAGGCAAATAGATTCCATATTTTATCTATAGCAGCAAGCTCTCAAGCCTTATTGGGCGATTAGTAAAAAGTAAAGGAGAGATATTTAGGGCAATATTAATATTCCAATTAGCTGAAATGTAGTTCATAGTTTTTATTACAGTGATAAGGGGTGTTAAAGATGTGTACGGACTTGTAAATAACGTAGAGTATCTCGTAGGCCAATCCAAATATAAAAAGAAATCTAGTGTAATCAATGCAGTAATTCCAGAGTAACTGAAATGTGTTACGTAGGTATAGTGTTTTGATATTACTATAATGAGGAGAGAAACTGTTGTTTAATATATCCCAAATACTTGCTGGCACGTCATTTAGGAATATTATAAAAAGCAATGGACACAAATTTGAACCCTGTGGCACTCCAGAACAAGCAGCATATTTCGCAGATTGCAAATTATTAAGGCAAACACAAAAGTTTTTATTATTAAGATATGTCGCAAATAGTTTTAAAGACGATCCCTGAATGCGAAACTGAGCCAATTTATGTAAGTGTATATGTTATCATAATGTACTTTATCGAATGCTTTAATAAAGTTCGTCCTACATCATCAATTTGTGTTTTGTTTCCAAAGGAATCATAAATATCATTTATAAAAGTAAACAGATTGCTCGTTGTTGACCTGTTCGCCATAAATCTATGTTGTAAATTAACTATCTGCGCGTGCACATACATAAATATTTTTTTATGAATAATTTGCTCGAGTACTTTAGCTGGTGAAAATAAAATTGCTATGAGCCAGTCGTTTTCAATTTTCCGCTCACAGCGGAATTCATTTTTGCCAGTCGAATGTTGGATATAATGCTCTACATAAATGCAAAACCTCTAGTCTTGCAGAAATCCATATAGGCAATGGGAAGCCTATTGAACGGGTCAGTCCTTTTTAACGGTACCTCAAATGCGACGTTGAACAATGTTGATTATAAAATGCAAAGATATAATCGCACATGCGGAACTATTAAAAGAAATCTTCGTAACAAAACCATAAAAAGTACACAAATCAAATTCTATAAAACAATAGCAATTCCTGTGTTGCTGCAAATTCTGAGCTCTCGCATAAACATATCCCCCATCCAGCCATACAACATTACCCGCGTAGAAAATTGAGCCTGATAACCTCAATTTCCATCTCATATCAAGATTACCGTATTCGAGCTGCGTTTCTGACCTGGGTTTTTAGAATTACTCCAATGTAGTGTTTTCTTCTATATATAGATTCCCAGTGGAGCAATAGTAACAAAATCAATAATTAAAATCAGAATCCGTTATCTAATTATGAATCAGATTCCTCTAATGAAATAATGAATAGGGGAGATTATCCACGATTTTAGACCAGTCATCCAAAATTCGTTTGTGATAATCATCAAAAATGTTTGCCATATGCTGGATATACATGTTGAAATACTGTCACTCCATAAATTTGGACCTTTAGATAACGGCTGAGAATTTATGTTTGATGTAGTAGGTTTTAGAAAGACCCAATTCTCTTTCAATTGGATTATATTAGTAATGGTAATTTAGGAAAGATAAATATCAAGTTGTATGTAACTCATAATGCTGATAATTTAAAAGAATATGATGCAAGAATAGTGAGAGAACACTACAGCGCGGATAGCTTAATATCAGTGTTAAGATTAAAACAAGTTGAACAAAAAAAGCAAGAAAAAATTGAAAGGTGCGTACGAAGAACTAACGAGAATGCTAGGCCGTAACCAGGCAAAATTTAACTGTAGGCAGGCCAACATGTTTGCGACCCTCAGTACACTAACGATAGAGGTGGCAAAAATAATATTTGTACTGTATGGATTCTGCATTTATTTTTGTATATATGAAGTAATACATTCAAAACAAACACAGATATTCAAAAATAACATTTTTAATTCAAAAGTTTTCAAAATAAACAAGCAAATGTTGTATTCTTGTATGTATTTATGTACGTATGTATTATTGGCAACCTCTTTTTACTTAGCGGTGTAGAGGCTGGTGCTGTGTAGTCTTGAGCGCCTGACCTCAACTTGGCCCTTGTTTCCGAATTACAAAGTTGGAGTTTGTGTTGTGTGCATGAAAATGTATTAATTATCGTGGAATCTCAGCAACCAGCACCCTTAGCAGAGCCGTAACTTTTAGTGTAAGCACGCCAACATTTTTGGGCTTCTCAGTACGCTAACGATATATTGAAATGCTCTTAAGCCCACAACTTGGCTCTGTTTGCAGTGCAAAATATTTAACCAAATCAATAAAGCACAGAGTTAATATATTTTATATAATTGCAATTGTAAAGAAAAATAAAAGTATTAAATGCATTGGTAATGAGTTGCGAGCGAGAAGGGGTAATTAGTCGGATAAAGACACGTAAAAGCAAAGCATATTTCAGAGGGTTTGAATTTGCCTTTTGAATAAAGTAATATAATTAAAATGATAGGTTTGTGCACATGTAGAGCCAGACCAAACGAAAGTAATTGACACAAAAGGTTGTTATGTGCATATAAATGAGCGTAGTTATCAATAAAAGCAAAGGACAGTGAAAATTGTGAGCAATCTGACAGGTAGATTAACATAAGAATAATATAGAAAATTGCAAAGAGCAATCCTGAATGTAGGCAACAGAAGAGAAGCAAGCGACGTGAAAATGGTGGACTCGGATACCAGTGTATTAAAAACAAAGTGCAAAAGAGCAGAACAGTGAAATTAAAAACGTTTGTGAGTGCAACGCTAAGGAACAATACTAGTTATAAGCAAAAGACAATATTTTACATTTAAGAAAATGTTAAATTTTTTATTTATGTAATCAAACTTCTATTTGTGGTTAATATTGTCAAAACTAATTTTCAATTAATAGTAGAAGAGCACCGTATCATAGCAACGTGATGCTTTATTGTTACTAACGTGGAGAACAATCGAATTAAATTATTTGAATGCTTGTTGAATTTGTGCTCCATTTGAATGAATGATTTTTAGATAATAAAAGTGTTTACTAATTATAAAAAGTGGTCTAATTTATTGCCCAAGTGTCCGTGCTCCTGTGGGAGTATTTGCATATGGTTCTGCAGCAAAAAACTTAAAATTTTTCAATCTCATATTCGAGTAGACATCGGCAGCCCGAGCAACTGAAATTTGCGATCATCGACTACGACCAAAATAGGCATCGGATCCCAGAGGTCAGCGATCAAGGACGTCAAGGGGTCTGCAAGAACGTCGCTTTCAACATCTGCACCCAGGGGAGCGACTCCATCAGAAGAAACCGGAAGCGTCATCTGCGACCAGCATAGAAGGAAACTTCACGAGGTAGGATAGATCTGTAATTTGAGAGTTGGAGTTCGGGAAAACTACCAAAATCCAATATTAAACCTTGCCGTTTGTCCAAAACTCCAGCTACGTCGTAATAGTCAGTAAAAACCTTGGCGTCAGTAAAATTTGCGAAGTTGGCCAGAATCAAGCATCATGAACAAGTGAATGTCGGCGTGGGTCTACGTTATTCTAGAATAACAATGAAGGCGAGTTAATTGTTGCCAAGCGCGAATATTTGAATTATTTACATCACGGTTTCTCACATTATTTCACGATTCTAAACGTTCAAGTACACGCTGTACGCACAAACCATTTTGTGTTCGTCTGTCAATTTACGAGGTGTTGAATTATCTACTAAGAACGAGCAAATGAGCTACGTTGAGACAAATAACCTAAAATTTAAAAATATAGCCCATTTCAGAACTCAATCTGAGATAAGCAGTTTTGTGTTCGCCGAGAGCTAGCGTAATAAATATTGCAGTTAAATAAAATAGAAAGAGAGACAATAAACTATTTACCTGTGTAATTAATTATTACATTTCATTTTAACTAGGTTTAATTTACTGACAGGTAAGCTTGAGCACAGTATAAGAATTGTGTGTGTAGGTGGATTTGCCCTAATTTTAACTTATTAATTTGTACCAAAAGAATAAACATACAAACGGGCAGTTCATCGCAATATGTGACAAAAAATATTATTGTTACTATATGACTTCTACATTATCTCCGGATATATGATGTAATGTATTCAAGACGAGGTATTCAAAAATTAAAATTTTTATTCAAAAGTTTTAAAACAACTAAATGTTAAAACAATAAAATGCATCACAAATAAAATAAGAACAGAAAACAATATTATAAAATACAATTCTAATAAAAAAGTACATATAATTAGCAGTCAGTAGAACATTTTATAAATCCCTATAGTATATAAACAAGTGGTGTACCTGCGTCTCTGCGTCAGCTTTTCAACGGCACATCGGTCCATTTCGCCCACAATTGGAACGCCACTGCGCCGTTTATAACGCAACGATAAGCATATGCATTTATCAGTGAATCCGAGTTCGAATCCTATTGGCTGCAATGTTTTTTAACTTCCAGATTCATGTAATTCGCATTATTAACAGCACTAAGGTATGTTTTACCTATTTTCTAGATAATTTTTAAAACTCTTCAACCAGTTGTTTGTCTTGCAGCGCGCTTTCAGTATTAAAGAGTTGAAAACATTTTCTTTTGTAACTTTTTTATGATAAATTCAATTTTAAAAATGCAAAAATTATTTTAATTAGAATAAGACAACCCATGTGGTGTGCTCAAAAGCTAGTATCCATGTTAACATGTTAAAATAATACAATATGAACAAGTAATTACATATTATGCGTAGTAACATATGAATATAGAATAATGTTCTATACCCACAGCCACACTGTCACACCGCACGGTACATTTAAAGCGTGAAGTTTTTTCTTTCGGCACCTAGTAGATGTCCTTTCATCAGGCCGATGTCGGTAATTATTTTTTTAATAAAAAACTGCCATCGTGTAGGGTTGCAGAAGTGTCTTAAATTGGACCAATTCTAGCTGGCAAGTGATTGTAGCGAAAAATGCTAGTAATGAAACAAGTAAGCTCTCGAAAACTGTCTCTGGTATTCTGATTATTGTTGCAATGGGTCAGTGTACCAGCGATGAGCAGAAAGCAGTGAATTTATATGTAATATGTGCAATTAGTGGACTCGCTCCAACTGTTGTTTAAAATTTAAGTTAGTTTGTTGCCACTGCTGTATTACATTTAGTTTTAAACATGCAAAAAATGTTATAATTAGAATACGAACACCTATGCAATGAGCTAAAAAAGTAATTCTATACTAAATTTCAAATAAGCATGCAGTATTTGGAACTAAGTAGTAATCATAACTATTGCCGTAAGTGGTCGAAAAAAAGTAATAATTACCACCATCTGAAAGTAAAATATTTTTCAAAATTGTCAATTTGACATTCGGTAGGAATCCTAAAAATATAAAAGGAAAACTGATAAATAATGGACAAAAAAGACTGGCCTACAATGTTTATTTGAATAATATAGGACAAATTTATTGTAAAACACGAGCTATCAAATACACTTATATTTTCCGATTGTAAAACTGAGTTTGAGTTTAGAAAGCCACCTACTGGATTTTTATTTGAAATTTAGTATAATACTGTAATTAATGTAGGCGAGAGTTATAAATCAAACGCCGTTACAAACTGGTATACATCTAACATTCCCTTTGGAAATTGCACAAGGCAATGTAATGTATCAACCAGATTGGACCCAATTCGCATTATTATACTTAGCATTATTTAGGCTAAAATCGTCAATATTACTAATTTTTTATTTGTTTTTTTTTCATTAGTACGAAAAAAAAAGTTTTTCACTTCCGCTTTTCTGTTTCTCAACAACTTCCATATTTTCCTTTGTCCGCCTCTATAGATTTTATTAATGCTTGTCAGTAGTTCTCTTTGATGTTACGGATTGTTCGGTTAGCTTCATTTCGCTGTTCTACGTATTTTCGTTTATCTTCTTGGCTTCCACTTTGTTTATATCTAAGATAAGCTAGTTCCTTAGCCTCACACACTTTTTCACATCTTCTGTAAACCAAGGCGTTTTGTTTACTTTCTTATCTTTTTCTTTCATCACTTTTCGTTTACCACATGCCTCTGTGGCTGCCTGTAATATATTGTAGCGTAATATTTTCCAGATGTTTTCTAGTGTATCTATTTCCTCAATTTTATTGTGTGATATTATGTGGCTTAGTCTATTCTTATAAACATCTTGCGTGGGGACGTCACTGACTAATTCTATATTATTTTTTCTTCATAGGTATGTGGTGTTTTCGTGACTTTTCTTTCGAGTTTTACCGAATTTTTACCTAGAACTAAGCGGTGATCGCTTTCAATGTTTGCACTATCTAATGTTCTAACATCTAGTATCTGTTGTGGTGTAACATTCCTGTTCGTTATTATATAATCTATAACAGATTTTTGTCCTCTTGAGTTTTCAAAGGTGTATTTATATTGCATTTTATGGGAGAAAAATGTGTTATTAGTTCGTAGATTATTCATTGAACACAGCTCTAGCAGTATCTCTCCATTGACATTAAGTAGCTTTTCATTAAAGTGTTGTATGATCCTATCCATTACGTTATTTCCAACTCGGGCATTTAAGTCGCCCATTATGGGTTATCGCTATTGTGTCTATTTGTTCTTGTAGTTTAGTGTAGAAGTTTTCTCTCTCTTCCTTAGATTTCCCAATATTTGGAGTATTTTGGTATCATTTATCTTTAATGTTCTTTCGTCTGTATATATTATATCTTCGATATTCTTTTTATATTTTCTTGTATTATTATGGCCACTACTGCTTTTGCTCGCTTATCTTTGCTTTTACGGCTGTAAATGAATATATAGTTCTGAATCTGCTTTGAGCCTCTGCCTTTCTTTTTAGTTTCAGTTAGTGCGCATATTTGTATATTTTTCTATTGTAACTCCTGTACTATCTCCACATCTTTGGTATTCCAGGACACTACGTTGTACGTTCCATGTTGCACATCTTATTATTTGTTGCTTCCAAAAGCATCGTAGCAATTTCTTTCGCCGTGTCGTCTTCTTATTATCCAATCCACATCCGAGGCTTTGATTTTAGTTACTTATATCCATAATTATTTAAATTTTCTGAAAAATCTTGTCACCATATCCTAATTGCTTACCCTAATCGCTTCCGTGTCCTCGCCGGTTGTCGTAGTGGTACTATGAGTATTCTTTGTTTTCCTGTGGATAGTTTGCTAGTCTGGCCCACGTAATTTTTTATCGAGGTTTATTCCTCTACGCTAGGGTTCGTGGTGTCGCTACACACCAAGATAAACTTTCGTTTACCCCCTGCGGTGCGCCCAATTTTATTAGTCTAAATTGAAGACCAACGTAAACTTTTGTTTGCCCCCTGCGATGCGCCCAATTTTATTAGTCTAAATTGAAGACCAACATGTCTAGCTACTGTGCTAAAACCAAGTGAACGATGCATATTCTATAGATTGCTTTCGATGGCATACATGAGGTAAGTCCCCCCCTCTGTCAAAAAATGCTCTATCGTAGGTTTTTGGAAATTCCAAATCTCAATTTTGTATTTATAGAACTGTAGGAAATCTGAGCCCCATTTCCATTTCCAGAATTTCAGCGAATCAGAGCGGGAATTGCTCGGGTCGCTAGCAACTCGGCGCGGGTATTTTTAGCGCTGCAGCGTGCGAACTTTTATTAACAACCCACTGCAGAAGCGTATTCGCGCAAGTGACCTTGCAAGTCGAGTACTTACTTCTATTTTTACGTTAGCAACGGAGCGATAAGCGGCGATGTCGCAATAAAACCGCGGTTTTATTAAAACTCGTCCTGTCGCTTATTAGTAACTATCGCGGCGCGGTGTTTTTATTGCAACCGCGCGATTGCCAATACAGGTTTAGCAGGGACATTAAATTACCGCGGCCTCGTGTTCGCTATTTTTCCGCAGGACAATAACGCCTAATGCGCTCCTAATTATCGCACAGGCATCGCGATAACCCGCTAACAATGCGACATAAAATGCTCGAAATCACCACGTGGGCCCGCTAGATAAATCGCGTTTACGACCGACCTGTAGCGCACTGTTGCCGAATGCTAATGCTCGGGACGCCTTCGCGCAATTACGATTTTTTAATTAAATTCACGGTTAGTTTCGAGAGCGGCCGCCCGCTCTGGTTGTTAATTTCTAATTTCGAGCGCGATATTTTGAGCAACGCCAATAAATGTTGTTTGTGCAATTCCCCGTGGCGAATGCGGCGAAGCCTACGCCGGCCAGGCTACTCTGTTGCTAAAGCAAAGGTTACTCAATGTCATAGCTACGATAAAGTATAACGTACACACTTGGAAAACATCTAGCGATATCTCCATATGTAATAATAATAGTATCAGTAACAACAACAATAATTATAATTGGAAAGGCATAGGTAACAAACTTATGCTGAACGAAACATTTTTTACACTAATTTTAATCATAAATATAACTGTACGATAAACGCTACTTGCTTTGTGGTCGCATGGCGGTACAAAGATTAAACGACCGGCGCGGGTGCAGATTGGCAAGAAGTAAGTCGAAAGATAAGGATATTTAAATTTGTAATGAGCTCCCCCTTCCGCTTCAGCTCAAGCCTCAAGCTGGTCCAGTCTGACCTCACCTTTGCCATAATGGGCGTGTGTCGAGTTTCTGATTATTGACGCTTACAAATTAGGCACGTAGTGTTTGATGAACAAACGCCACGCCCGAAGAGAAAATCCCAAAATTACCAATACACCGTCTTAAGACACGGGTACTTAAATAACTATGTTGTGATCTATTATATTATACACATAATTTACTGGTAAACTGTCGCATATTTTGATATAATATACTGAATTGGTTTGACAATAACCATTACAATGAGCCTTAAATATGTTAAATACCTTCAGGTACAGTGATATTAATCTGTCTATGAATTATATTTTTATTTTATCAATAATTATTATTTGTACTAGCTAGATTGCTTACTTCTGAATGTTGATATTCTAATTTTAAATATCATTCCCATAAGTCAAAATAACGTATGTCTAGTAGTATTTATATGTCAAACAGTTTTGAAATTTAAATGACAAATACCAGATCGTTTTACTAGTACACAACAATATTAAAAACAGTAAGTAATTCTTTAATAACTAATTCAAGATCAACCACCGTTCACTTGGTTTCAACAATGTTCTGGATGTCAACCAACCTGCTCCTCTACACCTACTGATCCAACATCTCAAGCACCTTCCCGCAATGAAAGGCCCCATTGACAGACAAGAAGTCCCAACTCCTTAACTAACGGTCCTTCTCTGGAACTCTCCCTTAGCACCAAACAGCCGACGCAATCCAATTCGATTAATATATGATGTCAAATGTAATTCTCCAATAAACTTGACTCAATATGTTACTCCAGTTATTCACATTTGTAGATTAATTCTGCTTGCCATTAGTTTTTTACCACATACTTGTAATCTTCCTTAGTTTTATGTCTTTAATTATTCTTCTCGGTTTAAATGTCCTTTTTAACTTCACCACGCCAATTTAGTATATTACCCTTTTTATCATCCAAAATTAGGGTTTATTTTTATATTTTAATTACACCAAATTATTTCAGATACATTTTTCAAAATTTGTTATTTCTAATAATTGAAACAAAGTGCTTAACGATATAATTTTTCTACTTTTTACGCTCTATCTCATAATATTTGATTTATACCTACTATTTTTATAAGTATTTGTCATTCCCTTCAAACCTTAATTTTTAAAATATTATATTATTTTTGAATCCATATGCCTTTCAAACAGCCATACTCCACTCAATTATAAATTCTCTTTTACTTTCTACTTGCATAATAATTATTCACACTCCCAATTTATATTTAAATAGATCTTGATTATTTTCAACCATTGTACTGCCTTAATCCTTTCTAAAATTGATTTTAATACCCCTGTGTATATCATTACAATATTTACGTCAATCACGTATGCATTTATGTAAAAAATTAAAGAGAGATATGCGATCATGTTCATCATATTTTATTAACCAGTAAAATTTTTCACTATGCTAACTTTTTCCAGTCCATATGCGAAATATTTAAATCTCGGGATATCGGAATCTGTGTTTCTCTCGGAGGGGGTGGAAAATGCATTTTACGTTGGTGGTTGACTCTACCATCAAAATGCTCCACGAGCCGCCACTGATCGTACATATGCTTCTGTTGAAAAGGCGACGACGTTATAATGTTAACATAACGTTCAAAAGACGTTGGTTTGGCAAGGAAACGTAAAAATTACGTTAAATAGTCGGCAATAATTTTAAAAGCTTGCGTTTTTTGAATCGCGATTATAACGTCCACAGATAACTGTCTTGTTTGATAATTACTTAAACGTTAACAAACCCCCATAGTCTGACGTAGAATCAGGACCGTAACTAGGTACAGGCCGAGTAGACCTCCGCCTACAGGCGCAAACGAAAATGGGCGCCAAAATGGCACTGAAAAACTTTTTTTTTCGTACTATTGAAAAAAAAAACAAATAAAAAATTAGTAATATTGACAATTTTAGCCTAAATAATGCGAATTGCGCTCAATCTGGTCGATACATGACATTGCCTTGTGCAATTTCCAAAGGGAATGTTAGATGTCTACCAGTATTATACTAAATTTCAAATAAGATTGCAGTAGGTGGCGTTCTAAACTCAAACTTAGTTTGACAATCGGAAAATGTAAGTGTATTTGATAGCTCTTGTTTTACAATAAATTTGTCCTATATAATTCAAATAAACATTGTAGGCCAGTCTTTTTTGTCCATTTTTTTGTCAGTTTTCCTTTTATATTTTTAGGATTCCTACCGAATGTCAAATTGACAATTTTGAAAAATATTTGATTTTCAGATGGTTGTAATTATTACTTTTTTCGACCAATTACGGCCATAGTTATGATTACTACTTAGTTCCAAATACTGCATGCTTATTTGAAATTTAGTATAGAATTACTTTTTTACCTCATTGCATAGGTGTCCGTATTCTAATTATAACATTGTTTGTATGTTTAAAACTAAATGTAATACAGCAGTGGCAACAATTTAACTTAAACTTTAAACAACTTTTGGAGCGGGTCCACTAATTGCACATATTACATATAAATTCACTGCTTTGTGCTCATCGCTGATACACTGACCCATTGCAACAATCAGCAGAATACCAGAGACCGTTTTGGAGAGCTTACTTGTTTTATCACTAGCATTTTTCGCTAGAATCACTTGCCAGCTAGAATTGGTCCAATTTAAGACACTTCTGCGACCCTACACGATGGCAGCTCTTTATTAAAAAAATAATTACCAAAATCGACCAGGTGAAAGGATACTAGGTGCCGACAGAAAAAGCTTCACGTTTTAAATATATCGTACGGTGTGACAGTGTGGCTATGGGTATAGAACCTTATTCTATATTCATATGTTACTAGGCATAATATGTAATTATTTGTTCATATTGTATTATTTTAACATGTTAACATGTCTACTAGCTTTTGAACACACCACTAGGTTGTCTTATTCTAATTAATATGATTTTTGCATTTTTAAAATTGAATTGTTCATAAAAAAGTTACAAAAGAAAATGTTTTCTACTCTTTAATACAGAAAGCGCGCTGCAAGACAAACAACTTTTGCTAGATCAATTTCTGGTTGAAGAGTGGTCGAAATTATCTAGAAAATAGGTAAAACATACCTTAATGCTGTTAATAATGCGAATTACATGAATTTGGAAATTAAAAAACACTGCAGTCAATACGAACTCCGATTCACTGATAAATGCATATGCATATCGTTGCGTTATAAACGGCGCAGTGGCGTTCCAATTGTGGGCAAAATGCGACCGATCTGTGCCGATGAAAAAGTGACGCAGACACACAGGTACACGTTCATATATAGGGATTTATAAAATGTTCTACTGACTGCATAATTATATGTACTTTTTTATTAGAATTGTGTTTTATACTCTTGTTTTCTGTTCTTATTTTATTTGTGATGCATTTTATAGTTTTAACATATACCTAGTTATTTTAAAACTTTTGAATAAAAGTAAAAATTTTTGAATACTTCGTCTTGAATACATTACATCATATATCCGGAGATAATGTAGAAGTCATATAGTAACATTAGTATTTTTTGTCACATATATTGTTAGCGTACTAAGGGGCCCAAAAATGTTGGCTTGCATACAATGAAAGTTTGCCTAGTTACGGCTCTGCTAAGGGTGTTAGTTACTGAGATTCCATGATAATTAATGCAATTTCAAGCACAAAACACAAACTCCAACTTTGTAATTCGGAAACAAAAGCCAAGTTGAGCACTGCACGGTCAGGCACTCAAAAGTACACAGCACCAGCCTCTACACCGCTAGGTAAAATGAGGTTACCGATAATACATACATAAATAAGTACAACAATACAACATTTACTGGTTCATTTTTAAAACTTTTGAATTAAAAATGTTGGATTTATTTTTGAATATCTGTGTTTGTCTTGAATGTATTACTTCATATATACGAAAATAAATGCAGAATCCATACAGTACAAGTATTATTTTTTGTCACCTCTATCGTTAGTGTACTAAGGGGCCCAAACCTGTTGGCCTGCCTACAGTTAAATTCTTCCTGGTTAGGGCCTTGCGTAGAATCAACAACATAGCATTGAACATGTTGATTTTCGAGACACTTCGACGTTAATTTAACGTTTGGTCCAAAGTTATGTTTCAACGTTAGTTCAACGTGTCTGTGCACACTGAGAATGACATTGGAATTTTTAAGTTTTATGTATTTCAGCTTCTTTCAAACATATTAATTAGCATTGTTACTTTTCAATGTATTCCACCTTCTCCATCAAATCTATTGATATATACTCATCTGTATCTTTATTGGATTTCATGTCTTTTATTGTTTATTGCACAGATTTCTTCCATTGTTATAGCTAGCTGTTGCTTAGAATCTTCGTTTTGTATTCTTCCCGTTGTTTTTTTTCTGGAATTATTTTCGATTCATATAAATTTGCTACAAATTCGTGCACTGTCTTTAGAGTGACATTTCTGTAAGGACAATAGTTTTCCTGTTTGTATGTTTCCTTCTCAGTTTTTGTATGAGACATTTCAATCCTTCGTTTTTCTCTGTACTTCCCTAATTTACTTTTCCTTGCATTTGTAATGCATTTTACATTAGGTGGTTGGCTCTGCCATCAAAATTCTTCACGAGCCGCCACTAATTGTACATATGTACTGAGATATAATAATGTGTTAAATGTAATTCTACATCCTTTTCTTAGGTTTTGTGTAGTAAGTGAGCATGATAGAAGCTTCTGTTGAAAAGGCAACGACGTTGCAACGTTAACATATTGGTGAGAACTGTGCAATAACATGACGTTCAAAAGACGTTGGCTTGGCAAGAAAACGTAGAAAACACGTTAAATAGTCGGCAACAATGTTGGAAACTTACGTGTTTTGGATCGCAAGTATAACGTCCACAGATAAGGGCCTTGTTTGGTAATGACTTAATCGTTAAAAGACCGTCATAGTATGACGTAGATCAACAACATAACATTGAAAAAGTGGTTGGTTTTTGCGACACTTCAACGTTAATATAACGCTTGGTCTAAAATTATGTTTAAACGTTAGATGAACGTCTCTGTGCATACTGGGTAGGACATTGACATTTTTTTAAGGGTAGTAGGTATTTCAGCTTCTTTCATACATATTAATTAGCTTTATTCGTTTTTAATGATTTTAATATATGCGATTGATATATACTCATTTGTATCGTTATTGGATTGCATGACTTTTATTCTTTTTTGCACATAGTTCCTCCATTGTTATAGCTAGCTGTTGCTTAGAATCTACGTTTTGTATTCTTCTCGTTGTTTTGTTCCCGTTATTGTTTTATATAGATTTCTTTAGAATTTGTCCACTGTCTTTAGAATGACATTTATATATGAACAATAGTTCTGTTTGTATGCTTCCTTCCCAGTTTTTGTATGAGGCATTTCAATCCTTTGTTTTTTCTCTATTTTCTTAATTTTCTTTTATTGCATTTGTAGTATTTGTTCTCACATGACTTCTTTTATTTCCTTATTAATATTCGAGAACTATACCAGTGGCGTAACTACCGAGGGGGCAAAGGGGGCAGCGGCCCTCGGGCCTTGAACTTCAGTGGGCCCAACGGGCCTCCTGAAGTTTAAAGCCCGGCAGGTCCAAACTCGGCCCCGTATAAAGTTTCAATGAGTCTGGAAAAAACACTCGCTATTGTTCATTTTGCTTTGATATTTCTGTTTATGAATTTTAAAAAAATAATTGAAAAATGATAACTAAAAATGCTTTGGCAAGAATAGGACTTATACTTGGTAATTAAGGGGCCCGGTGAAGATCATGGCCCCCGGGCCCAAAATTTGAAGTTACGCCACTGAACTATACTGTTGCTATTTTGTCTTCTTTTGTGTACTCTCTTATAGCTCTCATCAAAGTCTCAGCTTCTCTATCAATGGTGTGTTTACGACCCCTACGCGATATCAGCTTCTTTAACTCTTTTATTGAAGCTGCATATGGCTCTATTCGTCCTTATTTGAAAGGATTACTCCTGATGTTCTTTACAATTGTTCCTCTATAACTTCTAACGTGATTTGGCGGTTTCCACTATCTTCTTCCATTCATGTTTAATCTTTAGCTTTACTTTCCAGTTTTTTAAATCATCGTCCTGAAGTTTTTGGCTATTTTATTCCGTCATATTTTCCTTGGTTTCCTCTTCGTCTTATTTCTGCTGGCTTCCATTGATTGATAGTTTTTGTTGCTCTGGTGCTATTTTCTTATTACATGTCCGAAGCATTGTATTTGTTGTACTTTTATTATTCTGACGATGCCTTCGCTTCACATTTCTTCTGTCAATTTGGAGTTTATTCTGGGCTATCCCAAATCGCAGACTCTTGGTTCTCACTGGGTTCGTTATCGATTGATCCGTCCGGCTATTAAGTTCCTGAAGATTGTGGGTAAGTCAACTTTCTATAGAGTTATATCTGGTGACTGGACAGGGTAGTCGGGTAGTAGGGCTGGGTTTTGAGACAAGTTTTCGTCTTTGCCATCCTTGTCACTCATCATATTTAATCTGTATAAGATGTTTTAAATATCTCTGGTAGGGTAATATATATCCCAAATTGCGTAACTATCTTGTCTAATAACTGAGATATTAAAACAAATTCACTTTCATGTAATTGAGGCATTTTTGGACATATTTTTCCCAAGAAGGCTGGTGAAACACATGCTCTTTGTTTAGGTGTTAGGCTTTGGCTGTGTCAGTTCACAATAATTGTCATTATGTCACTTTATCGGAAAGTGAAGTTAAAAAGTTTTGTGTATTGTGTGAGTGTCACGGTGGAAATGGCTGGTCGCTATTTCAATAACGAAATGGTGGATATGGTGACTATCTACGAGGAAGCCAATTACGTTGCGGAAAGAATGTACGCGGATAGATTTACAAATAGGAATCACCCTGCCCCGTAACAAATTAAAACATTGTCCAAAGGTTCACAGAGCCCCATTGTGAAGATGTTGTTGGAAAAGGGCCCTATAAGTCCATGTGCAAGAGATTATCATTCGTACTAGCACCAACGCGTTCAAACCCTACAACTGGCTGATCATCCTGAGAGAGTGAAATTTTGCTAGTGCCTGATAAATCAGCAACATATTTCTGGTCAGGATTAATTTCTGGGTTCTTCTGTTTTGATCAATCGTTTAAATGCTCAAAGATTTTTGCATTTTTTACAAAATAATTTGGATGATTTGTTGGAGGACATATAGTTTTGGGCATTACGGCACACCACCACATTTCGGTCGAGAGGTCAGAAATCATGTAAATAATACCTTCAATGATCGGTGGATCGGTCGTGATGGGTCTGTGGCATGGTCTGCTCGTTTCCAGGACCCACATCTACTTGATTTATATGTGTGGGCTCAACTAAAAACATTAGCGTGCCAAGAAGAAATTCAAAATATTCTGTTTCCTCAATAAACATTTTGCCGAGCTGTCCGAAACAACATTGCACCATATCATAGATCAGGATGGCTCACTTACGCACTCCGATAGGAGGGGGGAGGAGTTTTAGCACCTGCTTGAACAGCAACTTCAACAAATGATTAGAGCCACCCATACCTTGAATAAAAATATTGTACTAGATCAATATTCTTGTGCAATAAAAGTGAGTTTCTTTAATAATTGGGTTATTAAACAAGATAGGCAACTTGTTATTAAAGAAAAAACGTCAATTTTGGGTCAATTGTTCCCCACCAGAGGCATTAATAACGTCATGGAGCTTCCTGTAAATTGACCATGTCAAACAGCTATGAAAAAATAATTACAAAAAAGCTGCTATATTAATAGAGCAAACCTAGATTAATCACGAGAGCAGAAGACAAAGATAAAGAGTACTGCTCTCGCTTGACATTACATTAATGTTTTATCGTGATAAACAAAGGAAATTCGATATAAGATGAGAGACAGGCATTTCCAATATCAATAAACTATCAAACTACAGAGAAGATGGCATCAAGATACATATTTTTAAGAATGAATGACGCGCTTGCCAGAGAATATACTGTAATACATACCAACAGGAAGAAGAAATGGATTGGAATAAGATGAAAATATAAGTCATTGACCACAGAAGAGGGTGAGATGGAGAGATGGGTACAGCATCTAAAATAAGTTTTGAAAAGCCACACTGTTATAAAACTGACAGGAGAGACAGGAAAACAATAGGAAAAAAACAATAAATAAGTATTGAAGAATTGCATGAGATGCTCAGAACGCTAAAGGTGGGAAAATAGGTCTAGCACAATAGAATAAAATCAGAATTTTTAAAGTGCGCGAAGCAGGCTGGAATAGCTTTTCTGTACAGAATAATTAAGTTAACGTGGAAACAAGAAAGAATACCGGAGGATGAGCAAATGATAATACTATCACTCCTCTTACATCTATATATTAAAAAGAGTAACTGACAGTGCGTGACCCTATCTTACTCTTGCGTTGATCTGTATCATATCTGTTTTACCTTCGGTGGCTTTTATATTTACTGTTGTTTTTGTCCCTGTCTTGCAGCAATCTTTCTCTCTCTATTTTATCGCACGCATTTTAGAAGCAACAAATACTTCTTCTTTTTCTTCTTCTTCTTGTCTTATCTTTTTGGCATTTCAAGCGCCGCACTTGGAAGTCCATGTCCTCTTAATTCTTCTATTCTTCATTTCTCCTTCCCTTCTAGTTCTACAATTTGCCCAGTTCAAGTTTTCCTAGGTCTGCTTCCCTTTCTTCTATTCTTTGACCTATCTGCCTCAACTGCTTTTCTACACGTTTCTCTCGATAGTTTCCTCTTTTCTACTTATTTCAGTATTGACTCCTGGTCTTCCATCTCTATTATTCGCTCATTCCTTACTCTAATCCATTTTATATTACCGGTTATTTTTCTTAAAGGGATCATTTTCATGGCTGTTATTTTGCTATCATGCTTTCTCTGCAGTACCCAGTTCTCGCTATCATGTAGAAAGTTGGCAATGTAACGGTATTATACGTATACAATTACTGTGACTTTTACTGAGCTTTGTAGATTCGCGGTAACGCATCAGCTTAGCATTCAGTGGGTCGTGTGTTCGATTCTCTCTGCCGCCTGCTCTGTTTTAGGTTTTTAAATGTTTCCCCGAGTTAACAGAATACCTTGTCTGAGGTAAGTGCCGGTATTTTTCCACCTTTTCTAGTCACTCTTCCGCTCTCCACCCCTTTTTTCTCTAACCCTTCCCGAACTTCCTATTCTTGGCTGAAGAGGGGCGCAAGGTTCCTATAGCAGTCCGCCTTTCCTATATGTCACTTTTTATATCTGTGTTTCCTAATTCTGGTCTATTTAGTGCATCTGGTTCCCTCCCTTGCTCTGTTCATTAATTTTGTGTGCAGCTTTCTATTCGTAGTAATTATGTTTTCCAAATATTCATATAGCGTTACTCTTTCTAATTTGATCCCTTTGATTTTTATTGCTCTATTTTGCCATTTTTTGTCTTGTTTTGTCTCGTCTAAAGGACGAAGGAGGTATTATAATCGTGAAAAATCATCTTCGAAGATTTCTTCAAATCTTCAAATTTCAGGATCCCTAGATGACGAAAAACAAGTTTTCTCAATTCCATCCGTCTGTTCGTCTGTTTGCCTGTCTCCCTGTTGCCGGTATAACTCAAAAACTATTTGTTGGAGAAACACGATATTTTGCATGCAGATTATATGTCTTTCTGGAATAAAATCGAGAAAATTTCGATAAAACATATAGAGAGTGAGCACCATACAAAAATTAAACCCCTATTTTTGCTTTAACTCAAGAATTATTACCTAAATGAAAGTAATATTTTGCACATAGCTCAGATGTTTACTATTGAAGAAAAGTGGCATATTTTGAACCCAGCTTATACAGGGTAAGCACCTTTTAAAAAAATATATTTGTTTTTGCTTTAATCTAGAAATAGATAAAAGTAATAATTTGCACATAGCTCTGGATGTACACTTAACGAAAATGGGACCCAGCAGATATACGGTAATGGAAACAGAGTCAAAAAGTGGCAACACTAAATTTTTTCTGTGGAACACACTTATTGAACTGAAATAGCATTCATAGGGACTGTAGTTCGAATCCCACAGCCGGTAATGTTTTTTTTATTTGAAAATTGATGTAATTCGCATTAGCAGGTTTTTCCTTTTATTGTTTAAGTATTATTAGAAACGTTAAAATATGTTGACCTCTAGTTTTCTTTCACTATTGAAATTGTTTAGTGTCAGAACATCCACTTGTGAGGTAATTTCTGAGTAAAGCCCTTTACAGATTTTTTTATTATTCGAGCCATTACTACTATACACAATAGTGACTTTATTCCTCTCCCTATTCTAAACTCATTTAGTATCCTTTCTGCTATTAGTATTTTTTCGCTGTTTTTAACTATACACTTCTGGTAATATTTATTAACACAAATCCTTTTGTTTATTGTGTCAAATGCAGCTCTTAAATCTTCCAATGTAAGTACATAATAATTATTTACCTGCTTCTATTTCCCTTTCCATTAAATTCTACACTATATTACTGTTCATACACGTTAGCTCTAAAAGTGGCTTTTAATAAACATTGTAATGTGTAACTTTATTAATTATTATCGATGTATTTGGATAGGTATGTTATACAGGTTTAAAATAACTAAGTTTAGGTCAACAAAGGCGCCATTGATTAAAACCAGGACATGTTTCTATTATAAATTGCATGAGTTTTTTCTGTACTTGCCCGCTTTTATATATTCGTTCGTTTCAACCAAATTAAATATTTATTCAAAGAACGCTGTGCAAAAATTAATAAATTTAAAAAGTACATCAACCAGGTTCTCTTTAGTTGTGCTTTGGTACCGGCAGCTCTGTTTTACTGATAACTAATTATTTAGTACAAAGGATAACGTGAAAATTACAAATCATTAACTACAGATCAGGTCGCATTTTTGTATTTGGTATTCTCCCACCGTGCATTTATTCATTGTATTCTGAAACACTCGCCTGTGGAAAAATTAATCTCAGAGAAACACGCAACAAAACTGGAATACGTAATTGTGGTTGTGGTGCCGGCCCAGGAAATGACGATAATCGCGCCGGGAATTAATTAATAGCGTTGATTTGCTTAGAATGAACAGAAAATATTTACACGCGTCCTAAAATTGTACACGACTAACCTTGCGTGTAATTTCCGACGTAAATAATTAAACAACGTAATAACCATAACAAGCAAGCGTCTGCAGACATATCATATCTAAGAATGATTATTTTATATTGAAAGGTATAAAAATCTAAAATGTGTAAAGTTTCTTGTAAGCCCATCCCGAAAATCCAATCTTAAGCTGATGTGCCATGACTAGCTAAGCGGCTTTATTGCTCTTGATAGTTATTTTGGTAATGGCAGCCATGTTTATTCACTGGCAGCTGTAGAAGAACGTCCCATTACTTTTTGGTACAAGTAAGAGCTTGCTGGTTCAGTGGAGGCAAAATTCAAGCACCCGCAATTGTTTTCAGAAACACTCCAATCTTTAACAATTAATGAGACCTCGAAAGACGAAGATGGTGGATTTAAATACCCACCTACCCAAATTCGAAATGTTTTAAATCCGTTAGCGTGTGTAAGTCATGTCTAATAAGCATTTTGCACGATGTCAGTCAGCAACGACAGAAGTATTCATTTCTAAACAAAGTTGCAATTCGTTTAGTTTCGTATCGTTAGACAAAGGTGAATGGAATGCAAGGAAAGCACTATAAGTTGCATCTAAAACTTGATTAAACAGCATTCCTGCAACACACTGCATTGCTTTTTCTAAAAACTGCTGCTTTGGTGCTAATGCAAATGTGCAAGTCACACCAGTGGTGTAAAGATCGACTATGATTACAATTATTGCAAACTTCAGCAGAGATTATTCATCGACACTTTTAAAACTTTGTTTGAAAGTAGCTTAAAACCATCATATTTTTTCTATTTTCAAATAGTACCTACAAATACAGCTGTCAGTAGGTTATGTTTACATTGGATTCGGAAGTTGAAATAAAACAGCCAATCTTCAGATACTGAATTTAATCAGCATAATCAAGTGATGTAACGTTACGTTTCGTTAGTTAACTAACTTCATCAGACGAAATAATAATTAAAATGGTAATACTGAAATACATCTAGAAATGAGGGAATTAGGTTAGAATAATATAAAAACAATGCAAACTGAAAATCTCTTACCATTTGAGTGTAGATAATTATTATTTGGGGAGGAATTAACACTCCTTTTTATAGTTTTTAAATAAAACATTTAGATGAATATGAGGGAATTACTAGGTTAGAATAATATAAAACAATGCAAACTGAACATCTCTTACCATTTCAGTGTAGATAAGTATTGTTTGGGGAGGAATTAACGCTCCCCTTTATAGTTTTTAAATAAAACGTTTAGATGAAGTTAGTTAACGTAACGTTACATCACTTGATTATGCTGATTAAATTCAGTATCTGAAGATTGGCTGTTTTATTTCAACTTCCGAACCCAATGTAAACATTTTTTTATGTTTCTGTATCCAAAGACGTGGATATTTTCCCGTAAAATATCCTTCTATGTGTGCGTATTACCTTATCGCTTCATACTAAGTTGAAGAATATTCCGAATGTGACCCAATAGAAGTATATACACAAAACGTCAATTATAGACAAAAGCTTAAACTCAAATCAAGTATAAATACCTACAATCTATATAGCAATATATAGGTACAACGACATCAATGATCTCGCAAACGGCAAGAGATATGGATCAGTTAAATCAGACAAAATGTACAACATTCTTATTATGATCAATATTAGAATTTATGATTTCTGTTTCATTTCCTACAGACCGGAAGAACAAAATTATTCAATTTAAATTTTTTGGGCTCAATTTCGAATCTAAACTCCAATGTTTTATAGTTTTTACAGGCTTCAAGCTATTTGCGTAGTTTACCATGACAATTGACACATTTTCTATTCATTTTCAAATAATATATTTAAATAAATTCATGGAAAACTCTCAAGGCCATGTAGTAACTTAGATCTATAAAAAGCCTAGGTATGAGTTTAAATGATACGTTACAATTTGATGAAGATGGAGACTACATAGCTGAAAAAGTAGGAATTAGAAAAAAATAGCTGTTCTTAGTAGAATAAGTAGGTACGAAGTTAAATATATGGAGTGAAATTTCGAACTTACGTAACAAACTACTTCCGGGATTGGACCGTGTCATTGTTAAGGTCGACGAACCCAACGTTTCGCCCACTTTCGTAAGGGGTTCCATCAGGAAGTAAACGGTAACTCAACGTGTAAACCACGCCAGAGGGGAAACTCGTCTAACAATCGGAAAGAGAAAGGCGAGAATTTATATCATATAAAGATAAATTGATCATCTAAAGGTGTTTATAGAATCCCTTGCTCTTGTAATGCTGTATACATTGGTAAAACAGGACGTTCAGTAAAAACTCGCATTTCGGAACACCAGCGCTGTCTCAAGTCGGGTCTCGATTCATCATCAGCCATTGCTGCACACCAACGCGATACCGACCATAAGATTTTCCATTCTTCTTTATCAGAAAGATTTACAAAGACGCTAATAATCTCAATAAGGGTGGAAGGATTTTTCCTTCCTTCTCTGTGGAAGGTGCTAATTTCTAAACCCCGGCCACCGTCACTCAACCGCGACGGCACTTGCCTATAAATTCTCGCCTTTCTCATTCAGATCGTTAGAAGTGTTTCGCCTCTGGCGTGGTTTTACACATTGAGTTACCGTGCTCTCTTGCTTTTCCTCCTGATGAAGCTCCGAACGAATGTGGGCTAGACATTGAGTTCTTCGACCTCAATAATGACACGGTCCAATCCCGGAAGTCGTTTGTTACTTAATTACAATGGCCGTGAGTAGCCTTCGAAGTTATCTAAAATGTCCCACCTGATTTCGATTACTGTACTTTTATTTTTTGTTTCTAAAAAACTATCTAATAAAGCCATGATTATAGTTAAATATAGAAACCGTGTCCAGGTAAAATAATGTTGGACTGCTTAGTATAATACTTTGATTTTACTGTCTAAGATAAGTAATAAAGCCGGAATGCCTTTACAGAAATATATGATTAAATCAAGGAGTAGGTATGCATGCATATCATACCAAAATTGGAGGAGAGCTCACTTTTAAATAAAAAATGGAATAAATATTTCAAGGTCCACTTAAATGATAGTTATATTTAGAAGTTAAGTTGACATATATAACGTATAACAATAATAAATAAAACAGCAGCAGAGTGCTAAATCAATCATCTATCCACCTATTATCTAAAGTTGATACTTTACACATGCTATCAATGTCAACAATCGACGTTTATAAAATTTTGACAGAAGCTGCCCTATAGAAGGAAAATGACCGTATCCAATGAATAAAGATATTTTTTCTATAGCAGATGTTAAAGTGTGCTTTAATCGACTCAAAACAAAAGGTCAAGTGTTACTTTAACAGCAAGGGTAGATAAAGTGGCACTTTAACATCAAGGGTAGATAAAGTAATTTAATTTCCTAACTTTTATTTAAATTAAATATTACGTATTATCCTAGTAACCCAATCTAGCTACTGATATTTTAAAATGTGATTGACTTTCCTCATTTTTTTTAAATTGTTAAAGTTCTTGCTATAAAAAACTTGTGTTATACAAGACGATAAAGTTATTACCATCCACTCTTGAATCATTAACGTCTCGAATTCGTCTCGACGTTAAACGATTCACTCGTAGATAGAATTTAACTTTATCGTCTTGTATAATAAATTACTATTAACGATAAGCACTTTCAGTCATGATTGGGTTGATATTATTATTATTATTATAGTTATATAAAGCGGAGGTTTATAACAACCTATGACACTTCTAAAATAAATATGTGTACAAAATACAATATAATATATACGGAAAAAAATCACAATTCTGTAATAATAGTGCCCAAAACGTTTCGGGAATACATGTTTCCTAAAGAACAATGAACATAAATACAATAGTAGATAATTCGAAGGTATTTCTAAATTAACGAACTTGAGAATAATCTGTCATAACCGTTTTTGAAGTTGTTGACGCTGGTAGCTGTTACTTCATTTTCTGGCAGGGAGTTCCATTTATGAAAGATCCGATTTGTGACAAAATGTTGGCTGGGTGTTGTTTTAAAATTATGTTACATTAAGATATATTTTTCCATCTGTCAAAAATGTATATCGTTTTGCAAACCCTTAATCACTTAAAAATTTGTGTTGTTTTGTTTATTGTGGTCTTACAAAAGTATTGTGTGTAATACGTGTGGAAATAAGGAAGCCGAGTAGCGAAGGTGGTAAAACATTAGGCTTGCATTAAGCAAGTCCTCGGTTCGAATCCCGCAGTGGGCGGGATTTTTTTCGCAGTCTGGGCGATTGGAATCGGTTTCGGTGAGACCATTCACTGTTAGGCACCCAATTAGCTGTGCTCTACTCACAACCACAGACCTAAGAGATAGAGTAACAAGGTCAAAACATCACCAAGACAGACACACACCTCACGGAATGGTTGCTGCGCAAGCACAAAATGCACGCTCCAACTTTGTAACCCGAACAGGGGCTAGTTGAGCACTGCACCGCCAGATGTAAGCTTAAAAGCGCCAGCCTCTACGTGTGTAAATACGTACCCCCCTTTTCTGAAACATCCGAACTGAAACCATAAAACTAATTTTTACACATTAAATAGATAAATAGTTATTATGCTTGCTTCTACATTCGCCACTAATCGACTTTTAAGCTGTCAACCGTGCCGAATCGATGTTTCATATGTTTGCCTAGTGATAATTTCTTAAATTTTTTTGTGGTGTTTTGCCATTCATGCTATTTCTGTAAAAATAGCAATAATATTTTACATATTAAATTACGATTTGGATAAAAGTCTATTCAGGTTTTCGACAAAGGAAAAATTACATATTAAACGGCATGTTCACCTAGTGGCATTTATTTTGTGAGATACAAGTTCGAAAATAATTTATTAGCGTTCTAATGACACAATACATCTAAAACTAGAGACAGATAGATAGATAGATAAAGAGAGAGAGAGAGAGAGAGAGAGAGAGAGAGAGACATTGTAAGGTAATAAACCAATAATTTTATTTCTATTTCATGATCTTTATTGGTAGAGATGATGATATTTACATTTTAACATTTTCAATAAAAAATTGTTTTGCTTAGTTTGGTGATTTTCTGTCTAAATATTAAATTATTTGATGATGATGATTAATGATGTTCGCCCAAGCAATTTAATCGCATTTATAAGCAGTAAATTGTGCTACCTTATAGACATTCGATGAAATAAAAGCCGTAAAATGAAACGATACTTTTCAAATAGTATTACAGTCAAACTTCTTTAACTCGAACTGCCAGAGCAAAACTCGACTTATCAAAAGATCCAGTTACCGAAAATTCAATTTTGTAAAATATTTACGCTATATATGTGTAATACGTGTTATGTATTTGTTATAAAACAACGTACGGTACATATTTATATGGAGTATTTATAGATCTTAAAAAAATACATAGAAAGTACTCACATACAACGTGCTACATAAAGTACATATGCGTAAGTAAATAAGTATTTTCACTAGTTTAGTTTAGTTTTCATGTTTGTGAATCGACAACTAACGTAAGATGTGACCCAATAAAGCAGTAACAACACACTAAAATATACCTAGTTGCTCATATATTTCATTCCAAGTAGAAAATTCAAATTAGCAACTTATCGGGCCTTGTCGATGATCTCATACTAAAAGATCCCTACCTGTGTAGGCAATAAATTTATGCCCGTTCGACAAGAGGCGACTATGTTTTAGGCTTTGCAAGCTTCCAAATGCTTTGAAATGCAAAGAAGCAAACTCCTAATAATGTTATTTACTATTTACAGCACTTTGTAATGTAATCGTTAGTGCTAAACTGAATATTTGTTTCTAAAATCGACTAATGGAGGGAAACCCGGCTTTGGGAGTTTATAAAATACTTCGCGGTACCTATCGAAAACTTCGTCGTATGGAAATTCGTATTATCGAGAGATTTTGTATATGGGAAACCATAGGAATTAGGTTGGGAATGTGACGTCAATTCGAATAATCGAGATATTTGACTTATCAAAGTTCGAAATATGGAAGTTCGACTGTAAATAGTTCAACTACGAATAAAATTTACCTTTGTAGGTTGAAGACTTGATTTGTTTTGCCAATGTAAGCATATTTACCGACTTTAGGCTGTGAAATACTGCAAAACGAAAAATATCGTAATCATTTGCCATATCCACTCGTTGGACGCTTACAGAAAAATTTGGGGGTATACTTTAAATTCTTATATAATTTTAAAAAATCAAGGGAACAACAAAAAGTAAACGAAATTTAATTGCTTAAATAATGGGATTGTATTGTATATGTGGAAAACAAAGGTGCTGTTATGACAACTATTGACACAGATGTCAAAACGAAATCATCTCAATTTGAAGCAAATATTTTGTGAATTTATGACCACCGAGATCACCTGATCTTAACCCAGCGGATTACTGGCTGTGGAGTTATTTAAAAAAAATGGTGTTTAGAACACGGCCAACAACGCTGCAAGAATTAAAAGACGAAGTTAGGGGGCAAAGGGGTGCAATTCAACCAGAAATGTTACATAATGATGTAAAATTTGGATGAAAGGTTGGTAATCTTACACCAACAAAATGCGGTAACCGGTTTTGGCCATACAAAATTCCATTATTTAAGCAATTAAATCTCGTTTACTTGTTTTTATTTGCTTAATTTGTTAAAAATATATAATAAGGTTTAAAGAAAAAATGTATTTAACTTACTTTGTGAAGCACCTTTCTAATTTACGGCACTTGTTTTTGAAACACGCTGTATATAAAATTGTATGTCAAATTTAATTATTCCAAAATGGATATTGTGTTGTTGTGTTTCGTCGAGGAAAAATTTATATAATTTTAACACTGTGTCTAGGTGCACTCCAGGGTGAACGTAATTATTAGTATTGGGTACACATTAGAGGGGAAAATCTAGTCTAGGACTCAAATTACGAACTAATTTGTATCAGAAAAATAGTTTAGAGTCCTAGGAGCGCTGAAGGGAAAAGTTGTGAATGTAAATTCACTCTGTCGGCGTCGGTGCATTACAAAGCAGCTTAAGCCCGTTAAGCTTGTTAGGTTAGTTGCAGTCGCTGTTATTGTTGTAATACCGACAATAGATTAAAACAAAATATACGTTGACGTCAAATCAATGACGATTACGATTTGGAGTGCACCCAATATCAAAAATTGCGTGCATTCTGGACTGTACGTAGAGACAGCGTATTGTTAATCTCGACGTAATCGACAATGTTTTAATTCAGCGGGAGCAAGTCAAACACGCAAAATATAATTTCAATTATTGAAGTCCAGTTAGCAATGTTGTAAATTAATTTACCAACCCGACTGACTGTAACCAAAATGACTAATGACTAAAACTGCCTGTTAAGATATTTTGTAGAGGTAGCGAGTTTACAAGATTATTTTTGATATTCTCCGGCATCTTGTTCAAAATTTTAGTATGCATAGCAGATAGTCATTACAAAGTAAAGTTGGCTAAAAAAACAATGTAAAATTTTTATTTGTTTAATTTGTTATAATTTTTACTTTCCTCTACTTTTGAGATTTCTTCTCATCTTCACATTTCAGGATACCTAGATGACGAAAACAACTTCGTCAGTCTGTCCTTTTCTGCTGTTACTTTAGAACTATCGGTTAGAGAATGTAACATTTTATATATAGCTTAGCATTTACCTTTAAGTATGTATGTTTTTGAATCCAAACACATAACAGAGAAAGGTTACCTAATTTTTTTAAAGTTTTTGATGTCAAAACTACTACTTACGAGAGAAGTTTCGTGTAAAGTCCTTTACACAATTTTTATATAAAATTTCGTTAACATTACTTTATTTGGAATTAAAGAAGAGGCTGAAGAATATTCAGTTTATATTCGATTGCATAATTGATTGTAGTAGACTCCTTCAAATGCTACATTTTAGTGGATTCCTAGGCTCTTTAATCTTCAATTAAGTTATGTGTCAGTTTCTACATTTCTAAAACTGATATACCTATCAGCAAAGATGAAGAAAAAAGTAAATTATATACAATGGTGGAAATGATAACTAATTGTTTTAAAAATTTTATCAACTGAAACGATTATTTGCTAGCAGAAAATAGCAAATTAGTTTGAACGAAATATGAAAAAACTGTAATTTGATAAATATATACTTTTTAAGATTTCCAAATCAAATATATCCATAAATAAATATACAAGTTGCGTACAGTGTATGGAACATCCTTCACGATAAAGTTAAACTATAAATCCACATTTCTCATAGTTTTGCGTGTAAGCTAATCGCTATTCATATTGATGTAGGTACTCTTCGATATTATAATAGATAACAGCATAATTTTTTGAAGTATTGAAATAAATTCTTCTTATTCCAATTCGAACTATTGATTTAGTCAATTGAATTAAAAGGTCAGGTATGTACCTAAAAACATCTTGCTTAGGAAAATATCAAGTGTTTGCACGAGGGATATTTTTCTATGCAACATGTTTGAGGATTAACCTTGAAAATTTAATTGGCTAAATAAATAGTTCGAATGGTATTCGGATGATTAATGCATCAAACCATTCACATTGACTGCTGACACTGTCAAATTTATGTCAAACATGAGCTAACGAAACATCAACTTCGTGTTGAATAAACACTAAGTTGGTATTTATTCAGTATGCAACGATTGCTATTGGTCCAAATCGAAATTTTGTGATTGGTTGTGATTTAATAAACAATAATAAATCTTTATTTCTAGTTCCATGGGTATGGCTAGCTCTAGAATTACTAATATTCTCTGTGTTTTACAACATAACTAACGTAGGTACTCATAGGTATACGTCCACTATAGTTGAAATATTTAACGATTTAAATACACATCTTCATGATTCTGTACACCTTATGCCATTTATTTTTGAGTTTTTATAATAATTAGCCCCTCACTATTGTCAAATTTTCTTTGACATTTTTTTATGTCCGTTAATTATTTACTGTGCACTTATATTACGTTTTAACTAGCTCAGCCTATTTTCTTTTAGATACAATTGATTGTTATATCAAGTAGGGCCATTCAGAAATGATAATTCTTTAATCTCATTTCCAAATTAAATTTGACATTTAAAAAATGACGTGCCGGTAAGGCAAATCTCCACTTCGCCGAAAAACTTTACTGTATTTTAGCAACAATTTACAGGTAAATTATAGATTTGCTTAGCTTCCAATGAATACTAACTTGCATTGCCTTTCCAACAAGATCAATCATCACTGTGTAGATTCCTTCTCGTTTACGTGAGTCCTCAGGGTGTGCTGCAGGTAGCCCTTGGCAATGCCTGCACAGCTGGAACAGGGTTTAATGGTTGTCCTCGTTAAAGCAGCACTTCCTTCAGGCTCGGCTCAACCCGATAGCCACGTAGTCTATGGACCTTTTGACGTCGGCAAACTCGCAGCTCAATGAGTGGAAACGGCATTCTATATCCTTCTTTGGGGTATCCTCAAGGTCCTACCTTTCAAGGTTGATATAGCCGTGCCTAGAGACTGCCTTTGATGGACTACTATCGTCGGACGTTTTTCTTGTGTATCAGGAGGATTATTTTTTAAAATTTATTTACGGTTTTTTATTTTTATCTAGTCGCGGCTCTTTTGCCACCCATGTATTCACTCAATAAAACAATAAATTAGCAGTTCTACTGGCAAAATTGTATTTAGTTTTTCCCAATTTGGGAAGTACAACCGGCGTTATTCCCTTCTGGGCAAACAACTGTATTTTTTTCCCTTCTGCAACCAACTCATTTCCTTTCATGTACAAAGCATGATAACTCACATTACCTATGTTTGATTCACACAGATGCGTGCATCAAAACCTTTTTGATTATAATTAATCACGTAATTCAAGTCATAACTGTTTTATCTCATTCAAAGGTCGTGGTAAAGCCAAATTTGCATCTTGCCGTATTTGTTTGCCTCTGTTAATGTTGGAAAGGAATTTGTAAGCTTCCCTTAATGGCTTTAAAGCGGATGGATACATTTTCTACTAGAACTTAAGCCGACTTAGCATATTTGGGAATCATGGGTTTATGGATTTCGTTCAATTGCCTCATTGAGAGAGCTTAGCATTAAGGTTTCTTAGAATAAGCATTTTTCCTAAATAACGTGCGATGCTCCGATTGGCTACGCAGGATCGCCTCAGCCAATAGTGTTTGAGCTTGCCCCTCCTTGAATTGGCGAGTTCGTCTCGCTGTAAATTCAGAGTTAGTTAGATCCAGAGCCTCGAGGAAGCAAGTTCAGCTATGCTTTGTGCTAGTTTGCGTTTCGGTCTAACTCCCTGGTAAAGACGTTTCCAGGTTGTTTTGTGTTACGGTTACGCGCAATTCGCTATTTTCGCGTGGCCAATCCAAGCGTGTCACAACAGTTGAAGCTTTTGTAAAAAACCATCGGTCCATCAGTGACGTTTGTAATCGTTGTTATTCAATATACTCGTGTTTGTTAAGTCTTGTTTCACTCCAACAACTAACTGAACCCAAGTTAGGGTTATTAAGTGGCAGTTCCCGGCAATCCCATTGAACCGGAACTCGCAGTGGATTAATTGGGGGCCCCATTCGTGGAAGCCTCTTATCAAGTTAATCGTACAAAAAACATTGGTCCTTCGAGCCGGATGTGGAAGAAGCTAAAAAACGCGAGTGTACAAGTTTCCAGTAGCTGGTGGATGCAATCGCTCCAACATCATTTCGTCGGAGAGCGTCAAGAAGCTTCGCCAACACCAGGAAATTCAACCATCGAGAGCTTACACCGAGTCCAGGTCCCACGTCAAGCGGCAGCGATCGGCAGCGGGTTGGTTTTCTGTTCGTCAAGAAGTTACTACGTTCTCAAATCAAAAGTAAGTCCTTTTCCATTACACCTTCGTTTAGTGTTGTTTTTTGCTTGTGTCAGTCATGGTGGAAACTCGTTCGACATCAGCGGTCATGTCGGAAACTCGCGCTTTAACCACTCGTTGCAAATTCACAAAAGCCAAAGTAGATCGTTTCGAAACTCTATTTCATAGAATTTCTTCGTCCAGCCCCGTGAAGGCTCACGAGGTCGGCAACTTGTCAGAAGAGTTTAGTTGTTTCCAAAATTTGTTGGATGAGTATGAGAAGTCAATGGAGGGCCTAATGGAGGCCGACGCTGAACACTTTGATGAACTTTTCAATAAATTCGACTCTTTTATGACTCATTTTAGCGAGATTAGTAGCACAGTCAAGGAATTCTTATCAAAAAATAAGATCAGTCCGGGTATAAAACCTAATCTAGGTCAAAATTCTTTGCAAAGTGGCCCTTCAGGAGAGCTCGCTGGATTAAGATTACCACCCTTAGATTTGCCTTCATTTTCGGGGAAATTCGAGAATTGGGTTCAATTTCATGACTCCTTTACGTCGCTTATTCATAACAACGCTAATTTGACCAACGTTCAGAAATTTTACTATTTGATTTCTTCCCTTAAGGGAGAAGCTGCTAGTTCAATCTCGTCGTTAAAAGTTACCAACGATAACTATACCATTGCTTGGGATATCCTAGTCAAGCGATTTGAAAATAAGAAACTGATAGTAAAATCAAACATAAATGCGTTATTCAGTTTAGAGAGCGTAAAAAAGGATTCACATTCGTCTGTTCAAAGGCTGCTCGATAGTGTAGTTAGAATTTTGGAAATTTTAAAGGCGTACGGGGAACCCACAGTCGACACCATACTAATACACATCATAGTTTCGAAGCTCAGCTCAGCAATGCAGACTGACTGGGAATTATACAAACATGCCGGACAATTTCCTACTTTGCGAGAGTTGTTAGATTTTTTAGAGAGCAAAAGTCACTTATTAGGTTCGCTGGAAGCTGCGAAAATAGGTTCGAGTTTGGGAAATCAGGAATCCGAGCAAAAAAGTTATGCACGCGCTCATGTAGCCAGAGAGCAAGGTAATCACTCTTGTGATTTTTGCAAAAATAGTAATCATTCGATTAGCGCTTGCGAATCTTTTTCAAAATTGTCGGTAAACGCTCGTATCGAAGAGGCGCGTCGTTTGAAATTATGCAACAATTGTCTCAAGCCCGGACATTTCGTGGTAAAATGCACATCGTCGAGATGCCGCGTATGCAGAAAAAAGCACCATACTTTACTGTGTTTGCGTCCAAAGCGCGACGCGCACGAAAATACTTCGTCGCCGCGTCCTGGACCGCCAGAATCCAGCAGTGACGCACGGGAGGTCGGGGCCGTCTCCCCGAGCGAGGCACCCGTCGCATCCGTTTCAGCAGCCTGTAGCCGTCCTGCAATCGCGGCGCCAGCGCAAGTTTTATTGTCCACGGTTAGCGTATTCGTAGAAGGATCCTCCGGGTCATTTTCCCGGGCAAAAGCTCTTTTGGACCCCGGATCCCAACTTAACTTAGTTAGCGCCGACTTGTGTCAAAATTTGAAAATTGAGAAACGAGGTAATGTCACCTCACTGTCGGGTGTTGGTGCCAGGGCTCTGAACGCTGAATTCAGGGCAAACGTTCGAATCCGCTCCCGCAACGGGAAGTACGAGGACATTTTGAGCTGTGTTGTGTTAGACAAAATTACGGACCCTCTGCCGGCCCTTTCTTTCTCGTTGAGGGATTTGAAGATCCCACCAAACATTGTACTAGCCGATTCAGATTGTAATACACCGGGAAAGATTGATCTTTTATTAGGCGCGAATGTCTTTTGGCAAGTGCTCTGTCAGGGACAGGTGAAATTGGGCCCAGAGAAGCCATTCTTAACAAAAACTCTTTTTGGTTGGGTTTTAGGCGGAAACATGAACATCGAAAATCGAGCGCTCATGCTTTCAAATAGAGTTCATTTAAGTGTAGCCGGCATCGAGCACGGCATTCAGAGATTTTGGGAAATCGAGGGGGCTTACGGTTCATCAGGCCGACTCTCTGCTGATGACAAATTTTGCGAAGACCATTTTCAATCGACTACGAAACGGGCGTCGTCGGAGCCGCGTAGGTTCATCGTGAGCATACCTTTCAGGAAAGATGCTCCATCGCTGGGAGACTCGCGCGGTATAGCGTTAAAGCGTTTCTATTCATTAGAAAACAAATTGTCAAAAAATCCCGAGTTGAAAACCGCGTATTCCGCATTTCTCAAAGAATACGAGTCGCTTGGTCACTTGAGCAAGGTGGACGACGAAGCGAGCCTTCCTCATCCTAGGTTTTATTTACCACATTTGCCAGTCATAAAGGAGGACAGTTCAACGACCAAACATCGCGTTGTTTTTGACGGCAGTTGTGCGTCCTCCTCCGGAGTATCGCTTAACGACCTTCAACATAAGGGCCCAGTGGTCCAGCAGTCGTTGTTTGCAATTCTTTGTCGCTTTAGGCAATTCAAGTACGTGCTGAAAGCAGATTGCGCCAAAATGTATAGGCAAATTCTCGTGGACCCCTCGCAGACGCAATACCAATTAATTTTATGGCGTGACGACAAAACCTCAGCGGTAAAATGCTTCAAATTATTAACGGTCACCTACGGTACTAAATCAGCCTCGTACCTAGCAACTAGGTGCTTGATACAAATCGCCCAGGAAATCGAAGCATCGCTTCCAGAGGCCTCATTAAGAATTAGCCGGGATTTTTATGTAGATGACCTACTGACTGGTTTTGAAAATAGGGCGGAAGCCATAAAAACGCAATTCGAAATTAGTAGCGCTTTGTCGGGGTACGGGTTTGAATTGCGAAAGTGGGCATCCAACGACAGTGAAGTAGCTAGCGCCATTGGTGTAGATCGCGGCAGCATGGAGCCCATTTCTTTGACGGAAGACGCCACGGAGAAAACTCTAGGCATTTTTTGGGATACTCGGCGGGACGTGCTAAGTTACAGAGTAAACCCTAGCTGTTGCAAATCAGTTACCAAGCGGGCTATACTCTCTAGTATGGCTCAAATATTCGATCCCTTGGGACTACTTGGTCCAAGCGTTCTAACTTTGAAACTTCTCGTGCAACGGCTTTGGCAGTTGAAGTTGTCATGGGACGAAACGGTGCCCATGGAGATGCGCTCCAGATACGACGAACTCCATTCTTCATTACGCTCTTTGGGCTCGTTGGCAATTCCGAGACGGGTAATTTGCGATGACATAAATTCGATAGATCTCCACGGATTTGCGGACGCGAGTTCTGTAGCCTACGGGTGCGCCGTGTATATACGTTGCGTTGACGCGCGCGGTAATGTCACCACCAATTTGCTTTGTGCTAAGTCAAGGGTCGCTCCATTAAAAACAATATCCTTGCCTCGTTTGGAGCTTTGCGCAGCCTTACTGTTGGCTCGTTTGATTAAAACTATACTCGATTCCTCCGCATTTAAATTTGACCGCGTGTACTATTGGTCGGACTCCACCATAACTCTGCACTGGATAAATAAGGATGCGAGTAATTGGAAGACGTTCGTGGCGAACCGGGTGTCCGAGATTCACGAACTAAGCAATAGGGAAGAATGGTTTCACGTGCGTACAAATTGCAACCCGTCCGATATAATTAGCAGGGGAATGTTACCCCAGGAGTTACTCAACTCACGCTTGTGGTGGCACGGGCCAGAATTTTTGTCACAGGCGGACTTAAAACCCCAGCCCGTTAAAATTGATTCGGGTGAGCTAGCAGCCCAAGAGTCGCGCCCAGTAGTGGCCACTCTTCACCATCGCGTCCCAGAATTTGAACTTTTCAGGCGCTATTCCAGTTTTACAAAATTACAGCGCGTAGTCGCGTACTGCCTGCGTCTCGCGAGAAACAGAAACACCGAAACGCGCTGGTCGGGACCTCCAGCCATTGACGAATTGGAGGACGCGACTCGCCGCCTGATCAAAATTGCCCAGGCGGAAGTCTTTTCCGGAGAAATAGCAGTTTTGTCTAAAAAAGCGCCATTGCCGAAAAATAGTGCGCTGCTTTCTCTAAACCCATTTCTGGACGATCAGGGCCTACTGCGCGTGGGCGGCCGTCTAGAAAACTCCAATCTAAGCTTTGATCAGAAACATCCCCTTTTGTTACCAGCTAGTCACCCTTTGTCGTTGCTAATCGTGAAGCAAGAGCATTTGCGGCTCTTGCATTGTGGACACTCGGTGTTACTGGCCTCATTGCGGGATAAGTTTTGGATCGTGAGAGCCAAAGACCTAATGCGTAAAGTAATACACAATTGCGTGATATGCTTCCGGGCCAAGCCTAAGATGAATGAACACTTGATGGGATCACTACCCGAAGCTCGTGTCACACCCTCTCCCCCTTTCAGTAATTGCGGGATAGATTACGCGGGTCCCGTGTTTATAAAAAACAAATCCGGGCGAGGCGCGAAAGAAGTAAAGGCTTACGTAGCCCTATTTGTGTGTTTAGCCACGAAGGCTATTCATCTTGAACTCGTGGAAGACCTCACGACGGAGGCTTTCATCGTATCATTGAGGAGATTCATCTCCAGACGCGGTTTACCCTCCAACATATTTTCTGACAATGCTACCTGTTTCACCGGTGCCAGAAATCAGCTATCGGAATTAAAAAATATCCTGTCAGGCTCTAGTGAGCAATGCATAAGGGAAGAATTGTCGAAACATAACATTAAGTGGAATTTTATTCCGGCACGCTCTCCGCACTTTGGCGGCATTTGGGAAGCGGGGGTAAAGTCATTGAAATATTATTTAAGGCGAATATCTTGCAATGCAAAGTTAACTTTCGTTGAGTATTACACCATGCTGACTCAAGTGGAGGCGATACTAAATTCCCGTCCACTCTGTGTTCTCCCTACCGACGCCTCATTCCCCGAAGTCCTTACTCCTGCCCACTTCTTGATCGGTCGGAAGCTGACTTCGTTTCCGGAAGCCCAACTCCAGGGCATACCGGAAAATCGTCTCAGCCGTTATGGGCTGGTCCAGCGGCTGTCCCAGCAGTTTTGGGATCGCTGGTCCCGGGACTACCTCCACCTCCTGCAGCGCCGGCCTAAGTGGAAGTCCTCCAGCACGTCTCTAGCCCCCCAGGTGGGCGACGTGGTACTCGTCCACGACGAGGCATCTCCAAGCTACCGTTGGCCACTGGCAATCATTTCGGCCACATATCCAGGAGCGGATGGTGTTGTGCGTGTGGTGCAAGTGCGCGATTCCCGAGGGAATCTCCTGAAACGCTCGGTGCGTAAAGTGTACATCCTACCCAAAGACGATCATTGCGATCAAGGGCAATAAACATTGACTTTGCTCTTAGTTGGTAGTTTTCGCTAATTGAACATTTTGCTAGGTTTAGTTGTTTCTTTGCTTGTATTCATGCTAGTTGTAAGTTATCTGTAAGACTCTTGGATTATCATCTGTCATTAGTTCTTGTTATGCATTTGATTATTTTGTAGTGTTAGATTTCAGTTTAATTTTGGGATTTAATCACGTCGTGCCATAGTCGGCACTTCGGGGGCGGCATGTTTGATTCACACAGATGCGTGCATCAAAACCTTTTTGATTATAATTAATCACGTAATTCAAGTCATAACTGTTTTATCTCATTCAAAGGTCGTGGTAAAGCCAAATTTGCATCTTGCCGTATTTGTTTGCCTCTGTTAATGTTGGAAAGGAATTTGTAAGCTTCCCTTAATGGCTTTAAAGCGGATGGATACATTTTCTACTAGAACTTAAGCCGACTTAGCATATTTGGGAATCATGGGTTTATGGATTTCGTTCAATTGCCTCATTGAGAGAGCTTAGCATTAAGGTTTCTTAGAATAAGCATTTTTCCTAAATAACGTGCGATGCTCCGATTGGCTACGCAGGATCGCCTCAGCCAATAGTGTTTGAGCTTGCCCCTCCTTGAATTGGCGAGTTCGTCTCGCTGTAAATTCAGAGTTAGTTAGATCCAGAGCCTCGAGGAAGCAAGTTCAGCTATGCTTTGTGCTAGTTTGCGTTTCGGTCTAACTCCCTGGTAAAGACGTTTCCAGGTTGTTTTGTGTTACGGTTACGCGCAATTCGCTATTTTCGCGTGGCCAATCCAAGCGTGTCACAACAGTTGAAGCTTTTGTAAAAAACCATCGGTCCATCAGTGACGTTTGTAATCGTTGTTATTCAATATACTCGTGTTTGTTAAGTCTTGTTTCACTCCAACAACTAACTGAACCCAAGTTAGGGTTATTAAGTGGCAGTTCCCGGCAATCCCATTGAACCGGAACTCGCAGTGGATTAATTGGGGGCCCCATTCGTGGAAGCCTCTTATCAAGTTAATCGTACAAAAAACAACCTAGTTGATCAATATTATGCATACAATTAACTTTATTCTTAAGACTTAAATGTTGGAATTAGTTAATTCACATTAAATAGCAATTAATATGTACTGAGCTGGTTATTCTACATTTCAAATTAATAAAGGTTTTCCCATGATAGGTGAACATCAATAATCAAACCCAGAACTTTAGACGACTTACTGTAAGGCTCAATTTCATTATCTAATTGTAATGAATCATTGTTAAATGTACTGCTTTTGTTTTATTTATAACACACACTGTCTTTGCATCATTTTTTCAGAATCAAATTTCTATATACATAATAAATTTTCCGTACTTCTGCTGCCTGCAACGTGTCAATTACAATTAAAAAAATAGTGCCGAAACTTCCATTGTACGTGATGGAGTAGACGCTCACTATAATATGTATTTTAATAAAAATATGTTTTTTAAATTAACTTTTTAAGTTTATACAGCCTCTACATTAAATAATAAGAGAAACAGAATCATTTTTCATTTTAAGTTTCCCTTTGCCTAATTTATTTCCAGTGACTCTAAGGGTACGCTGTGTAAATGTTAGAGAATTAAATTACTACGCAAAAATTTTATTATTTTCTTATTCATTATTTTATACCTTAATTTACGCCAACTATTTCAACACAATTGAGCAACACTAGGTATTCGAATGAGGCTTAATTACTACTGAATGGTTTTAGCTGCCCGACATCAAATTTTAACATAATTCCACACAAATACAACGCATAATTTCAATATTATTGTTATTTTTATCCTCTTTCCCTCTTTGCCCTGTTAAATTAAGTTTAGCGAAGTATGTCACGGTGGATGGATGTAAACATGCTAACTCGAGAACGACATAACATATTAATGCAAAGAACTCGAAACTTTAAGGCGTGTTTGGCAGCTTTTCTCTTTGGATATATTTGTCGATTTGTGTTCGCATTATAAGTCATAGACGTTAAGCATTCGCGTACCTAGGTTGTCAGAGTGGTATAGTGTCACACTCGTTGACTCCCAAGTTTGAGATTGAGAGTTCGAATCTCGGTTGCCGCACGATTCTTTTTTAATTATCATGCGAATGCAAATTTCTGTTTCTTGCCATCTTTGAACTGCCACATTATCGACGCTCTCCGCTAATGCTACAGGTCATCCTCCGACTCAATTTTAAACCGATTTCCTCTGTTTAGACTGTGCAGTACTTAGTTTCTGTCTCATTTATTGGGTGTTTTTTTTTTGAGGTATAGATTGTCAACACTCGAACCATCGTTTCGGAGGTTTTGCTTTTGCATTTTATCCAAATTCTGTGTTATCGCTCTTAACGGCTTTGTTTCTGTTGCTCGTACTATTTTGTTTTTTGTAGTGTTTTCGCGAGTTTCAGCAGCATGTAGCATGTCTTGCTAATCCTTGTTTTGCTCTCACTGAACATTGTGTCTGCCTCTGATAAGAGAACTGCATCATGAACGTAGCAAACGATGTTTCTATCGGGGAATTTATCCATTATTATGTTAAATAAAAGTGTACCGAGCTGTCTCCTTGTGTTACTCTACAAGCTACATTCACTTCATCGATTAGGAATGTATCTACTCCGATTTTGGTGGTATTATTTAAGTATTGAACGATGTTGGTTATTGTACATGGTACATTTATGTCGTGGAACAGATTCCAACTTAATGGCGTCCTGTAATTGTATACTTAAAAAAGCTTTGGTGCTCGTCATTTGTTTTAATTATTGTATTTATTTGTTCAGATAGTATATTGTAGTTTCATTTCAGAGTTTATTAGAGTTATAGCTGTATAATTCTCCATGTTAAAAACATTTAACAAAATTGTACTCTCACTTTTCTTTCATATTGCTGGTACATCAGAATAATCGGTAATTCTTTGGAGTCATTTAAATATTTCATTTTGCTTTCTCTCCAGGTTTTATTAATGCATTGTGCATTCTATCAATACTGGAGTTTTTTTGTTTTTTAATGATGACAACATTTTCTTTTACGTATTTTGATTCAGCTATCCTAACGTATTCTTTTCAACGCTGCTGTTGCTGTAATTAGTGTTTATTAAAATTCATCTTTGGCCATTTTATTTATTTGAATGTATTCATTTATACGTTTCTTTTGTCCCCTTATTATCCATACTTTTTTCTTTTCGCCATAGAAGTAATATTCCATGTCTGTTGCAAATTTTAACCAAAATCCTTTTTTTTATTTCTTGTATTCGTGAATTAACTTTGTTTCATACTACCATTCATTTGTTGCATTTTTATCTTATTGTGTCTGTATTTTCGACAGGTTTACGTTTACTATTAGGCTTTGCATATACAGGGTGTCTAAAAAATGGCGGATTAACTCTACAGTGCGTTATTTGGGGATGCGTAATGAACCATGGAAAAATATGAAAAAAATTCCCTGGGCCGTATTTTTCGAAATATTTCTGGTCAAAGGTTGGTAATGAAATCCATTTATTTAAATAACTAGTGTATAATTATAGTGTCAAATATATCTGGGACTTATTAAAATATCTGTTTTTTTAATATTCTTGGGATTTAACTAAATTGTTTTCAATATTTAAGTATTTTAAAAAACTGATTTCCTGTTGA
>OW679203.1:64232327-64311422 GCA_940337035.1 Agriotes lineatus
ATGACGAGTTCTGGTAGCAAGCTGTATTTGATTTGATCCTTACGAATCATGGCAGCCAACTTTTATTCAAATTAACCAAATATGAAGGCACGTATCTGCAATTTCATTATTATAAATTTTGAGTAAAAAATTTTAAATGCGAAATTGATGTAACTATCTTGTTTGCCATAAAATAAAAGATTACTTTTGTACCGTGGGATCATTTAAAAACCGGACAGTGAGTACCATGGAATTTCTGTTTTAGATTCGAACTTTGGTTAACAGCCATTTGTCAATTTATTAACTTAACCGCAAACAAGACATATCTAAGCTTTATTAAACGTCAAAAATTGCAGTAGATGTTCAAAGAGAGTGCGTTGTAATTTCTGTCTCTCAACATTTACTGTAATTTTTTACGTTTAATCAAGCTTGTGTCTTGTTTGAGGTTAATTTAATAAATTGACAAATGGCTGTTAACCAAAGTTCGAATCTAAAACAGAAATTCCATGGCACTCTCTGTCCCGTTTTTAATTGATCTCACGGTATTTATCATCTTATTGCTTTATTACGTAAGGACGTTACTTAGAAACAAGAAGTACAGCAAGAACATAAATAGGTGAAACCTACGCAGTATCAGTAAAATACTATTAGAAGCTTAGTGACAGGAGTATATAAGTACTGATGTGTGTATTTACACAAATACTCCAAATGACACTACAATAATTTTTAGATTTGGCTTCTTGTGAATCTATTAGGTACTCTCAATGAGTATAAAATCAAGAGTTCACTGCAATCTGGTACAATTGTTGCATATTTTATAGCACATAAACACTCAATGGTTGATAGCTTAGCTTTTTTCCAACGTTTTAGTAGACAAAACACTCAACATCATTGCATAAGAACACTTTATACTCGTAGACGTGAATAATCTTAAATGTTGCCACTATTATGGAATTTTTAATATCAATATCGTCTTTATCTCTCAGTGTCAGTCAGGACCGTAACTAGGTATAATTAGGCCGAGTAGGCCCCCGTCTACAGGCGCACGTGGCAAGGGGCACCAAAATTGCACTGAAAAAAAGAATTTCGCTCTTACTAATAAAAAAAACACGTGGGCAATTTTACAAACAAATTCATGTGTATTATTAACGACTTTAGCCTAAATAATGCGAATTGCGCCCAATCTGGTCGTGGTCGATACATTACATTGCCTTGCTCAGTTTGCTTAGGGAATGTTATATGTCTACTAGATTGTAACGGCGTTTGTTTTACAGTTCCCACATATATCAATCAAAGCATTAGAATTATTAGCTTTTTAGCTCAATTTTTTGCATTGTTAAAACTGTATGTAATACAGCAGTGGCGACAAATTAACTTAAATTTTAAACAACTCTTGGAACGGGTTCACTGATTGCACATGTTACATATAAATTAGATTCACTGCTCTGGGCTCATCGTTGGTACAGTGGCCCATTGCAACAATCATCAGAACACCGATTTCGAGAGTTTACTTGTTCCACTAGCCTATAATATAGCATTTTTCGCTATAATCACTTGCCGCTAGAATGTGTTCAATTTAAGACACTTCTGCGATCCACACGATGGCAGCTTTTATTAAAAAAGAGGGATGATCAAAATCGGCAAGATGCAAGGCTCATACTAGGTGCCGACAGAAAAATCTTCACGTTTTAAATATTATATTGATTACTACAAGCCGGTGTGGCAGTGTCGCTGCCAGTACAGAACCTTATTCTACGTTCATATGTTACTACGTATAAAAATATGTAATTATTTGTTCATATTGTATTATTATATCATATTGACATGTCTTTACTAGCTTTTCAGCACACCACATAGATGGTCGTATTCTAATTAAAATATTTTTTGCATTTTTAAAATTGACTTGTACATTAAAAAGCTACCAAAGAAAATGTTTTTGACGTCTTTATTACAGAAGGCATGCTGCAAAGAAAAAACTTTTGCCTGATCGAATTATGGTTGAAGAGTGTTCAAAATTATCTAGAAAATAAGTAAAAAATAGCTTAATGCTGCTAATAAGTAATACTGAATTATATGAATTTGGAAATCTAAAAAAACATTGCAGCCAATGGGATTCGAACTCGTGTTCACTGATAAGTACATATGCTTATCGTTGTGTTATAAATGACGCAGCGGCGTTCCGATTTTGGGTGAAATGTGCCCGATTGGTGCCGATGAAATGGTGACGCAGAAACGCAGCTACACCACATGTGTATATATAGGGATTTTTCAATGTTCTACTAACTGCATAATAATATGTACTTTTTATTTCCCTCTTCTAAAAGACGAAGGAAGTATTGTAATTGCGAAAAAATCACTTTTCAAGATTTCTTCAGATCTTCACGTTTCAGAGTCTTTAGATGACGAAAAACAGGTTTTCTCAATTCCGTTTGTCTGGCTGTTAGCGGTATAACTCAAAAACTTAATTGTTGGAGCAAAATGATATTTTGCATGTAGATTATATGCCTTCATGGCATGAAACCGAGAAGATTTCGGTAAAATACATACAGGATAAACACCTTAAAAAATAAAATTCTTTTAATTTTCTCCACAGAACTATTACTTAAAGGAGAGTAATATTTTGCACATAACTCAGGTTTTTACCCTTGAAGAAAAAGGGTATATCGTGGACCCAACACAGGGTGAGCACCTTAAAAAATACATTTTTATTTATTTTTGCTTTACATTAAAAATATATAAAAGTAATAATTTTCACATAATTCAGGCTTTACACTTGACGAAAATAGGACCCAACAGTTACACGGTAAATGTAAAAAAAAGTCAAAAAGGGGCAAGAATAAAAGTGTGTTCAGTTTAATATAGCCTCGATCCGAGAGAAATCGCATCCGCATACGCTGTAGTTCGAATCCCACTACCGGCAATGTTTGTTTATTTGAAAATTGATATAATTCGTATTAGCAAGTGTTATATTGTTTCAGTATTATTTTTTTTTGCTTTTTAAAACTGTTTAGTGACACAACGTCCACCTGCAAGGGAAGTTCTTGATAAAGCTTTTTTCAGATTTGTGTTTATTAAAATTGCGTTTTATAATCTTCTTTTCTGTTCCTATTTTATTAGTGTTGTATTTTATTATGTTAACATTTAGTTGTTTAAGTTTAAAGCTTTTGGATTAAAAATGTAGGATTTATTTTTGGATACCTACCTGTGTGATTTGAATACATTATATCATATATCTGGAGACAAATGTTGAAATCATACAGTAACTTTAGTATTATTTGTCACCTCCATTGTTAGTGTACTGAGGGGCGCAAAAATGTTGGCTTGCCTACAATAAAAGTTTATCTAGTTACGGCCCTGGTGTTAGTAACATGTTTATGGCAAAATACGCAACCATAGGTTTAAGTACACCTAGTTAATAAACAAACGAACAGTGTGATGGAGGTAGGTATATTGATGATGTTTTGTAATTTGCCTTTATAATGTTAATGATGTGAGCATATGTCTTAAACGCTTAAACAACCTCCACCAAATTTACTCTTTTAAAGAGAGTGCAGCACACGCAGTTATCGAGTTATCTTTCCTTATTATACCAATCACACAAACAGCAAACATTTTTGAGAAATTAATACAGTTCAGCAAAATAGTATGGAAAACAAATTCACTAATTGCAAAAACAAATATGACTAAACATAAGCTCCTAGAACAAACAAAACAAATCTTGGAAATCCAGACAATTGAGAAAAAGAAATACGCAGAATATTCTGTGAACCAGGCAATGAAACCCAGTGTGTAAGTACAGACACACTTAACTAACATTTAAACATAACCTTGTACCAAGCGTTACATTAACGCTGAAGTGTCGCAAAAATCAACCAGTTTTTCAACGTTATGCCCATAATTTTACGCCAGCCTACTTCTCTTAACTTTTAACTCATGACCAAATAAAACCGTTATCTGTGGACGTTATAATTTATAGTCTTAATCCAAATCACGTGTTTTCAACACTGTTGGCGACTATTTCACGTATTTTTTACGTTTGGTTGCCAAGCCGACGTCTTTTGAACGCCATGTTATTGTATAATTTTATATGTTAACGTATTGTCGTTTCCTTTTCAATAGAAAACGTACGTGCTTTATACGTTCAGACAACGTTTTATTAACACCCTTTTTTAGTTAAGTGCTAAAGTTATAAGTTACGTTTTAACCACAACTATAACTTCTTTTATCTACGACCACTACTAAAAGTAGGCCTTTTAGCGCTAGCTTGTTTCACTAAAAGTGACGTTTTATAGTTTACCGTGTTTAAAGAAATCAGCTGTTTACTTTTAGCACATGTGCTAAAAGTGAAGCGAGGTTCAAAACTACAATTTCGAACTGCAAGTGAAGTTGTAAAGCTATTCTAGTTGCTTCTTGCGTTACAGGTAAAGCGTTTTTGAAATAATTAAAGCGTTATGTAATGAATACAGTCATATGTGGAGTATCAATAATTACATTTCGTAACTCACCTTGACAGCACGGGCGTGGCCAAACAATCGCCACCGCGGCGCAGGCCTACTATTCATTATGACATAAATTAAAAACGTCGCAGATGCGAACCTTTCTTAAATCGATATTTATGGATTAATAACGGTAAAATTAAGGTCGTAGATAAAATATTGTATGCAACGCGTGCTAAAAGTCGTTTATGCGCGAGACATGTTACGAAACTCACCCTTCGGCTTCGTTTCATAATGTCTCGCGCATAAAAGTCGACTTTTAGCACTTGTTGCATAAATAGCTATTTAATGCTGAAACGACGTTACTAGTTGATGCAAGATTAACATTTTATTTGGATCAAGTATTAACAACAGAAAAAAGGTACTTTTTCTAAATAATCTTTATTGTGCCCAGCCCAATCGAATAATTCGGCGACTATTTGATACATGAAATCTCAAAACAGATGTGGTACCTAACTGCTGCAACACTATGTAGTTCCACCCAAAGTCGATATACTTATCCAAAACCTAAAAAAAAAAGCTTAGTGAAACATGGGACGTACTTCTACCGTATGTTCTTGTAATGCAACGTATTCTGCTAACCTTATGTCAAACTGGAATAATAAACACACAACGTTCTGATTCACAAATCTTCAGAATTTATTAGATAAAAAAATTGCAACCTAAACAGTGAGTGCAGATCACCAGGCAAAGGGAAATAACGACTTGCTGTAACATTCCGCTGTAGTGTGATAGCGTTTCAATTGGTCAACACTATCACGTTAAAAATGACCATACGCTTGATAGACGCGCCGAGCACACATGTTCGCTGTTAACGTTACCGAAGAAGGGTTAGAGTTACGTGCTTTTCTGTACATCATGTCAACCTTTGATATTAATTGCTGAAGAACTTACAGTTAACCACATAAAAACGCAATAGAAAACGTAATTATCACGTTATTGTGTCAAAGCTATATCGACGTTAAGAGGCTACTACCAGCCAGGCACACGTAAGTTTAAAATACGTCGAAAATACGTTGCATAGTTGCAGAGACGTTATACGTTGAAAATAAAAACGTTGCATTTTAGTCCAACAGTTAACTTCACTTTTCAACCTAAATTGGACGCTAAAATTTAATAATGGTTTTTTACTATTTACGTAACTATATCATTTATTAAACATCATAACCACGTAACATTGAAAATTTGGTTGATTTTCGCGACACTTGGATGTTAATATAACTCTTAGTTCAAGGTTATGCTTCAACGTTAGTTCAACGGGTCTGTGGACACCGGGAAATCTAAAAGGCGTTAGTTTACTGTGATGGATAATGTAAAATGTTCTTGTTTTTATAAACGTCATGTCTAGGTTTCACATTAACTTCTGGTCTAAGAAGCATTTAAAATCAACGTAATAAAAATGTAATGTAAAAACGTAATTATCACGTAATGGTAAGAGTCGACTACTAATCTAAAAGACGTTTTATATTCATGCTTGTTAACGTAATATGAAAATGTTACATGTTTTTGGTTTTTATGAACGTCATCTCTACGTACAACATTAACCGCTGCTTTATATAGCATTTAAAATCAGCGATATACCAACGTCCAATAAATACGCTCAACACATCTAATAAAGAATATAATTACCACGTAAGCAGTAAAAATTACTGATAATGTCAAAATTACGTTAACTGTTTAACTAGGATTCAACGTTTAATTTTCAACGAATAACGTCTTTTCAACGATCTCAACGTCATTGCAACAAATTTTAAATGTACGTGTACCTTCTCGGAAAGGTTGAAATGAACGAACTTACAGTACAGTTGTAACAGTATCACCTACCAAAAGCAACCTAACATAGCAACCTCAGGAAGTCGTGAAAACGGTAATAAAATTCTGCCTTCTCGAATACACCAAGTCACACATTAACAAAATGTTTGTATTGCAATCTGCATTTCCGAATTCAAAGTGGATTTTTTTGTTCGAAATTCAGTCATTGCTGCAATTAGATTCATGGCTCCATATCATTTAATTTAGTAAATTTTTATAATTTTCTTCACATTATTTGCTGCAAGGGCATTACTTGGTCTTCCTATCTTATTGTTAAAAAAGCCATTTCGTCGTAAATTGTATTCAAGTCTTGCAAAGGTATCTACGACGATGTGGATGTTTTCTTTCTGGACACATGGGTATGATGGACTACACAGCTTCACAGAATTATCATTGCTTCTGATGTATACCCTCAGTATATCCGTCTTTTACCATTAAAATAACATCTCCCATTACATTTCTGAAAAGAATTAACAATACGCACAGATTTACGCACTTTGACATTAAAGCTAGCCTACTATTAACGCTAAGCATTTTTTATTCGAAATCTCACTCACTACACCTGCTCTCCCCTCCACCATTAAAAGAATGAAGTGTAACCACCGCAAGATTTTTCTTTGCTGTATGTAAAAATGTTATCTTGTGATTTTGGAAAAATTACTTTTGTGACAAAAGTTATATGTAACTACGAAATATATAACAGCTTTTAAAAAAATATTCCCATCATTTTTGGACATTTTGGAAAATATTTGTACAGAATTGATTTTGAAATTCTTCCAAATGCTATACTTCTTACAAATTCTTTTTAAACAAGAGTTGTAGACAGTTGCATGATCTTGCGGTATGAAATTTACTTTTAATCCACGAATTATAACATTTTCCTGGAAAACCGAGAAAACATAAGAGTAAAGTACCACTTCCGGTTGCCCGATTTTAACCAAAAAATCACTAAAATCTCCGAACTTATATTAGAAATGAAGATATACATTTTCCAGACAATCGATTAAACCGTCTGGGCTGTAGATAAGGCACAGGTAGACTAAAATAACTTACTCACAGATTCGAAGCCTGACAGACTCACTTCGAAAACCACACAGAAGACACGAAAACGCTGATATATATACTTTAGTTTTCGAAGTAAAAGAAAGTAAAATGTGTAAACTTGCTTTTCTATAACTACCCTTTACTTTTGTTTTGCTACTTAAGTCGCTATTACACGTTGAACTAATGTTGAAGCATAACCTTGAAACAAGCGTAATGTTAACGTTGAAGTGACGCAAAACTCAACCACTTTTTCAACGTTATGTGGTTGATTTTAGGTTAGCCTGTGACGGTCCTTTAATCTTGAAGTCATGACCAAACAGCACCGTTATCTGTGGAAGTTATGATTCGATCAAAAATACTTAACTTTTCAACATTCTTGCCGACTATTTAACGTGCTTTTACATTTGGGTGCCAAGCCGACGTCTTTTTAACGTCATGTTGCTCCACCCATATGTTAACGCTGTAACGTCGTTGGCCTTTGTACAGCAAATGTACGTGCTTTACACGTTAAAACGATGTTGTATTAATGCAATTTTTAGTTAAGTGCTAACGTTATAAGCACGTTGCATTTTAACCACAATTTCAACTTGTTTTTCACGTTCAAACGACGTTTTATTTGATACAACCTTGACATTTTATTTACATCAAGTATTAACGACAAGAGAAAGGTACTTTTTTCTTAATAATCTATATAGTGCTAGTACAATATAACAAGACGGCGTCTTCAGGTAATAGGCAAACGAAATCTCAAAACCGATCGGGTAGCTGCTTCAAGCCTATATAGTACCACCCAATGTCGACAGCTGTTTTATCTTAAATGGAAAACAAATTGAGGTTAGTAGAACATAGCAAATGCTACTTATCATATGTTCATGTAATGCAACATATTCTGCTAGCGTTATGTCAAAATGGAATAATAAACTCACAGATCTGAAGATTTTATCAGCGACATAAGTGGCGACCTAAGCAGTGAATGTAGGTCGACAGACAAAAGAAAAAAAAGGACAAAGGTTAAGGTCATTTCAATTCTCCCAACTGGGGGCGGGCTGCTATAGCGACCTTCCAACTCTCTTCAGTCAAGAACGGGAAACTCGGGATGGGTGAGAGAACGGAGGGGTGGAGACTGGAAGAAAGGTCAGGAAAGGTGGAGAAATACTGCCCCGGCATTCACGTCAGAGAAGGTACTCAGGAAAACCACCTAAAAACCAGAATCAAGGCAGACGGTCGCGGGAATAGAACCCACTACCTCCCGAATGAGACAAAAGAAAACAACGGCTTGTGAGCATACCGCGCAATGCATTTCAATTGGTCGGTAATATCATGTGAGCAATGACCTTACGCGTGATAGGCGCGTTGAGCACACGTGTGTCTTGCCGACCTTACTGAAGAAGAGCACAACTTAATTGTGTTTTGAACGTCATGTCAACGTTTAACATTACCTGCTGGTCGAAACTGCACTTGACAACCTAATGCAAAATGTAATTACGCGATGTATCAGAGTCATATATTAGCGTTAGGAGTTGACTACTGATCTAAAAGACGTTTTATATTAACATTATTTAAACGGAATGTAGAAAATGTAAAGTTATCATGTTATTATAAACGTCATGTCTACGTTTCAAGTTAATTACTGGTCTAAATATCAGTTAAAGTTAACGACATCGAAATGTAATGCAAAAACGTTATTATCAGGTTCCTGTAACAACGTTATAGCGACGTTAATCATCTTATCTTTACGTTATTTTACCGAAATATGAAAATGTTAAATGTTCGTGTTTTTATAACGTAATATCTACGTTTTACATTAACCGGCGGCGGTCTAGAAAGCTCGTAAACTGAACGACTTATCGGCGTCATATAAACGTCGCAGCCAAAACGTTTAATAAACGATATAATTACGTAAATTACAAAAAGAATTACTAAAATGTAACGTCTAATTTAGATTGAGAAAATTACGTAACTGTTTGACTAAAATTCAATGTTTAATTTTCAACGAATAACATTTTTTCAACTATGTCAACGTCTTTTCGACGTATTTTAAATGTACGTGTGCCTACTGGGGTATGTTTATTTTTACTTGCTTCCTACAGTAAGTTTTCTACTTCTTCTTCTATACGTGTGTTCTGACGTTCCACGTTGCTAATACTAATGCGTCTTGTGGAATTGTTTATCTTTTACATTTTCTATTAAAATCTGTAACATAATCTTACCCAGTTTCATTTGCGTATTGTCTGTTTCGTTGGTACTGGTTTTTCCCATTGAGCACCATTTCCTTTTTTGTTGTTCCACTTACGTTTTTTAAATATCTAGTATGAGCTTTTGATATCCTTACCCTTACCCTTTTCTTTAATTTCTTTGCTATTCTTCTAATTTCTTCTTTATTTTTGTAACCATTAAATCATTTTTTTTTTTATTGAAAACATAGTACATCAGCAATCAGAACTATACATGATTCTATGAGCTAATCTGTTGATAATGTTAATTGGCTTGATGAGGTTGGCACCCACTGGTGCTTCCTCGCCGTTTCCTCAACCTATTGATTGAGGATGATCATAATTTATAATGTTTTCCATTGAATCCAACTTTCATACTATTATGCCCGAAATACATTATTTATTTATCTTTTTACTGTTTTTTCAATGTATTTTCTATACCTTCTGGTTATGTATATGCCTTTATAACTACGTTATTTGTTTTTTCTGTCTATATCTTTAATGCGAGCAGTAGACACCATTATCTTTTTATACCACTTCTGTTTTTGATTTTTGTTTCTTTGAATTTTGCTTTAGTTTTTCTAATGTTCCCTTTTTTCTTTTCTTTTCTGTTTTCTTTCTTAGTTTAGGTGAGCGTAAAACTATTTTGCTTTTACTAAAGTCTGCAATCTGCACATTTAAATATTACTTGTTTGTTCCCCTCCATTTAAATATGTTGTGTTGTGTAAGTCATGTTGCAATTCACGTGCGTTTTGTAACATGTTTCTACAAGAATGGATTTTCATATCCTCTGCATAAAAAAGGCATTTTACAAACTGGAAAAGAGTGGACCCAAATTTGATTCATATGGCATTACACAAAATCAATGTATATAATTGAGTTAGATTTACACGGCTTGATTTTTTTGATGATCTGTACCTTGTAGGTAAAAAATCTCCAGTTCTCAAATTCGAGTTACTGCTTTTTCTATCACTTTAAATTATATAATAGTAAAGGGTCCTTTGTCGATTATTACTAGTTCCTGAAACACAACGTTTAGAAAAAACTCATATGGAAATTATCAAACAGGTTTAGCACTCTGCAAAACCTTATTGGCAAGCAATCGCGTCTCCACCTTTTCTTATGTTTTTGAAAAAGAGATCCTCAGACTGTCATCAAGAGGTAGAAAATTTCTAAATCTTGCATTCAATTTTATTGATAACTGATAAATCAAATATTGCGCAAATTGCTTATGTAATATATTGTCTGATAATATTAACACTGTTCAACTTGATGCTTACTTGTATCGTATGGAAGAAATGACTGATACGAGCCAGTATAACGTAAATAAGACAACTACAGACTGTAACACACTGTATCAGTGTAGTTCGTATAACAAAATAGTGCGGCATTTTACAGCTGCCATATGCTGCAGAAACCAATATAAATGCTAATATGTAGGAAACTAGAAATTATTAGGTGCTATTATAGTCGACATAGTTGATATAGTCGATATAATCGGTGCAGTAGCGGCTCGCTGTAAGTCATGGCTATACCGTAACAAACACATTTTCCTGTCCTAACTTTTCACAATTCTTCTCATTTAAAAGTTTAATCAAAGCACGAATAATGTTTATTTCGTGAATACGAACTGTACGCTAAGCACTTGCTTGTTTTCACGGGCACGTTTGTGCCAGATCGAAGCGGCTCTCAGCTGTTCAAAAGTTTCTAGACTGCAGCGGGGGTTGAGCGCGCAGAAGTAGGTCCAAAGATAAGATATTTTAACATTCAATTAGAGCCCTTTCAGCGTAAGCTCAAGCCTCGAGAAGCCTCAGCCTATCAGTTATAGCAGGTATTTTGTATAGAAGCGGTGATAACGGATTCCACCTTTTTTTAAAATTTTATCAAAATTGACGCATCTGAGAGGGTAAAATATTTTTTTATTAACTCTTTCCGGCCGATCTTCGTAATAAAGCATTTCCGAATACATGAATACAGGATTTTTTTTATTTTGGGCTGTACAATACGTTTATGCTCTGATTAAATCTGTCACAAAGTATTAGCTCTAATTCGATTCGTTTTACTTCTGCAGGAGCATTTCCGTAGCCGGAATTTGTGCTCTCAAACAATTTAAATTCACTGCTTGGTCTACTGCCAGTTTACATCTTATCGGTTCTTTGAAAATAACAATTGCCTTTACTCTTTCACCAGGGATTTTCATGTTGTACTTTTCACAGACTAAATTAAATTACTAATCTTTGAGAATCATTCTCATTCTCAGCGTAGCCAGAATGTTTACATATTTTATCCCGATTCTATGTAGCCCATAAGTTGTTATTTTAAAGCTCCTATAGTTTACACTAATTTTTGCCGTGTAATTATAATTAAAAACTCATACTAACCCAGCTTTGACTATTAGAAAATGAGGCCTGGTATGATTTTAAAATTCGTACTAGATCGAATTGATGCTTTGCTGTATAGCTTTAATGGTTGTAATGCCCCATTTTGTTGGTGCTTGCTTTGCAATTTGCTCCTCGATGCTGGCTGGCATCTGTAATATAAATATCACGCTCACTCCTCTTTTCGACGAACGCCGCGCGAAGAAATTTGGTTTTTCCGAAAAGGTGCGCAACCTTCGATAATAAAGATACCTGATCGATCAGCGTTCTTTGATTTTAAGCGCTCAGCAGGGCGGTTATAAACGACGAACAAATCAAGCCTTTTAAAGGAATTTTAAATACCTTGATTAAAGTAGGCTATCTTTATTAGCAGAATTTTTGTTTTCTGCCAACATCCGCAGCCTTCTTTACAACGGCGTCGTTTGCAGAAGTACGACGGAATTTCAGCTTAGGGCGTAATGTCTGGCGATAATAGCCCCTTGACATTTTCTGGAAAACGCCGACCCGCACGAGTTCTGAGCCAAGGTCATTCCAGTTAATCTCAATCCAAGAGTGTGGCGATTTTCTTGTTGCCTTCGCACCTGTGGACTGCATACGAAGGACCCGTGGAGAAGCATCTTCTACCGCAGTAAGTACATACTTAGTTCCGATTCAACGTGTTGCTTGGGTCGATGAGAAGAATTTAGCCACTATGATTTGCATATGTATTTACAAAGGCCTGAAAGTAAAAGTGCACGGGAAAACGTAAAATTCATAGCTGCAGTTTGAAATGGGTTGGAGTAGAGTAGAGTGGACCAACCTAAATCCACCCCCTACCACTTGGCCTTGAGTTCAAGGTCAAGTCCACCTCCAAGGTCAAGCCTACCATCAAGATAAAGGTCACCTTTAAGGACACGTTCAAGGTCAAGCCCACGCCCCACCAAACAGCCTCGATTTCAAAGTCAAGGCCAACCATATGTAACCTTGAAAGGAGAAAATAAAATCGCAAAGTAGAGTCTGCAAGGGTAATAGCGTCCGATAGTGAACGGTGGTCGCTAGTGATAAGGGTAGAAAGCCACAACCACTGTTCTGACCGACATTTCTGAATAGTAGAACGTACAAATTAAATAATTCAAGTTCTAAGCAAGTGAGTGTAGTGTTTGAGTGGAGTTCACAATTTACCCCAAGTATTATAATACTGGGTAATAAAAATGACGGGGTGCAGTTAGATGAATGGGAGTGGACTGCCCTAATTGCAAATCAAGGAGTGATTACTAGCTACTTGTATGGCTTAAGCTGACAATTGAAGTGCCTATAAAAGTTGAATCGGTGAAAACATTTATCTGTTTATTATTGTTTCAGCTCCACCTTGATGATTTGAGAAAAGGCCTGAACGATCCTAAAAGTTCCACCAAGCAAAGTAGATGGTGCTGCGCTCGGCTTTCGACTTGGAATCTACTTTAGTTCGAATTGCTGGAATGCTTTATCTGTAAAATACATAATTCTGCATTGCGCATCCCAATGAAAGTCAATCGGTAATTTAACAACATTTTATTTAGATAACATGCACAGCTTCACTTTCCTAAAAGGGTTTCATAGTTCTAAGAACAATAATAGTACATAAGATCGACACCAACTGATGGCCAGAACCCTAACAATCTCTAAAACACATTCCGTAAGAGAAAATATTATTGCTTCTAAAATAAGCTCCAACACTTTTTTTACAACTGTTAAGACATTTCAACTATGGATGGTAATTTACATAAGCAAAAATCTATGCTGAAAACATGAAACACATTACAGAAAGAACGATAAATAACCCGTGCTGTATAATATTAGCAATAGACACTTAGCTGGGTGCTGTTCGATGCTTGGGCGGCCGCCGTAATCCCTGAACTCCCACAGGAAGGTCGACGATAATTCGAAATGAAACGATAATTGGATATTCCCAAAGATGACCTGCGTTGTGTAAAGCCGATTTGCCGTAATTTGCTTGAGCGACACAGTAAAGCTGCAACAAACCCTTTTCTTCGGGAGCAGTTCGCACACCACACGCAAACATTGCTACATAGCCCCTAGTCAAATTTAGAACTAACTAGCCCATTTACCTTTCCTGCAACCGCTTTGCATGAAGGTGAGGACAAGACTGAATCAGCGGGGAGAAAAAAACGACATGATACCTCTTATTAGTGTTAACAATTGCAGTTGAGTGATTTGTAGTGTGAAGTTAGCTTTTTACAAAATTTTACCTTTACTTTTATGTCTTATTCAATCCTCACTTGCATATGGTGCATATAAAGTAATTTTAGGATTTGAGGTATGAATATATTATGAGATGGTATTAAGCCCACAACTTGGCTCTGTTTGTAGTACAAGATAATTGACCGATTCAATAAGCACAGCGTTGGGATATTTTATATAATTGCAATCTTAAATAAGAAAATATTAAATGCATTGATAATGAGATGCGTAGTAGTAACCAGTCTGAGAAAGGCACGCAAAGGCAAAGCATATTTCAAAGGCTTTGAATTGGCTTGTAAATAAATTAATATAATTTAAAAGAAAAGGTTTGTGCACATGTAAAGCCAGACCAAATAAAATTTATTTGACACAAAAGATTTGTTAGCTGCATTTTTAAAAGGAGCGTAGTTGTTAAGTAAAAGCAAAGAATAGTGAAAATAGTGAGCAAAGCAGAAAGGTAAAGCAAGATGAAGCATATTATAATATAGAAAATTGCAAAGAGCAATGCTAGAAAAAGGCAACCATAGAGAAAAGATAGTGACGCGAAAATGGTGAACTAAAAAATCAGTGTATTTAAAAATAAAGTGCAATAGTGCAGAGCAGAGCAGTGATAATAATAAATAAATAACGTTTGTGTGTGCAACGCTATTGAACAATTTTAATTATAAGGTTAAAGACAATAATTTAGATTTAAGAAAATTGTAAATATTAATTATGTACTCAAATTTACTTCCATTTGTAACCTTTCATTATCGGATTTAATTTCCATTAACATAAGAAAATCAACAGTATCTTAGCAACCTGATGCTATTTTGTTTAAAAACAGAGAACAATTGAATTAATTTTTATTTGAAGTTTGTCGAATTTGTGCTCCATATTTAACTACAATTTTATATTAATAAACGAGCATTTTACCATTCTAAAAATATTGAATTTTATTGCATATGTGTCCATGTGTAGGTGAGAGTGTTAGTGAGAGGTTCCACAAAGTAAAATATAAAATTTCCCAATCCCATCTGCGGCTGAGGTTCGGCAGCGAGCACATGACAATTCCGAAGTTCGATTATGAGCAAATCAGTCATAGTGGCCCAGAGATCGGCACTGCAGGTGATCAACAGAGTCTGCAAGAGCGTCGCCGTCGACACCTGCATCAAGGGAAGCATCTCCAGCAGGAAATCCAAGCAGCATCACTACGAGCAGCTCCGAAGCTTTCATTACGCGGTAGGATGAAGCCTGCAATTTAAGGGTTAGGTTTGGGATAACGCACCAAACTACAAGATCAAACCTTCCCGGAGAGGCCAAGCGTATTTCCAAGGTCCCAGTTACTTCGTGTTTACGAAAATCGAATGGCGTCAGTAGATTGTGCCGGGTTTGGCGAGAACCAAAGCGTCCATAAACAATTGAAAAATCGGCGTACTTTCTACGTCAGAACACGCAAGAGGAGGTGACGTCATCCTAACAAACAAGCAAGGGGATGTGCTTTTATTAGTTGCCAAGCGGAGAAATTCAAATATCTTACCTGAAGCGTTTTTCATAGTATTTTCACAAGTTTATACATTCAGATACGCTGTGCACTGGCGACATTTTGTGTGTTATCTGTCAAATAGAGATTACTAATATTATCTGCTGAGAGCGAGCAAATAAACTACTCCAAGTCAAATAACCTAAAATGTATGGCAATAGTTAAATTCTGATCCCACCCTGAGAATAGAGCTTGTGTTTCGCCTAGAGCTAGAGTAAATAAAAATTTCAATTAGATAAAAATAAAAAGGGGATACAACCATTTTATGTAATTAATTATTACATTTCATTTTTAACCAGTCGTAATTGATTGACGCAAAGTAAAACCACAGTACAAAAGTATTAAATCTGAGAATTGTGTGATTTGGATTTGCCCTAAAATAACATATTAAAATTTATCTAATATCAAAATAACAATCCTCAGGTAGGGCTTTTATAACAATATCTATCACTGCGTTATATATAATTATAAACAGCTATTTAAAAGGTTTGATTGCACTTGATCTAATTAATATTCAATTAAAACACATTTGAAGAAATTTCACGTGTTGTTAACCTAGTCGCATTCAATTTACACCATATTACTGAAACAAATAATTATTATTTATCGGGCATAAAGCAAATGACAAATTCCGTAGAGACTATGGAAACCTAAATTGTATGAAAAGCTATTTAGGATAGTTGATAAGTGCTTTCCAGTAACCTTAATTCCAACAACATTTGTGTTGTTATCCATTACGCAGTATAGACATATTCAATTCTCACTTGCAGCAAATGGTGCATATAAAGTAATTTTAGGATTTGAGATATGAATATATCGATCACTACGTAATATATAAATATAAACAGCTATTTAAGACGTTTGATTACACTTGACCTAATTAATATTCAATTAAAACACATTTGAAGAAATTTCACGTGTTGTTAACCTAGTCGCATACAATTTACACCTTATTATTGAAACAAATAATTATTATTTATCCGGCATAAAACAAATGACAAATTGCGTAGAGACTATGGAAACCTAAATTGTATAAAAAACGATTTAGGATAGTTGATAAGCGCTTTCCAGTAACCTTAATTCCAACAACAATATTTGGGTTGTTATCCATTACGCAGTATAGACATATTCAATTCTCACTTGCAGCAAATGGTGCATATAAAGTAATTTTAGGATTTGAGATATGAATATATCTATCACTACGTAATATATAATTATAAACAGCTATTTAAGAGGTTTGATTACACTTGACCTAATTAATATTCAATTAAAACACATTTGAAGAAATTTCACGTGTTGTTAACCTAGTCGCATTCAATTTACACCATATTACTGAAACAAATAATTATTATTTATCGGGCATAAAGCAAATGACAAATTCCGTAGAGACTATGGAAACCTAAATTGTATGAAAAGCTATTTAGGATAGTTGATAAGTGCTTTCCAGTAACCTTAATTCCAACAACATTTGGGTTGTTATCCATTACGCAGTATAGACATATTCAATTCTCACTTGCAGCAAATGGTGCATATAAAGTAATTTTAGGATTTGAGATATGAATATATCTATCACTACGTAATATATAATTATAAACAGCTATTTAAGAGGTTTGATTACGCTTGACCTAACTAATATTCAATTAAAACACATTTGAAGAAATTTCACGTGTTGTTAACCTAGTCGCATACAATTTACACCTTATTATTGAAACAAATAATTATTATTTATCCGGCATAAAACAAATGACAAATTGCGTAGAGACTATGAAAACCTAAATTGTATAAAAAACGATTTAGGATAGTTGATAAGCGCTTTCCAGTAACCTTAATTCCAACAACAATAGTTGGGTTGTTATCCATTACGCAGTATAGACATATTCAATTCTCACTTGCAGCAAATGGTGCATATAAAGTAATTTTAGGATTTGAGATATGAATATATCTATCACTACGTAATATATAATTATAAACAGCTATTTAAGAGGTTTGATTACACTTGACCTAATTAATATTCAATTAAAACACATTTGAAGAAATTTCACGTGTTGTTAACCTAGTCGCATTCAATTTACACCATATTACTGAAACAAATAATTATTATTTATCGGGCATAAAGCAAATGACAAATTCCGTAGAGACTATGGAAACCTAAATTGTATGAAAAGCTATTTAGGATAGTTGATAAGTGCTTTCCAGTAACCTTAATTCCAACAACATTTGGGTTGTTATCCATTACGCAGTATAGACATATTCAATTCTCACTTGCAGCAAATGGTGCATATAAAGTAATTTTAGGATTTGAGATATGAATATATCTATCACTACGTAATATATAATTATAAACAGCTATTTAAGAGGTTTGATTACGCTTGACCTAACTAATATTCAATTAAAACACATTTGAAGAAATTTCACGTGTTGTTAACCTAGTCGCATACAATTTACACCTTATTATTGAAACAAATAATTATTATTTATCCGGCATAAAACAAATGACAAATTGCGTAGAGACTATGAAAACCTAAATTGTATAAAAAACGATTTAGGATAGTTGATAAGCGCTTTCCAGTAACCTTAATTCCAACAACAATATTTGGGTTGTTATCCATTACGCAGTATAGACATGTTCAATTTTCACTTGCAGCAAATGATGCATATAAGGTAATTTTAGGATTTGAGATATGAATATATCTATCACTACGTAATATATAATTAGAAACAGCTATTTAAGAGGTTTGATTACGCTTGACCTAATTAATATTCAATTAAAACACATTTGAAGAAATTTCAGGTGTTGTTAACCTAGTCGCACACAATTTACAACTTATTATTGAAGCAAATAATTATTATTTAGGTATCGTGCATAAAACAAATGACAAATTGCGTTGAAACTATGGAAACCTAAATTGTATAAAAAAACTATTTAGGATAGTTGATAAGTGCTTTCCAGTAACCTTAATTCCAACAACAATAGTTGGGTTGTTATCCAGTACGCAGTATAGATATATTCAATTCTCACTTGCAGCAAATGTTGCATATAAAGTAATTTTAGGATTTGAGATATGAATATATCTATCACTACGTAATATATAATTAGAAACAGCTATTTAAGAGGTTTGATTACACTTGACCTAATTAATATTCAATTAAACACCTTTGAAGAAATTTCACGTGTTGTTAACCTAGTCGCATTCAATTTACACCTTATTATTGAAACAAATAATTATTATTTATTGGGCATAAAACAAATGACAAATTGCGTAGAGACTATGGAAACCTAAATTGTATAAAAAACTATTTAGGATAGTTGATAAGCGCTTTCCAGTAACCTTAATTCCAACAACAATATTTAGGTTGTTATCCAGTACGCAGTATAGACATATTCAATTCTCACTTGCAGCAAATGGTGCATATAAGGTAATTTTAGGATTTGAGATATGAATATATCTATCACTACGTAATATATAATTATAAACAGCCATTTAAGAGGTTTGATTACGCTTGACCTAATTAATATTCAATTAAAACACATTTGAAGAAATTTCAGGTGTTGTTAACCTAGTCGCATACAATTTACACCTTATTATTGAAACAAATAATTATTATTTATCGTGCATAAAACAAATGACGAATTGCGTAGGGACTATGGAAACCTAAATTGTATAAAAAAACTATTTAGGATAGTTGATAAGTGCTTTCCAGTAACCTTAATTCCAACAACAATATTTGGGTTGTTATCCATTACGCAGTATAGACATATTCAATTCTCACTTGCCGCAAATGGTGCAAATAAGGTAATTTTAAAATTTGAGATATGAATATATCTATCACTACGTAATATATAATTATAAACAGCTATTTAAGAGGTTTGATTACACTTGACCTAATTAATATTCAATTAAAACACCTTTGAATAAACTTCACGACGTGTTAACCTAGTCGCATACCATTTACACCTTATTATCTAAACAATTAATTATTATTTATCGGACATAAAACAAATGGCAAATTGCGTAGAGACTATGGAAACCTAACGTGTATAAAAAACTATTTAGGATAGTTGATAAGTGCTTTCCAGTAACCTTAATTTCAACAACAATATCTGGGTCGTTATTCATTACGCAGTATAGACAGAAAAAAAAGCTATCTACGATTATTGGTGTCTCAATTTCTCATGCTCCTTGGAAAAAATATTCCCAGTAGGTCACGTTTAGTTGCGTGAAACTGAGCTGACTGAGTGTTAGATATATAGTTTTAGGTTATAATTTATGCCTTTTGACAAATACACATAGCTAAAAATACTTGTTAAATGTCAAATATTATAATGTAATTAAAAAGTATATAACTGACATTATGTCAGATCAGTTTCACACAACTAAATGTGACATCATAATGTGGATACCTTTCCCAAGGACCATGAGAAATTGGGACGCCTCTACAATATAACCTACTTTCTATAGGTACTTCTCTCAAATGTTGCGTGTTTAGCACTACCCTTGGTGGTACAGAAATGTTCTTTTGTGTTGTTGAGTTATACCTCCCCTCTCCAGAAAGGGTTAGTTACGTTACTGGTATTCATTAATTTAATGCCCAAATTAAAGATGATTTCATGAACTATGTCTTAATGATGGAAATCCAACCAAGTCATGATAAACGATCCTCCTTTTTCTAAGTAAAAGTGCATTAAATGACATTATGGTTATATAAAAACGTTTTATACTGAGAAAGGCCACTAACTAGTTCGACGCGATAGCTTAATATAGATTATATTTAAACTGTCAAGAATTTGTACTGCTTTACATAGATGAAAATATAAATATATTAATACAGTGATGAAGGCACAAAAGCAGCTATCAACTTTCAATTTTATCAAAAATTTCTCCATCTAAAATTTCTATAGCCCATGAAACTGTTGTTTTTGCACAAGCAAGCGTCCAGAATTTCTATAAAAACCTTTATAAGCCTCTTCATTTCATGCTTCCGCAAAGAATTTCATAAAAGTTCGTAAGCGGAGTAAACAACGTATTCGTAGACGTAATTGAGTTTCTTAATCCAACTGTGTTCATTGTAAATAATAAATGTCAGGTTTTTATTTCTATTGTCGAAATTTTTTCATTTCAAGCGGGTAAAGGCCATTGCTATTACGTTTATTTTATTTTTGAATTTAAGAGGATTGAACAAATTCCTCCCAAAAAATCTAGAAGTCGCAACAAAGTGATTCAATCAAATTGTACCATTGTCATATAAATTTAGCTGATAAATGTACTTGGGGATTTAATCTAAATTTTATTGTGCTCTCTATGCAAAGATTTTATTATTTTACAAACAGAAGACAACCAAAATTTAAAAAAGTGAAGGTGCTTCTATATCAATTAGAAAATTAAGGGCAACTGCAAGAAATACATCCTAACTATGCAAATTGAATACGTTAATAAAGGGAAATACAACTTTTAAAATAACTAGATTTTCTGAAAAATTGGCTGTTTCTTCAAAAAATATGTTTTACAAAAGATGAAGATATTTTTAAAGGTTATTTTAAAATGTAATATTCATTTGATGTGCTATATATAAAGTCTCTGTTGAAATCGCAACATGTTTGCTGATAGATCGAGTATTTTTTTAAATTAGAAATCAGTTACATCATTTTGAACACGATCAATGGAAGAGGCGATATTTTAGTTCTGGTTGTAGTCGCGACTTGCAAATGCGCGACACCGTCAGTTCTTCTCTCAAACCCGCATGACACCTAGAGGGGTCCAGCTACTTAACCCTGCTCTCGCTGTGAGCGCAGATTGGGCGCATTCCAAACATTGCTTCGTAAATTTTGGAGATGGAAAAAAACAGCGAATGCCAGAAATGCTAGACGTATGAACACAGGCGCTTTTGCTTTACGTACTACAAGCAGTGCGAATGCATTTAAGTTAATTAGTGGTATCGTATCTAAATAATTGGCGTCGCCATCGTGGACCGAGCTTCAACCAAAGGATTTTTCTTACATGGACGACAATATACATTTTTGACTTCGCTAAGTTAACATCACCGTGAGTTAACTTTCATCGACAACCTCCGTGGGTCAGTTGTGCCACAGGTCGGGAGAAAGATCTCCCACCCCATTAGGTCAGCCTTCAGAAAGCTGAAGCCTTCTGAACTTTAGTACTTCAAAGCTGCAGGCTTGGTTTGCCTTAAAGTCGCTATTGTTGACACATTAAGTTAAATATTTACTGTGTTTTCTGGATAGCTTCTGCATAGCTTGTATTTCCTGCATGTTTATACTTTCCTTCTAGTAACTAGAGCTACATCCCCCCTTCGCCGAAGTCGTTGCTTTATGAAATGCTACTCATAATTTTGGGGTGAGAATCTATAATCCAGTGGCGCCCGATCAATAATAATTACCTACTTTCTACGTTTTTGCTGAATTGATTTAGACATAAACATCTACAGAATGGAACCGCGTCCGTCTTCTACTATAGATAGCTGGATGCACTTTTGGTTTGACTACCTTACCTTTTGTATATATTTTCTGGAGTGTAACAAACAAACCAATGCAGACAAGACAATATTCATTGGTTGACATGGTAATGTGGCGGTAATTACTTGAAGCTTAGTATTTTAATTTTAAAATTTATTTTGAACTGGTTGCTCCGAGTAAGCTCAGATGCCCAGATCCGTGTTCTCAAATGTATAAACACAGGACTAATAAGTATTGAAATAAATCGTATAATGTGTTTAACTAATGACAAAATAGTTATTAATTTAAAATGTACATAAAAATTATAACAGAAAATTCTTTGGCTGGATTATCCCGTGCTTCGATGTTTTCGCAACAGTCTGCAATCCAATCCGCACTTCGGTTTGTTAAATAAACATGGAGTAGGCACCAGTGGTACCATAACAGCTCCAATGCGATCGGTCTGAAACAAACTAGATTCGTGCCGTCAGAGGGCGTTGGGTGTTTATCTTTTGCGAGCGGGCAAATTCAATATAATTAAATGTAATATAGTGCTGGTGGTTATCTCGGATCGTGCATTAAACCGGGCAGGTACTGGTACGTCTCCGCCCAGGGCGAGAAAAATTAGAAATTGTACCTTTTCAAGAAGTCCGACGGTGACCGGGCTAATGCAGGTGCGTGAGACATACCTTTAGTCACGTTGCTGCACGGGAAATTTTTTGGTTACAGGCCAGCTGGGATCTAGGTTTACTTTACAGGTATTCTGGGATCTAGGTTTAGTTTACAGGTATTCTGGGATCTAGGTTTAATTTACAGGTGAACTGAGATCTACATAGACGGTGTCATGTCAACCCGTACCAAGCTTCAGCATGTGAATAGATTTACCAAGCCGAGTCTGTGTCACGTCAACGCGTACTGAGTATCAGGGGCAGGTGAGGATCGAGTCAGGGCTAGTTCGGCCCACCCGTGGGGCCGTAAAACTCCTCCAGGTTGAAGTTGTTGGTCAGGAGACTCAAGTTCTCAAGTCGGCCGTGCGTTCCTCTTATATATTCTTCTGGGCTCTCGCTATGGGGCTATACTCTAGGTGGGGTAGAGTAGAAATTGCGTCGAGTGCTGGTTTACGTTACGTCGCACTTAGCGGCTAGAATGGCCTTATCAGGAATCCGAACGCTCTGAATATGTAAGCGATGATTGTAACGGTTTTAGCGCCATTCAAATTTCTAGCATCATATTTGTGAATTAGATAAATTTTATGCGTGAGCCAAAGTTACACCATGAGTATTCCGAATAACACTGAGGGTTTATCATGAAAGCGTCACTCACAAAAACATTTAATATTAAGAACGATAACAGACGCTGCATAATTAAAGTCAACAAAAGCAAGATAAGAAGATAAAGAAGCATAAAATTAAACAAAGACGAAAAGACAATTTAAAACGAGTGATAGGTGATAAAACATTCAATAATAGTACAGAGGTATGACATAGCATTATAATCAAAGGATTTTTCAGATGAAAATTAAAAACTCCGTCTTGTAAATCTGTAATAATCCTTAAATTTTTTTATAGAATAATACAGTCAAAGAAAAAGAACATTACGAACTTCATCATTTATAAAAAACAACTTAAACCATTCTCAATATTTAATTTAATACATAATAACGCAAAGAATTCATTAATAAAAGAGGAAATAATTTTGAAACATTTAAACGTCTTACATAAAAACATAATTAAAATTAATAAAATAGATTTGTTATCTACAACCAAAAGAAAAATTTCAACAACAAATAAAATGTTAAACGTCAAATTAATTATTAATAAATATGAAAGCATTGTTAGATTTTTTATAATAACTGCTCTAAGTATGGATATAGTATTGGGTATTGACATTATTCAACGATTGGGTATAAAAATAGATGGAGATCAGAAGTGCATTCATCTAAAGGGGTTAATTAAATCTTGGACAGAACCCAAAAGTGGCTGCCAAGAAAGGTATTGTTGCCGAGCTGGTAATAATAATTAATAGTAAAACATTATTGAATTTAAACAATGATTATACTGACAATACCCCGTTGAACGAATTGAAAATGTGGACAATAATTTACGTTTTAAGAGCAGAATATTACAAATAATTAACAGAAATATTGATATTATTAATGAAAAAGTAGGTCAAGCAGAAAAATACATTCACAGATTGCAGGTTGATGATATAGAGAATCCTTACATATTTGTTGACTGTATGAACAGAGGTTTTGGTGATGATTCATTCGGAGCAACATGTAAAAGATTACTTTCCTCAACACTACAACTACAAAAATTCTAACGGGTATTTCCAATTTTGTTGATCTTTGTAAAAACGTAACTTTTATAACAAAATACAGTGTGATAGGATAAAAGTCGACTCTGTTTTATATACCTTTTAGTCGATTGTTTATCACTTAATGAGGCACAAATCGTAACACTGTTGCATTGCCTCCATGTTAGCTGGGAGAATGTCTCCTCGTACGTACCTATTTACCTATATATATACCACATTTTGTTGGTGCCAACAATTTCTTCTCCAGGAGACGCCAAATTGAAAATATGACGCAAACATATATCATACAACGTCACTATACTTCGTTTAACTAACAGATGGAAAATTTGAATTAGTGGTAGTGGCCTAGTTTGTAGAAATCGGTTTTACACGTTACAAATTAAAAGCTAGGTACAATTCAAATAGTATATTATGTTATTAGGAGCAAAAGTTATATTTTATGTGGCGTGGCTGGACAGTTTATCTGCCGAGTGGCTGGACAGTTTATCTGCCGAGCTTGCGAGGCAGATAAGTACAGCCGAGCCACATAAAGATACTTTTGCTCCGAATAACATATACTATTTTTTCTTCAAACGTTTATAACAAATTATTTAAGAAATGTGAAAACACCAGGAATTATTTTAAAGTAGAAGATTGGGTAGACTGATAAATGTAGTGTGCTTTGGAGAGCACTACACTATAAACAAAACAAAATCTGAAAACAATTCGTCTGTCAGTTAACCTGCTTCAATTTGGAGAGAATCTGTAAGTGGCTATATTTTGCAATTATATACAAGTTTATTGAGTAAATGTAATAACATTGTAGCTTTAAATATGTCAGAAACTGATCAGTGTACCCCACCTGAAATAGCAAAGGCCGCCAAGATGGCTATAAATGATTTGGTGCCTACAAAATCGGCCAATATTTATGAAGCTGCATATTCCCGTTTTATAAGTTGGTGCGACAAGAAAAGTGCCAAAACCTTTACCGAAAATGTATTTCTGGCTATTTTTTGTATTTGAGAACCGAGTTGAAAATGAAGAGTTCATCATCATGGTCGAATTATTCAATGATTAGATCTCTAATGAATATTAAACATGGGATAAACATTGGCAACTTCTTGAAATTACGTGCGTTTCTAAAAAAGAAATAGCGAGTATTCACGAAAACGGAATTTGATAAATTTTTGTCTGACGCCTCTTATCAACAGTACTTGGGATTGAAGGTAAAATAATAGGTAATATACAAACAGATTTTAGTATTTTATATTTTTCAGATTGTGTTGGTTATTGGAATAGCAGGGGCTTGTCGTTGCGACGAAATGGTCAAAATGAGGACTGATTACTTTGAAGACTTGGGATCTTTAATTTTGGTAAAAATTCCAGACAGTAAAACAAGAAAACCTAGATCATTTACTATAGTCGGAGACAAATTCATTGATATTTACCGGAAGTACACCCTAAAATATGGAAGAATCTCGATTTTTTTTAAATATTGGAATGGAAAATGTCATCGGGCAGTGATTGGGTTGCATAAAATGTTGACTCCTGAGGTAAATGCACCAGTTCCATCAAGAAGTCTGGCCGTAACTGAAGTGATCAATGCAACCCTTCCAAAAGTTGCTGTAAGTGCATCAAGTTCATCAAGTTCAGCCGTCGCTGAAGCAATGAGCGGATTTAACTTTCAAAATTCATCGAATTGTGTATTTAATTTGAATTTTTATAAATAAATTTAATTTAATAAATGATAAGTTTAATTTAATAAATGATATAAGTTTAATTTAATAAATGATAAGTTTAATTTAATAAATGATTTGTTAATATTTAAGTTATGAATTTCAAATAAGTTTTAATTTAATAAATGATTTTAACATTTGAGTTAGGAATTTCAAATGATTTAGCTAATTTCAGGTGAGGACACATTTTCTAACTGTTCGTGTTTAGTTATTTCTTCATTATCCATTTCATTTACAACTGTTTCTGCCCTGGTGTCGATTTCTATAACAACTATTGTCATTACGGCACTTTGGTGGACGTTATTTGTGGTACATTTGACATGAAACAGCAAAGAGCTAGCAAATTGGGCATCTTAAAAAAAGTTAAAATTAAGCAATGCAGTTACTATCTTACTACGGTCAGTTAGTTACCTTCATGTGCTTTGCGGCAATCTGGGCTTAATAATAACGTATATAATTGTTGCGTCTCAGGTCCGTCAAATGTAACACCTGCATTGTAGTTGCCTTGCCATTGTTCTGCTTATTATCAAACGTTTGCAGCGACATATTTGGAGAATTGAATTAAATATAAACAAATACTGTCCTAATTGATATCTCTTCAGAAAGTGGCATTAATCTTTCTATAAAACAATAAAAATATTAAATTAGTATATAAAAAGAATAATAACGAGTCTTCACTTACGTGTGCGATTCTTATTTAAAATAATATAGTCACAATCACAGAACAATACCTAATGTTACAATTTGTTATTTATAACTTAACAAAACTTCGTCGGGTGACGTCATAGATAATGTAACCTCGCATCTACCAAACACCACCTTAAGGGCGAGGGGAATGTAGATTCCTGGCGCACTGAAGCTTCGCGCCCTCTGTAAAAAGAACAACACATTCAAGTGCACGGAACTGCTCGGTGCTATCCCAGTATATATACTGGGGTGCTATTCCACGTCGTAAAAAGAAAGCTCGTCAGCGGCAGATAATATTATCTGCCGCTGACGAGCGGCAGATAAAGTGTTTTAGGTGCCATGGCAATGAAGTGACAGTTTAGCATCATCAATCAAGCAGTATAATGTCACATTTTACTGACGTTTGAAGAAAAAATTGTTTAATTTGAACAAAATTGAGCTGTGTACAACCGGCACACCAATAACATTACGTTAATATTAAATTCAAATTTAGCGCTCAATTGTGGGAGGGGCTTCTACTCTAGTTGTTAGTTAAACATAGTATAAGGTGGATGCATATGGCTCGTTAGGTCGTTTCTTGTATTAAAAAATTAAAAAAGAAATGGTATTCTGCGAACGCTGCTATAAACTAGTTGTAACTGTTTTATTGGTAATAATGGTAAGCGACTATGTATCTCCTTGATTCTGCGTTTTTTTTTTTAATGAAATTAGTCTGTACCAATCTCCTTATTTACTTCGTAAGAACTTTCACTTTTTTTAAATGAATACTTTTCACTATAGCTACCGCTCTTACTTTTTGTTGCACTCATTATAATAAATATCTGTCCACTCATAAAAGATAGTGCAGTTGGTATAGTATTAGGCTTGCATTAAACAAGTCCTCGGTTTGAATCCCTCGATCGGAGAAATTCTCCAGCAGCCTTGGCGATCGGTATCGGGTACGGTGACACCCTTCATAGTTGGGCACCAAATTAACTGTGATCTACTCAGACCCACAAACCTAAGAGATAGAGTAACAAGGTCCACACATCACCAACACGCACACCTAATACAATGGTTGCTACGCAAGCACAAAAGCGCGCTCCAACTTTGTAACTCGGAACACGGGGAAAGTTGAGCACTGCACTGCCAGATGCTAGCACACAAAGCACCAGCCTCTACACTGCTAAGGTAACAAGAGGTTAACGATAATACATACATACATATCTGTCTACTCCAATAAAATTGTAAATTGTGCACTATTATATTACTTACTCCCAATGCTAATGCAATACTAAGTAAGGGAACACGGGGGAATCAAAATATTTCGAAATTCTTGATTCACGACAAAATTACACTCTCAAGTTGTAATGTCCTTTTTCGAATTTAGTCAATTTACGAAACAACTAACGATATATATGCAAATGCGAGCCCTAATTCAGAATATTTGCTTCACGCATGCCCTGCTTATTTAAAATTCTGCCCCTGGCTAATAGAGGCCGTCTGAGGTACAGTTTTGAAATTCTTCGCCGTCGAACCACGTCTTACTAATTACATTATGTTTTAATAGATTTCGGTCGCCATCTAGACTGTAACCCGATACGTGTTGATGCCCGGCTGTCGGCTAGTCCGCGATTCTTACCAAGAAATGTTATCAGCATATCAGTCAAACGGCTGTACGGGCGGACCAATGCCAATTCAGTACCAACAGAGCAGAGAGATCATTATGATAGTAAGATAGCTAAAGACGCCTAATATATTTTTACGGGTGGAAGATGTCCATTTTAACCTCGCACAAATTTTAATTACCACCTACAGTCGACGCAATTCAGATCTGTGCACGCTTCAGTGCCAAACGCGAGCATCAGCTATCTTCCTGTTGTTTAAAGGGATTATTATTTGATATATGTTTTACCCAATTCTTTACCCGTCTTTTAATTTGTCTAACTTGTTTCATGTATTGTGTAACTGTAGTTCTATTGTATAGTATGATTAAAAATTATTTTCATCTAGTAGGGCCAGGGAATACTTCCTAATTTATGAATGCAACTAGAACTTACTTAAAAATCAAATTTCAAGTTTGACATTTAAATATAGACGTAGTTGCATACCTTAGATTAATTGTTTAGCCTTTCCAACCTTTTTTGAATAGTTTAATACACCTCATTTGTATTATTTTGGGTTTCTTTAAGTACCAGTGTCAATTAGCTAAGCAGTAAAAAACTGCGCCCTTCGGGCGTGAGGAACAAGGAGATGCGTTCTCCACTTTACGCCACTTGTGACGTCCGGGGTAGTTTTAAGGCATATCAAGACATTTATTTCGCTAAAATCTGTTTACTTATCTATTAGATTTAATTTTCTTATTATTTTCTGCATCTAGAAGTGCAAAGAAGCTGAAGGCAACAATCACAAGCAGAAGTTTAGCTCAGGTTTTTATCCTTGACGATAATAGGAATATTTTTGACTCAAGACATACAGAATCAACACCATGAAAAATTAAATTGTTTTTCGTTTAATATTTTCAAAATTGTTAGTTTTAAAACTTCCACTGACGCGGGATGTTATGAGTAAAGCTACTTGCATATTTATCTTTTTGTCAACTCCGATTAGTGTTTTGCGAGAGCAAAAAGTGGTCTCTCTCGTTCTCGCTCTCGCAAAATTCTGAAAAATCTGTTCTCGATTATGATCAATTATTATTTTTATCTAGTATGGTTATGAAATAATTCCTAATTTATGAATGCAACTAGAAAGTCACTTAAAAAGCAAATGTCCAGTTTGACATTTAAGTATAAATAGTTGTATTCAGAAATTAGGAACTATTCCATAGTCATACTAGATGAATATAATTTTTGAACATACTTTACACTGCACGGACGACATGTTGTAAAGCGTACTTTGCTTGAAAAAACTCACCAAACTGCTGTATTGCAGAACAAGTCGAAAAATACAGACTATCCGATAGTGCGTGGGAGCTTACGACCATAATATATGAATATTTGAAACCTTTTAAACAATCTTCACATATTATATTGGGCAACACTATGTGACTATTCCTCTTGTAACTGTGGAATTAATATGCTATTGGATAGAATTGGCAATATAATAACAGAACTTTCGGAAAAGCAACGGACTAATGTAGAAGAAACTGTATTATCAGCTTACTTGACCGGGAAAAACAAATTGATAAAATATAATATGAGTAACTAAATTTATTGTGTAATTCTGATATTATATCAACGTCGCATATAGGAACCATTTAATTTAACGACTTGGGGAAAACAAATGAAGGATTATTCGTATTCCATGTTAAAACATATTTTCAAAATCAAAGATTATCAAGTACCTGCTGAATACAAAAGAAAATAAGTTGCTGCACAAGAACATGAAATGATGTTTTGGATTTTACGTCCCTACTTAAAAAACACACACAGTATTTCTTCTCCCTCTTTGGTGGAGCCATATTTAACTCAATTTTATTTTTTATAGTTTCATAATGTAGTGTTTTAAGTGTCAGCAATTCAAAAACGTTGGGATAAATTTTTCCGATTTTCAAACCACCTTGCCATCCCTCAACGGTGTTGGTTGTTCGATGCCTTTCGCCGCAGCATATCCACATATCTCGGGTGGTGTTGTTTTCCAACCACTGGTTGACGAAGTAGTCATTAAATTTTTCTATAGCCTCGTTAGCTGGTGACGACTCCATTATATGAAGCCACCCAACATCGAAATATTGTCTGGGCAGATGAGCTAGGGCCGCAGATATACGTATATGTTCGTGTATATTTGCATCATCCCTGTACAAAGTCACTAATTCTAACGCCTGCACTTTTCTCCAAATTGCCTGATTATAATGAAAGTTACAACCTTTAATTTGTGCAGCCGGAAAAATTTGCCGAAAAGCTTGTATGGCAGCGGTTTCGAAGTCTAATTTGATCACTTAAGGGTAAAAATTGAGTTTTTCTTTCAGTATGTTAAACAGTCTTAGGTAGGTAGGTTTCTTTCTGTTATGTAATAGGGCGTATAACACAGGGACGACGCAGCTTCTGCTGAACTTTCAATGTCCATATGAAGGTTCAAAGGGTGTACAACTGATCAAACAATCGGCAGCAACTTTTAAGCGTACCGTCTGCTAAGATAATGTCGACTTTTCTTCAATCGGCACCGTTGTTCGTGGCAAACGCCAAAATACTTTCATCAGAACCATCATCTATGAGTAAAAAGTTTTCGGATAGTTTAACAGGTAACCGAACTTCTTGCCTGGTGGTAACGATTTGCCGCACCAAACTTGCATTATAATTTCTTAATATTTTGTAAGAAATGTGCACTAACCTTCTGACTGTTTATCTTGTACCTGAATGCTCTCCCTCAGCTCCTAACTGGATAAATTCTAGTTAGCAAACACCTCCTTTGGTTGTTCTCGACCAAATCAAAGCTCGTTGTAGCTCTTTGAAAACTCTATTACTTGGATAGGCAGTTCAACAGCATACCACAACACTCACGTCCACTGGTTTAGTAGTAATATACCACGTTAATAGAAATCAAATAATCTTGAATTATATATTTGAATAATATGGGAATATAACCCTTAACGTGACTATTTCTCGTAGATTATAAATGTAAGTTATTTTGTTACCCACAAAATATAAACAAGCCTCTGGTTGCCCTTACAACCCCACCATTTAAAACATGCAACTGTTATACCACATGATACCCATTAGATATCTGGATATAATTATTTAAAATACGGTATGCTGCATTACAGACCTTTACGGGATTCAACAAATTCTACAACTTCCATGTTATTTTGCTAAATTTGAAAGAGCAACTGAACTGATAATAAGAATATTAACAAGTAAAAAGTCCACCCCTTCATAACTTCTTATGATTGGCAATACATACACCACGCTAATTGATATATAAATACCAGAATTTCTAAGGAAATTGCCATGACCTACCTGGAATGTGGCCATTACTGCTTAAACTGATTAGAGACTAATGACGTTGTCCGCGCAAGAGTCTACACTGAATCCAACGTATATTGTTTAAAATCCCAGGAGTGTAACAGGAATAAAACAGGTAACCTAACCCAGAGGACTCTAAACGGAAGGAGTGTAAGTGGAAATTACCTTCACAGTTCTATACTATCATAACATTGTAAAGACAGTAAATTATATAATTCCATACTACAAACCATTAGAAAATATTACAATCAAAGTTATAGTTGTTTTGATCCATTCGTAAAGACAGCGAACGCAGGAATTAGAATTGATGAAAAAGGCACCCCTGTCATTTATAAAATCCAATATGAGAAGGGACTGACAAAATAGTGTAGTGAACTTTCTTTGCTGTAGTTTATAGCATCGAAAATATATGCTTAAGCATTGGCACACCCTATATATTATGAAATGGACAGTAATGTCAAAATTTTACTTTTAGAACAAATTTGTGCAGATTAATAAATTAAATAAATAAAAGGGTGCATTATCAGAACGGTAAATAATAAACACAAGTTGTATATTTTCAGAAGGTAACTTACAGTTAAATGCATAATGTATAATGCCAAAATTGAAGCAGTAGTACAGAATGTCCAATTCTTGTTAAAATATAACAAAATATTTTTGTATTTACTTATAATTAGCCATAAAAACTGGGTTCCAACCTCCACCAACTCCAACAGCCTTCACTGCGATTTGTAATTAAACTACTGATTAAATTCCTTTTTGTTTATTTGTCTCGGAATTGAATTACTTTCTAAAACACGGTAATTATAATTGGCAATTACAATTTTTGTTAAAAAGTACTTGACAATTACTTTTAAAAAGTAATTAATTAGTACATTCAATTGCCCAATTACTTTTGAGTATTTAAATTACTTTACAAGTATTTCAATTACATGGACAAAATATTGAAATTATGCAAAAAACATGCTTAAAGTAACAGTTGGCTACAAAGACTTATGCCCCATTCAACTACAGAGCCTGGTATACGAAAACAAAAATAATGAAAATAAACGGCGCAAAGGGCCAGCTTAGTATTAGATGTGGAAAAGACGAACTGGAATACGTGACAACAATGGAATACCTGGAACAAACATTAACAAGGATGGGATGATAGATACTGAGATTCTAAAGAGAACAAGAAAAGCAACACAAATATATTACCAAACTCAGAGTATATAACACGATAGCACTACCAACTATAAAATATGGAAGTGAAACCTAGCCACTAGTAGAAAGACATGAAAGCAGATTAACGGCAGCTTAAATGAAGTACTTAAGAAAAATAACACGAAAAACAAAAAGGGATGAATGTAGAAACGAAGATATAAGGGAAAATATGAACCAAAAACCAATCAGTCTGGAAATAGGTGAAAAGCAGCTGAAGTGGTACGGTCATGTTCTTAGAATGAGCCTAGAAGCAGTAACAAAAGAAAGGTAGCAGAATTAAAAAGATATGGGAACAGAAGAGTAGTAAGACCAAGAAAAAACATGGACCAAAGAATAGAAGAACTGGCACAGAAAAGAGAAAAACCAGTCAGCGAACTAAAACAAATGACAAGAAATAGGAAGGGCTGGAGGAAATGGGTGGAATGTTTACTTCAGGCGACGCCGTAACAGCACAAGGCAGCTATGTTAAAACAGAAGAAGTTTCTGTACGAGTCCCTTGGTACATTTTAATTAACTTAGTACTATACCTAATTTCAGTAACCATCGTCTAAATTTTAGGTAACTCACTAGTTTCTGACTATTGTCGCAAACGCTGATAAAACAAATCTGTAAAAGGTTTTACTCAGAACTTCCCCCGTCGACATTGTGACACTTACGGCCGGTCTTATAAAGGTCACTAATCTGAGGTTAATTTTAATTCGTTGTTAAAGTAAACAAAAGCGCATCAAAATGTTAGTGGTGCTTATGACATTTTATTCATTAGTAAACAAATTTTGATGGGCTTTTGTTTATTTTAACAGCGAATTCAAGTTAACCTCAGATTAGTGGTCTTTATCTTTATAAGACTGGCTGTAAATAATTTTAAAAATGAAATTAAGGTAGGAGTAAAAATATCTTCAGCCCCAACGTTTTGTGGGATATTGCAAGGTAACGGGCTATTTCTATCTACGGAGCTACGGAGCACCGACGCTTCGAATTCCTGCGTTGCAGTTGTATTAAGTAACTCACTAATTTGTTGCTCCTTTTTGTATCTATTGGGGCCCATCTTTGGTAAGAATAAATCCTGCGTTATGTATAAATTATTACTTGTATTTATTGCTAGGTTAAATCAAAAATAAACAAAATTTTATTTTTTAAGGCGTTCACCCTGTATATATTTGTCTGAAATTTTCTCGGTTTCATGCCAGGTAGGTACATATATAATTTGTATGCAAAATATTGTCTTCCTCCGACAAATAGTTTTTGAGTTATATCGCCAACAGGCAGACAGACGGAATTGAGAAAGCCTGTTTTTTCTCATCTAGGGACCCTGAAACGTGAAGATCTGAAGAAATCTCGAAACGTGATTTTTCGCGTTTACAATCCTTCCTTCGTTTTTTAGACGAGGGAAGTAAAAACTGGTGTGATACAAGCACACAACTTCCTATTACAGTGATCTTATAATTAGTATCAAAAATTTTATTTTTCATTTTTAAGCATTTGTCAAAAAAATTTAAAATAGGAGTTAATGAAAAAAATTTAAAAAAAGAAACCCATTTTAGAGGTTTTCAACTGGAAAGTTACTTATCTCACATTATAAATATAATAAAAATGTAAAGTTTGAAAAAATCGTTAGAGCCGTTTTTGGAAAAAATCGAAAAAACTGAAAAATCAGAAGAGTAAACACCATACTTCCGATTATGCGATTTTCTTCAAAAACTTGCTATATTGAGATTTTTGAGATATTCTGTTCACACACACACAGACAGTCAGACCAATGAAAAAACATGTTTTTTGGGTTCAATGGACTCTAAAACGTGAAGGTCTGTTGGAAACTCAATTTCGAATTTTTGTGATTGAATCCAATACTTCCTTTATTGTAAAAGGAAGTAAAAATTAAAATGTATTTTTCAGCTTTACCAAATAGGTAGTAGTTTGTATACCAAGGCACTGAAGTTTAGCTTTTTATCACGAATGTGGATTTAGTTGCCGAGGCTCGTAGGGCCAAGGCAAATAAACCACATGAAGGATAAAAACGAACTTCAGTGCCGAGGGAAAAATTATTTTTTTAAAAATCGAGAAATCGCGAAATTACAACATTTTAACCAACTTTTGTAGGTTATGTTAACGTCGGTTGACGTTTACCTATCGCCCCGCCTCCTGCAAAAATTCGTAAAACAATGGATTACTTCACTGCCGATTTATCGTATTTTAATGACGATTTCGAGGTATGTACTTCACTGCCGATTTAAAAAAATATATATGTTGTATCATCCCTCATGTCAACTGTTTTAGATAACTTGCTACCAACAATGATTTCAATGTAAAAATTGTACCCTCGTTTACGCCTTAAGTCTCGTAAATTTAAATGTTATGCCTTCTATGTTTTTAGCAACATTTTCAATATAGTATTGTAAACTCCTACTTAAAAAAATAATATAGGTTTTTTCTTACTAGCGAGTAAGGAGGGATCAAACCATTTTGTCCACCCAGTAAGATCCTTAGAAAATGACCTAGAAGTTTCTACTACAGCTTGAATTTTGACATTATTATTTTTGCATTTTCTCTTTTGATAATAAAAATAGTTATTTACATTACAAGCTGCGAAAGCTTACTTTTAGGTGTGAGGTGTTTTTGAATGGCCGAGGCGAAGCGTAAGCGTAGCCGAGGCTGTTTAAAAACTCCGAGCACCTGAAAGAGCTTACGCAGCGTGTAATGTATTAAACTTTTCATTCTCCCCTCGATATTTAATAAAATACAATGACTTTTGTGATTATAATAAAATTAGTAAGACAGGTGGCTTGCCGTTAACGTTACTTTGGTAACAATACAAAAGCATTATTTTATGACATTTGTCAAATATCATTGAATACTCTGTCATAATTTAACATGAATTTCATTAAAGAAGCTGCAAACATTGCGTGCAGAAGTTTGTTGCCGGACAAATCCAAAGGTCGGTACAATCAAGCTTACGAAAGTTTCATACCATGGTGTGCAACGAATGATGTTGACATTGTTGCTTTTTGTCGTCCAGGGCACGAAAGTTTTTCATACCTAGCAACCCATCACTTAGCATGTTTTACTTTCGCTTTCAATTGCCTTATCAAAATCGAAAATGGCACTTTCGTAGAGGGGAGAATGAAAATATTATTCTTGTATTTTCAAAATTCCTCTCACTTTTGAATTTTTACGTTACCGATTGGTGTAAAGATGTTTTAAAGATCGCTGTTGAAATTATGTAATTTTCGCTGATTTTTCTTTGAACAATCAGGTTTTTAAACTCTTGTCGGATGTTCAACATTCTAGTAATAACATATTAAATATTTAAGTTATTTATCTGTATAAATTTACACTACCCTTTCAATTTTGGCATTACAAGCTTTTTGTAAGTTATCCTTTGAAAATATACACTCTATATTGCTTTTTCCAACAACTTATGCCTCTTATTCAACTTTCTGATAGAATTGTTGTAGGATCTCGTGCACTGCGGCGCAGAAACTAAATTTTGTACTACTTCGCTATACCAAGATCGTTTTAAAACTGTTGTCTCATTGTTGACACTCGTGCACTTCAGACTGCAGTTAGACGTCATTCTGTTCTATTTCTCTGTGCTTTTGAAAATCAGTCTTTTTGACTGTTATGGTTGTTCCTTGTTTGGCGCTACTATGAGAAGCCGAAAATTCGAAATTGAGTTTTCAACAGATCTTCACGTTTAAGAGTCCCCTGAACCCAAAAAATATGTTTTTGTTCATTGGTCTGTCTGTCTGTGTGTGTGTGAAGAGAATATCTCAAAAACGAAAAGAGGTATAATGTTGAAACTTAATATATAATAATTGTTGTGTACTATCTAGATGCGACAGCAAGCTTTTGAAGAAAATTGCATAACTGGTGTTTACTCCTGTAATTTTTCAGTTTTTTCGATTGTTTCAAAAACGGCTCGAACGATTTTTTTTCAAACATTCTCATTGCATTTTTAATGTGTATTGGTAGGTATTGATAAGCGATTTTCCAGTTGAATACCTCTAAAATGTTTTTTTTTGAAAATTTTTGACAAATGCTTAAAAATTAAAAATAAAATGTTTTCCTAATTACCTACAAGATCACTGTAAAAGGAAGTTGTGCGCTTGTATCATACCATATTTTTTATTGTTTTTTTAGCATCAATGTAACTACTGCCAATGAAATAGTTTTAATTTTCTGTCCTTTCCTTAATAAGGTTTCATACATTTTTGAGTCATCGTCATTTCTATAAATCTGTTCCGTTTTGATACCTACTCCGCGTTTTGTCCTGTTTACGAAAATCCTCTTACCTCGCTGATTCCAGTAATTTTCTTCAAGCAGTTCAAAGCTTCTTTAAAATCTTGCACTTTCCAATTTTCACCTAGTGTAGTAAATTTTTGTTTTATGGCTTGATTATTTACATTTTAAAACATTTTTTGTTGGGTAATTATTGCAGTCAATTATGTTGAAGAAAAATTCAAACATTCATAAAGAATATACATTCAGCCTTTTTACGAGCCTTCTTCGGTGTTAAAATTTTACAAATTTTTATATTGAATTTACATTGTATTTGAAATAAAAGTTTTGTTAGGATTGTGAGCTTACATATATTCAAAAGTTAGGTTATCCTACTGTTTATAAAAAAAAATTATTTGCATTGTGTATATGGATAGTATAGTGTGGTGGAATTATACACACCACTTCATTAATGCTAGGTACTCATGTAGAATACGTTATTGCTTCTCAATTATTACACGAATTTACTGTGTTAAGTGTTTTAATTAACACATGTAAATGTTCATAATAACACCGGAAACAGATTGATCATGATCCGTTGCAGAAACCAGAAACCTTTTGGGATTCTCATTATTTCTAATAATTCTATTTTCTAAGAGTAAGTTTTAGATTTAAGACCAAAATATTTAAAATATTAAAATTGAAAAAAATATAAAATTGGAAATTACCTTATTTTGTTTTATATTTTATAAGGTTTATATTTTTTTAAATTATGTTATGATATATTACGTTTAAATCATTTATGTCTGTTATAAGAGTATAATAAGTTTCACATTTTAGACCAAAACATATTTAATTTTTAAAATTGATAAATTGATAAAATTGTAAATTATTTTTATTTTTATTTATATTTTATTGTTTGGAATTTTTAAATTATGTTATGATAAATTACATTTAAATAATTATCTATATCTGTTTTGTAATTTATTTATTTTGGGCTTTTTTTAATGTGAATCATTTTATAAATTAGTCTTTTTCTTAAATTATTTTCTTTTTGTAATATTGTTGTATTACAATTGAAATACTGTATGATCGGAGAGAGCTGTATTAGGTTTATTCGTTGTTATTTATATTTTTATAGTTTTTATGTTGATTTATTCTTTTTTTAAATTTTGTTTTGTTTGGCCTATGTACTGTGCATCACAATTATTAGAGTTTAATTGATATATTGTATTAGTTTTCAATTCGTGTATTAGCTTACAGTTTAGTAAAGAAATGTTTGCTATTGCATTATGAGTTTTATAGCAATTTGAATTAATTATCTTTTTTAATAATTTGGATAATTTAGGAATATAAGGAAAAGTTATATATTTTGTTCATTGCTTTTTTGACTAATATGGTTAAATTCTTTTCCAAAAAAATTAGGTTGTAAGTTAATAGAATCATTTTTATGTTTAAGTCTATTGTTTGTATTCTTCTTGTATACATATATTTCCATTTATAAGTGTAGTGAATAATTATTTTTTTCTAACATATTTTTAATTTGTTTTAAATTTTCTTTGTGATTTTTTTCTGATGATAGTATAATTGCTCTGTCTGTTACGCCATATATTAAACTTTTTTGTATTTGAATGTAGTAAGAGAATTGTAATTTATATAACGGTCTGTTTTTATTTCCTTTCTGTACCAATTTGTTTGTATATTTCCATCTTGTTTTATTATTAGTGTCATGTCTAAAACGTTTATTGAATTATTACTGTTTCCTTTTTCTATTGTGATTTGCAATCTGTGGTCAATGTTATTAAATATTTTAAAAATATTATCTATACTTGATCTCAGTTGTGTAACCTCTGCGGAAAACTCAGTTTTAAGAAGAAAATCGAAAAGAGCAGAACCAATTTCAATTGATCCCCATCCGGCTTGATGTTCTAGCCACGTATAAAATATAGGTTTCTTGCTAGATATATCAGTCACGCAGAATGAATATACTGATAGTTGTTGAGCGTAGAATGCACCTCCTATTGACATTCTTGGAAAACTAATACTTGTTGTAAATCAAAGCATCATTTTGTGGAACTGCTTAGATCTGAATTTGTGTACTCATAAGAGAATTTAATAACTTTACCACAAGCCGTAATGAGTATATTTCTGCAATTTTTTGACTTTTTTAGTTACCACTTTATAACTTCAAACATAAGAGATAAAGAAGCGATAACGTGCATATAACAAACAAATACAATGCAAAAAATTCCCCATGTACGAAAAACTTTACAAAATTAAGTAGTAATTGGAATTAATAATCATTCTATACAGAACAATAAAAGCCAATAAAAGCATTATTAAGTAAAATTTTCCACTTTTTTTACCTTGAAGAAGTAGCCATTGCCGTTTGATGTGTATGAACACGTCGAACGATGTTTTAATTTCTTTAGAAAAATTTGAAAACAGTAAATTAAATTGAACATGCAGGACACTAAGTTCCAAAATATTTATCGAAATTAGGCAACACACTTTAGAATTCAAGAGTAGAAAGAGAAAGCTGATGCTCATAAACTAATCCTAAACTTTAGCTTGGGCTAGTTAATTACCGTATTCAAGATAACAGATCTTTACCTGGAAAGGTATATATTCTAGTTTTGCTCTCGTAGGTTCGTCATTTGCTTCAAGTAGCAGCTGTGGGTAATTCGGCGAAGAAAATTGTATTTATTTCTTCTTTTATTTCAGCGCTATCTTAAATGACCACATTACTGATCATTCACATTTTTAAAAAGCGCAACTTTGCTTTTTGAAGATGTATGCAAAGCTCCTCATTTGGTGTGTATTAATTATCAATTATTAAAAAGTGCACTTTTTCTATACTGAAGTTCATAAATATGAAGTAATGTGTTATTTTGTACCTCCTGCTAAATATAAAAAAGCAGTTATCAGTATTTATTCTTATTATGTTAAAATTATTGATACTCTTTAAATTAAATTATACTATTAAAACCCGTAGACACTGTACATGAAGTTTATAGTTGTAATATTATTTTTCATAAGCAGAACCAATTATTTCAATATACTCATGAGAGCAAACATTACATTTTGTCATTGTTATAAGTGATGTAAGGCTAACACATTACGTTTACTTTCCATGGGCAATCCTTATCGATAATTTAAGTGATCATACGGTTGGTACTGCATAAGTAGTTGCAGTTACAAAATTTTAATGACTTATTTACAAATAAACTACTCTAACAGTAAAAATTGGAATCAAATGTCAAGTGCATAATTACAATGGTAATTATCTAAAAACTAACAGAAATTCAATTTACATAAGAATGAACACTTCAGAAATTAAGTTAACACTAATTACTAAACCAATTGTAAACTCTGATTCTGAATACCAAGAAAAGTATCCCTAATTGGCATATTTCTTTTTCTTTTGGAATCTCTTAATTCCGGCAGCAAGGCAAACATATAAAATTCTTTTAATTTTGGCAACATCCTAGTTTGGTTGGGGTAAGATGACAAAATTGCAAAAGATTCTTTAAAAATATATATTTTTCTTATTGAAATATATATTATTTAGAAGCTAATATAGTATTCTATTTACATGTGTAATATTACGTTCTAAATAAATTTTCTTGTACTCAAATTTTCCATCTTTCCTTGCTATCGTCATCTTACCCAGATCTCCCCTATGTAAAGCGTGTACGGTTTTGGGGTAGACATTTTAAGGAGATATTACACATGATGGTAGAAAACCCATACGCTATTTTAAAATAAAAATTAAAGTTATAAGAGAAACTTATTTATTCACCATTTTTGTTCGGGTACTGCTGCTTTACATAAAGCAAATGCTGGAAGTTGAACTCGCCGCCTTATATACGTTTGTTTATACTTATCAAGTTATCAGTGTTAGTTAATAATTTCTGTAATTTTTATATAATATAATGACATTTTGTTGTCGTTTTCAATGATATATCTACATATATTCGCACTAGTTGAAATATGAGACTTTCTATTGACACTAGTGCTAATATGAAAATTTAGAACAACTTTGTAGATTTAAGTAAATTTATTTACTTTAAAAATCAATATGCAACTTGTTACATAAATAGCTATTTTGATACGCCAATATAAAAAATTACATTAAAACCGCCTTACAAAAATCAAATTTTTAATAATTAATTCTACTCGATTAAAAAACGTTCAAAATGTTTTGCTCCCTCCGTAGTACATAACCTTCGTTTATATCTTATTTCGATAATTTTATTATTAAGGATACAATCCAACTACTCCACGCTATAGGTGAACAACCTGTAGTATTTATATAGAAAGATTTCGTGTTACTCCTGAGACACCCTGTATATAATTCGGTGATAATTAGTGCTACGGATAATGTTTTAGAGCTCTTTTAATTGCCGTAGTAACGTACAAAATACAAATTATAATCTCTAAACGTACCGTGCCGTTCTATTTCTAAGTGCAACCTGTGCAGCATGCACTGTCTTTTTTTCCTCTTTTTCTTCAAACTGACAAAGATTTTTTCGACTTTGAACCCATATTTTAGCACTCACACTTCACTTATTTTTACTAGGTATAAATATAAGGACAGCTCTGCTGGAATAATAACTGATAAAAAAAGGTTCAGGGTCATTTCAATTCCCCCAACTGGGGGCGGGCTGCTATAGGGACCTTGCGTCCCTCTTCAGCCAAGAACAGGAATTATAGGATGGGTGAAAGAAAGAAGGGGTGGAGAATGGAAGAGAGGCCAGGACAGATGGAGAAATACTGCCCCGGCATTCGCCTCAGAGAAGGTACTCTGTTGACTCAGGAAAACCACCTAAAAACCTGAATCAGAGCAAACGGCCAGGGGAATCGAACCCGCGACCTCCCGAATGCTAAGCAGACATGGTAACCCCATATAACTCCGTCAAGATTTTATAAACCAACAATAGGCAGTCTATTAGTCATTGCAAAACATCATTATAAAACAATTTAAATAGAGGTTTGGAATTTTGGGTTTACCGGTAAGCGACCAACCAACCACCTATATGATAATCCTTTGGCTCCATTAATATTTTGTTTTCTCTACATAGTACCACTAATATAGAGCGGTTATGACGTGTAAACGAAATCATTTAAAATTACCTAGTATGGCTTGTTGTCTATCTTTAGGAGATTTTGAAAATGTTGAACCTGTTAGAAACGAAATCTAAAGTTACTAAACAGTCACCTTCAGTCAGAATTTAATCTTTTTCTTTGGCATCTGTACATATGTAAATCTGACTCTGGTGTCCACACATTGGTAGTTGGACTGCCAAATCCAATATTAAAGTCAGAATTTAAAATGCGGCTAAAAACTGCTACTGTTGTACCAATCACATAATTTGGTAATGTTGAATTCTGTTGATAAATAAATTCTTCTGGTTTTGTTTCATCCATAATGACTTTCACTGACTTTTATGTTACCTATGAATTCCTTTATCTTCTTTTTCTTGTCCATACTTTTATCTGAACGTTGGTCACCACCACGATTTTCTGCTATACCCCAACCACTTTTCATATTTTTAGTTCTACTCTGAATGCTGACTTCGGACGAGTTTATCAGTATCAAGGGGCAGAAACGTCCATTGTTCATAGGCCTGCTTTAGTTATGGTTGTTTTAATTTGGTTGACCGTTTTTATCTTCTCATCTTTGTTTTTTCGTTATTCTGGTTAAAATTTATATTACAAAAACAGTTGTTATAAGAAATAACCGAAATTTTCAACGTTCTGTATATGTAAGTATGATATTGCTTTAATTTGTTCATATTATGTGGGTTATATTAGTATTAGGTGGGTACAGCATTTAAATTATTTATTAATTAATATTTTATTATTATTGTTGTACAATATTAGTAGGCATATTATTAGTTAAATTTATTTTTTTATAACGCAGTTTGTTAAAAACCTAACATGCAGTCTTCGACATAGAAAATTGAAATTCAGGGCAAAGTTATACACAGCCAAGGTCGAGAAATTATTGCCAATGTTTGAAATGTCATTTTAGCCAACTTTAAAGTGTGACAAGATACCAAATTTTATTCACATCCGTAACTACCAAACATAGACAAAATAGAGCACTTGCTCCTCCAGGATATTTTTTATTCATTTATTGTTCACTGAAATGTTAAATAGCGTTTAACATGATCGCGTCCTCGAATGTTAAGATACATTTAACATGCATCCACTCATTTAACATGCATGCACTATAGCAACATCACACATATTCATGGTAGTCCGATTTCGATTTAGCAGTTTTTAGTAATTATTATTAATTCAAAATGATTGCCTCAATGAACAATAAACTAATGAACGCATTTCGAGGGGTAACCGTTTTAACATTTCTCACATAAATTACCACTCTCGCTTCGCTGCGCTCGCTCCAGCGGTAAAAATATGCTCGAATGTTAAGACTGGGTTACCCCTCTTAATACGTTAATTACTATGATTTTACCCTACATTAAACACGGTTTTTATATTTACAATTTTCCAAAATTTTAAAAATGGCTGATTTTAGGGCTAATTTTAAAACTTCTATCTGCTGAAATTTAAGATTTCTCTGAAACAATAATTGAATGTCTATAATTCATACTACTACAGTGTGCAATATCAGTTTTAACAGCATCATCAAAATTAAAATTAATTGTAACCCCTACGCTACGCCACTGGTAAATTCCCGACGCGCAGATTGTTGATGACGTATGAGTATTTCTCTATTCACGGGCACTCTACTCCAGAGTTTTGTACTTTACGCTAATTCCATGATGCTTTTCATTCTCAGGTTTCCTGCTTGTTTTTTCTCTAGGTGTATTAACTTGTCATTATAGATGGGTCAATTTCGTATGTTGCCTTACTTTATCTGCGTGTTTATTAACTTGTTATTATTAACTGAGAAGCAAGAAAATGGAGATATATTTTAGGAGGACGAGATATATATCATTTGACTCAGCTTGCAGAGTAGATTCCAAAAATATATAGAAACCGGAAATCGGATGTCTTTTCCGAGGTCGACTTCCGGTCAATTTTTTTTTAACTTTTAACTTTTTCCTTTATAGCTCCTGTAGTTTTTGAGATATTTAGCTCAAATTTGGAATACAGGTTACGCTGCAGGGCTTACATCATTGAGCATATCAAATGGTTGTGAGAATCTACAGGGAGATATTTTTGTTCTCTTGCAGTTTTTTCGTATCTGCAACCGTTATCGAGAAAAAAAGTATAAAAACGATTTTCTGTAATTTGCTACACAAAATTTAAATTTTTAAAATGGTTTTAAACGTTAATTAAGTGCTAATAAGTACACGGTAGCAATTTATAGATTAGTTCAGGCACATCAGTTTTGAGTTATTATAATTTTTACCGCTACAATAACTTTACAACACATACGAGGGCTGTTCAACATGTTATCTACTTGAAATAAAAATGAATTTAATGAAATTAAATATTTTTTGCCACTTGTAAAGCTTTGCCCGACAATATTGCAGTTCTTGAAATGATATCCTGTTACAAGGCGTAACGCTCAAAAAATAATAACTAAAGTAATGGGCAAGTAGTCAGAAATCAATAATAAAAATCAACACTCATAACCTCAAAGTTCTGCAAACTTAGCTTATCAGTTTTTTTGCCTGCTAATTTCTACCCTCTTATGGCTCCCGCACTCAAAGTCGCCTACAATCAGAGCTGGGCAAATTACTTCATAAAAGTAATTAATTACCAATTCCCAATTATTCCGCAATGAAGTATTTAAATTACGCGGCTTTCAATTACTCAAATGAAATAGTAATTCAATCATCAATTACTTTGTAGTTGTAATTGCACAACATAAATTACTTTTTCAATTACTTTCACTAGAAATAGTCGTATAAGTACTTATTTGTATTTAGTAGTATTTAGAGAGCAAAGTGCTAGTGCATCGTTTTAAACGAGCAAATTGAACTTAATAAATAATTATTATCAACCAATATTGTATAATGAAGCTATTTGCCAACTGTTGTGAGAAAAATTAACTATCTACTTGCCGCAGACATATTTTTGACTTCTTACACAATAATTATTAGTAAACTACAGTGCTACATCCTGCACAGTATACACTACACAAGACCTAACACGTGCACATCTCATCTTTAACATATGCGCCTGCACCAAATATCTTTTTGCTGATGCACAAAACTAGCTGTTGTCCGACTAGTCATAGGAAATCATAAATTATACTTATATTGCTCCAGGACTGCTTTATTGCCATTTCCTTAACATGAAACTTAATAAGGCCTTATTTTACTTTTTGCGTTCTGACCATTTAATATCTTTTATCTACTCCAGTGAGATAAATAAATCATTACGTCACTCATTTGACACCATTTCCGTTAGGTAATGAAGCTCATTACACCACTCAGTTATGTAATGGCTTTATTACCTAACTGAGTGGTGTAATGGCTTTATTGCTAAACTGCATTTCTCTCAATGCATTTTTCTCAATTTTGGGCAGTTGTAGATAAATTTTGTACAATACATGTGTGATAATGCATCATTAATGTACTTGTGTGCTTACATAACTCGTGCTACGCACTCGTTTGTAACTTACACCCAAGTATATTAATGATGATCTTATCCCATTTATATAGTAAATAACTATTATCGGTTTCAGGATATTAAGCCTTTGTTTACATATACAAAAGTAGGCTGGTAACTAAGTCATAACTGTATCTGTACGGTAATAGTCCTTTACCGTACATGCCAACCATTACCATACTGCAACAGCTGTATTTGTACAGTAATACTCCTTTACTGTACATGGCAACCATTGCCATACTGCATCCGATAAACTATTGAACAAACCAGGGATGTTACAAATCATAATAGCCTTAGATGTCTTAAAATCCTCGCTTTTCGAGCTCGGATTTGAAAAAATATCTGCGGCAGTTATGATACTCATAACATTCCTAGATATGTTAAGAGGTAATACAGGCCAGTAATTTAGTTAATTGCAGTACCAGAAAGTCATTCAATTACCACAAGTAATTTAAATACTTACAAAGTAATTTAAATACTTTAGAGTAATTTAATTGTTCAAAAGTAATTGAGTAATTGAATGTAGTAATTAATTACTTTCAGAAAGTAATTGTCAAATACTTTTAAACAAAGAAAGGCAATTGCCAATTACAATTAGCGTATTTTGAAAAGTAATTCAATTCCAAGACAGATCAACAAAATGGAATTTAATTGGTAAAGTAATTAATTACTGTCCAGTTCTGCCTACAGTGTGTTAGCTGTCCATTTCTTTCAATTAGAACTAGCTAAATTTCATCCTATAAAACATTTGGACAAAATGCATTTTGAACGTCTTTATGTGCAGGAGAAAATGCATATTAAATGTCCAAGGCACTTTTACAGTACCTACATTTTGAGTACGATAGAGTGGATTTGGAACGCCAGGATAATGTTAATAAATGCGCCTTTACATAACGATTACAACGCCACCTTAAACTAAAAATTTTAAGATTTGGACAAAAAGCATTTTATAGGTCTCCCCTCAATTATGATGTCTTTTTTATTATTTTTAGCAATTAATTTTAAAAATAATAGCTTGGATTGTAAATTTAAAAAAAAACCTTTAGTAATCATTATTTGGGTAGGTATTTAATAAAAGTTTTCTGCATCTTTGTGAGAAAATTTCCCATCTACGACTAAGATTGTGTTTGTAAATTCGTAATTGTAAATTGTGAAATAAAGAGAATTAAAAAATGAATCCGAATTGATGCAAAAAGTAATTGTATCATTTAAAAAAAATAAAGATAGCGGTGCTGACATAATATTGTGCAGTGAAAAAAACACAGTTGACTGTACAGAATTATAAATCTCTAGGTCCTATTAAAGTTCTGTAATGATTTTTTTTCTGCTATATTATATGGCATCAAAAATATATGCAAATATGGTAAGTGTTCCTTCACCCTGTATTTATTATGTCAGTAATTGAAAAATACATATTTGTATATTTTGAAAACTGGTGTGCCACTTTAGTCCATAGAGTAAAGTAAAACGGCCGACTGTCAATATCCATTCGTTATTAACAAAATAATTTTATTCAAATCAAGGAAGAAGATTATATTAACTGAAAAGTTTACAAATAATAAAAAGGAATTCATCTTTAATACCTCAAAGTAGGTAGTTTTTCTCGATAATGATGACGCAATTAACCTAGAAGGAGCACACTTCGAAACTATCAAATGTTTCAATAGCAACTTGAATTTTCTAATAAGTATGACTAATACCGGGTGTCTTAAAAATAATTACATCTGGTAGGTTTTGAATTTTGTTTGCATGTAAATCTTTATGTGCCGCTAGATCGTTATTGGTATTGCATTATGAGAAATTCAAAGCATACTACATCCGGTATATATGTTATTGTGGATACAAGAAAATCTTTTACAGTGCAGTAGAAAGAAAAGCTTTGTATGTAGCTCGTACATAATCAGACCTTATTTTACTTGTCTTCTTTATCGCTACGCTACGCTTGCTCTGCCATAAAATAGACTCGTTCAGTAAAGTCATTACAAACATATTATGTACCTACTTGATACATATATAACTATAATAGCTACAATTAAGATAAAATACTTTTTAGTCACGTATTGAATGGCCATACAGGTAGAAAACCCTAATAGTTATTTAAAAACCAAGTAGATTAACACACGAGTTAGTTACAATATTTTTTTGGTTTTTCATTAGTAAGATATGATCTTATTAATTTGAAGAAAATCTAATTTTATTCCATGAAAAGAATTTGACACTCAAAGTTTTTACATTAATGGTATCTGTGATTACCTATACCAAAATCGTCTATTAATAAAAAAAATCATTCATTAATAGGGGTTTAAATAAACGATTTTGAAAATGGTTCATTAATAAGGGTCATTAGTAGACGATTTTCTATACATTAATGAAACCAGTAAATGAACGATCAACGGAAAAGGTATTTTTACTTTCTTTTACTTTGTATAATATAATACCTAATCCTGATTCTTCTCGAACTCGATTGGGGCAATGGGGGGCAGCGCCCCCCCCCCCCAAATTTTGAATTTAAAGTGCAAGTGCAGCATTTTTTTGCAATTTAGGTTTAAAAATTTCGTGAACTCTTGATTTTGCCCCTCCAAAGTGATGCCCCAAGTTACGCTCATGTCCGTTTTCGTGTCTTCTCGTTCAGAAAAGTTGTTTTCGAAGTGATCTATGTCTGTCAGTTTGTAAGCCTGTCAGTTTATTAGTTGTCAGTCTAACTGTGTCCTCTACAGCCTAGATGGTTTAATTGATCAGCCTCAAAATTTCTATTTCTGTTTTTAATGTAAATTTGGAGATCCCTGTAATTTTTGGGTAACCGGAAGTAGTACTCTTATTTTTTTGTTTTTCCGTAAAATTTTATAATTGTTTGATAAAAATTAATTTTTATAGAACAAGATGATATATTGTGTAATTATATACAACTTTTGTTCAAACACATTATAAGAATAACAGTTTTTCGAAAACTGGCAAAATTAAAGTTTTACAGGCAGTAAAAGAAAGTCGTGTGGTGACCACACTTTATTTTTTTCATATAAAAATGCAAGCTAGAGAAATCATTAACAACAAGCATTGTTACTAGATTGCATTGTGTTGGTACATAAACTTGTGGTTATTATTTTTGCAACGAGGTTAGGTTTCATGTTGATTGGTTGACACAGTAATTATTTTATTGTCCTTAGTGCATTACCTACCCTATTACTAGTTAAAAACAAATTTTAAAATCACATTTCAAGTTTATAATAGCCCAAAATACAATTTAAAATAATGAAATGTCAACCTGTCGACATGAAACCTAACCTCACTGCAAAAATAATAACCACAAGTTTATGTACCAACACAATATATACAGCCTAGTGACAATGCTCGTTGTCAATGGTTTTCCTAGAATTTCGGAATTTGCGATTCTATATGAAAGAAAAATGGACTATATTTGCCCCCCCCCCCTCCGCGATATATTCTATGATGGGGCGGCGCCCCCCTTGCCCCTCCTGTTCCTGCGTCCCTTGTTACGGTACAGTTGTTTGTACTTGAAAAATTATTGATGCTAGTCTGCAGAGGTTAGTTTGAAGAATCTAAATTTAGCAATAAAAATGTTTTAGTAATCTGTTTTTGTGTACTAAAATCTTGCTGTTTAATGGGAATTTCGCCACCATAAAAAATTTAAATGATAAAAATCGAACGTGTGAAGGTACAATCTGTCCTGGATATCAAGGAATTAATAATTAAAACTAAAAATGAACAAGGAAAACTTAGATTTTTCTATGTAAAAGCTTTTATGAACGGTTTATCATTCTAGTAAAATAATGTTAATTGTTTAATTTTGCATAAGTTTGTTCTAAATCTTCAATTTTAAAATTACTATTATTTTTAACTATTATTTTAAAACTCCTGACAATTATTTACACACATGCTAATACAATTTTAATTATTTAAAGTATTGTGCCTACATTTTTTGTATTTTATCTTTCATTACCTAATACGAAAATAGGTGTAGGTCATCATATAAAATTTAAAAACTTAAATATTGAATATTCTGCTAGGAATTAAGTTTTTTCTATTATTAAATTAAATAGAATTTGTCAAAGCAACGATTTTCACATTATTATTTTTTTTAATTAATAAAATAATTCCATGAATCAACATATAGCACGTTTTAATTAAAATTTTATTTTTTAATGAAAAACCAAACGCTCCAATATCATTTATTCAGCAGGCGTAAACAAAAGAACGCAGTAATTTGGAAAGCGCGCCGTCATTTAAGCCCTTCTGCATCTAATTACATTTTCCTAGAAGCCGAAACCTCGTTCCTAAAGCCGCCCGAAACCGGTCCGCGTTTTAACAGTGTACTGTTTGATTTGAACAAAACCTTAGTAAAGTAACAGCCGCCGGTGGAACGGCTATGTACCTCCAATACATAAGGGGAAATAAATACATGGCTCTCTTTATGTACCGCTCTCTCGCAACGACTGTCGGATGGGAACTCAGCAGTCTGTCGAGCGAAATCGCGGTGTGCCATGGAATAACATTACACTAACGATAACGCAGTGTTTTCGGGTACGTGCGGCCGGAAAATTTTGAAAAGCCGTCCAGGCCGCATCCCCAGTGTGTTTTCGTGCATTTCGAACCCCTTCGCGGCGCAATTTCTCCAGAAAACCGGGAAAGTCGTGCGTGAACGGGCGCAAAGTTAGGTTATGTGGCGATTAGGTCGGTAATCGCGTGCCTCGAACTGTCTCAGTGCACTTATTTTGGAGTTTTTGAGTGTTTTCGACGTGTTTCGGGGACGGTTGTCGCCGCGGCCAGCGCAGTTGCCTGTTGAAAAAAAAGAAAATTCGCCGGAAAGTCGAAATAAACAATTAAGCAGTGCCGCGGAGTGTTAGAACGTCGCAAACAAGTGACTCTCACATCGTTGTAGCCGCTAGGAAACAGCTGAAGCCGACTTGCAGTGACTTTTGTGAAAATGTGAGATACTTCAACGGCTTTGGCAGTTCCGCAGGGAAATCAGGTAATTATTGGGCGATTTGCCAGATTGTGCGTTTTGCGCGATTACGTCAGTTGATTGTTGCCGCGCGTAGTGGTCATAGCTGCCCTTTTTCGCTCAGCCGCTTTGCTTTTGTAAAGGTGGTAGGCATACTGCTTCACGTAGAGCTTTCGCTTATTTATTTTTGATTTTGGGCATTTGCGCGCACCTATCGCAATAATGCATCCCATTTTATTCCCTAATTTTGATTAGTTTTTAATGGACAACTCGTTTAATTCGCAAAAATATGACAGGCAGGAACATTCACAGTTACCTTCAGCAAACCACAAAATCTTGCATTTGGCTTAAACAAAACTAAAACAATTCCAAAGTGATTCGCCCCTTTCGTCTTTCTCTCCCACGTGTCGCCCGCCCTTGCCCCTCTGCATCTGTGGATAACAATAATGTGGAATATCGATTGCATCAACAAATTCCGGACATTTGGCATTTAACATTGTAAAAGTCAGGAGAAAGTCAGGATTAACAACCTGGCCCGGATTATTTTTAGAACTAATCCCTCAAAAATGCGTGCTGAATTGTCCACTACTTCCACACAGGTTTTAAATATACTTAAATGGGTTCCAAGTCACCCTATCGGAGGTAATTAGGGATGATAGGGAAGAAAAGGGTGCCCGATGTATTTCAGATTTTGCACTATTGTGCCATGCCATTGGGTGAATACAGAAATTATCTATAGTCGACCTAGTATATGTTGGTATCCATTACATACGAATCTAATTGTTAGTTCTAGTCTTAATAATCAAAAGAATTCAGATTTGTTTAAATTCGTTGTAAAAGTTGTTCTCCATAGCGATTAGTACCTAATTCAGAACAGATTTTAGCGTGCCGCATTCACTTGTTTTAATTGTGGAAGAAACGCTTTAATTTATATAGCGGGTGTCTTAAAATGAATTACATCTGGTATGCTTTGAATTTCCCATAATGCAATCTAAAATTTACTTGAAATTGGCAAGACTGTAAGTCTATGTCAAATTAGAGGTTAGCAGATTTTGCGTCAGTCTGTGTCAAAACTGACGCAAAACCTAACCTACTTACCTTGAATTTGACATAGACTTACAGTCTTGCCAATTTCAAGTAAAATTTTAGATTGCATTATGGGAAATTCAAAGCATACTAGATGTAATTCATTTTAAGACACCCGTTATAACTGTTACAGTTAAAGTCTAATCCTCTATTATTGTGTAGAATATCTACTTATTCCACAGAATAACAGTTTCATGTAGTTAGACTATAAAACAAAACATTCTACATAGGTATTACTAGCTAAAGTATGATCAAAAAATATTTGCATCTGGTATGCCTATTGAATAGTGCCTAATGAATGCAACTAACATGTGAGCAAACGAAAATGAAATGAAGCTTGGCTTTGAAATATTTGTTTGTGTTGGTGGTACTGTAAGTCTATGTCAAATTCCAGGTTAGCAGGTTAGGTTTTGCGTCTGTTTTGACACATATTGACGCAAAACCTAACCTGCTAACCTCGAATTTGACATAGACTTACAGTGCCACCAACACAAACAAATATTTCAAAGCCAAGCTTGCTTTCATTTTCGTTTGCTCACATATTACTTTTATACTTAAATGTTAGACGTGGCATTTAATTGTTAAGCAACTTATAGTTGCATTCATAAATTAGGAACTATTTCATAGCCATACAAGATGAACATAATTTTTTTTCATGCTATAGATATTGTATAGAAAAACTAAATGGAGGACAGGCTGTTCATGAACAAGGACAGTTATCGGAGCTGTAACAAGTGAATCGCATTTTAACATGTTACATTTTGAAATATACAGGGTGCCCTAGAAATATGTGTAAGGTAACTAGGACCAATCGAGGTAAAAATGTGACGTCAAACAGTTGACACTTTTCTCACACCCCTTCCATTACTTACAAAGTTATTTAACCATACCCTAATTGTTTTGTACAGGTTAGACCTTGTTAACAAACGACAAAAACCATTCAATCCTGCTCTCAAAATTTTGTGTCAGTAATGATCTGTGACAAATGCAGAATTGATTTAGTTGTTTTCTTCCACTAACTAGGGTGGTTTCTAGCAGCTGCTGGCTGCGTTCTTCGGTTACTGTAAGGTAGAACCCTAGGAAATAAAAATCCACTTTTTTAGATTATTACGGAGACAAAAATGAGACAATTTTTGAAAAAACAACGAAGTGATCCAAAAGTTCTATATATACCTATATATATCCAGGCTTAGGATAATTGTATTTTTATATTTTTACTATTTTTAAAATAAATGCATATTTTGAAGGCTGCTGCATATTTTTAAAAACTTTGATTTTTAGTTGCATAAAATGTAATGATTTTGAAAGTTTTAACTACTTTCAAATCAGAACAGCATGGAAAACGCATCTGTTGACATTTTTGGTTAAATATTGGTAATTTTTAAGATTAAGCATTTCCGGTGATCCAGTCTAAACCAGTTTGTTTTTCATGTTGAATACTTCCCTAATGGTAGTGTGCTACTTTATAAATATAGCAAGGTTGAAAATGTAGCTTCAAAAAAAGTTCAAGTTACTTTGCATATGTAAACAAAAAGACATCTGAGCAATATTAAAAAAAAATGCTAATAGACATCAACAATGCCAAAACCAGGACCACACCATTCTGAGTTTAATTATGATTTATGTAAAGCCCTTATTTATATTATAAAAATCACAGTATTTCTAGAGAATTGCATGAAGCGAGATATTCCTCAAGAAATCAACATTAATAAAAAAAAATGCGTTTCTGACTTGCATATTGAACATTGAACCAAATTAGGGAAGGATCATATTTAAGTGCATATTTTCGGTTTTTTACGTGCAGATTTGCCTACATATATTCCAATTTTTAAGTGGATATTTATCCTAAGCCTGCCATTATCATATTTAGCGGTACTTATATCAGCCATGTTCACAATTTAGCAATTATTTGATTTACATTGAAATTTTTCAAAAAAATTCTTAATTTATCTCGATTGGCCCTATATCAAAAGATGGTAGGTACTATTAAAGGGAAACAAATGAAGAATTCTTACATTTTAGCTTTAGCTTTATTATGTGTAATATGGTTTTAGCATTTAACTAAAAAGGGGTATAAGAAAAAAACATGCATTGTACTATCTATAACAAAAACAAACTGGGACAGTTAATATGTTCGGTTGTTAATGTGACTGCTTTAATATGTATATTTGCTAGGTTTTTAATTGTCAAGTTGTTTAGACGTTGCTATGAAACAATAGTAATTTGTATACCCAGGTTCTGAACGAGTTCTGAAGCGTTCTGAAGTTTAACTTTTTATCACGAATGTGGATTTGGTTGCCTTAAGCCACATGAGGAATAAAAATCTGGTGTGATACATCCACACAACTTCCTTTTACAGTGATCTTATAATTAGGCAAAAATTGAATTTGAATTTTTTAAGCATTTGTCAAAATTTTTCGAAAATTACAAACCGCAAAAAATAGAGCGTTAGGCGAACAGACAAATTTTCTCTGAAATTTTAAGCTGAATTCAAAAATGTAATAATATACCGGGTGTTCGATTTAGAATATGAGTTAATAAAAAAAGAAAAAACAAAAGAATCCCATTTTAGAGGCCTTCAACGGAAAATCACCTATCTCACATCAATACACATTAAAAATGTTAAAAAAATTTAAAGTTTGAAAAAAATCGTAGAGCTGTTCTTGAAAAATTTGAAAAAACTGAAAAATTACAAGAGTGCACACCATACTTCCAGTTATGCGATTTTCTTCAAAAGCTTGCTGTCGCATCTAGATAGTACACAAAACGTATATATGAAGTTTCAACGCCATACTTCTTTTCGTTTTGAGATACTCTGTTCACACAGACAGACACACACACACACAGTCAGACAGACACACACACACACACACACACACACACAGTCAGACAGACAGACAAGCCAATGAAGAAAAATATGTTGTTTGGGTTCAGGGGATTCTGAAACATGATCTGTTGAAAACTCAATTTCTAATTTTTGGGGTGAATCCATTACTTGCTTTATTGCAAAAGGAAGTAAAAAGGAGCTTCAGTAACGACATTGTTTTTTTTTAAATCGAGAAATTCTGAAATTACAACATTTCAACCCAACTTTTGTAGGTTATGTTGACGTCGGTTGACGTTTATCTGTCGCCCCGCCACCTACAAAAAATCGTAAAACAAGGAATTACTTCACTGCCGATTTCGACGTTCTTCACTATCGATTTCGACGTTCTTCACAGTCAATTAAAACAAATTTATCGTAAACATAATTGTGTAAAGCCTCGTTTAATCTAGTGCTAAAACCTCTATCGAGGGTCTTTATCTTGTATAGTACTTATCATCAGTATCTGTAGACGAATAACTCTTAATTGAAATAGACCAATAGGTGACATGTGTTAAACCAATAAATGACAGTTTCTTAACTGGCAATTTTTTTTAAGACATAACAAATTCCCCTCTCTGCTGAAAATTTCTGATTGAGCAACTCTACCAATCTCGTCGTCAATAGATGTAGAAGAGATGTCCTGTCCATTTGTTATAAATCCTCTCCTTTCGTCCCCTGACTTCAATATATGAATTTTTCTCTTGTACCACACATACACACAGAGATTATTATATTTTTTACACAATATCAGTTTCCATCAGAAATTCTAAATTTACAGGTTGCAACGGTAAATCATTATTCTCATTATTTACATTTTCAAAACCTTCATGCTATGGACAGGAATCACCTTCGGAATCACCACTTCCTATTTATTCTACTGATTCGGAAGTTGTTGAGTCAATGTCCTCCTACCTTGTTCATCTGCATACAATGGACAGGATCACCACTTTCTATTTATTCTACTGATTCGGAAGGTGTTGAGTCAATGTCCTCCTCTCTTGTTGGAGTCTAGGAAAATTTATCCAAAACAATTCATCGAATGCAATTAATCAAAACGCAATTCATCGAAACAACAATTCATTGAAAGGACAATTAATCACCACTTTCTATTTATTCTACTGATTCGGAAGTGGTTGAGTCAATGTCCTCCTTTCTTGTTCGAGACTAGGAAAATTTATCCAAGACAATTCATTGAATGCAATTAATCGAAACGCAATTCATCCAAACAACAATTCATCGAAAGGACAATTAATCGAAATGCAATTTATCGAAATACAATTCACCGAATCAACAATTCATCGAACAGAAAATTCACACATACACACACAGATTATTATACTTTTTATACAATATCACTTTCCATCAGAAATTCTAAATATATAGGTTGCAATTGTAAATCATTATTCTCATTATTAACATTTTCAAAACCTTCATGTTATGGACAGCAATCACCACTTTCTATTTACTGTACTGATTCGGAAGTTGTTGAGTCAATGTCCTCCTTTCTTGTTCGTCTGCATGCCATGGACAGGAATCGTCACTTTCTATTTATTCTACTGATTCGGCAGGTGTTGAGTCAATGTCCTCCTGTCTTGTTCGAGTCTAGGAAAATTCATCGAAAACAATTGATCGAAACACAATTCATCGAAACACAATTCATCGAATTGCAATTAATCGAAACGCAATTCATCGAAACAACAATTCATCGAAAGGACAATTAATCACCACTTTCTATTTATTGTACTGATTCGGAAGGGGTTGAGTCAATGTCCTCCTGTCTTGTTCGAGTTTAGGAAAATTCATCGCATGCAATTAATCGAAACGCAATTCATCGAAACAACAATTCATTGAAAGGACTATTAATCGAAATACAATTCATCGAATCAACAATTCATGGAACAGAATATTCATCGAAATTTTGCATTATAGGATTGTCATCAACTTTTTTAAGGATAACATTATTTTTTGTTTCGAGTGTAATTACACCGAACAAATGTTAGGGAATTGCAGCATGTAAGTATGTATTCTTATTTTTTTTTTATATATTTAAAGGTTATACCAAATTTCGTTGGTAAGGGTGTTTATTTTCACAATCATAATGAGCAGGAATACGAATGGTAAATGATGAGCACGACAGAAGCAAAATAATGGTCATTCTTGAAATCGCTTGAAATGTAAGAATAATTGCTTCCGACCTCTATAAATATGAAAAAAAAAAACAAAAAACTTAACTTAATACGCCAGCGACATGGTTCAAGTCCTAAGCTTTGATAAAGTGTGAATGGAAGTTCGAGTGGATTTGTTCGAAATAATTAAACTCAAAATTAAAAAAAACTAAATATATTATAAAAAACGTGATGAAATCCTTACAATGCGAAATTTCGATGAATTTTCCTTTCTATGAATTGTTGATTCGATGCATTGCATTTCGATAAATTGTATTTCGATTAATTGCTCTTTGGACGAATTGTTGTTTCGATGAATTGCGTCTCGATTAATTGTATTCGATGAATTGTGTTTCGATGAATTGTTTTCGATGAATTTTCCGGTAACGGTCTTGTTCGTCTGCTTTTATACTTTCTTCTTTTTTTTCAGCTCTGTTCTTCAGCAGCTTTTTGTTTCTTTAATTTTTAACCGTTTTTGTTCTCGTTCTTCCTTTTTCTTAGCTTGTATATCAGCTTCTATCGCATATGCTAGTACGGCAAGGATTTCTATTCTTTCTACCCTTTAAGATGGCCAAAATAGACTGGCTTAAATGAAGACGATATAGTAGGATCTGGATTGGTTGTAGACTTCTGATTTCCATAATGTATTTTCTTTTAATACTGGTGTCTGAAATCTAGATGGTTGTGGTTGTTTTAGTGCAGCTATATTTTCAGATGCTGGTGGTTCGGCTGCAATACTTTCATCTGATGGCAACATCTCTGTTGATTATTTTTCTGAAGTTTTCGGAATTTATGGCGGGGGTGGGGGCTGAAGAGTACCACGTAATAAATTGATGCCCTTACAGTAATATTTATGATTACTGTGTTTCCAAATATTGTAGAGAGACAATTCTCCATGGGTCCTTTTCAGTCACCTTCACTATTTTTAAACAGTAATACTGTTTCCTCACCAATCTCATTCTCTAAATATAGAAGAAATATTTTAATATCATTTATACTGTTGGCGTGGGAGTATTTAGTGGCAAATAAGCTTGTCGATTTCCAAGATACTAGCCCGCATTTCTTCGTTTTGTAAGATTGAAGTATTACTTTTTTCCATAACTTCTTGAAGAAGTGGACGATGTTTTCTTCATCTTCTTTTCCGTGCGAGCCATTCTCTAGTCTTGCACCCGCAATGTCCGGGACTTGAATAAAGTGAGTAGCGTTAGGATATAACGCAATCAACATTACACCATTCTTCGCGCAAAATTCTGACAAGTGTGGAGACCGTCAAAGAAGAATACAACAGGAAGATGGAGGTTGATTGCCCAGACTGATGGCACTGCCTCAGCGATCGGTACCGGTATTCTCTTATATCAATATACAATTCTTGAAGGATAACGGCTAGTAAGACAATTATTTTTTCTTTTTTATCATCAGCCTTGTTCAATAAACTGATTTGCTGCCCTTTTCAGCCAATACTTTACCACCTTTGGGGTTCCTGTATAGAAGGCAGCTTTATCTGCATAAAATACTCTTCATGAATTTTTCATCACGTCGACTATTCATGTAGAACCATACCTCTTTAAACCATTAGCGCTAAATTTCGATGGTCACATTTTTTTAGAGAACGAGTTCAGGTTTGGTAGATCTTATCTGTAATTCTGCGATTGCCGGTTCGAAACAGTTTATTCCTTTTTTTTCCTGGTGCTTTTTCCAACTACAACCTATTTATACTATCCTGACAACAGTGGTGGAAACCAGCCCTGACCATGGCAGTTGCCCTACCAGAATGTGTTCTTGTTCAGTGGTGAAAACACCATTTGGGCCCATTATTTTTTACTGGCAGCTTTCCCTTAACTTTATACATATTTCTGCAGTTTCCGTAACAGAATTTGCTTTCTAACATCATCTGTGGCATCACGCATGGTCTGTTGGGAGTATTTCATAGTTTTTTGTTGCTGGTTTGGCATTTGTAAACAAAACCGAAGAATTTTAAAGTACAGAACAGGGTATCACAAACTATTGATCTAAACTTACGATAGTTTTTAGATCTCAATTGTATGTATATGATTGTATCTCATTGTTTGCAACCACAGTGGTTTGTCTTTCTGTTTCCGTCCTTCGTAAACCCATTTTTACCCATTTAAAAAAAATACCCATGTTGTTGCATTTCAATTTCCAAACAGGATGCCAGTGAGCTGGTACTGGTACGTCCAATCTATTTTTTTCCGCGTCTGATTTGGTCTATTTCCCACGACGAATTTCATATTTCTACTGTAAATTTATAATTAAGAAAAATCTGTCCATTGTGACGTTCCTCATTCATTTTGATATAAGGTTCTTGAACATTATATACTTATGATAACCATAAAGAAACGAAGAAATAAGACGCAAGACAAATGCGGAAGATGTTATAAAAAGAATAGCTCATTTGAAATGGAGGTGGGTTGGACACGTCGCCAGACAGAAAGAACTAAGGTGGACAAAACGGATTTTGGAATGGACACCCAGAAGGAATAAAAGAAGTGTAGGTCGTCCGCAAGCTGAGAAAGAATAAGAAGAAGAAAGACAACCATAATTACTTAATTAAGTAGTTGCATGGAGATACTTACATCTAAATTTTCCTGATTGGCAATCAGTCATTCAATGGCAACCAAAGGCTGTTAATCACCGTGTGTGGTTTTCGAAGAAACATGGTTATATTCCTTCCTCTCAGTTTCTTCCTCTGTATTATGTCATCAATTTTGAGGAAATGTAGCAAGCACATACCTATGATATAATTTGACAACACTTCTTTTGTAATCCGGCTGGTGTGTCCCCGCTCCAGGTTCAGGCACCATAGTTCTTATTTTATTTGCAGAAAGAACTCCCAACCAAGTCTTTTTTCAAATGAACGTTACAATTTTTTTAGCATCACGAGCCAGAAAAGGGGTTGAATTTATTGTATTTGCGCTCGGGTAATTCTTGAACTTGTTTAGCAACTATGTTCCATAGGGTATTATCGACACCCTCCTTATATTCCTCACCATTTTGCGTCTTATATTGTACCCCCCAATCTTCAGAATGTTCATAATTGCTTCAACGGATCTCCTGTTGTCCAGTACATGATTTCTTTTACCACACAATGCGCTAAACTGTCTCCAGACGTCACACCTTTCGTAACTAGTTATGAAATGGAGGTATTTCATGAAAAGTTCTTTTTTACATCAAATTGACATGCGAAGAAGCGAAAGCGCACCTTCTTGATTTTCAATACATGGACATTTATTTTACATGACATTTATAATTACCTACATCTGTTTAAAGTTTCAAGGACCATTTTTTGTTAAAACTAGACTAAATCTGGTATAAAACACGTTTAGGAAATACCTCCTTTTGTGTAACTTGCATTAGGCATTTTCCGCTGTAACTGTAGCATAGCATAGAAAATAAGGAGAAGTAAAAAGAAATACCGTATGGATATATCAGTTTTTATCTCGGTTTTTATATACTGACCTCCAACTCTCAATTGTCAGAAAGGTGAAATCCTCCTAATATATTACACGTTTCCTGGCAATACCACTACTATACATTTTTACTAGCAAACAGTGAAACACCACATTGAGACGTATGTAGGAGCTCTATGTTGACATGGTTTAGTGTTTAGTGAAAATAATATAAAGTCAGCTGCAGACTCTGGAGACGTTAGTTAGCCTTGGGAACTCTGGATTACATTTTTGGTATTCTTTAGTGATATCACTATTTATTTTTGCTGAGTCATATTTTTTCTTCACTGACATATCCGTGGAAGAAACTTCAGGTAGACGTAAAATCTGTCAAAATAGCATCCATTTTACACCAACTTGAGTTGAAAAAATCGCAAAAAGGCAACCCTGTTGCAGTCTTCCAAAGCTATGTAGAATCACTTCCCCTTTTTGTGGTATCTCGGCAGTACCGGCTGAAGAATATTGCCTCAGGGCTTCGGAGTTACGTCACAAGTAGGTCGAATTGGTCAATGATTAAATTTACTGCACCTCGTACTTCGCCTCGAGCCTCGAGGCAAGACCCTCAATTAATTAAATAATTGGCCAATCCGACCTACTTGTGCTGACGTCACGCCGGAGCGCTGAGGCTTTGTTTTTTAGCCGGTATTGACCTTGGCCGTTAACGGTCGTTGGTGTTTATGTCAGCTATTACTAAACTTTCAACCATGACTTTATTCACTGTTGCTTTGAACAGTTAGACAGTGGACTGTTCCAACCATTGTCTTTACTGTTCTTCTTCTTGCAGCTCGTTTACCATGAACCTTCGCTGCAGTAAGCTGCATGTTTATTGGTGACATAGAATCACTATTAGGCGGTAGGACTCTTGGTTTATAGTTATTTATGTACCAAGGGTATTATGAATGTTTCTGCCCGAGGGGTATAAACATCAGGTACCTAACGCCCGCGCTGCGTACAACGTTTTAGTTTCCACTTTGAATGAGTAAATATTTTGGTCATCTTGACAAATTTGTGAAACAGTCCGAAACACCCTTGGGCGCTACGGACTGCTTTATATGCCTAGTGTCACAGATAAAAACAACACATAATAGATACTGCAAATAAAATACTATATTAGTAGCCACCCAGTGTGCACAGACCCGTTTAACTAACGTTGAAAAATAACCTTGGACCAAGCGTTATATCAACGTCGAAGTGTCGCGAAAATCAACCTGTTTTTCAACATTATGTTGTTGATTCTGCAGCTTGTGACGGTATTTTAACGTTTAAGTCATGGACAAAAACAAGACCGCTTTCTGCGGACATTATAATGCTATGCAAAACATGCAAGTTTACAAAATTATATGTTAACGTTGTAACGTCATTGCCTTTTCACCAGAAAATGTACGTACTTTATGAGTTCAAACAGGGTTTGATTGCCATTTTTTAGTTAGGTGCTAACGTTATAAGCAGGTTAGGTTTTAACAACAATTTCAACTTATTTTTTACATTGAAACGACGCTTTATTTGATACAAAAGTGCATTCAGGTCTCCAGACAAATAAAAACAACGGTTTGTTAGCATACTGCATAAGGCGCTTCAATTGTTCGGCACTATCATGTGACCACTGACTTTACGCGTGATAGGCGCGTTAAGCACACGTGTTTCTTGCCGACCTTAGTGAAGAAGGGTACAGCTTACGTGTGCTTGTGAATGTCAAGTCAACGTTTAACATTAACTGCTGGTCTAATATGCACTTAAAAGCAACTATATAAAAACGTAATGTAAAAAGGTTATATTAACGTTATGTTAACGTAATGTGGAAAATGTTTTTATGAACATCATGTCTGCGTTTCATGTTAACTGCTGGTTTAAAAAGCACCTAAAACCAACGACATAAAAACGTAATGCGAAAACGTTATTATCACGTTATTGTAACAACGTTATATGGATGTTAAGAGGCGACTACTAATCTAAGAAAGTGTTTTATATTAACGTAATATAGAAAATGTTAACTGTTCGTGTTTTTATATCGTTTTACATTAACTGTCTAAAAGGCTTGCAAATCAATGACATAGCGGCGTTATATAAACACGCTCAATAAACGTCGTAACCAGCACGTTTTTAATAAACGACATAATTACGTAAGTGGTAAAAAGAATTACTAAAAATCAACGATTACTTTAGGTTGAGAAACACAAGGCTCCGTCATCGCAACGCCACGTCTTAAAATTTAGTTAATTAAGTTCAATATTTAGTAGTAAATCAACCACATGCTTTATCTAAATGCAACTATATGAAATTTTTAACAATAGCAACAAATCAATTTATGTAATTTAAAACTTCGTGTTTTTGGAAATTAGCTTTTTGACCAGGATAGCGTGTGAAACAGCTGCTTACTATAATCTTGCTATATTGTAAGAATATGTCTAACTGTTTTGTTAACAATATGAGAATGGTTACAGTAACAAACACGAAATTATGGATAAAGTTACAATAAATTGCAGTTACACTAACAATATTTCTGTTAACAAGCATAATATTGTTATCACTACCAATAATGTTTTTAGTGAACTGCGATTATTTGTTCATCCTTCTTCTAAGAATGCATGCGAACTTCATTTGTTTTTATTGTTGCCTGATGTAATGCATACCAAAGCCACGTGTTTTGATTGTTGCATGTACAGTGGTTAAAACAAATAATCGTAGCGGTGTTAGTCATTGAAATTTGATATTTATTGTGGCGCTTGTTTATAGATACAAAAAGAACGTAATTCCAGAATTGCTGCATGAAGTAATATCTTAATATCTATAGTCTTTCTACACTTGATATAAGCTGAAGCTCGTTTTACACCATTAAGTCTCGCCGTTTTTTAAAATCTTGTCAATCATCTTCCTTTGAGGGAGGCTTCTGGTTTTCTTCCATTCATCGAGTTTCTAGATGGATCGAACGATATTACTTCTAAATAACAAATGATTTTTCAACATTTCGGAGTTGATCAAGCTGTTCTTAATAGTTTAACCCTGCTGGTTTTAGTTCTCTCCCACTCTCTGGCTGCATTTTTACGATGTGTGTAGAATCGCTAATGAGGTGATTTACATGAAATTGTCAATATCTCATGACTGATCCCGACGTATCCCCGTTACTCATGATTTGGTGAGATTAAACTAGGAAATGGTAAACATAGTGTAGGAATTAAATTAATTTAAACAAAAAGGTAAAAAATAAAAATATTTATTGAACTAAAAGTTATAAACAAAGAAAACATTAATATCAATAAAACAAAAAAAATTAAACAGAACCAAGGAGTATTCTTTTGTACAATCTGGAATAATAGGAAGTAATAATGAGTAATACTGAGTAAAGTGAGTGTTTTTTGATTGATAGTGGGCGATTGTGAATAATAATTGAGTAACACTGCGCGCGCATTCGAAAGTCTTCAAGAACAAATTCCTCAATGGGCAGTATATGCATTTGAATTCTGTGAAAACGCATGTTGCGCGTTTTGACTGAGACAATTTAGATATCAAAAATACGCATAATAGTAAAAATAATGTAGGAAAGGGTGATATTGACATAATATTGATTCAAGACTACTATAATGTTGATTAATATTTGACATACCCAAAGGTGAACTCGAAGTACGTACACAATAAAATGAACACCGATATGGATACGGAACCAAAAGATTTTTACATCAAGGCTTCGAGTATTTGCAAAGATTCACCATTTGCAGAAATTAAAGTTAAGGCGATAAGACTAAAGTAGTAAATCCCCATTATACTGGCCTGCCCAGCAGGCACGTACGTTTAAAATACGTCGAATGGACGTTGCCAATGTTGAAAAGACGTTATTCGTTGAAAATTAAACGTTGAATTTTAGTTAAACACTTAACCTCATCTACTTAACCTAAATTAGCCGTTGATTTTTAGTAAATCTTTTTACTATTTGCTATTTGCGTAACTATATCGTTTATTAAATGTGTTGGCTACGACGATCTGTTGATCAATTAGATATGAATTTTGATGATTCCACTGATACGAGAAACTCCTCATCTTCAGAATTCGATGAACATAATGACGATCAAACTGATATATACATATTAATACTAGAAAAATATTATGGGACCAATGAGATAATGCGCATGAATGACCTGTGTAAAGTCTAAACTTCATTTGTTTTCCCGGTCCAGGGCAGGTGACACTGGTATTATATATAAAGAGTGCATCTCTTATGGTCCACTGGAACTAAGCGTAAGTGGGCAATTCGAATAAATAACGCCCTGCTCGTTAACCAATGTTCTTGGTACCGCCACTAATAGGGGTATACATTATTACCTATAGTTCTATATTCTATATTTTTAAAGTTCATGTTATATTAGCTTCTCGTCTTCTTTTTTTTTGTAAATTATACAGAGCTGTACCTAGTGCTCGCGATTATTTATTATTTAATATTACCTTCAAGTATGTGTTCTACTAGTTATTTTAAGAACTGCACTTGTTCACATGTTATTTTCTTCCCTTCCTTTTTTTATTTTCGATAACATCATGGTTATACCTTTCGGTGCTCTATAAAACTGTAAATGTGACAAACTCCCTGACAAACTATACAATACTTTATTTAAAAGAATTGCATCAGTCATTTTCAAAGCAATCAATCAAAACTAATTGAGCGGCTACCATAAGATTATACTGAACGTGTGACTAAACAGGAGCTATAAATATGTTTTAATGCTATAAAATAAAAAAAAAATAACTATAGAAAATGATCTCGATAATATAAAAAAAAATCTGTTTTCAGCCGATTGCAATTATTAGCGGCCTAGTGAGTATTATGGGTATTGCCAATACCACCTGAAGAACAAGGCCGAATTCGTCATTGAATTATCGAGTCTTGGTATTGTATTAGGGGCTGATGCTTGTATAATTTAAGTAATACTTGCGTAATTGGTAATATTGGTAATTGAGTATTACTTGAATAATACTCGAGTAATGGTGAGAATTAATCGTAAAATTAGTACTCGATGGAGAAAAATAATCGTAGTGGTGATAGTAATTAAAATTGCATGTTTATTGCAAACTGTTGTTTATAGATACAGGAAGAACGTGATTTGAAAACTCCACATTTAGTAACTTCTGTATGATGTAATGTTTTAAAGTAAATGTTCCTACTCTGGAAAACAACGAGTTTTTACATTCTAACCTTACTTTGTAGTTATCAGAGACAGGTTTTTAGCAATAGCAGTGTATGATATACACAGGAACATCAAGAAAAGTATCAAGCAAGGGTCTTGGAAGCTTTAAAAAAATTGATTCTGTCATATGCTTTGTATTAATATTAAATGTCATAAAAATCGTATTTCGGGTTAGTATTTGTACATTTCCATTTCCTTGTAGATCTTATTTGATATATGCTGAAGCTTATTAAACGCCAACGAGTCGTTCCACCGTTTTTAAAATCTTCTTTCGGGGATAGACCTGCAATTTCGACATGACTACTGTTTTATTGGTTTCTGGTTTTTGCCCACTCCACTCGTCGAGTTGGATTTTACAGTCTCTTCTAATGTTATCACATTTGAATAAAAAGAAGTTATTTTTAAACTTTTCGGATGAGTTGTTTAAGTTGTTCTAACAAGGTTAACCCTGCCGTCTTTAGCTCTATCGTGTAAAATTACTATGAGATAATAATATTTGGAATCGTCAGGTCTGATTTCGACGTATCCCATCACTCAGAATCTATAGATCTAGTGTTCTTCCTTTTTCGAGAAGCGACAGGGTAATTGGGGACGATGCCATGTAATATAGCAAAATAAATAGCAATTAGAAAAGTGACATCCATTTCCTGGGATTTTCTCGTCCAAATCGTATTTCGATACGTCATCGTCAGCACGAAGTTCTAAAATTGTAGAATATCGATTGTGCCTTTTATTGTTACAAAAGAGACAGAAACAAGGTAGTGTGCATTATGTCAACAAAGATCTTTCACTGTTCCGTATGTATGGAAGAATAAATGTTTGTTTCTTAACAGTCTGGTCACTAACTTGATTGACAAAGATAGTAAAATACGTATTAGTGACACACTACCTTGGTGGTGCAGTGTATAGCGTGCCAGGCTTATAATAAACAAGTCTGTGGTAGGGTACTGAGGATCACCATTCTAAGTTGGGATACAATTAACATCGCTCTCCTCTGAATAGCGGTCCATGCGGTAAAGTAACAAGACTACACACAGTACATAACACACACACACATGACCTGAAGGTAGGACGAGGGGCCTGCCGTTAAACTTAAGTGCGCTTGATTCACCCTCCACCCAAAAATCCAAACATATTAGTTGCTGGCGGCTTTGGTTTAGTTTTGTCGTCGTGTATTCACGTGTTCTTGGGTTACTTGAATGATCTGCCATTTCTACCATTCTGAGTAACATACGTAGATGTATCAGTTTTTCCTGCAGCGTCATCTGTCGGATTTTGTTGATCTTCTGGGAATGACCGATTTCTGAAGACCAATCCATGAAATTGACATCCGATTTAATTCAGTTTATATTTCTTTGAATGAGTGTACCGTATGCAATAGATTACAGGGGTACTTAGTCCTCAAAGCGGTGTGCCCATTGTGCTGCCTATATGTTTGTGTGTGGCCTTGCTACTCTTCATAATTGATTAGTCTTCAGATGAGAGCCATGTTAATTGCCTCTCAACGGCCAAGTTTAACAAATGCATATTGAAGAATTTGAATTATGTTTTGACAAGCGATATGACACACTTGCCTTTTGCTACCACGATCTTTTTCCTTTGTTTGAATTTATTTCAAATATCACAGTTGTAATGATAACAACCGCCACTTTTATAGACAACTTCAGCACCATCCATAGCACTTATGCGAACAGATGTCTCGGTGCAGGTGTTTGAATCGCAGACAAAATTTCCATAGAGCGTAAGGCGAAGTTTGTTCGCTTTGGACTATGTAACTGCCAGTGCTAACGAACTAACGATCCAGTTCTTTCGGCCGTTAATTAAACTTATTAGTGCGAGCAAGTCGAAGCTCTAATTTAGTCCTAACCCTTTTAGTGTAAGGCCCATAAACACGTGCCTTCTTCTGACAACCGAATGGGCTTATGCAACTTTAACTCGAGTTAATTTTATTAAGCTCTGTCCTACTCCGCTTGTGTTTGGCAGCAATGTGAGACAAGGGTATCGGCGTCCAATCCCATTAAAAGGGCGAGAACTGTGATTTAAAGTCGATGTATGCAAACCCCTTACGCCCACGCGACGTGACCTGTCTTGTGTGCAGCGATAATCTAATTGGCTTTTTATATGGCGTATTGCACTGAGCAATTAGTTTGTTTTTAAAAACCGGACAAGTTACATTAAACTCTACTAATTTTGAGTGGGTTCTTGATGCACAACTTGAACAGACATTTGCAACACCTGAATATTACGAGAAGCTAAACGATCCAAGTGTTTGTTGTTCACTTGTTGATCTCGTACTTTTATTACTGCCATTAAATGTAACGGCTATTAAAAAGTATTAGTACCTGAAAGCACATCGCTTATCACTGCTGATTTTTAAATTTAAAAAACAAACCGAGTGATGTTAATGTAGTTTGATGAGAGAAAACAATCAGTTGAACGACATTATTACCCCTATGGAAAGGGAAAGGGGTAGATTTTATGATAAGCTTCGACGTATTCTTCCTAGTGTTAAGGTATTTTTTCTTAGTTCAACGAGTTAAGTCAGTCACCTTGTTGGGATGCGCCCGAAGGGGCTCGGTAAAGAACATATCATGCAGTTAACACCTACCTTAGGTCAACCATAAATGGAAGAAGAGGAAGAAGTATATTTGATGTTCTTAGCTTTTCTTCTTCTTCTTTTTCTTCATCCATAACGTATGTTGTAAAAAAGGAAATTATTCAAATACTTGTCGATACAATGGAGAGGGGAGTGGGCTATTATTACTTCTCTGAACCCTAATGGTCAGCGTCCTCTCGAATTTTCCATTTGTATATCCATGGTTTTTACCTCCAAACTGTAAGGGGCAACTTCGACGCTGTCTTTTTACCTTTCAATCGTTTTATTGTGCAATACAGCAAAGAGCGTGTTATTACGGTGTTAGTTATATCTAGATCTCTTTTTTGGAAGTTTCTGTGGCCATGAACAACACCCACTCTATCCCTACTTGAAGAACTATGAGAGATGGGGGTGGGGGTAGATTCTATCATAACTTTATTGGTGTTCTTTTATCTGTTGCTATGTCACTGGTACCTGAGTTTGTTATTGTTCAAAACGAAGTCATTATGGGTGGGCGAGGATACATTGTAATGTTTACAAATTGCAAGAGTTGAAAATCTTCCGGAAATTTGACTTAGTGAAAAAACCGATTGCCCAGAAAATGTTATCTACATTTTCTTGAAGGACTAAATTTGTTTTTTTATCAAAATACCGATGACGAGGAATACACGGAAGCAGTAACAATAGCTGATTCACAGTTGTTGGAATCAGACGCTGACTAAATAGTTTTATCAGTAATTCATAATAGGCTATAACTTCAGTATAGTAGATAGGGGTGTGGCGATTTTTTAATACTACATTTTTAAAATTTTTATGAATTGTGTTTCCACAGACAGAATTGTTTTTTGAATTTTAATTTGTTTTATACAAAAAAACATACAAATCGTGGCATCGCCAAATTCAGAAAGTACCATTTGTTTTCTTTTGAAAACTGCATTAAAAGCACTATTTTTAAAAATTGATTTTGTGCATAGTTACACCAGACAATCAACTTTTTTCAAAAATTTCCTGTTTAACCGAACGTCTAAAGCTCCATTTAATTTCTACCGTGCTTGACAGTTAGTTTTCAAAATTTTTGTCTGTCCGCACTTTCAAAATTTGAACATTTGTTAGCTAAAAGCCAATTATTAAAATATGTTTGAAAATGTAAGTGGAGAGATAGAGATTAAACGTTTAAGGCTTATAAATTTTATATTTTACAGGCTATTAAAAAAATATCCATTGGCTTGAAGACACAACGCCCATTGCTTCAGTAAGTTTTATCTAGATCTTTTTTTTGAAAGTTTCTGTGGTCTGCTAGGGACACTATTCTTGGACAGGCTGCTGAACATAACCGTCCATTTTTTAATAACGGCGTTAATAGTTCTAATACAATTATGAACAACACCCACTTTATCCCTACTTGAATAAGCTTATCTTCAAGCAAAATGTTTTCCACACACTTAACAGTGCCTGCAGTTTTTACAAAACTGTCCAGTTTTAAAAGACGTGACATGTTGTTTCCGTGTTTTTTACATTCCACAAATTTCTGTCGACATTTCACAACTGCCGTTTTTGAATAGCAAGCTCTCCATAAGCACCAATCATTCTTGTATAAACTTCTTGACGAGAAAACCTCTCTAAAGTTAAAAGTTGGATTACAGCGCATTGTTCTTATCTGGACGGATTTTTTATTGTAAAGGGTATTTTAAAAATCGTTAGAATTTAATATAACTACAATGTTACTTATCCAAGAACACGCTACCAATCACAGCCTTGTGTTTCAGTTGATCCATCCGAATGGAACTCTTGTTGTTTCTTCAGTAAAACGTATTTTGTCAGAACTGGTATTCGCCTCGATGGTTTAAGAATTGTACATAGAAACAAGAAAGATGTATTTCTGGAGATAAGGGAGGACGTAACACACTACAAGATGTCCTATCTCCACATTTACCAAAAAATAGCATTCCACAATTTTATGGGTATCGACGTTTTTTTTGCCTTCTAAATCAGACATCGAAAGTCCCCATCGATAAGTTTAACATCACGCGAAAGGGGTTTTCGCGAATAATTTCGCTCCTATCGGCTTTACGATAAAAACGCTTATATATCAGGGTAAAGCTAGTAATTTTGTTACAAGAAGGTCTCTTAGTCTCTTAAACTGTTTTCATACAAGAAACCGTTTGTAACGCGGCCTCTTACTCCGAGCCCTACACTTACTGAATTATCACTTTGCAATGCCCTGGGTTCGCTAGCTTAATCAGTCGGTGTGCTATGAGACTCTTTTTTTCATTCCCAGAGTGGCTAAGGGTAACTAATATTGTTTAAGGCCACGCTCGTGGACACCTGAAATGTTGTACTCACCAATGCAAACATTAATGACAATAAAAATCCCAACAATTTACAATGAATACATATAATCTGTAAATAGACAGGAACACACAAAGAAAAAGGTACTTGGAAACAAATACACAAAGTAGTTATACACTACGCATAAGAGAGTACCATATTAAATGACGAGCGTTTAATAGCGCCGCAAAGTTAATTTCACGCACCCAAAATAGTTCGTACATGCAGTCGTCTATTCTTGTTTTCGTGGGGATGCGTTGTGATACTTCGCCTCCAAATGCAGACGCAGCAAAATGACGTCAAGCCGTCCGGTAGTTGACCCTTATCAGTCAGCGACACATTCGCTGACAATTGCGCAATTCTCACATAGGACTAACCTGGTTGTCTTTATTGTTCCTCCCGTGGTCCAGGAAACGCTGTGGGCCTGCTGTCGAAACGGCCTTTGAGCCTGTCGATTCGGCAGTCGTTAGCGTCTTCAAGGAGCTGCTAAACTTCCTGGTTGGCCCCTGTCGGAGGTCTCTAGTTAAACCGTGGGGTTAACACGTACCACTTCACTTGGTTCGCTATTTGCGAACCAATTAGCCCGCGCTGTTCGCAGGCTTTTTAGCTTCGTTGCGTTCGCCAACTTTGGCGCGAATGAATCCTCTTGCAGGTCTCTAGCGTTGATTCACATACCGACCGGTTATTCTCCGAACTAAACTGCACTGTCGACGCATGCTTTCACGAAATCGCAGCGCGTTACACTCTATACGCATTGACTGCGTATACATCAATTATTACTCTATAGTGCTAAACTAAATGAATAAACAAGAAAACTTACTGTCAGGCTTTATTGCTAATTAACATGTAATGAAAAGATGTAAAATGAGTAGACAGGTGACACGAATTGACCTGTTTCACGTTTTTGCCCAATGAGGCTCTGAAACTGTAATTGTTAAATGTAGTTATGGGGTTATATACCACATTCGTATTTAATCGAGTTTTCTATGAATAAAAATCACTAGATACTCCTTTTATACCCTTTTTTGAGCGTGGCTTCGCGGACTGCAATTAATTTTCGAAAAGATTAAAGCAAGTGGATTGTTGGTTGAAATAAGGTCCGCTATGTGGCACATTGATTAGAAAAATCACTCAGTTTTCAATTGTAAATAAAAAAAGATTATTGACATTATACCCTTACAAATATATTATTAATTTCGAGAAAAATTGTCTAAGTTTACTTTTTTAACTCTTTCTAATAGTGACCACTGGATTCATGGAATCGCTAATTTGGAGCAGTGATAACTTGTAGAGGAGCAGAATCTCAGTTTTTTCATAGATGCCATATAACAGAATTTTGATTGATTTTATGTTTTCCTTCTTCTTCTTCATCTTCTCATTCGTCTTATTTTTCTTTTTCCTCGTCGCCAATGTTTCTCCTATTCCTTTTTTTTTCTTTATTTGATTGAGGAAAGATCTATACTAGTCATCTCTGTGTTGACAATTTCGTTCCATGTATTATTTTTTCCTTCTGGTGAGTCATCGTCTGGTACAGCATTCAGATAAGATTGTCCGTGACAATTACCGCAAATTTTCGATAGCCACACATTGGTTCACAACTTTTTGCAGAATTGCTGTTCAGCTGCACTAGTTGTAGGTAGTAATAATCACAAGCCTAACATTATAAGAAATTGATTCATGAAAAGCGTCATGTTTGAAAACTTTAGAGCTGCTTATAATTTAAGGCTGCTTCCAGGTATACAGAATTGTAGAGCACCGACGTACTAAACGTACTTTTTAGTTGTAATTTATGAAACCCGCCTACATAGATGCATTTCCACAGAATAACTTAAATTACATTTATTATTCATACTTCACTCTCCAATTTCGATATAGAACTAGCCAAACTGCACAATGTGCTACTTTTGACATAAATTCAGCTTGGTCGGATTTCTCCAGAAAGATCGCCTTTTTTCGACTTACCTAAATTAGATGAAGACTTTGATTACTTACTTTACAAATCTCTACCTTTTGTTTATTTTCTCATTATGAAGATAAATATGGATGTAACATTATAATGAGAAGGGGGGGGGGGGGCAACAATGCATTCAAAATACAGTGAATATAACGGCATCAAGGTACCACAAATATTACGTCATTATATCCGTAAGTCGCTATATTCATATAATTTACAAAAATTCTATGACTGTTAAATAATACATTCATTATATATGCGTTTTTAATAAATAATGCTTTTAATTACACACACCCGTTCGTTACGACTTCATAACTCATGGGTTTTGACCAATCATAAAGTTGCAGTTCTTATAACTCACGCAAAGTTGCAACTGCGGTAGCATTTTGTCGGCATATAGATGTCACTACTACTTTCAAATGTTAATAGTTAACAAATGTCACAATTCGCGAATCTGTTAAAGCATGAAACCTCAACGCTCCTCTTAAACTTTACTAATTGTCCCGATATTACCATTAATGCTCTGATTAATAAGCAGCAATTCTTAATAGTTTTTCAATTAGTAAGTCCTCATTTTTTGTACTTACGAAGTCTTATTCAATCTCACTTGGTGCAAATAGCATTTGTTAGTTTTTAAATATAAATAATAAGTAAGGCAAGTCCAATAGTATATATTTTTTAAGAATTTATCTAAATCTATATATACTGGGCTTTATAATGTTACTCGCGTCTAGTGACTATTACTCACTCAGATGAATTACGACACTCGCCTTCGGCTCGTGCTGCAGACTTTCGCTTCGTGAATAGTCGCTCGTTTAAACATTACCACGCCACTGGTGCATATAAGTACTATAGTAGATTTTTTCAATGTATACTAATAATATCTTGGTCTTTTCTTTTTTCCATTCTTCGTTATATCCCCAGAAATATCTGACAGTTTGAAGTGCGAAAAGAGCTTCGTTTACACATGGAGGTTTAAATTCGCAATTTTCCATCTCTGAATTATCTCCATGTATTTTAGAGTCTTCTTTTGAAGTAGTCGCCCCTCTTTTACACTGCCTTCCGTTTGTGTGTAGATCTTCATATGTATCTAATTATGGTGAATCTTCTATTTTTCAGTTGAAAATACTCATGGTGTCCCTATGTGCGTTACTTTAAACACATTTAGCAAGTTCTACAAACCATTTTCCATTGCCAACATTATCCGAATGTCCTCAATAAAGGCCGAAAGTTCAGTCACTAAAAATGTTTAAAACTGGGATACGATATAGAGAACTGATACCGCGATCACGACATGGTTAAAACCAAACTGAAACTAAACAACAATATTACGGGTAAAAAAACACTTTGGAAATTATGGGTTTCTCTAACTGTCGTGAATAATAATCCCAGTGAATAATTTAATCCCTGCAATGAATCGTTTATTACTTTCCTGCAGGTAGGTGATGTGACCTTCAAGGGTGGGTTCAGCTCTTGTTTTGAGATCATGTGGAAGTCCCAAAATTGTAGTTACGCCGCCATTAACTCAACAAGAAATTCCACCAGAGTTTCTCCTGATTGATTGTTTTGGTAATCGAAGTACACACTTACTTGCAATTGTTTTTTTCCTTTTGATTTTGCCGTCAACTTGTTAAGGTATGTAAACGCTGATTGAAAATTGTCGCTTTCAATCTCTGAAAGTTCTGAATTATCTTCTAGTACTTTATTGTTTATCAGCTAAGGTTTGTTAGTATATGACCCTCTTGGAATTGCCTTCGACTTATATGTAGATCTTGGTCTGTTTTCTTAAAATTGTACTAATCTCCTTCTGCTGCTATATCTTACATGTAGACGTTTGACCCATTCAATTAAAGCAAGCACATTTTCAGAATCACTGTAGTTTGCATCATTTTGAAGATGAAGCCATTCCGTTAATGGAGATTGTTAGATTCGTCGACATTCTCATTTTTTGAACAAAGTAGCAATTGTAGTTTATGGTTTTGGAAACCATAAAAATTGTTTGTAAAATGTTGATTATAGCAGAGCCGGAGCTTCGAGCGTTAACCGAAATTTAACGTTTTTATTACTTCTTAATCAGTTGGAATTGATATCAGTGGAAATAATATAAGCTTAACTGATTTTTTTCTTCTTTTACAGGAGTTAGACCTATGTAGTCTGCTCCGGCACATCTTGACCTAACCATACTTCGTTTGGTCTTCATACTGATCTTCTATATTTAGCTCTGAGCGTAATAAGACTAAAAGTGTTGCGTCAACTTTTGCCTTTGTGTTATTATGTCATTCAGCGGCTCTGTTTTTAAATTAGTTCTAATGTCCACATTTCCTTTCCGTTCTAGTAAATCTTGGATTCGTCTTTCATCATTCTTCGTCAACGTTCAGGTCTTGGTAGTGACATGACTATCGAATTTCGTCAGTGTATCTTTGCATGTTTTGTTTTTCAGCGTTCTTCGTATGGTTCCGCTCATTTGATGAGCCTTGGTATCTTGTTCAGATCTCTTCCTGTTGTGTTCGTAATGTTACAACCCAGATTTGTTTAAGTAGATATTCTTGTTTCTTCTTCTTTATGAGATCGTTTAATTTTTCACTCCTGATAAAAGTTTATTTCCAATGTTTTTCTTTTTTCTTTGATTAGTGCTTTATTTGCTGCCTTCAACACAGCTTGACTTCATTATGAATGTTATGTTACAGTTATCTAGTTGCCCAAATCTTTGAAATGGTTGACTGATTTAAAGTATGCTACAGAGATATGAAATACTCCCAGAAAATTATTTATTGATGGACGTACATATTTGTTTTATCTGTCGTATCTGCTAAGGGATGATAGCTTTTTCCTGAATCAACAACGTCTGCATCTCTGTTATCCTATTGTATACCACTTATACGTAACGTACTTGACTGTCTTGTACGTTGTACGACAGGATAACTAGATCGTAAATCGAAGAGTGCCACATCTTAAATGTTTTGACCAAAATCCCAAGACTTTCTCTGCTATGGTCGCTATATCAGGTATGCTTTTAGTCGCTATAACAATTTGTTTGTTATATATTTTTATTTATTTATTTATTTAGTTATATCGCACTCGGCTAACAGCCGTTGGGCCAATTATAGGCATCGCTGGTGCATATGTTGTCGTAATAAACTCATTGCCATGGATTATTGACGGGGCACGTTATATTCAATATGTCGCTACATCCGATGTTGTTATAAAGGATATGTACTATGTAGTGCTTTTTACTTCTTCATGCTACCTCAGCTTTTCAGTAATATACGTAACAGTATGGGGTAATTTGGTGCCTTACCTAATGTGTATAATAATTATTGTTCCCAGACTAATTTTTATTTTTAATTATCTCCATAGATGTAAGTTGCAGATGAAATCTTGTGGACTTTGAATTAATGACGTGTTATTTGTGAGAATTGAACTTTTGATATGTTTTCTGGTAGTTGATTTATTTAATTCCATTTTTAATAATTAATTTGTCTTCTGTTGCAACTTACAACCCGCCACAGTTCTCTTTCAATTACAGAAGTCGAAGGGTAGCGGCGAAGGCATCATGGTTTGCCCGTTTTTATATTTATAAGCACTTAGTTCTAATCAGCGAGCAAGCCTAATGAGCCAAAGCGCGGGCTAATTGGTGGAGGGTGCATTTTCAATAAGAGCATCCCCGAAGGCATCTCGACTTCAACTGCACGCGTTTTCCTCTCGCCACCGCCAACAACACGTAGTTATTTTTACAAACGCACTTTATCACCAATTTTCTGCGAATCGCCCAAGCAAGAGCTCCCATTCCTTGGGTGCCGTTAAGCCTCGTCGTCCGCCCTTGTTGCTCGCACGGCGTTCGCCATGGCGCTCCTCGTCGCCCGCATTTTACCCTCGGCAACTCTGCGTTCGGCGAGGGCTTGCGCTTCTTTTTTAACGCGTGCCGCCGCCGATGCCGCCGTCCTTTTTCATACCGGATATTATATATCCATAGGGGTTGGAAGCGTACAGTCCGGGCTGAAAACGTACGCCCTTGGACGCGGCAGCTTTCGCCGACTACCTAGATTATAGGTAGCATTTAAATAATTCGGGATCGGAAGAATCTCACGAGTGCTGGGGTTGCGGGAGGCGCCTCGTTCTCACAGGGTGCCCCATCAGGACCAGTTTTATGAATGAATCCGCGTTTCCTGCATTGAAGTTGCTGGAAAGTGGTTGCCTCGAGGCAGCATCGCGAATTAAGAGCTGTTGAACAACTCTAGTGCAATGAAATTCACCCATGTATCAGATTTTCAATCATGTCGACTGTCCTTTAACACATTAAAAGCCAATGAGGCATGGCTGTTACGTGTTAAAATAATTTGATTATTCCTGTACTATTTTACCTGAGTGCCACATTTATTGAAAGACAAAAACAATTGCAACTGAATTCAAACATCAAAAAGCATCAAATTGCACGTGCTGTAACTACAGCTTTGAGGCCTTTACATGTAATTTATTACTGCAAAAAAATGGTAACGAATTATACAGGGTATCCCACTTATTATTCCATCTTTCACATTTCACTAAAAATACATATAAAAGGTCCTGGCGAGCATAAATCATTAAAAAAACTTGACGAATACATTCCATTAGGTGAAGAGGAGCAAAGCTTTGGGAAGAATAGATCAATAGTCAACGGCAGATCTACGTGATACATTAGAATTCTATAAGCTAGCTCGTAGTACTTGTTTTATTAACATGACCAAGATATTTCGCCGAGTTCCGCTGAAGGAAGAACAACAAATAACAGTAAACAGATAGCAACTGGTATACGTTAGGAGGACAGCGTAGGTCTACTATTATTTAACTTAATAATGGAGGACAGCTAAGAACATCTTAAGAACAATCGAAATGATAATCCTACGGACAATTGTGCAATTGTGGGAAAAGCATTGAGGGATGAGATAAGGAACAACGTAAACGTAAGAAAACACGTCTGAAGTTGAAGATAGACAGTTAAGTGAAGCCGTCAGTCTCCAAGGACGTAGAAATAAGATTTACAGTGGATGATAATAGAATGCTACCAAATGTAATGATAAATCACCGACGATCTCGATTTAGATTGCTAGCAAAGTCCCAAAGATCAATTGGTTTTAAACCAGAGGAGGAAGAAATAGAAGATTATTTATATACGAAAATATACTCCTCGACAAGCATTACCATCTTAATGCACAAAAAATAGTAATTATTCAGATATAACGTTGCTAGCTTTTACGTTGAAGGATACGGAAGATGAAAATCGGCAAGAAAACGTTCTTATTCCAGAAGAATGGAAAGGAAACCGCCACTAGAATACACCCAACACATCTAGAGATTATGAGAAAGTGAAAAATTCGTATAAAGGGCTCGCATCGATCGTTGCACATTTCTGCCCCTTTTACGCTGTTTACCCTGTATTAATTGGGTCCCGAAAATGCCTATTTACATCAAGGGTAATCACCTGAGCCATGTGCAAAATATTACTTTTATCTAGCCAATAGTTCTCGAGTTAAAGCAAACATAAACAACATATTATTATGTTTTAAGATACTCACCCTGTATATTGTTGTGGTCTTAATGACTTTATTTTATTTTATTATTGTTCTCAGGGTTTTATCAAAATTGGGTTCTAAATCTTACCTTTTTATGCATAGATTGAGCATGCACTTGTAACAACTTTAATTGTTAGACTCTTAATCTCTGGGTTAGTGTTGAATTTAATTAGGACATACACAATAAAATTTATAATAATTCAAATTGAGGCAGTTGTATTTATTAAAAATATATCTGCATTTGTCATATTTAATAACCTTTGTTGGTAGGTTAGGTTTTGTTTGTCATTTGACACACACTGACGCAAAACTTAACCTGCAAATCTCGAATTTGACATATACTGACAATACACTTCAGTACTGCCAACTGATTCAGGCTATCCAGGACCTGCTGCAATTCAGTTTTTAATAAATTGTAATTGTCAGTTTCCAAATTTTGAAAATGTTTGATGATAATGTTCCCAAAAGTGCAAAAAATAGCGTATATACCTCGGGACTAAAGTGCCTAAATCCTTGAGTGGTTGTTGACCTCGGGCTTCGCCCTCGAGGCAACAAACTCCACTCGCAGGATTAAATGGTGCACTTTAGTCCCTCATGATATAATATACTATTATATACTTGTAAACTAATTAATTGCAATCAATTCAATTTTATACTAGCTATATCAATATGTTTACATACATTAATTATTTAATTATTTAGGTTTCTTTGATTGAATTAATGTTTATTTTAAACAATTTATTCTACGTTAACATTTCTGTTGTTTAATTGAATTTATTTTCATATTCTTAAGTAGCAGATAAATGTTTGTGATTACTGCTTTCCTTTTCAGATCTGTTTTATTCTACTTGAAGTTTTTATACATTTACTTGGTAATGTCTTGTTTCTTCGACCTCTAATTATTTTCAATGTATTCCAATCCAATTGATATCTGCATCAGCTATCCTTCTCGTTGTAGTCAGCAATCCCTTTGAACATAGGTTTTATGCAGTCTTTCTCGATTATACACTTATTTCTTCTATATGGCACTACTTATGAGTATGACATATAATTGTACATACCAGTATTGTATCATGTAAAATTGACTATTTAATTCAGTTTAAAATTGTGTCAATCGAATTAATAAATCTTACACACACCATATGTTCTTGTTATTTTTAAAATACC